>CM040245.1:23556105-23954916 GCA_022545495.1 Chrysanthemum lavandulifolium
TAGTTTGATAACGATAAATGATGAAGCATGAATAATGTTTTGATATATGACCGAAAATACGAGTTGTCACATTCGTGACAAAAGAATTGATCCACGAATTCGTTGTGTTATCTTCAATTTTTGAGTTTGTGATGAATAACGAGGGAGAAGACATGAAGAGGTGTAATTACTGGTTATCGGTGATTGAGAGTGTATAAAACATCATAGTAGAAAAATATCGGATGAATATCTCGATGAGCATAACTTTGACTTGGAATATGTGAAAATTTTGCTTGCACTAAGATTTATAAATAAGCGCTCTAACATAACATGATCCTCCGAATTAGACATAGTTAGCTAGGCTATGTATACTTAAGGAGCGATAATGTGACGTTCGGTTTAGTTGTTATAACTCTTAATGTTTACAAAGATTTAAACCATGTCGTTAAAATGGTAGTTAAAGTAAAGGAAGTAAAACCTTTGTAAATGATATCGAATCGGAAGAAAATAAAGTCGCTTAATAAGAATATTATACAACGAGTGGTTTATCAAAAGTAGTACATCTTAAGTCATAAGATCCGAATACGATGGAAGACATAAACTTAGTGCGACATAGTACATAAGGAAAATAAGGCATTGGTTTCCAAACTTCTTGGTCTTCGCGTTGTTGATACCTTGTTGAGCTTCTCCTCCTTAACATATTTGCTTTCCATGAGCTCCTTTACTTGTTAACCTTGGTTCGGGACATTGGTTCAGATAGTGTCCTTGCTCCCGCATCCAAACATGTGACTATGGATTTACCTCTACAATCCACGGCATGGTGTCCTAGTTTTTGACACTTGTAGCATAACGGGCAAAGACCCGAGTGATGATACTTACATCGATTACATAGTGGGTAGGTTCGCGATAACTCTGCCTTATTGTGCGACAACATAAACCATTGCGGTTTCTTGCCCTATTATGTTGTTGATGATGGTTAGTGTTACGGTTTTGGTTGTTGTTATTATAACCTCCTGGTCATTTCCCATTTTCTTTTGTTGTGGTTAGTTTGGTTGTTGGTGTTGGTGTTGATGGTGTGATTGTTATTATTGCGGTTATTGTTGATAATGTTTTCCCCTTACAACTTGAGCCATGAGTTTTGAGTAATCCTAATAGTTTCTTGATTGTTTGTGGATCGGAAGAAGTTACATCTCCTTGAATACATTGTGGAAGTCCTCGATGAAATTTTCGATGTTTCTCATTGTCCAAACCATTGATGGACATAGTGCGCCAATTCTTGAAACCTCCGATGTAGGTCTCGATGTCATAACCAATAGTCACTAACTCATAGAATTCGTTTCTAATTTCTTCACCTCGGTCGTGGACAATACTTCTTGGTCAACAACCTCTTGAATTGATCCCGTGAGCTTGTAAGCATTTTCGATACCAATAGGTCGCGTACGAATTCCACCATGACATTGCGCCATCATGAGGTGTACCGATGGCGAACTTTACCTTGCGTCATCACGGACAATTGCTTAGAAGAAATCTGATTCCATCTTCTCAAACCATCGAACCATAGCGATGGCTCCTTCATTGCCTTTGAACTTTGTGGGATCACGTTCTTAAAGTCCTTATGCGTACAACGAACTCAGGACCCTCCTGCGGCTCCTGGGCAGAATCTAGCGACTTCGACCTGCACCTCGGCGGCGATGGTTAACATTGCTCGTTCTTTCCTTAGTGCCTCGGCTATACTATCCTCTACATACTTTTGGATAGCGGTGGTGTCATGTCTAATGCGACTTTCTTGACGCCATAACTCTTCAAAATAAGAGGAAAAATAAGGCGTGTAAGGTCCTATGTTAAGAATAAGCGCTAAAGAGATGTGATGTGAGATGATAAGTTTGAGGTTACTTTTCAAAATGAGTGACGGTTTAGTGACTTAGTGTGTGAATAGCGTGCAACTCGACATGTTAGTGGTGAAACAAAGGAGTGAGAGTGACTTGCCTACTTAAGGTTTTATCTCGGCATTCAACGTTATCGGTAATGAATCGGTGATATTAAAAATTACGATATGGAATGACAAAGCATTCTCCACATTAGAGTATGAAGAAAGGATAATGGAATGGGTATTTGAAGGCATCCATGTGACAATCGTTTTGAAATAAAAGTAAATAACTCGAAAAATGTACGTATAAATCGCATGTAAAGTGAACATGCACTTATGATGAAATGATGAGATGCTATGATGATGTAGTTATAGTCTAGAGTCAATGATGCCTAGTTCTCTATAATCAAGCTCGATGCCAATCATTCACACCCCAATTACTGTTTTGCGAGAATGGAATTCACGATTGGTGTCATAGCATCACAATCACGTTATATTGAGCGACCTAAAGTGTCGTTTGGAAAATACATCGTTTGCTTTAATAAAACAATCGAGTTTACAAAGTATAGGTCCCAAATGAAATTAACTTGTGCGAAATAAATTTGTTACAATCAAACGATGTTTTAAAAATGCATAAACCTCATTGTGCGCGTCATCGACTAATTTGGTTTGAAATTAAAGCCTTTCAATCGAATAGCAAAGGCTTTAAATCCCTCGGTTCAAGTTAGCCCTACAAAACTTCAACCTTTGACCCCTTGCCAAAAATTAAATTTATGCAAATGCTGTGCAAAGAATTACATTGTGCTCTTTTTATCTGTTACTTACATAATTATACCAAGCTTTGTTCAATGTCTAAGCATTTCTCTAAATTAACCCCCAAAATAAAGGAGGAAAATAGGGGTTTATTAAGGATAAGCAAGAGTTATGAAAGTTAAAGGGGTTTTTAAAAGTATTAATTTATAAATCTTTAGAAAACAAAAGGGAATACCATGTTTTGGATTACACAAAATAGTTTAAAATTTATGAAATGAAACTTCAATTGAAAAGAAATTAAGTTCCCAGCTCCCTCAACGCCCATAAATTCTAATTAGTAACGAGATGACATGCTTAAAGTAACAAAAGTTAGTGATATTCTAGGTTTAAATAATAAGTTGAACACAAAAAGTGATAATTGTTTGAATCAATCACCAGGAAAACAAATTATTATTACGCTAAGTCTGAAAAACTGCCATAACAATTCTTCGTAAGTAATAAATTACTTGAATAATTGCCAATTCCATGTTAACCAAAATAGTGCGCCGGGTTATTTGAAACATGAATTCCAATTCCTATATACTATCCCAATACGCGTTCCAAAAGGTTAATGGTTCATGATGTAAGGGACTTATGGGCAAAGGTATAATAATATGAATAAGCAACGGTTTAGAAAAATTGTTTTAGTTTATAGCATGATTCCTGGGGGTTTGAAAGAAATAAGTAAACGACTATAACCGCAGCAATGGTATCCTATTAAGGTCATGTATGACACAAAATGGCAGGACCATAAAGGGCACTTGAGTTTTACCAGGTTTAATGATTGAAAACTTGAATATTTTCAAGAGTTTGTTTAATTATGCTTATTGGGTAGTTAAGTTTAAATAATTTCAAAATGTTATAAGTCTTTGGCTCTTGGAAAAGTAATAATATTCGAAGCATTCTTAAGAGTTGTCAGTATATTTATTAAAGTAAGTAATTATGAATTAACATATTTATTTGATTTTGTTTAGTTTTGAAAAATATAATTACTCAATTTATTTTATTGTTAAAATTTAATTTAGAAAATATAATATTTTCAGTTTATCAAAATTGGTTGTAAATAGAAATAGTCCAATTTTATTTTGTGAAAAGGGGTGTAGTATATAAATTTAGTATTTTTAGAAGTTTTAGGATAACTTAATTAATTTGGAGGGTAAAGTTTAAAATTTATATAAGCAAATTTTTAAGTATTTTAAGAAAATATTTAAGTTTCAAATGGGTTGAAATGTAAATTTATTTATTTACAAAGTTTATAAAGGTCTTGGGGTTTAGGAAAGAGCGAAGTTTGGGGCAGTTGTTAATTAAAGTTCAATTTATAAAAAAAGAAAAAATGGTATTTAAGTTGGTCAGGAGACCACCCCAGGAGCAGGGACCCTTTTGTGTTATTTTTTCGTTTAGTTCCATTTAATGGGTATGTTCCTTCATGTTAGTTTTGTATTTCTCCCGAAGCATGTGTCGAAGGTGTTGCATGCATATGCATGGCTTTTGTGTTTCATCTCCAAATTGTTTTATAACCCCAGTTTTTAAGTAGGACAAAATATAGTTAAGCATTTGACGAGTCGTTTTGATGCCGTAGTGAACCAAAAGGCTTGTTTCGTTCGATGTTTATTGACAAGACATGATATGAGTTTTAAACCAAAGAAGTTCAAGTCGAGCAGTGAGATTCTCATCAGCTTATTTTCTAGTGAACCGGTACTTTTACCAACAAGCTCTCGATGGTATAATGGTCTCGGGTTTGAGTTGAGCTTCCAAGCCCGCGCGAGCTTGGGTTTGTCTTTAGCCACTTTGGTATAACGTTTACAAAAGTGTTCGATGAGTAAATTAGAATCGGAATACACTTGAGTCGAGCCAATGATTTCAAGATAAGTAGGTTCTAAAAGTGAGCTATCGTTATTGAATTTCATGGAACCGTTGCACATCTTGTATACATTTTAAATGATTTTCAAAAGCTTCCAAGATTATTAAACTTGTTTTAAAATTCAATAAACCAAGATGATTATTTTTATAGTTTCGCATGCATGTTTTTCTTTAAAAGGGTACCACAAGCTTAATAACACATGATGAGGATGTCAAGTTCATACGTAAAGTTTATGTTTGTTTATTTTAAAATTGTATGCTTAAACAAAATATACTTGTATGGGGAGTTCTAGCAGAAAACCATAATGAAGATGAGTAAGTGACTTACAATGCTTGTGTGAGTAGTGAAGCAAAGGCAGACTCAAAAAAAATGCAAACTATTCCAATCGACCCAAGCAAGAACCTAACAACCACTAGAGTATCAAACCTTTAAGACCTTGACTTTGTGAAAATTTTGGTAAGTGATATATGAAATGAGCCTAGCTCGTGGGTTTTAAGAAAAAAAGGAAGAAGCTTTTGGTTAAAGACCAAGAGTCTTTATTGAGCTTGGATACATGCAAAACTTGATTTTCTACAACCTAGGAGGTATCTTAAGGACAAGCAAATGGGTTTGGCCTTTTCTTGGGTGGTATTATCATAGGAAAAAGGGACAAGGTGAGTTGGGTATGGGGAACATGCTTGCTTAAGTTCAAAGTCAACTATTATGGATATATGATGGATATTGTGTTTATTTTTCTAACAAGGTTTCAAATTTAGTTTAACAAGTTTTTGTATGAGATGAGAATATTTTTGAGCCCATTGGTTACAAGAAAAAGGGAAGGATAGGGTCTCAAATTTTGTTCGTATATCGGTCCGTTTGAGCTTAAATGGAGTCCTGTTCGGTTTGAGGTTTTTGACCAACGATAATATATAATTTAGCGTGTTTTTATAAAGGTAACAAAAATATAAAATAAAATATTAATTCTAACTTAGAAATATTTATTTGACTTTAGCCATAATTAATTTATTTGTCCTGTGGCTCAAGACAAGAAAATTTTTGTGAGGCGATTTCTTATCAAAATACGGGCATGATTAAATAAGACTACTCGGTTGCATAAATTTTTATGCAATAAAATGAAGCGTAATGCTAAAATGCTCAAATAAGTTTTGATAAGCAATCTAGTTTATTAAACGGGTTGAAATTTTCTGGTTCGACAACCCAAGAAATTCCGTCCGAATTTTAGTTCAGGTTGTTTGAGTTAATTTGCAAAGAGATGGGGTACTTTACCATGGTGTCTTGCCCCTTTACTACGGTCCTCTCTTGGGTTCCATCAACCTTGGCGATAGGGATGCGATTTGCTTAAGTCGCGACTTCCCATCCATGATTTCAATCTTCTTGACAAAGTTGAGCTTGTCATCGAGTTTAATCTCCTTTAGTGAGGGACAAGAGATTCATCGACAAACATTTCTTGTTTGAGGCGTGAAAGGTAGGATGAACTCCTGTTCTTGGAGATCTTTTAAGCAAGGCCGATTTTTCGAGAATCTTGAAAGGCCAATGTATCGGGTGTAACTTTCCTCGTTTCCGAATCGAACTTTTCCTTTCAAGGTGATACTTTCAACATTCGATCACCAACTTGAAATTCCAGGGTTTCCTTAACATCGTAAACTCTTTGTCGATCTCTGCACTTGAAGTCGTTGGAATTTGCACAATCTTTTCTTGTTTCTTGGACAAGCTCGGGTCATGAGTTGGGCATTCCAACCTCCCCGAAAGGGTGATCGACACTTTCGACCAAAAGTGCCCGACGGGGGCCCTTGATGCTAGCATGGTAACTATTGTTGTAAAGAATTCCCAACTAAGTGTTTATCACCTTTTCCAAAGTCGATCACGCAAGCTCGTAGAGTCTTCCAAGGTTTGGATAGTCCTTTTTAAATCGGTTTGAGGGTGATATCGGACTATATCAACAGACAAAGCCTTTTGAAGAGATTTCCGGTGAAGTAAACGACGCCGAAATGATGGAAATTGGTACCCAGACGGGATACAATTTCCTTGGTATAGTTGAGCAAGGGTTTTCATTTATCGTTCCCTGATGGGGGGAAATGGCGGGGTAAGGCGATCAATGATGACCCAAATGGTGTCGTAACCTCTAGCGCTTTGGTAGTTTGGTTATGAAATCAGTGATTCTTCCCCAAAGGAAGTTCGGTTGAGTTAACAACCGGAAGGTTTTGACATTCCTTTGACTAGAAAATTGAGACATTTCCCAAGCGTTGAATTTCGCTTTCATGTTTGGACCAATAAAGCTTTTGAGATCTTGGTACATTTTGTCCGGATCCGGATGAATGGAATATTTAGACTTGGAGACTATGCATGATGAGTTCCGTATTCCTCCATAAAGTGGTATCCAACTTTATTAAAACATAAAGTTCCATCCGATCTTTGTGCAAAACCGTTTCGTTTCGGATTCCAAAGATTTTTGGGGACGGTTTGGGTTTAGGCGCGCTTGGGCTTCAAGGATTTTTGATGGAAGGGTGACTTAATTGTCATTCCCGAGATCTTACTCAAGGGTTTGGTCGATCCTTTCGACTAAGACATCACCCACATTTGCTTTTCGGTGAACGGTTCCAACGAATCACTAAGCAATTCTAGCCAGGCTTGTCCATTTCAACTCCTTTTGATCGAGAATGTTTGGAGACTTTTATGGTCGAAACACCGTATGGTTCCATATAGATAATGTTCCATATTTTGAGGCGAAAACACGGCCCAATTCCAAGTCATGAGTGGTAGTTCTTTTCGTGAGTTTTGAGTTGCAAGCATAGCGATCACCTTGTTTTTTGCACGATCGCACCTAACCCAGGGTGATGCATCCGAGAACACAAAATCTTCCCTCCTTGGGAAGGCTAAGATAGGGGCTTGAAAGCTTTTGTTTCAAGAGTTGAAAGGCTAACTCTTTTCCTCCCCACAAAATTTTCTTTTTGGTTAGTCGTTAGGGTTTAGCGATTTTAGAATCCTTGATAAATCTTCGATAGTAACCGCAAGACCTAAATTGGCGATTTCAGGAGTAGTGGGATGACCAATTTTGGACTTGATTTTGAAGGATCAACATAAACCATTACTATCATCCGTGACCAAGAATTGAACTTTTGAATCCGGTCGCACTTTGAAAACTTAGCATGCTTCTTTCTTGAGGCTCTAGAATGGCTTTCAAGTGTTCCCATGCTTTCTTTTTCGGGAGTAAATGAGAATGTCATCAATGAACACAATCGATTTGTCCAAGTAAGGTTTACACCTCGGTTCATCGGGTCCATAAATACCGGGGTTTGTCAAACCAAATGGCATCACTTGGAACTCATAGGGCCATATCGTGTTCAAGCGTTTTGGAATATTCTTCAACTCTCGGGGGATACCCATCTCGATCAATCTTGGAGTAGCCGACCCGGTTGATCAAACAAATCATCAATTCTAGGCAATGGATATGGTTTTCACCGTTAGCTTGTTCATTTCACGGAATCGATACAATCGGAAAGTCCTCCTTTTTTGACAAATAACCGGAGCTCCCGGTGAAGGCTGGTCGAATGAATCCTTTTTGGACAATTCTTGAAGGGTGGACAATTCTTGTAGTTCGGAGGGCCAATCTATAAGGTGCTCGTCATGCCCCGGATTAGCTTTTTGAAATTCCACTTGGAATCGGAGGAAGACCGGGCAAGTCGAAAATTGAAAATCCCAGCCAGGGCGCTTTTGTTGTTTCTCATCCGCTTTCTTCTCCCTTACTTGTGCTAAAAACGGGCATCCTTTTCTATGTACTTTGCGGTTTTGCGCGAGATGATATTCAATCGGGTTTTCACGATCACCCGAATGATTGAGTTTTGCCAAGAGAGGAAGGTGACGACTTTTCGTCACAAATGATTCTTGCGATTCTTGGATAGCCAATCCATGCCAATGACACAAGCTACCAAGTTGGATAGGCATAAGGTCTATATCGACGGGTGGTTTGATAAAGATAGTTGCAACCTCAGGATAGTGTTAGTTCCCTATTTTCCATCGGCAGCTCTACTTCATATGTGGTATCTAGGGCGGTTGGGGTGACTTTTAGTAAAGGTGCAAACTTAGAAGACAAAGCTTTTTGGCTCCCAATCAAATAACACTTTAGCTAAATGATGATTGAGTGAAAAGCTGCAGACGTCCGGTTTTCTTGTGCATCTCCATCTCCCAACATAAGCTCTTGCTCTGCGGGGTTATTGTTGTTTTGTTGTTGTTGTTCGTGGGTTTTGGGCACCTACCTTGACATGCCCGCTCCCATCAAAACAAGTTATCCCATGGGTTGGAGGTTACCAAGTGGGCCGACAATCCTTTGGGTATGGCCCCCTTGTTAACTTCCCACTTAATAGTACAACGTCCCACATGATGAGGTTGCATCGGTGCACAAAGGGTTAAGGGCCTTTCCTTGGGTGTGGGCATAAGCCCTCACCTTGTCTCGGTTTTGTTGATTGTGGTGGTTGTTTGGTTTTGGTGATATGGGTTGGGATTGTTATTCGGTGTTGATTGTGATTTTGGCGGCCTTGGGTTGTTGTTGGGTTATTGTTGTGAATGAAGAGTTGGGTTGAAGTTGTTTGAAGTGTTTCGGGCATCAAACTTCCTTTTGTTGTCGTTATTGCCTTGCGGATCCATGTTTGGGGACTTGATCCATGAGTTGGTAGGAAATTGTGATCACTTCTTCCCGGTTTTGGGTTTTGATGCGGAACATTGCCTCATGCTTGGGTAATCCCATGAGATTTTCCGAACAACTTCTCGGAATCATGGAAGGGCATAGAGCTTTCAATTTTGGAACGCTAAGTAGGTTTTGAGATCATTGCCTTTAGTAGTCGGATGATAGAATTCATCTTCAAGTTTCTTGATCTCGGTCCTTGGACGGATTGTTTCATCAATAATTGCTTTAGTTCACCAGTGGTTTTGTAAACCTTCCATGCCATAGGTTGGGCATGAGCCTTCCACCAAGACAATGCATCTTGAGAGTACCGGAGAAATTTCACCTTGCAATCTTGAGCAATCACTTAAAAAAAACGTTCGGATCTTCGATCCAATGAATAAGGCCAATGCCTTTTCCTTTAAAAGGTAGGTTTGCAATTCATGAATTCTTTGTATCCATTTGCGATTTGCCACCCATTTGGTTGGTTTGATTTGGAGCTTCATTTGCTCTGCTGGGGTCTTGCACAAAACCGATTTCATTTGTAACTAGCCTCCGAATTGCTTGGGGTCATTTCGGGAGTTTCAAGAAGTAGAGGTAGTTCTTGTTCTTGCCATTTTCTAAAGACATACACTCAAATTTTAGAATCATTCAACATAATTGTGAATTATTATAAAGAAATTTCATAATAGTCAAGATCATCACATTATATCAATAGAGTATAATCATCATAAAAGAATCGAAATGTAACAACAAGAGAATATATATATAAATATCACTTACACGATAAAAAGAAAGAATCATACAGAACATCAAGAAATAACAACCATGGTGCCATATGTCTATCATCCATACATAGTGATACAAAACCATACAATGTCGCATAAATAGCGTTGATAGTTTACAAAACATGCGTACAAGGCCTTTATTAGTGCCCTGGAGCGGTACCGAAAACTAAATAGATGAGTCACCCTTAGCGGTGTGCTCCTCAAAGGGCGGGGTCATGGACTAGCTCGCCCCATCCCCCTCTACTCGTGCCCAATCCCCTCCAAAGCGAGCCGGCTCCATGATAGTCATCCTCTCCTTGCGTCGCAACCCTCAACATCTCATTTCACCGGGCCCTAATCTCGACTCATCCTCCCTCAACAAATGGCCCACTAGCTTCCTCCTGGAACCAATCCTCAAGTCTCTATCGCTCCTCCCTTTGGGAGCTCTCCAACCTCATCTTGATGTTCTCGATCGTCAACGGAACCTCATCAACAAATGCCACAACATCCTCGGGATCCTCAAATCGAGAACTGGGCCTTCAATGGAATGTAGATGAAGGGGTTCTCCTGTAAGAGTCTCGGGAAAACCGATGTCCCCAAGCTCCAGTACGGGTGGCCCTCCTCGCCTCCATCGACTAATGGGGCATCATGTTGACCAACGTCAGCATCGACCCTCCCCGGCTCCTCCGAGGTACCAAACGCCTTTGAATATGGGTCGAATGGGGTGGAGGGGGCCTCTTCCCAAAGATGTCACGCTGGGTGTCGCCAATGGTGCAAGAGGATGAAACCGGGTGGTCGTAAATGAATGTAGGTGGTGGTGGTGGGAAAGGTATGAATGGTGGTGGTGTGGGGTGGTGGAAGCGAGGATGATGGGTCGGATGGTGGAATAAAAGTGATGGGGTCACTCGTTTAGAAGGGTATTTGGTAGCACCCTTCTTTCGGTGGCGGAATGGGAAACTGCGGGCTCGGGGTTGAAACCCTAGCTCGCCCGGCCCGCGGTAGGCAATGGTGATGGACAAGGCGAAGATCGGAATCGGGGATGAGTTGTGGGACATAACATCGGGTGATGCTTTGTTGGACTCCAAATATTTGTCATAAGTGGGGACCAAAGCAGGCCCGGGTATGGTCAAAGCAAGTGGGGGGGCTTCCCCTCCTCAAGGGCTGCGGACATAGGTCAGAGGGGAGTAAGTCGGAAGAATAGCATCCTCCATCCTGTCGGATGTCGGTCGAATAGGGCGGACGACATAACTTGGAAAATATGTACTCATAAGTAAAAAAGCCATCAAAAATAAGATTTAGTTAGTCGCGCATTGCGAAATCTAAATGCCTAACCAAATAAAGCTATCATCATAAGTTTTTATCATGCAAAGTTTTGCTAGTCATGTAGTATCTACTAAGTGAATCTCCCATGTTATCGGGAAATGGCGCGGAGGGCGTGAAGTGGTGGTGTAAAATGGTCCGTTTGAAACGGGTTATAGTCATTTGTTTTGAAAATCCGTTGGTTCTCATAACCTACTCGATAAATGAACACCCCAAAATCACAATGTGAAAGAAGACTATTTGGGGTATTAGAGGATCATAGTCACAAGTTATAAAACGGCCTAAAGAGGCGTTTTAATAAAAGTAATTACCATTTCATAAATCTCGGTTTAGAAACAAAAGGGAATACCCATGTTTTGGAGTTACAAAAGATAGTTTAAATATTTATGAAATGATAACTTCAATTGAAAACGACACCACTTCAAGTGTCCCCACGTCCGCTCCCGCCTTTGAAATTCTAATTAGTACGAGATGAGCAAGCTTAAAAGTCAACAAAATTGAGTGATATTCATAGGTTTAAATAATAAGTTGAACACAAGTAAGAGATGATAATTGTTTAATACAATCACCATGGAAAACATAGAATTATTATGCGCTAAGCTCATGACACCAAACTGATACCCTAACTTGGTAAGTAATAATATTGCCTAGAGATGGAATTGCCATTCCATAGTTAACCAAATAGTGCCCCTTATTCCGGATAAAGCGGGTCGCAATTCCAGTACTATCCACAATATTCGCTTACTAAGTGATTAATGGTTCATGATGGGACTTATGGCGGCAACAGGCTTAATAATAATGATCGAAAACATACTTTTAAGAAAAGACTTTGTTCTAGTTTAATGCATCTCCCTGGGGGTTTGAAAAAATAAGTAAAGGCGATATGAACTCACCTTAGCAAGTGGTATCCGAGTAAAGGTCAAGGTATGAGACGAAATCGCCGCCTATAATTAGCATGGCAAGTCTTAGTTTATTTTTTATCCCTTTAATGTATTGAACGTTGAAGTATTTTCAAGAGTTTGCTTTAATTATGCTTATGTGGTACAGTTAAGTTTAAATAAGTTTCAAAATGCTTATAAGTCTTTGGCCTTGGAAAAGTGAATGGAATAGTTCACATTCTTATAAAGTTGTCGAGTATATTTATTAAAGTGGAAGTAATTATGAAAATTAATTTATTTGATTTTGTTTAGTTTTGAAAAATATATATATATATACAATATATATTTTATCTGTTTCGGAAAATATTATATTTAGAAAAGTATAATATTTTCTAGTTTATCAAATGTGGTTGTCAAATAGAAATATGTACCAATTTTATTTATGTGACAGGGCGGTAGAATATATAAATTTAGTATCTTTTAAAGTTTTAGGAGGGAAGGAAGTGTAGATCTTGGAGGTCCAAAGTTGTAAAGATTTTATAAGTTTCAAATTTTATAAGTATTTTAAGAAAATGCATGTTAATGGTTCAAAGTAGAGGTTGAAATCGTAAATGTTAGTATTAGTTTACAAAGTTTATAAAGGTCTTGGCTTTGAGGAAAAAGGCGGTTGGGGACTAGTTGTGTCAATTCAAAAGTTACAAGTATTATACCAAAAGAAAAGGGACCCAGGGGCAACCACGACCTCTCGTCAGGAGACCCGCTCCCCCCGGCTAGGGACCCTTTTGTGTTATGTTTTATTTAGTTCCATTTAATGGGTATGTTGCTTATTTGGTTTTGTATTTCTCCCAAAGCATGTGTCAAGGTGTTGCATGCATATGCATGCTTTGTGTTTCATCTCCAAGATTGTTTTATAAAAGTTTTAAGTAGGACATAAATATAGTTAAGCATTTGGAAGTCGTTTTGATCGAGGAACCAAAAGGCTTGTTTCGTTCGATGTTTATTGACAAGACATGATATGAGTTTTAAACCAAAAAGTTCAAGTCGAGCTAGGATTCTCACCTTATTTTCTAGTGAACAGTACTTGTTACCAACAAGCTCTCTATGGTATAATGGTCCGGGTTTGAGTTGAGCTTCAAGCCCGCCGGAGCTTGGGTTTGTCTTTAGCCACCTTGGTATAACGTTTACAAAGTGTTCGATGAGTAAATTAGAATCGGAATAACTTGAGTCGAACCAATGATTTCAAGATAAGTAGGTTTAAAAGTGGCTATCGTTATTGAATTTCATGGAACGTTTGCACATCTTGTATACATTTTAAATGATTTTCAAAAGCTTCCAAGATTATTAAACTTGGTTTAAAATTCGAATAAACCAAGATGATTATTTTCTATAGTTTCAAGCATGTTTTTCTTTAAAAGGGTACCACAGCAATAACAATGATGAGGATGTCAAGTTCATACGTAAAGTTTATTCGTTGTTTACGTTTAAAGATTGTACTTAAACAAAATATACTTGTATGCAAGGTGGAGTTCGCAAGAAAACCATAATGAAGATGAGTAAGGACTTCAATGCTTGTGGAGTGAGTGAAGCAAAGGCAGACTCAAGCCCAATGCAAACTATATCCCACCCAAAGCAAGAACCTAACAACCACTGGTATCAAACTCTTTAAGACCTTGACTTTGTGAAAATTTTTGGTAATGATATGAAATGAGCCTAGCTCGTGGGTTTTAAGAAGAAAAGGGAAGAAGCTTTTGGTTAAAGAAAGAGTCTTTATTGAGCTTGGATACATGCAAAACTTGATTTTCTCAACCTAGGAGGTATCTTAAGGACAAGCAAATGGGTTTGGCCTTTTCTTGGGTGGTATTAAATTTTATAGGACAAAAGGGACAAGAAGTGAGTTGGGTGCAGGGGAACATGCTTGCTTAAGTTTCAAAGTCAACTATTATGGATATATGATGGATATTGTGTTTATTTTTCTAACAAGGTTTCAAATTTAGTGATTAACAAGTTTTTGTATGAGATGAGAATACTTTTGAGCCCATTCGGTTACAAGAAAAAGGGAAGGATAGGGTCTCAAATTTTTCGTTACGTATATCGTGTCCCGTTGAGCTTAAATGTGAGTCACGGTGTTCGGTTTGAGGTTTTGACCAACGTATAATATATAATTTAGCGTGTTTTATAAAGGTAACAAAAATATAAAAATAAAAATATTAATTCTAACTCGAAGAAATATTTATTTGACTTTAGCCATAATTAATTTAGTTATGATGCAGCGTGCGGCTAGTAGACAAGAAAATTTCTTGTGAGGCGATTTCGATTATCAAGTAATATCGGGCATGATTAAATAAGACTACTCAAGTTGCATAAATTTTATGCAATAAAATGAAGCGTACATGCTAAAATGCTCAAATAAGTTTTGATAAGCAATCTAGTTTATTAATCTGAAGGTTGATGATAGTGAAATTTTACGTGGCTACAGATAATCCCAAGACATTTAGCTCAATGATAATCCCAAGACATTTAGCTCAATGATAATCCCAAGACATTCATTCAATGATAATCCCAAGACATTCATTTCGATGATAATCGATAGAAATTCTAAATATGACAATATTGCTACCTGTATGATTAAACATTCATTTCAGTTAAACATGTAGTTGCAATATCATGAATGTCATAAAATAGTTGAGCATGTATCTCCCAAAAGTAATTCAAAAGCAGTTAAAGAGTAGGGGCTATGACTCACTTGGACAATGATGCGATGGCAAAGTGAGTACACGAAATGTAGCGAATCACTAAACTTGACCTATTATGAATGATATGATACATAATAAGTTATGATGTAATGTTATGCATGCAATTCGGATGATATTTATACCACTTGTGAATTTTTAAAGATAATGTTTATCGTCGAAATATATGGTTACAACATATCGTCATTTTATAAAATACTTTACAAGTATTTACGTTGAAACAACCTCCTACGATAGTCGTTTAGTGATTTATTGTGAAATTATAACTTTTCGTCGTAAAATAATGTCATTGATATTTCCATGAAAGTGACAAAAATGGCCTCTAAAAGCTAGTCGTAAAATGGTGCACGTCGGCGTTAGAAACAAACTCAACGGTTTGGGAAGCTCGTATTATAATCTCAAAGTTTTAGCATTTAAGTTTTCGTCCTAGAGGTCTGTACATAAAGAAAATTAGAGGTTAAGTATGGTACTTTTAGTCCAAAATATAGTTTAAGGATGGGTTTTCGCAAGTTTGAGCGACCGTAATTAATTCATTACAACTCCGCTAAACAAACGATCGGACATTTTGATAAGTATACTTGGCGATCTCACTTTACTAGAAGACTTCACTTTATGAAAGTTCTAAATCAATGTTAAAACAACCTTTAACTTGGTAACTAGTTTTGCCAAAACTTGTCTATTAGAAATGTGTTATAGTTTTCTTATAGGATAATAGTTACGGCAACTATTGTAAACGTGTATAATTTAGTCGTTACAAATCCGTTTTCCGTTTTAAAGATCCTTAACTTCGTATCAAAGTATACTAACATATTTTTAACAAGTCGACATAATTTACAAGCATGACTTCATTTTTGACTCGTAAGAGTGACATTTTCATCTTGAAATTTCCAATTTATAGTTTTTGAGCTCGACTTGAAAAATTCATAACTTCTTCGTTATAACTCCGTTTAATCCGTTCATGCGCAGCGGTTTCGTTTTAAAGTATATTTTCTAAATATCTAGGCCAAATATTTTGTCTACTGTCGGATTTTCCGTAATTAAATTTTAAGGACAGAACCTTTTCAAACGTGTCGAAATGAGTTTTTCGCCAAAACTATTCTAACCCATTCAAAACAACTCAGTTATTCTAATCCTACCATACACCTCTTAGGGTGTCATGGGTTCCTAGACATCACCAAAACTAATATATAACAAGGAGTAATTATAGGATGGATTATATATATTTAACATCAAAAACCTTAAAATGGTATAAACATCATGAGACTTGCATGTTTCTAATAAAATGATATGACCATAAAAATGAATGTGAAATAAAAATATGAATATGAATGCTTACTAGTGATATGATGAGGTTTAAGGACAAAATGTTTTCCTAATCATTTGAGGTTTTATTGCAAAACCTATACAACAAGTGATACTAGAGTGTATTAAAACTTGATTAGAGAAAAAAAAATGTGATCCCTTCTTCTTGGTCCTTGGTCGGTTCTTAGCAAGAGAAAAGGAAGAGAGGTTTGGTCTTTCACTTGAAAAATTAGATGTGTATGTGTTATGTTTACAAGTATATTACAATATACAATGAAAGATATTTACAAGAGTCCTCAATGACTCACCATGGTGTGTCGACATTCTTGATAAAAGAATAAAAATGAGTTTTGTTTTGAGTAGCATTTACATGTATAAGTGTAATTAGATGTAAATTAATTGTAGACATGTGTTAAATTGTATACCCATTTGAGTATTTAGGGTAGCATTAGATAAAATAAATTTCCACGGGTCAATATAAAATATATTGAGGTCATAAAAATTATAAAAATGCATTTCTTGCAAAATTTGAGTGAAATAATAATAATCGTGTCGTATTTAAGAAAATCGTCAGTAATTATATAAATTTAACAATTTATATACAAAATAAATTTAAAACCTGGGTAAACTCATAATATTGTTTTATAACTTAATATGAGTATAAAATATATCGGATAATTTTTGGAGTAATGGATCAATTGTTCAAAATAATTAATTAGCGATAACGTTTATTTAATAAAAGTTATCGCTTAATGTAAAATGCAAAACCATGCATGAACTAATATGATGACAATGATGTTAATGAAATGTAGACTAAACTTAGTCTATATGAAATGACCTCGATGATATGATCATGAATTCACAGCTAAACCATTACGGTTACGTGAATTTGATGCTCGTAAACCTAGTTTACGATAAACGATAAATGATGAAGCATGAATAATGTTTTGATATATGACCTGAAAATACGAGTTGTCACAACCACTATCAATTATCCAAGCATCTTTAAAATCAGTAATGAGAGTTGCGATAAATTTAGGAATTTTGAGACTAGTGGAGGAGAAGATACCTTGGAAGAGATTTCCTTGGTTGTTTTAAAGCATAAGTAGCACCCGATTGAGTTGATTTTGCAATTGATCCATTCTTGCGATACATGATTCGTGGTGCCTCTTGAGTATGTGGAGTAGAGTTGTGTCTTTGTTCCTCGTCGGTCACCATGTTTACAAACTTGTGGTTCTTGGTTGGTAAATTTTGGTGTCTCGGATGGTTGATATTTTCCATGAAGAGGATGGCTCTTGGATATCCCACAATTTTGTAGCATTCCTCTTGTAGATGACCTTCACCACAATTTCCACAGAGACACCTTTCTTAAAGGTGCTTTTCTTCTGAGCTCGAGCTTATGGTTGAACCATTGGTAGTGTTCTGGATGAAAATTGTTTCTTTCGATTGGTAATTGTTCTCGAGTTGGGAGTTTGATGTGGTCTTGCATTAGCATAGGTGTTGTATCTTGGAGCAGAGTTGACTTGTGGTCTTGCATTGGTGGTGTAGGAATTGAGGATGGTAGAGGTCATTGACTTAGGAGCGCTTCCTTCTCTTTGCTTCTCTTCTTGTCTTACCATGGTGTATGCTTTTGATGATGGAAGAGGTTGCATCGGAAGAATTGACCCCGACATTAGAGTAACCTTCATCCAACCCCGCCAAAATTGAATTAATCTTTCTTTGATCCCTTTCACCATTAATCCTTCCATTTTCACAAGCACAACTGCAAATACAATGTAAGGCGCCCCAAGGCATCATATTCATCCCATAACCCATTTAACTTGTGATAATATACTTCAACACTGAATTGCTTTGTTTCAACCGAACCATGTCATTTGTCATTGGAAGATTTAATGACCATCAATTTGAGCATAATGTTCTTGCAATTCATTCCATAATTTTGATACGTAATTGATGAAGTTCAAGTTGTTGCTTATCTGCTCACTAATCGTATTCAAGATCCAAGAAATCAACATATCATTGTTTCTTTCCATTGCTCGAGATCCGATTCCATTGATGGTTCGATACTCTCGTGATGATTTTCATCTTATTCTTGGCATGAAGTGTTATGGTGATTGATCTTCTCCGAGACGTAGTTATCCGATCCAATGAGTTTCTTGGAGATCAGAATGAGTCCTGGATGATCTGTTTGATGTAGAAACAATGGATGATTTGGTGTGATTTCAGTATCAGTAACTGTGGTAGTGGTTGCAGTTGTGGTGGTGTTTGTTGTTGTTCCCACCATTATGAGTTTTGAAAATTTTTGATTGATTTGTTGTTTAGATGATGATATTGTGATGTTTGATGATGATAAGATTGTTCCTGATGTTGATTAGAGTATAAAGATGGTAATTTGGTTGAATTTGGTGGAGTAAAAGATGATGAGTGGTGGTTGTTGTGGTGGTTTGGGTTATTATGGTGGTCGGAGTTTGTTGAGATGATGGAGTTAGTAGTGAAATAGATGTGCCATGTAATAGTTTGCTCACCGAGATGATGTTGTATGTGAATGTAGGAATGTAGAAGACATTATGTAGTGTTATGTTTGCATTGAGGGTGGTGATCCATAGGTGGTGACTTTTATTGTTTTGCCATCGAGGAAAGGATACAAGGCTGGTGTAGTGAGTGTGTGGACATTGTGCATTAAAGTGAGTGTGATTGAGATGTGGTCGGTTGCACCACCGCCACACCCCAAATTACTTGCTTTTGCGGTGAATGGAATTCACAGGGATTGTGATCATAGCATCTGTCATCAGTTATATTGAGCGACCTAAAGTGTCGTTTGGAAAATACATCGTTTGCTTTAATAAAACAATCGAGTTTACAAAGTATAGGTCCCAAATGAAATTAACTTGCGGAAATAAATTTGTTACAATCCAAGCGATGTTTTAAAATGCATAAACCTCATATGTGTGGCGTCGTCACTCGACTCTATGATATGTCCATATGGATGCCATGAAGTGAATGACTTAGATACGAGATAAAACATGCTAAAAGTGTCAACACTAAGGTTGAGTGAGTTCATAGAGTTTGTGTTGAAATGTAAAGCCTTTCAAATCGTTTAAGTAGCAAAGGCATTGTAAATCCACTCAGTTCCAGGTTCTGCCCATACAAAACTTGCAACCTGTGTGTTTACAACCCATTGCCAAAATATGTATAATTTATGTTCAAATGCATGATGTCAAATGAATTCACATAATAGTGCATGACTTTATGTATCAATAGTTACTTGACATAATTATACCAAGACATTTAGTTCAATGATCATACCATGACATTTAGCTCAATGATAATCCCAAGACATTTAGCTCGATGATAATCCCAAGACATTTAGCTCAATGATAATCCCAAGACATTTAGCTCAATGATAATCCCAAGACATTCATTCAATGATAATCCCAAGACATTCAAATTTCAATGATAATCGTATAGAAATTCTAAATATGACAATATTGCTACCTCGTATGATTAAACATTCATTTCAGTTAAACATGTAGTTGCAAATATCATGAATGTCATAAAAATAGTTGAGCATGTATCTCCCCCAAAAGTAATTCAAAATAGTTAAAAGAGTAGGGGCTATGACTCACTTGGACAATAATGCGATGGCAAAAGTGAGTACACCGAAATGTAGCGTGAATCACTAAACTTGACCTATTATGAATGATATGATACATAATAAGTTATGATGTAATGTTATGCATGCAATTCGGATGATATTTATACCACTTGTGAATTTTTAAAGATAATGTTTATCGTCGAAATATATGGTTACAACATATCGTCATTTTATAAAATACTTTACAAGTATTTACGTTGAAACAACCTCCTACGATAATCGTTTAGTGATTTATTGTGAAATTATAACTTTTAGTAGTAAAATAATGTCATTGATATTTCCATGAAAGTGACAAAAGCGGCCTCTAAAAGCTAGTAAGTAAAATGGTGCACGTCGGCGTTAGGAAACAAACTCAACGGTTTTGGGAAGCTCGTATGATAATCTCAAAGTTTTAGCATTTAAGTTTTAGTCCTAGAGGTCTCGTACATAAAGAAAATTAGAGGTTAAGTATGGTACTTTTAGTCCAAAATATAGTTTAAGGATGGGTTTTCGGCAAAGTTTAGCGACCGTAATTAATTTATTACAACTCCGCTAAACAAGCGATCGGACATTTTGATAAGTATACTTGGCGATCTCACTTTTACTAGAAGACTTCACTTTATGAAAGTTCTAAATCAATGTTAAAAACAACCTTTAACTTGGTAACTAGTTTTGCCGCAAAACTTGTCTATTAGAAATGTGTTATAGTTTTCTTATAGGATAATAGTTACGGCAACTATTGTAAACGTGTATAATTTAGTCGGTTACAAATCCGTTTTCTACGTTTTAAAGATCCTTAACCCATTATCAAAGTATACTAACATATTTTTAACAAGTCGACATAATTTACAACGCCTAAGCTTCATTTTGACTCGTAAAGAGTGACATTTTCATCTTTGAAATTTCCGAATTTATAGTTTTTACGCTCAACTTGAAAATTCATAACTTCTTCGTTATAACTCCGTTTTAATCCGTTCAATGCGCCACGTTTCGTTTTAAAGTATATTTTCTAAATATCTAGGCCAAATATTTTTGTCTCTTGTCGGATTTTCCAGAATTAAATTTTAAGACAGACCCTTTTCAAAGCGATGTCGAAATGAGTTTTTCTCGCGCCAAAACTATTCTAACCCATTCAAAACAACTCCGAAGTTATTCTAATCCTACCATACACCTTCTTGGGGTGTCATGGGTTCCTAGACATCACCAAAACTAATATATAATAAGGAGTAATTATAGGATGGATTATATATATTTAACACATAAAAACCTTAAAAATGGTATAAACATCATGAGACTTGCATGTTTCTCTAATAAAATGATATGACCATAAAAATGAATGTGAAATAAAAATATGAATATGAATGCTTACTAGTGATATGATGAGGTTTAAGGACAAAATGTTTTTCCTAATCACTTGAGGTTTTTATTGCAAAACCTATACAACAAGTGATACTAGAGTGTATTAAAACTTGATTAGAGAAAAAAAATGTGATCCCCTTCTTCTTGGTCCTTGGTCACGGCGGTTCTTAGCAAGAGAAAAGGGAGAGGTTTGGTCTTTCACTTGAAAAATTAGATGTGTATGTGTTATGTTTACAAGTATATTACAATATACAATGAAAGATATTTACAAGAGTCTCAATGACTCACCATGGTGTGTCGACATTCTTGATAAAAGAATAAAAATGAGTTTTGTTTTGAGTAGCATTTACATGTATAAGTGTAATTAGATGTAAATTAATTGTAGACATGTGTTAAATTGTATACCCATTTGAGTATTTAGGGTAGCATTAGATAAAAATAAATTTCCACGGGTCAATATAAAATATATTGAGGTCATAAAAATTATAAAAATGCATTTCTTGCAAAATTTGAGTGAAATAATAATAATCGTGTCGTATTTAAGAAAATCGTCGTAATTATATAAATTTAACAATTTATATACAAAATAAATTTAAAACAACTGGGTAAACTCATAATATTGTTTTATAACTTAATATGAGTATAAAAATATATCGGGATAATTTTTGGAAGTAATGGATCAATTGTTCAAAATAATTAATTCGCGATAACGTTTATTTAATAAAAGTTATCGTTTAATGTAAAATGCAAAACCATGCATGAACTAATATGATGACAATGATGTTAATGAAATGTAGACTAAACTTAGTCTATATGAAATGACCTCGATGATATGATTATGAATTCACGGCTAAACCATTACGGTTACGTGAATTTGATGCTCAGAAACCTAGTTTACGATAAGCGATAAATGATGAAGCATGAATAATGTTTTGATATATGACACGAAAATACGAGTTGTCACATTCGCTAATTCAAAAAGGAATTCATCCACGAATTCGGTTAGATGTTAGTCTATCAATTTTTGAGTTTGTGATGAATAACGAGGAGAAGACATGAAGAGGTGTAGTTACTGTTATCGGTGATTGAGAGTGTATAAAACATCATAGTAGAAAATATCGGATGAATATCTCAGATGAGCATAACTTTGACTTGGAATATGTGAAAATTTTGCTTGCACTAAGATTTATAAATAATCGCTCCTAACATAACATGATCCTCCGAATTAGACATAGTTAGCTAGGCTATGTATACTAAGGAGCGATAATGTGACGTTCGGTTTAGTTGTTATAACTCTTAATGTTTACAAAGATTTAAACCATGTCGTTAAAATGGTAGTTAAAGTAAAAGGAAGTAAAACCTTTGTAAATGATATCGAATCGGAAGAAAATAAAGTACGCTTAATAAGAATATTATACAACGAGTGGTTTATCAAAAGTAGTACATCTTAAGTCATAAGATCCGAATACGATGGAAGACATAAACTTAGTACGACATAGTACATAAGGAAAATAAGACTGTTAGTTTCCAAACTTCTTCAGTCTTCCGCGTTGTTGATACCTTGTTGAGCTTCTCCTCCTAACATATTTGCTTTCCCATGAGCTCCTTTACTTGTTAACCTTGGTTAGGGGACATTGGTTCCGATAGTGTCCTTGCTCCCGCATCCAAACATGTGACTATGGATTTACCTCTACAATCCACGGCATGGTGTCCTAGTTTTTGACACTTGTAGCATAACGGGCAAAGACCCGAGTGATGATACTTACATCGATTACATAGTGGGTAGGTTCCAGCGATAACCTCTGCCTTATTGGTGCAACAACATAAACCATTGCGGTTTCTTGCCCTATTATGTTGTTGATGATGGTTAGTGTTACGGTTTTGGTTGTTGTTATTATAACCTCCTGGTCATTTTCCCATTTTCTTTTGTTGTGGTTAGTTTGGTTGTTGGTGTTGGTGTTGATGGTGTGATTGTTATTATTGCGGTTATTGTTGATAATGTTTTCCCCTTCACAACTTGAGCCATGAGTTTTGAGTAATCCTAATAGTTTCTTGATTGTTTGTGGATCGGAAGAAGTTACATCTCCTTGAATACATTGTGGAAGTCCTCGAATGAAATTTTCGATAGTTTCTCATTGTCCAAACCATTGATGGACATAGTGCGACCAATTCTTGAAACCTCACGATGTAGGTCTCGATGTCATAACCAATAGTCACTAACTCATAGAATTCGTTTCTAATTTCTTCACCTCGGTGCGTGGACAATACTTCTTGGTCAACAACCTCTTGAATTGATCCCACGTGAGCTTGTAAGCATTTTCGATACCAATAGGTCGCGCGTCACGAATTCCACCATGACATTGCGCCATCATGAGTGTACCGTGGCGAACTTTACCTTGCGGTCATCTCGGACAATTGCTTAGAAGAAATCTGATTCCATCTTCTCAAACCATCGAACCATAGCGTTGGCTCCTTCATTGCCTTTGAACTTTGTGGGATCACAGTTCTTAAAGTCCTTGTACGTACAACTTCGAACTCCAGACCCTCCTGCAGCTCCCGTGGCGGCAAAGAAATCTAGCGACTTTCGGCAGCAGCGGCCTCGGCGGCCCGATGAGTTAACATTGCTCGTTCTTTCCTTAGTGCCTCGGCTATACTATCCTCTACATACTTTTGGATAGCAGCTGGTGTCATGTCTAATGCAGCTTTCTTCGGCGCCATAACTCTTCAAAATAAGAGGAAAAATAAGACGTAGCAAGGTCCTATGTTAAGAATAAGCGCTCTAAAGAGATGTGATGTGAGATGATAAGTTTGAGGTTACTTTTCAAAATGAGTGACGGTTTAGTGACTTAGTGTGTGAATAGCGTGCAACTCGACATGTTAGTGGTGAAACAAAGGAGTGAGAGTGACTTCGCCCTACTTAAAGGTTTTATCTCGGCATTCAACGTTATCGGTAATGAATCAGCTGATATTAAAAATTACGATATGGAATGACAAAGCATTCTCCACATTAGAGTATGAAGAAAGGATAATGGAATGGGTATTTGAAGGCATCCATGTGACAATCGTTTTGAAATAAAAGTAAATAACTCGAAAAATGTACGTATAAATCGCATGTAAAGTGAACATGCACTTATGATGAAATGATGAGATGCTATGATGATGTAGTTATAGTCTAGAGTCAATGATGCACCTAGTTCTCTATAATGAAGCTCGATGCCAATCATCACACCCCAATTACTGTTTTGCGTGGAATGGAATTCACGAGGATTGGTATCATAGCATCACAATCACAGTTATATTGAACGACCTAAAGTGTCGTTTGGAAAATACATCGTTTGCTTTAATAAAACAATCAGAGTTTACAAAGTATAGGTCCCAAATGAAATTAACTTGTGCGGAAATAAATTTGTTACAATCCAAACGATGTTTTAAAAATGCATAAACCTCATGTGTGACGCGTCGTCACTACGACTCTATGATATGTCCATATGGATGCCATGAAGTGAATGACTTAGATACCTGAGATAAAACATGCTAAAAGTGTCAACACTAAGGTTGAGTGAGTTCATAGAGTTTGTGTTGAAATGTAAAGCCTTTCCAAATCGTTTAAGTAGCAAAGGCATTGTAAATCCACTCAGTTCCAGGTTCTGCCCATACAAAACTTGCAACCTGTGTGTTTACAACCCATTGCCAAAATATGTATAATTTATGTTCAAATGCATGATGTCAAATGAATTCACATAATAGTGCATGACTTTATGTATCAATAGTTACTTGACATAATTATACCAAGACATTTAGTTCAATGATCATACCACGACATTTAGCTCAATGATAATGTAACACCCCCAAAATCACAATGTGACAGCGGAAGACTATTTGGGGTATTACTTAGAGGATCATAGTCACAAGTTATAGAAAACGGCTCTAAAGAGACGTTTTAATAAAAGTAGTTACCATTTCATAAATCTCAGCGTTTAGAAACACAAAAAGGGAATACCACATGTTTTGGAGTTACACAAAAGATAGTTTAAATATTTATGAAATGATAACTTCAATTGAAAACGACACCACTTCAAGTGTCCCACGACGTCCGCTCCACGCCTTCATGAAATTCTAATTAGTACCTGAGATGAGCATGCTTAAAAGTCAACAAAAGTTGAGTGATATTCATAGGTTTAAATAATAAGTTGAACACAAGTAAGAGATGATAATTGTTTCGAATACAATCACCATGGAAAACATAGATTATTATTATGCGCTAAGCTCATGACACCAAACTAACTGCATACACCTAATTACTGGCGTAAGTAATAATATTGCCCTTAGAGATGGAATTGCCAATTCCATAGTTAACCAAATATAGTGCGCCCCGGTTATTTCCGATAACCGAGTCGGGGTCGTCAATTCCTATAGTACTATCCACAATATTCGCGTTCACTAGCAAGTGATTAATGGTTCATGATGTAAGGGACTTATGGCAGGCAACTTAGGCTATAATAATAATGATCGAGATAAGCATACTGAGTTTAAGAAAAGACTTGTGTTCTAGTTTATAGCATGCATCTCACTCGCGGGGTTTGAAAGAAATAAGTAAAGGCGAGGCTATGAACTCACCTTAGCAAGTGGTATCCGAGTAGTGTAAGGTCAAGTAGTATGAGCACGAAATGCCACGCGACCTATAATTAGCATGGCAAGTCTTAGTTTATTGTTTTATCCACGGTTTAATGTATTGAAAAGCAGTTGAAGTATTTTCAAGAGTTTGCGTTTAATTATGCTTATGTGGTAGCAGTTAAGTTTAAATAAGTTTCAAAATGCTTATAAGTCTTTGGCTCTTGGAAAAGTGAATGGAATAGTTCTGAAGCATTCGTATAAGAGTTGGCTCGAGTATATTTATTAAAGTGGAAGTAATTATGAATTAACTTATATTTATTTGATTTTGTTTAGTTTTGAAAAATATATATATATATCGTACAATATATATTTTATCTAAGTCATGGAAAATATTATATTTAGAAAAGTATAATATTTTCTAGTTTATCTAAATGTGGTTGTCAAATAGAAATATGTACCAATTTTATTTATGTGACAAGGACGTGTAGAATATATAAATTTAGTATCTTTTAGAAGTTTTAGGATGGGAAGCGTTAAGTGTAGATCTTGGAGGGTCCAAAGTTGTAAAGATTTATATAAGTTTCAAATTTTATAAGTATTTTAAGAAAATGCATGTTAAGTGGTTCAAAGTAGAGGGTTGAAATCGTAAATGTTAGTATTAGTTTACAAAGTTTATAAAAGGTCTTGAGCAGTTTGAGGAAAAGGGCGAAGTTTGGGGACTAGTTGTGTCAATTCGAAAGTTACAAGTATTATACCAAAAAAAGAAAAGGCAAGCGCCATGGGCGATTTGAACCCACGACCTCTCGGTCAGGAGACCACGCTCCCACCAAGCGAGCTAGGGACCCTTTTGTGTTATGTTTTTCGCTTTAGTTCCATTTAATGGGTATGTCGGTACACTTCATGTTAGTTTTGTATTTCTCCTCGATGAGCATGTGTCGAAGGTGTTGCATGCATATGCATGGCTTTTGTGTTTCATCTCCAAGATTGTTTTATAACCCCAAGTTTTTAAGTAGGACATAAATATAGTTAAGCATTTGACGAGTCGTTTTGATGCCGTAGTGAACCAAAAGGCTTGTTTCGTTTCGATGTTTATTGACAAGACATGATATGAGTTTTTAAACCAAAGAAGTTCAAGTCGAGCTAGTGAGATTCTCATCTAGCTTATTTTCTAGTGAACCGAGTACTTGTTACCAACAAGCTCTCGTATGGTATAATGGTCTCGGGTTGTGAGTTGAGCTTCCAAGCCCGACGCGAGCTTGGGTTTGTCTTTAGCCACTCGGTTGTGTATAACGTTTACAAAAGTGTTCGATGAGTAAATTAGAATCGGAATACACTTGAGTCGAGCCAATGATTTCAAGATAAGTAGGTTCTAAAAGTGAGCTATACGTTATTGAATTTCATGGAACCGTTTGCACATCTTGTATACATTTTCGAAATGATTTTCAAAAGCTTCCAAGATTATTAAACTTGTTTTAAAATTCGAATAAACCAAGATGATTATTTTCTATAGTTTCGCATGCATGTTTTTCTTTAAAAAGGGTACCACACAAGCTTAATAACACATGATGAGGATGTCAAGTTCATACACGTAAAGTTTATGTCGTTGTTTACGTTTAAAGATTGTATGCTTAAACAAAATATACTTGTATGCACGAGTGGAGTTCTAACGCAAGAAAACCATAATGAAGATGAGTAAGTGACTTACAATGCTTGTGTGAGAGTGAGTGAAGCAAAGGCCAAGACTCAAGAAAAACCCGAATGCAAACTATATCCAATCGACCCAAAGCAAGAACCTAACAACCACTAGAGTATCAAACTCTTTGAAGACCTTGACTTTGTGAAAATTTTGGTAAGTGATATATGAAATGAGCCTAGCTCGTGGGTTTTAAGAAGAAAAAGGAAGAAGCTTTTGGTTAAAGACCAAGAGTCTTTATTGAGCTTGGATACATGCAAAACTTGATTTTCTACAACCTAGGAGGTATCTTAAGGACAAGCAAATGGGTTTGGCCTTTTCTTGGGTGGTATTCGTCGTCATAGGACAAAAGGGACAAGAAGTGAGTTGGGTGCATGGGGAACATGCTTGCTTAAGTTTCAAAGTCAACTATTATGGATACATGATGGATATTGTGTTTATTTTCTCTAACAAGGTTTCAAATTTAGTGCATTAACAAGTTTTTGTATGAGATGAGAATATTTTTGTGAGCCCATTCGGTTACAAGGAAAAGGGAAGGATAGGGTCTCAAATTTTTCGTTACGTATATCGTGTCCCGTTTGAGCTTAAATGTGAGTCACGGTGTTCCGGTTTGAGGTTTTTGACCAACGTATAATATATAATTTAACGTGTTTTTATAAAGGTAACAAAAATATAAAAATAAGATATTAATTCTAACTCGTAGAAATATTTATTTGACTTTAGCCATAATTAATTTAGTGTCGGTTCCGCGTGCGGCTCGTAAGACAAGAAAATTTCTTGTGAGGCCGATTTCGATTATCAAGAAATATCGGGCATGATTAAATAAGACTACTCGAAGTTGCATAAATTTTTATGCAATAAAATGAAGCGTACATGCTAAAATGCTCAAATAAGTTTTGATAAGCAATCTAGTTTATTAATCTGAAGGTTGATGATAGTGAAATTTTACGGTGGCTACGATGCCAACCCTTAAGAGAATTCCGTCCGGAATTTTAGTTCTGATGGTTGTCGGAGTTGAATTTGCAAAGAGATGTGGGTACTTTACACGCATGGTGTCTTCGGCTCCCACGTGTACTACGGTCCTCTTTGAGTTCCATCTAACCTTGGCGATAGGGATGCGACTTTGCTTAAGTCGCTGACTTCCCTATCCATGATTTCAATCGGTTCTTGACAAAGTTGAGCTTGTCATCGAGTTTAATCTCCTTTAGTGAGGCGACAAGAGATTCATCGACAAACATTTCTTGATTTGAGGCGTGAAAGGTAGGATGAACTCTACTAAGTTCTTCCGGAGATCAAGTTTGTAAGCAACCGGCCGATTCTTTCGAGAATCTTGAAAGGGCCAATGTATCGAGGGTGTAACTTTCCTCGTTTTCCGAATCGAACTTTTCCTTTCCAAGGTGATACTTTCAACATGACTCGATCACCAACTTGAAATTCCATGGGTTTCCTTCTAACATCGTAACTCTTTTGTCGATCTCTAGCGACTTGAAGTCGTTGTGAATTTGCACAATCTTTTCGGTTGTTTCTTGGACAAGCTCGGGTCGATGAGTTGGGCATATCCAACCTCGGCCCGACAAATGGTGATCGACACTTTCGACCATAAAGTGCCTCGAGCGGGGCTGCCTTGATGCTAGCATGGTAACTATTGTTGTAAGAGAATTCGCCAACGGTAAGTGTTTATCCCACCTTTTCCAAAGTCGATCACGCAAGCTCGTAGCATGTCTTCCAAGGTTTGGATAGTCCTTTCGCTTTGCCATCGGTTTGAGGGTGATATCACGGTACTCATATCAAGCGAGTACTAAAGCCTTTTGAAGAGATTTCCGTGTGAAGTAAAGCAGTATCACGATCGAAATGATGGAAATTGGTACTCCATGACGGGATACAATTTCCTTGGTATAGTTGAGCAAGGGTTTTCATTTTATCGTTCTCCTGATGGGCGTGAAATGAGCGGATTTGGTAAGGCGATCAATGATGACCCAAATGGTGTCGTAACCTCTAGCAGCCTTTGGTAGTTTGGTTATGAAATCCGTAGTGATTCTCTCCCACTTCCAAACCGGAAGTTCAGGTTGAGTTAACAATCCGGAAGGTTTTGACATTCGGCTTTGACTCGAGAACGGTGAGACATTTCCAACGACGTTGCAATTTCGACTTTCATGTTTGGCCACCAATAAAGCTTCTTGAGATCTTGGTACATTTTGTCGGATCCGGATGAATGGAATATTTAGACTTGTGAGACTCATGCATGATGAGTTCCGTATTCCTCCATAAAGTGGTATCCAACTTCTATTGCCAAAACATAAAGTTCCATCCGATCTTTGTGCAAAACCGTTCTCGTTTTCGGCATTCCAAAGATTCTTTCGTTGGGACGGTTTCGGGTTTGAGAGCGTCGACTTGGGCTTCAGGATTTTTGATGGAAGGGTGACTTAATTGTCATTCCCAAGATCTTACTCGAAGAGGTTTAGGTCGATCCTTTCGACTAAGAGCATCGACCACGACATTTGCTTTTCGGGGTGATAGCGGTTTCCGGTCGTAATCACTAAGCAATTCTAGCCATCGGCGTTGTCGCATGTTCAACTCCTTTTGATCGAGAATGTGTTGGAGACTTTTATGGTCAGTAAACACCGTACACTTGGTTCCATATAGATAATGTCTCCATATTTTGAGAGCGAAAACCACGGCTCCCAATTCCAAGTCATGAGTAGTGTAGTTCTTTTCGTGAGTTTTGAGTTGTCGCGAAGCATAGCGATCACCTTGTTTCTTTGCATCGATCGCACCTAACCCTAGGTGTGATGCATCCTGATGAACCACAAAATCTTCCACTCCTTCGGGTAAGGCTAAGATAGGGGCTTCAAAGCTTTTGTTTCAAGAGTTGAAAGGCTAACTCTTGTTCCTCACCCCATCAAAAATTTTCTTTTAAGGTTAGCTCAGATTAGAGGTTTAGCGATTTTCGAGAATCCTTGATAAATCTTCGATAGTAACCAGCAAGACCTAAATTGGCGTATTTCGGTAGGAGTAGTAGGGATGACCAATCTTTGACGACTTGATTTTGAAGGATCAACATGAAGACCATTACTATCTATCACGTGACCAAGGAATTGAACTTTTGAATCCGTAAGTCGCACTTTGAAAACTTAGCATACGTTCTTCTTTCTTGAGTAGCTCTAGAATGGCTTTCAAGTGTTCCGCATGCTCTTCCTTGTTGCGGGAGTAAATGAGAATGTCATCAATGAACACAATCACAGATTTGTCCAAGTAAGGTTTACACACTCGGTTCATCAGGTCCATAAATACCGCAATGCGTTTGTCAAACCAAATGGCATCACTTGGAACTCATAGTGGCCATATCGTGTTCGGAAAGCGCTTTTGGAATATCTCCTTCTCTAACTCTCGATTGGTGATACCCGGATCTCGGATCAATCTTGGAGTAGACGCTTGACCCTTGAAGTTGATCAAACAAATCATCAATTCTAGGCAATGGATATCGGTTCTTCACCGTTAGCTTGTTCGACTCACGAGAATCGATACACATACGGAAAGATCCGTCCTTCTTTTTGACAAATAAGACCGGAGCTCCCAAGGTGAAGAGCTCGGTCGAATGAATCCTTTTTCGGACAATTCTTGAAGTTGGTCGGACAATTCTTGTAGTTCGGAGGAGCCAATCTATAAGGTGCTCGTGCCACGGTGCCGCTCCGGCATTAGCTCTATTTGAAATTCCACTTGCGAATCGGAGGAAGACCGGGCAAGTCTTGAAATACTTGGAAAATCCCTAGCCACGGGGCGTCTTTTAGTTGTTTCTCATCCGCTTTCTTCTTCTCCGTTACTTGTGCTAGAAAAAGCGTGGCATCCTTTTCTATGTACTTTGCGGTTTTGACGCGAGATGATATTCAATCGGGTTTTACTACGATCACCCGAATGATTAGAGTTTTGCCATAGAGAGGAAGGTGAGCGACTTTCTCGTCACAAATGATTCTTGCACGATTCTTGGATAGCCAATCCATGCCAATGACGACATCGAAGCTACCAAGTTGGATAGGCATAAGGTCTATATCGAGCGGGTGGTTTGATAAAGATAGGTTGCAACCTCGAAGGATAGTGTTAGTTCCTACTATTTTCCATCGGCTAGCTCTACTTCATATGTGGTATCTAGGGCGGTTGGGGTGACTTTTAGTAAAGGTGCAAACTTAGAAGACACAAGCTTTTGTCGGCTCCGAATCAAATAACACTTTAGCTAAATGATGATTGAGTGAAAAGCGTGCCGTAACGACGTCCGGGTTTTCTTGTGCATCTCCATCTCCCAAAGACATAAGCTCTTGCTCTAGCAGGAGGTTATTGTTGTTATTGTTGTTGTTGTTCCCGTGCAGTTTTGGGCACCTACTCTTGACATGCCCGACTTCTCACATCAAAGCAAGTTATCCCCATGGGTTGGAGGTTACTTCTAGTGTGAGGCTTCGACAATCCTTGTGGGTATGGCCCACTTGTTACACTTCCCACACTTAATAGTACAACGTCCCACATGATGCGAGGTTGCATCGAGTGCACAAGGGTGTGGTCCGCATAGCCTCTTCCATTGGCGGGTGTGGCGGCATAAGCCCTCACAACTTCTTGTCTACGGTTTTGTTGATTGTGGTGGTTGTTTGGTTTTGGTGATATGGGTTGGGATTGTTATTGCGGTGTTGATTGTGATTGTTGCGGCCTTGGTTGTTGTTGTTGCGGTTATTGTTGTGAATGAAAGAGTTGTGGTTGAAGTTGTTTGAAGTGTTGCCTCGACGGTCATCAAACTTCCTTTTGTTGTCGTTATTGCCTTGCGGATCCATGTTTCGGGACTTGATCCATGAGTTGGTAGGAAATTGTGATCACTTCTTCCACGGTTTTGGGTTTTGATGCGGTAACATTGCCCTCGATGCTTGGGTAATCCCCAATGAGATTTTCCGACAACTTAACTTCATCGGTAATCATGGAAGGGCATAGAGCTTTCAATTCTTGGAAGCGCTTGAAGTAGGTTTTGAGATCATTGCCTTTAGTAGTCGGATGATAGAATTCATCTTCAAGTTTCTTGATCTCGGTCCTTGGACGGTATTGTTTCATCAATAATTGCTTTAGTTCGATCAAGTGGTTTTGTAGGCTTCTTCCATGCCAATAGGTTGGGCATGAGCCTTCCACCAAGACAATGCATCTTCCAAGAGAGTACCGGTAGCAAATTTCACCTTGCAATCTTGAGCAATCACTTAAAAGAAATACGCTTCGAGATCTTCGATCCAATGAATAAGGCCAGTCTGCGCCTTGGTTCCTTTGAAGAAGGTAGGTTTGCAATTCATGAATTCTTTGTATCCACATTTGCGATTTGCCACAGCTTCATTTTGGTTGGTTTGATTTGGAGCTTCATTTGCTCGAGCTGCTCCAGTAGGTCTTGCAGCAAAAGCAGCACCGATTTCATTTGTAACTAGCCTCCGAATTGCTTCAGGGGTCATTTCGGGAGTTTCAGTAGAAGTAGAGGTAGTTCTTGTTCTTGCCATTTTTCTAAAGACATACACTCAAATTTTAGAATCATTCAACATAATTGTGAATTATTATAAAAAGAAATTTCATAATAGTCAAGATCATCACATTATATCAATAGAGTATAATCATCATAAGAAGAATCGTAACATGTCGAAACCACACAAGAGAATATATATATAAATGATCACTTGATTCATACATCGATAAATAAGAAAGATCATCATACATGAGAACATCAAGAAATAACAACCATGGTGCCATATGTCTATCATCCATACATAGTGATACAAAACCATACAATGTCGCATAAATAGCTTGTTCGATAGTTTACAAAACATGCGAATACAAGGCCTTTATTAGTGCCACATGCGGCGAGCTAAGGTACCGAAAACTAAATAGATGAGTCACCACTCTAGAGGGCATCGGTGTGCTCCTCAAGCAGCGTCGTGGGTCATGGACTAGCTCTTGACTCATCCACCTCTCTATCTCGTGCCTCCGATCTACGCTCCAAAGCGATGCGCACGTGTCTCCATGATAGTCATCCTCTCTCGACATGTCGTCGACAACCCTCCAACATCTCACTCTGTCCGGCGGTCTAATCTATCGACTCCATCCTCCTCTCTAACAACAGAATCGCTCCACTAGCTCTCTCACTGGGAACCAATCCTCTCAAGCTCTCTCCATCGTACTCCTCCCTTTAAGGAGCTCTCCAACCTCATCTTCGATGTTCTCGATCGCACTAACGGAACCTCATCAACAAATGCCACAACATCCTCGGTGATCCTCAAATCGTAGAACTCGGGCAGCTATCAATGGAATAGTATGATGAAGGGGTTCTCCGTGTCGGAAGAGTCTCGGAAGACAAAACCGATGCTCCCCAAGCTCCAGCGCTAGGTGCGCCCTCCTCAGGCCTCCATCGACTAATGAGCGGCATCATGTATGACCAACGTCTAGCATCGACCCTCCTACGGGCTCTCGGCTCGAGTACCAAACATAGCCTTGTAATATGGGTGCGAATGTGGGGTGAGAGGCGGGCTCTCTTCCCAAGAGATGTCATCGCTCGGTGTGTGTCGCCATGGGTGATGGTGCAGGGATGAGGATGAAACCCAGACAAGGTGGTGCAGTAAATGAATGTGGTAGGTGGTGGTAGTGGTGAAACGGTATGAATGGTGGTGCGGTGTGGTGATGGTGGAAGCGAGAGATGATGGTATGTCGGATGGTGGAATAAAAGTGATGGGTGTCTTTACTCGTTTCCGAAAGCGGTATGTATGAAGGTAGCACCCTTCTTTCGGTAGCGGAATGGTCGATTAAACGGTGCGGGCTCGTGGGGTTTGAGAACCCTAGCTCGCCCGCCTTCGCCGGAATAGGCAATGGTGATGGACAAGAGGCGTAAGATACGGAATCGGTGGATGAGTGTGTCGGGACATAACATCGGAGGTGATAGCCATTGTTGTGACTCCAAATATTTGTCATAAGTGGGGACCAAAGGCAGTGCAAACGCCGTATGGTCAAAGCAAGTGGGGTGTGACTTCACCCTCCTCGAAGGGCTCGATCTCGGCGGACATAGGTGCAACGAGGCGGAGTAGAGTCGAAGAAGACATAGCATCCTCCATCTCGGTGTCGGATGTCGGTCGATAGGGTGAGTGGCGGACGACATAGTCTTGTAACAACCCAAAGAAAATATGTACTCATAAGTAAATAAAGCCATGCGGTAAATAAGATTTAGTTAGTCGCGCATAATCGCCACGCAAATCTAAATGCCTAACCAAATGAAAGCTATCATCATAAGTTTTTATCATGCAAAGTTTTGCTAGTCATGTAGTATCTACTAAGTGAATCTCCTACATGTTATCGGTGCAAGTAGGCGCGGAGGGCGTGAAGTGGTGGTGTAAAATGGTCCGTTTGAAAGCGTGGTTATAGTCGATTTGTTTTGAAAATACACGTTGGTTCTCTATAACCTAGGCTCGATACCAATCTGAACACCCCAAAATCACAATGTGACAGCCTGAAGACTATTTGGGGTATTACTTAGAGGATCATAGTCACAGTTATAAAAGCTCTAAAAGAGACGTTTTAATAAAAGTAGTTACCATTTCATAAATCTCGGCTTTAGAAACACAAAGGGAATACCACATGTTTTGGAGTTACACAAAGATAGTTTAAATATTTATGAAATGATAACTTCAATTGAAAACGACACCACTTCAAGTGTCCCACGACGTCCGCTCCACGCCTTCATGAAATTCTAATTAGTACCTGAGATGAGCAAGCTTAAAAGTCAACAAAAATTGAGTGATATTCATAGGTTTAAATAATAAGTTGAACACAAGTAAGAGATGATAATTGTTTCGAATACAATCACCATGGAAAACATAGATTATTATTATGCGCTAAGCTCATGACACCAAACTAATCGCATACACTAATTCTTGGCGTAAGTAATAATATTGCCATAGAGATGGAATTGCCAATTCCATAGTTAACCAAATATAGTGCGCCCGGTTATTTCCGATAACCGAGTCGGGTCGTCAATTCCATAGTACTATCCACAATATTCGCGTTCACTAGCAAGTGATTAATGGTTCATGATGTAAGGGACTTATGGCAGGCAACTTAGGCTATAATAATAATGATCAGATAAGCATACAGTTTAAGAAAAGACTTGTGTTCTAGTTTATAGCATGCATCTCCCTCGCGGGGTTTGAAAGAAATAAGTAAAGGCGAGGCTATGAACTCACCTTAGCAAGTGGTATCCGAGTAGTGTAAGGTCAAGTAGTATGAGCACGAAATGCCGTCACGCGCGACCTATAATTAGCATGGCAAGTCTTAGTTTATTGTTTTATCCACGGTTTAATGTATTGAAAGCAGTTGAAGTATTTTCAAGAGTTTGCGTTTAATTATGCTTATGTGGTAGCAGTTAAGTTTAAATAAGTTTCAAAATGCTTATAAGTCTTTGGCTCTTGGAAAAGTGAATGGAATAGTTCTGAAGCATTAGTATAAGAGTTAGCTCGAGTATATTTATTAAAGTGGAAGTAATTATGAATTAACTTATATTTATTTGATTTTGTTTAGTTTTGAAAAATATATATATATATACGTACAATATATATTTTATCTAAGTCGCGGGAAAATATTATATTTAGAAAAGTATAATATTTTCTAGTTTATGCAAATGTGGTTGTCAAATAGAAATATGTACCAATTTTATTTATGTGACAAGGACGTGTAGAATATATAAATTTAGTATCTTTTAGAAGTTTTAGGATGGGAAGCGTTAAGTGTAGATCTTGGAGGGTCCAAAGTTGTAAAGATTTATATAAGTTTCAAATTTTATAAGTATTTTAAGAAAATGCATGTTAAGTGGTTCAAAGTAGAGGGTTGAAATCGTAAATGTTAGTATTAGTTTACAAAGTTTATAAAGGTCTTGAGCAAATTTGAGGAAAAGAGGCGAAGTTTGGGGACTAGTTGTGTCAATTCAAAGTTACAAGTATTATACCAAAAGAAAAGGGCAACTGCCATGGGGCGATTCGAACCCACGACCTCTCGATCAGAGACCACGCTCCCACCAACCGAGCTAGGGACCCTTTTGTGTTATGTTTTTCAATTTAGTTCCATTTAATGGGTATGTCGGTGCTTCATGTTAGTTTTGTATTTCTCCTCGATAGCATGTGTCGAAGGTGTTGCATGCATATGCATGGCTTTGTGTTTCATCTCCAAGATTGTTTTATAACCCCAAGTTTTTAAGTAGGACATAAATATAGTTAAGCATTTGACGAGTCGTTTTGATGTCGTAGTGAACCAAAAGGCTTGTTTCGTTTCGATGTTTATTGACAAGACATGATATGAGTTTTAAACCAAAGAAGTTCAAGTCGAGCTAGTGAGATTCTCATCTAGCTTATTTTCTAGTGAACCGAGTACTTGTTACCAACAAGCTCTCGTATGGTATAATGGTCTCGGGTTGTGAGTTGAGCTTCCAAGCCCGACGCGAGCTTGGGTTTGTCTTTAGCCACTTTCGGTTGTGTATAACGTTTACAAAGTGTTCGATGAGTAAATTAGAATCGGAATACACTTGAGTCGAACCAATGATTTCAAGATAAGTAGGTTCTAAAAGTGAGCTATCGTTATTGAATTTCATGGAACTGTTTGCACATCTTGTATACATTTTGAAATGATTTTCAAAAGCTTCCAAGATTATTAAACTTGGTTTAAAATTCGAATAAACCAAGATGATTATTTTCTATAGTTTCAGCAAGCATGTTTTTCTTTAAAAGGGTACCACAAAGCTTAATAACACATGATGAGGATGTCAAGTTCATACACGTAAAGTTTATGTCGTTGTTTACGTTTAAAGATTGTATGCTTAAACAAAATATACTTGTATGCACGAGTGGAGTTCTAACGCAAGAAAACCATAATGAAGATGAGTAAGTGACTTACAATGCTTGTGTGAGAGTGAGTGAAGCAAAGGCCAAGACTCAAGAAAAACCCGAATGCAAACTATATCCAATCGACCCAAAGCAAGAACCTAACAACCACTAGAGTATCAAACTCTTTGAAGACCTTGACTTTGTGAAAATTTTTGGTAAGTGATATATGAAATGAGCCTAGCTCGTGGGTTTTTAAGAAGAAAAAGGGAAGAAGCTTTTGGTTAAAGACCAAGAGTCTTTATTGAGCTTGGATACATGCAAAACTTGATTTTTCTACAACCTAGGAGGTATCTTAAGGACAAGCAAATGGGTTTGGCCTTTTCTTGGGTGGTATTCGGCTGTCATAGGACAAAAGGGACAAGAAGTGAGTTGGGTGCATGGGGAACATGCTTGCTTAAGTTTCAAAGTCAACTATTATGGATATATGATGGATATTGTGTTTATTTTCTCTAACAAGGTTTCAAATTTAGTGCATTAACAAGTTTTTGTATGAGATGAGAATACTTTTGTGAGCCCATTCGGTTACAAGAAAAAGGGAAGGATAGGGTCTCAAATTTTTCGTTACGTATATCGTGTCCCGTTTGAGCTTAAATGTGAGTCACGGTGTTCCGGTTTGAGGTTTTTGACCAACGTATAATATATAATTTAGCGTGTTTTTATAAAGGTAACAAAAATATAAAAATAAAAATATTAATTCTAACTCGAAGAAATATTTATTTGACTTTAGCCATAATTAATTTAGTGTAATAGACGCAGCGTGCGGCTCAAAGACAAGAAAATTTCTTGTGAGGCGATTTCGATTATCAATAAATATCGGGCATGATTAAATAAGACTACTCGAAGTTGCATAAATTTTATGCAATAAAATGAAGCGTACATGCTAAAATGCTCAAATAAGTTTTGATAAGCAATCTAGTTTATTAATGTCTGAAGGTTGATGATAGTGAAATTTTACGGTGGCTACAGATAATCCCAAGACATTTAGCTCAATGATAATCCCAAGACATTTAGCTCAATGATAATCCCAAGACATTCAAATTTCAATGATAATCCCAAGACATTCAAATTTCAATGATAATCGATAGAAATTCTAAATATGACAATATTGCTACCTCGTATGATTAAACATTCATTTCGAGTTAAACATGTAGTTGCAAATATCATGAATGTCATAAAATAGTTGAGCATGTATCTCCCAAAGTAATTCAAAAGCAGGTTAAAGAGTGGGGCTATGACTCACTTGGACAATGATGCGATGGCAAAGTGAGTACACGAAATGTAGCGTGAATCACTAAACTTGACCTATTATGAATGATATGATACATAATAAGTTATGATGTAATGTTATGCATGCAATTCGGATGATATTTATACCACTTGTGAATTTTTAAAGATAATGTTTATCGTCGAAATATATGGTTACAACATATCGTCATTTTATAAAATACTTTACAAGTATTTACGTTGAAACAACCTCCTCACGATAGTCGTTTAGTGATTTATTGTGAAATTATAACTTTTCGTCAGTAAAATAATGTCATTGATATTTCCATGAAAGTGACAAAATGGCCTCTAAAAGCTAGTCGTAAAATGGTGCACGTCGGCGTTGAAACAAACTCAACGGTTTTGGGAAGCTCGTATTATAATCTCAAAGTTTTAGCATTTAAGTTTTCGTCCTAGAGGTCTCGTACATAAAGAAAATTAGAGGTTAAGTATGGTACTTTTAGTCCAAAATATAGTTTAAGGATGGGTTTTCGGCAAAGTTTGAGCGACCGTAATTAATTCATTACAACTCCGCTAAACAAACGATCGGACATTTTGATAAGTATACTTGGCGATCTCACTTTTACTAGAAGACTTCACTTTATGAAAAGTTCTAAATCAATGTTAAAAACAACCTTTAACTTGGTAACTAGTTTTTGCCGCAAAACTTGTCTATTAGAAATGTGTTATAGTTTTTCTTATAGGATAATAGTTACGGCAACTATTGTAAACGTGTATAATTTAGTCGTTACAAATCCGTTTTCTACGTTTTAAAGATCCTTAACTTCGTATCAAAGTATACTAACATATTTTTAACAAGTCGACATAATTTACAACGCCCAAGCTTCATTTTTGACTCGTAAAGAGTGACATTTTCATGCTGAAATTTCCAGAATTTATAGTTTTTGACGCTCAACTTGAAAAATTCATAACTTCTTCGTTATAACTCCGTTTTAATCCGTTCATGCGGCAGCGGTTTCGTTTTAAAGTATATTTTCTAAATATCTAGGCCAAATATTTTTGTCTCTTGTCGGATTTTCCGAATTAAATTTTAAGGACAGACCCTTTTCAAAGCGTGTCGAAATGAGTTTTTCTCGCCAAAACTATTCTAACCCATTCAAAACAACTCAAGTTATTCTAATCCTACCATACACCTTCTTAGGGTGTCATGGGTTCCTAGACATCACCAAAACTAATATATAACAAGGAGTAATTATAGGATGGATTATATATATTTAACATAAAAACCTTAAAATGGTATAAACATCATGAGACTTGCATGTTTCTAAATAAAATGATATGACCATAAAAATGAATGTGAAATAAAAATATGAATATGAATGCTTACTAGTGATATGATGAGGTTTAAGGACAAAATGTTTTTCCTAATCATTTGAGGTTTTTATTGCAAAACCTATACAACAAGTGATACTAGAGTGTATTAAAACTTGATTAGAGAAAAAAAAAAATGTGATCCCCTTCTTCTTGGTCCTTGGCTGCCGGTTCTTAGCAAGAGAAAAAGGAAGAGAGGTTTGGTCTTTCACTTGAAAAATTAGATGTGTATGTGTTATGTTTACAAGTATATTACAATATACAATGAAAGATATTTACAAGAGTCCTCAATGACTCACCATGGTGTGTCGACATTCTTGATAAAAGAATAAAAATGAGTTTTGTTTTGAGTAGCATTTACATGTATAAGTGTAATTAGATGTAAATTAATTGTAGACATGTGTTAAATTGTATACCCATTTGAGTATTTAGGGTAGCATTAGATAAAAATAAATTTCCACGGGTCAATATAAAATATATTGAGGTCATAAAAATTATAAAAATGCATTTCTTGCAAAATTTGAGTGAAATAATAATAATCGTGTCGTATTTAAGAAAATCGTCGTAATTATATAAATTTAACAATTTATATACAAAATAAATTTAAAACACTGGGTAAACTCATAATATTGTTTTTATAACTTAATATGAGTATAAAAATATATCGGGATAATTTTTGGAAGTAATGGATCAATTGTTCAAAATAATTAATTACGCGATAACGTTTATTTAATAAAAGTTATCGTTTAATGTAAAATGCAAAACCATGCATGAACTAATATGATGACAATGATGTTAATGAAATGTAGACTAAACTTAGTCTATATGAAATGACCTCGATGATATGATCATGAATTCACGGCTAAACCATTACGGTTCGCGTGAATTTGATGCTCGTAAACCTAGTTTACGATAAGCGATAAATGATGAAGCATGAATAATGTTTTGATATATGACCTGAAAATACGAGTTGTCACAACCACTATCAATTATCCAAGCATCTTTAAAATCAGTAATGAGAGTTGCGATAAATTTAGGAATTTTGAGACTAGTGGAGGAGAAGATACCTTGGAAGAGATTTCCTTGGTTGTTTTAAAGCATAAGTAGCACCTGATTGAGTTGATTTTGCAATTGATCCATTCTTGCTGATACATGATTCTGTGGTGCCTCTTGAGTATGTGGAGTAGAGAGTTGTGTCTTTGTGTCCTCCTGTCCAGTCACCATGTTTACAGCCCTTGTGGTTCTTGGATTGGTAAATTTTGGTGTCTGTGATGGTTGATATTTTCCATGAAGAGGATGGCCTGCTGGATATCCCACAATTTTGTAGCATTCCTCTTGTAGATGACCTTCTTTACCACAATTTCCACAGTAGACACCTTTCTTAAAGGTGCTTTTCCTTTCGGAGCTTGAGCTTATGGTTGAACCATTGGTAGTGTTTGGATGAAAATTGTTTCTTTCTGATTGGTAATTGTTCCTGAGTTGGGAGTTTTGATGTGGTCTTGCATTAGCATAGGTGTTGTATCTTGGAGCAGAGTTGACTTGTGGTCTTGCATTGGTGGTGTAGGAATTGAGGATGGTAGAGGTCATTGACTTAGGAGCAGTTCCTTCTCTTTGCTTCTCTTCTTGTCTTACCATGGTGTATGCTTTTACGGTGATGGAAGAGGTTGCATCGTAAGAATTTGACCCCGACATTAGAGTAACCTTCATCCAACCCCGTCAAAAATTGAATTAATCTCTTTCTTTGATCCCTTTCACCATTAATCCTTCCATTTTCACAAGCACAACTGCAAATACACATGTAAGGCGCCTCCAGTGCATCATATTCATCCCATAACCCATTTAACTTGTGATAATATACTTCAACACTGGAATTGCCTTGTTTCAACTGAACCATGTCATTTGTCAGTTGGAAGATTTAATGACCATCAATTTGAGCATAATGTTCTTGCAATTCATTCCATAATTTTGATACAGAATTGATGAAGTTCAAGTTGTTGCTTATCTGTTCACTAACTGTATTCAAGATCCAAGAAATCAACATATCATTGTTTCTTTCCCAGATTGCTCTGAGATCTGATTCCATTGATGGTTCTGGATACTCTCCTGTGATGATTTTCATCTTATTCTTGGCATTGAGTGTTATGGTGATTGATCTTCTCCGAGGCCGTAGTTATCCCGATCCAATGAGTTTCTTGGAGATCGAATGAGTCTGGATGATCCGTTTGATGTAGAAACAATGGATGATTTGGTGTGATTTCGATGTCGATGGCGTGGTAGTGGTTGCAGTTGTGGTGGTGTTTGTTGTTGTTCCCGCCATTATGAGTTTTGAAAATTTTTGATTGATTTGTTGTTTAGATGATGATATTGTGATGTTTGATGATGATAAGATTGTTCCTGATGTTGATTAGAGTATAAAGATGGTAATTTGGTTGAATTTGGTGGAGTAAAAGATGATGAGTGGTGGTTGTTGTGGTGGTTTTGGGTTATTATGGTGGTCGGAGTTTGTTAGAGATGATGGAGTTAGTTAGAAGTGGTGGAGTTGGATGGTGGTTGACGGTTGAGCATGATCATTTGCTCTGATACCATAATGAAGTTTGAAGAATGAGAGAATTTATGCCATAAGGCGGGAAAAGTTATTAATTCTCATTAGAATGAAATGAAGATTACAATACTCTATTTATAGGACTACTACTACTTGTACAGTACTACTACTAAAAGCTAAGGCTTAAGCACAACTATTACTACATATATACATTGACTAATTACATGACTCCACATTTCACTTGAGCCTTACGGTGAAGCTTTAGCTTTCTCGACTTATGTTCTCACTGAATCTTGTTTTGATTCTCGATGTTGATCTCAATTGAACTATATTGTTGATGTGATGAGCTGCTCCTTTAATTATACATCCCGTTAATGCATGTTGTCATGTTATATATAAATAATGAACAACTGACTCATGTACAAGATGGAGCGTACAAGAGTATGCAAATCAATTATTTTGTGTAAATAATATGTAAAGTGTTGATTATTACAAGGTTAAATGTGATTTTTTTTTAATCTTTTTTTTTAACAATATGAGTATTTTTATTTCAATATGAATTCTTTTGATTTACATAGAGATGCAAGGAAAACGAACAAGCTAACCCTTTTTGAATTGCAATGTCAATTCTTTTAAATATGATAGAAAAAAATATTAAAGATTCATGTCACAATGATGTGAGAATGATCATAACCACCACCACTACATCCCACTTAAATGAAATGTTTAAAGAATTAAGTTAAAAATAAAAAACAACCTCTTACACTAAATTCATGTAGACTCGATTGTTTTAACTCAAAGTTTCATTTTTTTCATTTTCTTTTCTCTTAAACTAAAGAATAAAAGAAAGGAAAATGATTGGGAGACCTAATTTGTATACCTAAATTCATGCCTAAACAATGTGTCATGATCTTGATGGTTTGTGAAAACGCGTGAGCCTTGGTACGGCCATCGGGATGATGCCACATAGAACAGCGTGAATTTAATTTACCATCTTTAGGCGCCCCAATCACTACTCTTCTAAAGAAATTCTTCACCCGGTCATTTTATCTCGATTCCGTCTATGTGTTTTTGTTACGGTATAATAATTGATCTCAAATGGTCTTTCAAAATAATAAAAACAAGTATTAAGCATGTATATTTTCTTTAAACTCTTATGTAACCGCTAATTTAGTGAACTCAAATAGTGTATGCTTTTTATAATTACTTTAACATGTGCACAAAAGTCGCATTCTAGAAAAAATACCAACATATCAGATTTGTTTCCGGATTTAAAACAGTCATGCTTATGACTTTATTAAGTAAGATATGATTTAGTGAAAACGAGTGTGGAAACCCGCGCGTTGCAGCGGGATTGGTTTTGTAGCCGTGAATTTGGATAGGGACTATTCTTGCCAACTTGTGAAACTTTGCATTTAATGCTTGGACTTACTTTGCAAATGACATTTAAACACGAGGACCATTCTTGCTTACGAAAGTTAACTTTGCATTTAATGTTTGGACTTGCTTTCGCGTGACACTTAAACTTGAGGGACCATTTTGCCAAGTTACGAAAATGTTGCAAACATCTGTTGGACTAACTTTGCAACGACACACAAACCTTAGGGACCATTTTTGCCAAGTTGCAAAGTTAGCAATTAATGTTGAGGACTTAACTGCAACGCCACACGAACCTCGAGGACCATTCTTGCCAACTTCTTTGAAGTTTGCAATTAATTCTTGGACACGTGTCGTGTGGAGATCGATCCGCGATTTAGTTATATATAGTAATTAAGCATAAAAAGGTGTACTTTAGGAAGGGACAAGTACGGTGTGTATCACGGGTTATACGGTTTGACCAAAACTCTATGATGTGATAACATATGGATGTTATCTATATCACATCCTAAGGATGTGTTATGGGAACCCTCTCTATGTTGTCAAATCAAGAGTTTAATAAAATCTCTGACCCGTATGTCTGCATCGTATAAACCAAGATGTCGTGATGATTGAAAACCCTCTCACAACTCACCTCTAATAATAGTGCGTAGGAGATAAAATCCGAAAGAGGCAGGTCAAATCTGGTCCATTTATACGTCATGCACTGACAGAGTATCCTGCTCTTTTTCACATGCTATCTTTTCTCCCAAACAAACTCCTACTCAAAATCAATCAGAAAATCTATTTGATTCCTTTTTTTTACTACTCGCTTTATTTTCTAAAGATTTTCTTCTATATCATACACAAATTGTCAATCTTGTTCTGCTGGCCTTTTAGCCCTTCACCTATTCTAAATTTGATAAGATATTCTATTGGTTTTAACTTTTAAGACATGTTACGCTTTTAACTTTTAAGAGATATAAATGCCTCTTGAGTGTAGATTCCGAGTGGTTTCATCATATTACAAATATAATGGTGTCCATAGCAAATATAGTTAAAAGACACTTTGCCATTTTAGGTTGGTCATTAAGGTGGGTGAAGGACAATCATCACTTTCACGCACAGGTCTAATGATGCCATCTTCAATAGCGAGTCGAAGGCTTAATTTTGCAATTGTTCGATTATTCTGAGACTCATGTTTTTATGTGTATTGTGGGATATATTGTGTGGTGTATGTTTGTATAAAAGCAAGTATCTCTATATTTTGTTTTGTCTTGACCATAGCACCTATGTGTTGAAACGGTTATGTAATGTTGACATAAAGTTGATAGGTTTAGTGACCATAACACGAGTTTTAGCAAAACTTTCCTCTCGTATAATATAAACATCCAAATAGCCACTTGGGTAGTACGTAACGTTAAGCCATGTTTTAATTTCTACTATGGCATAGTGCAAGTAAAATGACGATTAGGGTGCGTTTGGTTCCCACTATGTGAATTAACTATCATTATGAAAATGATTAAAGGTGTTTGTTTAAGATGAGAGACCACCATATAGTAATGAATGATGAATATATTTCATACTCAATATATATCGAGGCACAGGTATGGATCTTTCGTAGATGGGGACCCAGCCACCACTACTATCAACTATACTCATTGTCATTCATGGCGGTATACCAAACGCACCATTAATGACCATGTGTTAGACAGAAAACAATGTCACTTTCAATGACACATTTTAAAAAGCTCTGTTGTAAAAATCGGCTCAGGCGGCCGATTAATCTTCACGTAATCGCTGATCGATCTCTAAGCGTCTTGATTTATCATAATCGGCCTATTTAATCGGTTTGGTCAAAGATCGCTTAAAAATGGGTCAACAAACCAGTTAATCGGACAAATCGGTTTCTAATCCGATTAATCGGAAAAAATCACTTGAAAATCGGTCAGCAAAATCATTTAAAAATCGAACAAAATTGCTTAAAAATGGGTCAACAAATCGATTAATCGGACAAAATCGGTCAAAGATCACCTAAAAATGGTCAACAAACCGAGAAATATCTATATTTGACTTTAAACTTTGAAGAATTATATATTATGTTTATATTTGAACACTTGAAATATTTGAACTTTGATGCACTATGCTTATCTCATGCATATAATATAATATAATATCTTAAATTACAATTTTGTGCATAAAATTTCAATCCGATTAATCCTCGATTAATCTCCGCTTAACCGATTAATCGATAAGCCCTACCCAACCGCCTCACTAGCGACTAGCGATTTTTACAACCTTGATAAGAAATGAGTATAGCAAATAATAATTACTTTTACTATTTGATCAACAAGGACAACTACAACAACAGGAATACTTTATCCCTCCGGAATGAGTTAGAAGTCGACACTAAAACCAATAGGCCTTTAGTCCAATGGTAAGAGCTTTCAACTTTGTGTCAATAAAACGAGGTTTGAATCTCTCCATTGGTTTAATAGCTTTCAATTGGTACAATTCTCCCACCGCAAATGCTCAGATTGACTGGTCAACGAGAGGCCTGTTGGAGAAAATGGTCAGGGTTCAAAGCCCAACTTGTAATAAGTCGGATCGACTGGGACGTGTCTTTCATTACTGGGGCGGGTCTTTGAGAGAGGGTCCGATTGGCATCCTTAAGATGCATGGGATCAGGATAATCCCACCGTTTTTCACCTTTTAGAGAAGTCGACACCTGAAGACAAAATTATAAAACTGCGTTTCAAAAAAGTCTCCAGCGAAAGTATGTAGGGTTTACTTATGATCATAAAAGCATAAAATATCATTTATATACACTAAACAATGTTGCTTTTTGCTTAATTTCGATCATGAAAGTGTGTTATTAAGGATATCTGAATATAATTACAATGTAATGGCCATCAACTTTCATAATGATAACAAACATGTTCGTTTTCACCTTTTAGAAGCCGCACACGAAGACAAAATTATAAACTGCGTTTGAAAAGTCTCCGTGAAAGTATGTAGGGTTTACTTATGATCATAAAAGCATAAATATGATTTATTATACACTAAACAATGTTGCTTTTTGCTTAATTTCGATAATGAAAGTTTGTTATTAAGGATATCTGAAAATAAACTTACATGTAATGGCCATCAACTTTCATAATGATAACAAACATGTTTAGCTTTCGCACTTTCACCACTTTAAATATATTAGACAATTCTAGACAAAATTTGTAAAAGAAAATCTTTTTTACCTAAATACAGGAAATGAGGAAAAAAAAAAAGGCTAAACGCTACACATTACCTAAAAACAGACAAAAGGCAATTTGTTTAGGTAATCTCCTTTTAAAAACATAATTTTAAAAAGTTACGCCCGGAGAATCTTGCCAAAATCTTTTACAGTGGTCACAAGATTTGTGTTGCCAAAGTTATAAAGACATCACTACACACATTCCCTTCTTCTCTTTATATCCATACCTTCCTTCTTAATTCCACACACACATTATATATAACATGCATGTATGATCTACTAGAACCAAACATCACAACAACAATGGGAACCTTAGCATCCAATAATAATGTACAAGTTCAAAAAGCATCCTTAATCCCACCTTCAGACCCAACTCCTACTCACATTCTCAAACTTTCATCCATTGATTCACAGCTCTTTTTACGCTTCACTATCGAATATTTATTAATTTACCTTCTGTTAGGTCGAATGATACATTCGACCAAGCAGCTCACATCTCATGTGAAGGCTGCTTTAGAATCGAGCCCTAATACCCTACTATCCTTTATCTGGTAGGGTCAGGGCTCGACCAGACAACTCTTGTCTAGAAGTTGTTGCCGTGGACAAGGGGCTGTTTTATCGAGGCAGAATCCGAATTTAATGTTACGGATTTCGAGAATGCCCCACGTTATGTTACCAGTGGAGAAACTTTTGGCACTAAAGTAACCGATGTTTTAAAAGGTTGTCCAGTTTTAGTTGTTCAGTTGACATGGCTAAATGATGGTGGTGTAGCTGTTGGTATCGGGTTTAGTCATTGTGTTTGTGATGGTATTGGAAGTGTCGAGTTTCTGAACCTATTTGCACAACTCTCGAATGGGTGTTTAAGTCGAAAAAATACCTCGGACTTGAAGCCGAAACCTGTGTGGCAAAGATCTCTACTTGATCCGACATCTTTTAAGAAACACAAACCTAGTTTAGTGTCACACCCTGAGTTTAACCAAGTTAATGACTATTGTAACTTTATGACTCGGTTCACTCCGGATAAACTCACTCCCACATCGGTCACATTTCACGAATGGAAAATAAACGAGTTAAAAAACTCCGTAACTCGGTCAACTCGGACAACTCGGACGAGTCAACTCACTTCATTCGAAGTATTGTCTGCCCATATATGGAGAACATGGGCAAAAGCACTACACTTCCCACCGAGTCAAACCCTTAAACTACTTTTTAGCATTAATATCCGTCACCGGGTAAAACCTGTTTTACCCGGTGGATATTATGGTAATGCTATTGTACTCGGTTGCGCGCAAACCACTGTTAAAGAACTAACGGAGAATGGTTTAGGCTACGCAACCGAGTTAATAAAAGAAGCGAAAAACCGAGTGGATGATAAGTTTGTAAAAGAAGTGGTGAACTCAGTGAGTCTGAAAGGACCGAGTTGTGTACCTGACTCAGTTGGTGTACTAATATTATCAGAATGGTCAAAGCTTGGTTTGGAAAGCGTTGACTTTGGTATTGGGAGGCCAGTTCAAGTGGGACCAGTGTGTACCGATAGATATTGTATACTGCTTCCTGTACATGATCATAGCCGTTCGATTAAGGTCATGCTTGCTGTGCCATCTGTAGCCGTTGACAAATACCTTGATTTGATCACAGCCGTTGATTAAACGCATGACTTTTTGAATTTTTTAGTGGATTTTTTAGGTGCTTAATCTTTTATTTTATTTGTTTGATTCTAAAGTTAATTATGTCGACGTGCTTTATTTAGTAATTTTTACTGTACTAATGAAGAAAAGTAGTTGAAAATGGAATGATAGTTGTCACAAGGGTATTTTTTAGCAGCCGGGTGACGTGTAGTATATATATATGACGCGTGAACTTGGTAATGAGTTTAGTGTAATCCAATGCTTTTAACAGGCGTTGATTGACGACATTCTTATTCATTATTTATGCAACCGAACGATATACACCGTAAAGCGACGTAGATAAATGCACAAATAAGAAATTGAATCACAGAATCGTTAGCGTTTTAACGATGGGTTTTAAACACGTGTCGTGGTTAAACAAGTTTTGAAGCATTAAATAATATAATAATACCGATAGTTTAAAAATCGGTTTTTAAATTGATTCGATCGAGTTACTAGGTGAATCTGTTCGACCGTCGGATCAATTTAATTTTCATTTATATTAATATTTTGGCCACCAAACACTTAAAAAGCTTTAATATTTGATTTCAAACATACATAAAACCTGTAAAATTCAATCCCAATCACATAATATATTTATAAAATATACATACTATACAATACCACACACATATAATTCAACGAGAATACAAGTTTTAAATCTAAAAAAACATTGTCCATCACTAAAATCAATCAAACTTATCATATATATCTTGCAACATAAAATTAAAAAAAAATTATTAAATCGGCCGACTTTGATAAACCGTGTATACTTGGGTCACATGAAACTCGATGGGTAAAACTCGGTTTTGAAGCCTTGAAATACCAATTCATTTAGGCCTTTTTTTTGCCCAAAAGTGGTTCAACTGACCGGGTCGAACCAAGTTTCAAAACACTGGGTAATACCATACTTACATGTTACTTGATATCAATATTTTCCTAAATTTGTAATGTTTACCAAATTTACCATTGTTTTGTATGAAAATAAAGTTATTCTAAAAAATAAATGTGTTCATTTAATACTTGAAAACTTGAGACACCATAACATAAATTAGAAAAACCCTTTTAACAAAAATATTATATTGATCAAAAAGTGTTATGAAAATGTGTATGTTTAGTTTTTTTTTTACTTGGCGGACCATTAATCGGTAGTTGGTCATATGCCAAGAGGATTTCAGATAAATCGGGCATATTAACAGGATTAAAATAGTACAAAAATTGTTCCAAATCATCAAAATAGTCAAAATCGATAAAAGAATCACAATCGATCATTAAAACTCGAAAATGGAGTAGTAAATATGATCAACATCGCTAACTTTATAATTCAACTGCGCTAACTTTATAATTCAATTGAAGGTATAACTTATAAGCCTCTACTTACGTTTTTATTCTTGTTCATAAGTCCATTTGTTCTAAGTCGTGAGAAATTATACATAATCAATTTGTTTCAGATCATATAGTATAAATCACTAGATTTGTTTCAAAAATCGATTTGAGAAAACAATTTTAAGATTACTACTTGTATTATTATTCACAACTTAATACGTATTAGACTCATTAAGCATTTAAGCCAAAGTGTGTCAAGAAAAACAAATAATTTATTCAGGCCCATTAAATACCCATTAAGGCTCCTCAGTTAACGGATCCAGATCCAATTTGGTGTAACCGGCCGAGCTAGTCCATAAATACAGTATGAACGAGGTGGGCGACGGCCGCCGCGGCAAGGCGTTGTTTCATGTCGTCGATCATTGCACCGGTGATAGTCAAATAAAAACGTAGCAAAACGTCCTATTTAAATGGATTAACCCAAATATGCGTGCCAAAAAATGAACTACAAATGAATTATCATCGATAAAATAACATACTGACAAGTACATTATATAAGTTAAGAGAATGGGTATTTACATTCTGATTCACTGGCTTTTTCGGTTTAAAAGTCTTAAATTATTGTTTATCCGTCCAGGTTTATATCGGTAAACCTGGCATGAAAATGATTATAGACCAAGTCGTTGCATATATGTTGTGTATATATATTACTACCCTATAAACCCGTGATAAATCACGGGTGGCTTATAAAAAGTATGAAATAGTCTTGTTCATAAAAACACACTTTTTTCACACACATTCCATGAGAACCCATCTTCCAATTCTTTTTAATCTGATTAATTGTGCATCTATGCTTATCTATATACAGTTTATGAAATAAACAAATAAGATTCACCTAGACCGTTAAAGAACAAAAGAGGGTGACGTTTACGATCCTTGTTCAGATAGTTGAAGCAAATAATCTTAATTTTCAAACAATAAGTGAAAATGTGCACAACAATTGAAATAGTATCTCGACACAAATAAGCGTGACATATAAAAAATTAAAAATCCAACATAAAACTAAAGTTTTCATTAGACGGTAGAAATAAACAATGTTGGTCGGTTCAAATTTTAGATATCACAACATGTATGTCGGTTCATTTTGTGTACCAATATATATATATAAAGTAAAAATATACAAAACTAATTAGATATTATAGTATAATTAGGTATGCATGCCTTACATGTTCATTGGTACATGTTCACATGGCTAATCCTACAATGCATGCTTGCAAGTGCAGGTTAGAAGACCAAATAATAGTTTGTGTAAGCATAAATTAACACCTTGAAAGATGTGTTTATGTAAGCATAAATTACAGTAATGGCTGCCATTATGCAACGATCAATAAACACATCGTATACATATCATGAAATTTATGCTTACACAAACTATTATTTGGTTTAACACCTTGAAAGATGAAAGATGTGTAAGCATGCATTACAGTAATAGCTGCCATTATGCAATGATCAATAAACACACTGACTGATGATAATGAAACAGCATGCATTACAGTAATAGTTGCCATTAAGCATAAATTAACACCTTGAAATAATAGATGAACTATGTATACCATTAGTCAATATTTTTGCATTTAAGTTGGATAAACTCATAAACCACAAAGATACAAACACTTTGAAAGAAAAAAATTCTTGTATTTGAATACAATAATGAACATTATTCTTTGCATACACACATCCTCATATTTCTAATGCTATCTTAACAGAAGCTAGAAAAACATATAAAACAGCTGAAGTTCAAAATCTTATCGTTTAAATAATAGTGAGCTGAAGTTTAGGCCGGTTGGGTTGCTGTTCAACAGCCTCCATATGGTTGTTTTTTTGGTTTTTTTAAAAAATTTTAATTTTTAAAAAAAAAAAAATTTTTTTTTAAAAATTTCTTTTTAATTTTTAATTTTTTTTTTAAAAAGGGGAAAAAAAAACCTTTTTTTTGGGGAAAAAAAAATTTTTTTTTTAAAATTTAGGTTTTGGCCAAAATTTTTTAAAATTTAATAAAAATTTAAAAATTTTTTTTTTTGTTTTTTTAAAAGGGGAAAAAATTTAAATTTAAAATTTTTTTTTAAATTTGGGGAAAAAAAAGGGAAAGGGGTTTTTTTTTTTTTAAAAAAGGGGAAAAAAATTTGGGAAAATTTGGGCCCCAATTTTTTCCCTTTTTAAAAAATTTTTTTTTTCCTTTTGGGGTTTTGGGTTTTGGGGGTTTTAATTTTTGGGGAAAAAGGGGGTTTTTTTTTTTTTTTTAAATTTTTTTTAAAAAATTTTAAAAAAGGGAAAAAGGGGTTTGAAAGGGTAAAAAATTTTTTTTTTTGGGAAAATTAATTGGAGTTCAACTACTTATTCAAACAAATCATAACAACGAACAAAAAAACTACCGTATCCGTACAATCAAAATCGGTTAATTCACTTACAACTAACTAAAATAACACATCCAAGTTACCTTGTAATATAACCCATTGATCATGCCACAAGCCGATTGATGAAATTTCCATTAACCCGCAAATAATCTACCACAGATTTCAAATCCCCTTTCTACGAACAATCTTTATCATCTAGCTGAGTGAAAAATAATGTACCAAAAAAGAGCTTCTAACTTACTGGCAATTCATCTAGCAAAGCATAAATATAGTGCAAGATAACGGTTTCCATTATAGTACTTTAAAAATACCAGTTGACATGTCCCAACACTACTCATTGCCATTCACGAGTCAAGCTCTTTATATTGAAAATTGACAATCAGTACCCACATAAAAACTAATAATCAAATTGATTAATTTTTTTTACTTATGAGAACCCACAAAAAAACTAATAATCAAATTGACAATCGATCCATAAACTTATGAGTACCCACAAAAAACCCAACCCGTCAAATTGACATACAACACTGAGGAGTAAACGATTGGATCTTAATATACCCAAACCAAAAATAGTTAGCAGGTTGTTATGATAAAATCAAAAGATATGCACAAAATAATTAGGAAACAATTGAAGAAAATTATAACTGATTTATGCACAAAATAATTTAGGCAACAATTGAGTAAATAAAAATCAATGAGAAAATCATTCAGTTATAACCGAAATTGAAGAAAATCATTCAATAAAAATCAATCGGTTAAAATAAAAAATTAGTTGTACCCAAAAACCAATCGATTAAATTCATTGAAAATAAAAATCAATCGATAAAAATCACTTGTAACCAATTATTGAAAATAATTGAATAAATATCAAACAATTTTCTCATTGATTGAATAGCCGATTAAGAATTGAGAATTGTACCAAAAAATTGAATAACCAATTATGAATTGATAATTGTACCTAAAAACCAAAACCATTGAATTGAATCATACCTTTTACAGACCTTGAACAGATTTGAGAATCTCGATTAGAATATTACTGGGGTTTATGATATGCGATTACTGGTTTTAAGACCTTGAACAGATTTAACAATATTACTGGGGTTTATTATATGCTATTATATGTTGACTAAAAGGTAAAGTTTTATGTTTTGAATGAGATGTTGACTAAAGGTAGATGTGATATAGATGACGTGGCTTTGATGACCTGGCTTTATTCACATAAAGATCGCTAAGTGCCTTTTATGAGGTGGATAAATTTGAAAAAAACTCTTTTATTATATATATAGATTTGGCTACATGGCCTGAATGGTAGCTAAACTCATAATATTTACTTGACGAATTCTAACCGGACGTAGATAAATAATGAATGACGAAAATATCTTAAACACGATATTGAGAAAAATAATGCATTCATGTAATATATGTAAAAAACAACAATAAAAAGTGTGAAAAAATGAACCAAAACAATACGAAACATCAGAAATAGTGTTATGACTTGTAGTTGCAATGTTGCTTATTTCAAACTAATCACAAATTCTATAGTTATTTTACCTCCGTAAATACTTGAATAATCATATTTTTTCTAACCACTTATACATTTTAAACAAACCTGCTCAATTGCAACGTGTAGTATCTGGGACAATTTAAACTTGTTAAAAAACTGTTTCAAACGTACATGTTTTGACCCATTGCCCGAGATGTCCATCTCACAACTCTTAGTAACACTTGTCTTATCTGATAGATGCTAAAAAAGTTGGTGGTGGTGTATTTAGGACCAGAAAAAACCTGGTGTAAGTAGCAGATCAAAGATAGTATCGAGTAACACGATCAATGCACCTTTATTGACATTGAATTCTAGTAAATGTTATTCAAATGTGGATAATAACCTTGAACCAACAATGACATCTTCATTGCTAAATGTAAATCAAGGCAATATATACAGTAACATTGTTTTTAAATTATCTTAAGGCTGATGAGGGTTAGCCACTTTTCAAAGGAGGTTTATTTACCTATCAAGTGTGTTAGTGCAATCATACGTCTACAATTCGTTCAGGCCATTGTGTCTTATTCACTATCACCGTGTCACCTTGTTTGCTTCTTTGTCATGGTGATTGCTTGGCGACTGTCGGGTGTTTAGTTCTCAAGTCAAACGTATGCTACAAATAGCAAGGACTCCATATAAATTGTGCTCACTATTTACATCATTTCGCATATTTTTCTGGTTCGGGAAAGGAAACATTTAGAAAATGAGATAATCCTCCAATATGTCTAACGGTCGAAAAGAAAATTTTATTATGCAATAACTAAAAATAAGTCAAACGGGTCTTTTTACGATTACTCTACACAATAAAAAGCAAAAATGCCATTACTTATGCAATTCGTACGTAAAGTTTATTCAATAACTTATAACTTGAAAAACACAATACTTATCTAATAATAGAGTGTAACTTTGTTTTCGCTTTTGATCCTAAACTTGAAGATCACCACATTCAATAACTTATCCAATAGCATCTATATGAAATATTTGAGAAAACTACCTTAAAATAGGGTAACTTTTTTTTTCCATAACACAAACATTCTTCCAGCAAATGTTGTATCATTTTATTACAACATCGTGATATCTAAAAGTGCAAGAGAAAAGGCACATGGGTTAAAATATAGAACCTATACAAAAGGAAGATCGTCTCCACAGCCTCATCCGATACTAACGCCTTAAGTACATAGACCGTGTTTATGAGAACTTTAGAAACTTACCCTTCCATAAGTATTTAAAGATCTCGCATCGCAATTTGATCCCTAAGATTCGCAACCTGGACTTCAACTCATCAAAATTTATCTTCCCTCACTTGTTCGTGTCGATCATGTCAAAACCTTGCTTTATGTGTGCCACTTCCTATGCAGATAAATTTTTTGTCAATTACATGCAAGTTTGTTATATAGAGACTTCAGATGTCAAAACTTATGCTTGACTTAATTAAGCTATAAGTACCTATATATTTTAGTATAGAAGTACCTATATATTTATGTACAAGATACGTCACCGAAAACCAATGAGGAGATGAAAACAGAAGGTGTGTTCAGTTTTCTGCATATTCATCGTACCAACAAAATTCGCCAGAATAGACTTGCATAAAGAATTATCCTGCACAATGCAACAAATGAATAAGCAATGCTACCTTAAAAGAGATGTTATATGAACTGATAGTCAAATTTAGGCATGATAAAAGAGAGTAAAGTACGAAACAATCATTCAAACAGGGTGAAAGAAGGTAAAAGCATCTCAAGCATAATAGACCATATATAGAGCATTGGCACAATAAAAAGTACGTCTTATCCATGTTTAACAAAGATCGATATCTCAAGCAATACGTATTTTGGTGATTATCGAGCATACAAAAGCATAGTAAGTTTTGAGGTTTAAGTATTTTGGTGATTTGAGGTATAATCGTATAAGTTTGTTGGCGAAATTCTTTACTTCCAATTTTCATCAAACAAAACTACACATATGAGCTCCATCCAGATGTGCATGGTTGCTTTGATAGCGTTTATAAAGGACAAAAGCAATAAATTACCTGTTGAAGGTCCCGATAAGAGGCATTAGGGGTAATCGGTGTTTGAATTGCCACACGTCTTGAAGATCATAGAAGACGTCTAACCTGTCGAACACAAGTTCAATCATGTATCAGAAAACCGGCGAAGGAAGCAATAACATAAAGAAAAAAAAAACGTTATGCCAACTTTCAAGTAACGTCACGAACAGTGCTACCAGTGAAGTTAGCAATAACATGGAAGGAAAAAAAATGTTATGCCAACTTTATATTAACATCATGAACATAATGCTATTACCGAAAATAAACCTTATTTAGTCTAAGATCATAAGTGATGCCAGCACGGGTAATTTAGCATAGCAATCTGGTCATCTAGACTTAAAGGGTAGTGTAATCATAAAGTGTTTACCTTGAATTTTTTTCTGTTATCCAACACAGTGGATTAGTATACTTTAAAAAATTGGAATAATCTGATCCATCATTTTGCATATATTGCTAGAGAAACACCTCAATTTGCAATGGACTACTACACATAAACATAATTTTTTTTATTGGCATCAGTTTGCAATGCAAAAGAATGCAACATAAACAAAAACTACCAGCGTGGGAAAATTTATATCTGATGAGTTCGACAAGTAATTGGGCTCCTCTAATGGAACGATATTCCTATTGATACCTTTTACTCTTTACGTCATGAGTTCGAATGAATCACTTAACGCATTACCAAGTGTGCGACATTGAGAAAACAACAATTTTTCACCTAATTGTGTGCGTAGTTTACAGAGCCACATATTAAAAATAAGTGAAGCCTTAATATTCCAATCACTTTCAATTCAATTAAGTATAAGAAAAAATATAAAAGTTAGGGCAAAAGAAGAACACATACCTGCTGAAATTAATAGTAACAATAAATGATTTCTTCACAATGGATGAACATTGTATGATGGATACCTGGTAAATCACATAAGAGAAAATATCCATAAATGATTTAAATGATTACAAAATTCAAAATACAAATATCACACTCAATCAATTTAATCAATCACATGAATAAACCATATCATAAGAACAAATTATTGAAACATGAATGGATGTGCACCTTATAAAATCGAACATACCTTATAATAACTGTTGATAGTTATACTGTGAATCCTCAATCGGATCTACAAAAACCGCTAGTGTAATGATAAACATATTATTATTAAAAATTGTTAATAGAAATCATATAAACAGGATATAAGACAATGATTTAGAACTTGAAATCAAGAATAGTGATCAATTCTCCAATATTGATTTAAAGCATAGGCTGATTTTGTGGATTTGGTGAGTGTGTAGGGTTTTTTTTTTTTTTTTTTTTTTTTTTTTTTTTGAATTTAGTGAAATGGGATGAGATTTTGTTTGACTGGCATTGATGAGGGAGTTATTTTAGGAGCGATTCTTCAGGGGAGTCGTTATGATACTTTGTTTTGGGTGAAGATGGTTATTGTTATTGTTATATCAGTTTGGGAATGTAATTTTTGCAATAACTTGTGGCTTGCTTCACTGGATGAGGCGCATGTATGTCAATGTCCAAATCCAAGTTCGAGTCTTGAAAGTTACGATTTTTTTAAATATGTAGTCGGATGTTGTGCCCAGTCATCATTTCCACCTCATCAAATGATATGCCATGTCAACATTAAAATGCCTAGTCAGCATTAATGACGTGTCATATCTAGTCTCATATATATGTATAGATAGATGTTTTTAAAGTTCTTTTTTCTCTACATATAAGTACACAAATACCTGTATATAGTAGTAATTGTTAAGATAACACTACTAAAGCTAGTTCCCTTTTATAACTATATAACTGAGAATGTTAATGGACATTTGACAACACTCTTGTGACAATCTTACACATGATAATATAAATTTTAACAAAAATGACTCTTAGGTGTCATTTGTTTTTTCGAGCTTTTACCTCTTTATCTGCAAACCATATACTCAGGAAGAAGAGTACATTTAAGACTTTATCCGCAAGAAGAAGACCGTTTGTTTTTCATAGATTGAAGTACTTTTCATTTTTCTTCTTTTTGAAAGAAGTGGAAAAAAGTGATTGAAAGAAGAGGAAAAGAGGAATTTACGTCCGTATATAGAGAAGAGGAAAGAAGTGATTTTACCTCTCGTATCGAAAAAACAAACGCGTCTTGAAAGAAATTGTTTACGCGCTACGTAGACATAAGAGTAAAAAAGAACTTTTTGAAAAAAAAAAAAAGCCGCCTTAATTTGATCTTGAAAAAGAGTTTAAGGAACCTGACACCTCTTGGTACATAATTGGGAACGTACAGTGAGATGGTCGTTTGATAGGGCTAAGAAGTTGGGCTGGACAAATGTCAAAGGCTGGGCCAAATGATCTTGTATTAAACGAAATTCAAAACGACAGTTCAGGTATCGTTTTCCGACGCTACATTACTATATATATAATTCTATAGTGTGATTTGTTTTTATCTCAATATAAAAAGAAAATAGTTTGTGATTATTGTGTGATAACATAGCCATTTAAAAGAAACCAGACAAAACTTATGAATTAATGTGTTCATGCATTAGAGTCTGGTTAAAAACAATGCTGTTTTGGATTGTCATGTAGTTATAAGGTGTTTGTTTTAGCTTTTATATAAGGCGTATAAGCTTATTAGTTCATATCGATAACAAGTCTAATGAAGTGTTTAGATAAGCTTATGAGCTTAGGTTTAGATGGAACGATTAATGGTGCAGTTGATATTCTTATTCAAGATTAGTCGATAACGAATACATGGTTGAGTCGTCGAACATGGTTAATCTTTCTTTTCTTAAAATGGTTTAAGGATAATATGTAATTGTTAAAATAATAATAATAATAATAATAATAATAATAATAATAATAATAATAATAATAATAATAATAATAAAGTGATTTTAATAATAAAATAATAATAATAATAATAATAATAATAATAATAATAATAATAATTGTAAAAAAAATATCGTTATTTTATATATCAATTATAATTTTTAGACATTTTTTCTATTAAATGTATTTAAAATGATCATTTGGATATATATGATAATTTTAAGGCTTTAGAAGGATATATGTGCAATTATAAGTTTTGGTTGGATATATATGACAATTTTAAGGCTTTAGAAGGATATATATGCAATTATGAGTTTTGATTGGATATATATGCAATTATGAAATTTTAGAAGGATATATATGCAATTCCCCTTTTTTTATTTATGCTGGCTTGAAACTTTTTAATCACTATAATAGGAAGGATAACGTTAAACGTTACCATAAGGGCTACGTATAAGATATTAGTGCAATGAATGTTTTTAAATCTAACTTTAAAATAAACATCCAACTCTCTGCATACAACTACTCTCAACCGATCTAATATACAATCCCTTTTCAATCTTTTAAACTTTTAAACGTAGGGGCTACAACGAATAGCAAAACGCTAATGAGAAATGCAATTTTTTAATCAACAAATATGCGACTCAGTCATGCACTCCGTACTTAGGTTGCTCAATTGTGGTTATTTTATTTATGGGTAAATTATAAATTTTGTCCTTTTGGTTTTCATTTTTTATGCTCTTTGTCATTCTTAAAAATAAATTACGGTATATCCCTACAGTTCTTAATTTGTCACATTTTATATCCTTTTTGGGCTGAGAGTTGATTAACGGCTAGTGAAATGATAAAATTACCCTCGTCTTCTTCCCCATTTAATATTCTCTTGAATTTTCATTTATTTTTAAACAAAAATCAAGAACACTTAAGAACATCAAGAACAAACCATAAATTTTTTAAGAACCTTACATCAAAACAAATAAATCTTAAATAATCATGAATCTTAACATACATGGCCAAAATAAGCATGGGCTTTAGACAAAAGGACAAGATGAGCCAAACATCAATAGCATACATGGCCACTTTAAATAATCAATTACTAAACTAAATAATGAAATCAACATGAAACAAAAGCTAAACTAAGCACTGATTAATCATACAACTCATGAATCATATGGTACAAACCATGATCTATTTAAAATTCATTTATTTTGATGTAAATTTTTGAAGTGTATGGGGTTTGTTGTTGATGTATTTTTATTTATTTTTTATTTATTTTTATTTTTTATTCATTATTAATAAATGAAAATTCAAGAGAAACTTAAGCGAGAAGAAAATGAGGGTATTTTGTTATTTCACTGGCCTTTGACCAACGATCACTAAAAAGGATATAAAGCGTGACAAACTAAAAAGAGTAAGGACATGCAACAATTGATTAGGAATGGCAGAGAGCGCAAAAAATATAAACTACATGAACAAAATTTGTAATTTACATTTTATTTAACCCACGTCCTATTCAGTATTCACATATACGAGTAGTTACCACTTTATTAAGAGCATGCCTGCTGGAAAATTTCAAAAATGACTTGGAAAAGAGTACAATATATAAGCAAAACTTGTTTTCGGTTCAACAATACAATGAAAATGTTACTTGAGGGCTTTGAGGTCGAGCAAACCGAATAAAGAGTATGATTGAATAAGATTAATAATTGGTTGAAAATGAGTATTTTGCATTGTAGCTGAACGATTAACTAAATATGCGTTAAGAGGACACGGTTCACACTCGTTATAAGCCTACGTTATTGGTGGCTTGCACCTATGGCGGCGGCGCCATGTTGCACCGGTGTCGGCGTCACAGGCACATTCTCCATCTGAACGCCGTGTTTATGGTTGTGTATTTTTTTGTTTTGTTTTTTTAGGTGTAAAGTGGGGGTTTTTTTTTGGGGTGTATTATAGTAATGTTATTAGCGAGAGTGTTTTTTGGTTTTGAGTTATATAAATGTTGTAAGGTAAAAGTTGACGTGATGATGCTTGTCACTCCCGCTTATGGCTCAATGCGCCTAGCTCTCTAACGACATTGTAAGAAAAGACAAAAACATCTAAGCGTCGGAAGTTACTTTTACCTATTATATGTATATCAAAATATATTATTTATGGTTTGTGGTAACTCGGTCAGGTTATTAGCACATCAATGTACAAATAATGAAAGCGGGATATAGATGTAATACAACAATTTAATGCATAAGTTGATGTATATAAATCACAAATTGATGTATGCAAATCATCATTCATTTGAAATCAGCTAGTCACATTTTGCTGTGCTTATTTTGTTCCTTAAAACATGTTCATCTTATTTTGGTTATATGCTTTTACTTATAAGTAATGTTACAAGTAAAAAGTAAAAAAAAATCTTGTCAGTATAATCGCCTAGTGATTATCAAGCGTCCTAATATATTGATCCTTTAATCATGGACAAACATAATAACACATGAATTCCACTATTTGTCATTTGAGTTATGCTATTTAAACTTAAACAGAAGCCTAAATATATACCAAATGTATAAATTAATTGTACAATTGCATTAAGTATTTTCTCTTTCTTAATTTTCACCAATCAATTTTTTAAATCAACCAATCAAATCATTAGATACATTTGTAGGCATGATTAGTAGGTCCAATAGTCATTTTTCTTGTCATTTTTTCTCTTTTTTTGGTTTACGGTAAAGTTGTTTTATAACCATATTTTAGTAAAAGACTATAGTAGGATTCTAAAAAAAATTATTACAAAAATGTATTTTCTGAATGCCGAAACAACTGGAACAAGTGGCTAAGACTGGTTCTTTAGATAATTTTAGTTTTACATTGATCTCAACTCTATAACATAATAATTTAAAAAAAAATCTTTCAAAAATGTATTTTCTGAATGCCAAAAATTTTATTGTTAGAATTATACAGCTGGCAAGATGCCAAGACGTAAAAAGGATATATTTTCTTCATAGATAGGAACAAAATATGTAACAACGTCTTAATATCTACTCCCTCCGTCTTAATTTAATTGTCAGGAGTGAGAAAACACAAAGTTTAATAAAAGTGGGACAACTTTATTTTTCAACCACACAAATAGAATATTCCTCCTTTAGATTCTCAAGTTTTTACTAAAAAAGGAAAGTGGACAATCTTTTTGAGACATCCAAAAATAGAAATATGGATAATTAAATTGAGACGGAGGTAGTACATGTAGTTAGTAGTTAATCTCGGATTGGTAAGTTTGACCAATTTAATAAATACGTTTAAATTCCAAGGATAAAGTAGCAGAAGTTTGAATTGAACCAGTTTGAGGAAACTTCAGAGTTTTGGTATGGCCAAATAGTCAATACAAATTGATCATAAATCTTATTCAGTTTACTCCATCAACCCATATTTATTGCTTAGGCTGCCCCCAAGTGGATTCAATCCTTACTTTTCAACGCCACGCCGCCTTTCTCTCAATGACCTTCGTGAGGACAGGTCTTGCGAAGAAGGCGACTAAGTTCAATTTTTTTATTTAAAAAAAAAAAAACATTTTAACACAAAATAAAATTTCATTAATAATTAAACGTTGCATAATAATTCAAATAAAACTAAAACATTACGAAACTTATTAAAACATTACAACACTTATTAAAAATCTAAGTTATGGCGTGCCTTGATCGCCTCTTTGAGTTTCTGCATTGTTTAAACGGTTACAATTTTTTTTTTGTTTGGACTTCAACGGCTAGCAACAAGAGAGTATACTTTTTGCTTTGTTCTTATCGATCGTCCACACGACCATTTCATGTTTTTTTGCTGACGATCGATTGCCTCCACAACAAGGGGATCGAGATGAAATCGATCGCCCTATGCCTCGATCGATTGACGATTTACTCCTACTGCATTCAGCCTTACGATGGGAAGTCACACAAGAGGAAAATTAAAATAAAAAAAGTAAGAATACTTTGTAGCCACAAATTTCGAATAAGAAATAAATATTTAAATAAATAAACACAAGCCCTTAATCTTATTGATGTTGTTTTTCAAAGTTCAATTCCTTTATTTTTGTCTAAAAACTGTGGAAGTAGTGACATAATTATTGTGGTACAAAATACAAATTAACATATTAGAGGGGAGCCTTTTTTCTCATGATCAACTTGTCTCTCTGAGTACCCGTTATTTTAACACTAATTAATATATTAACGACCTATAAGATATGCTTATTAAAACATGAGCATGACCATCAAAGGAAATTGTCCAACTTCGTTACGTCGAGCACCGAGAGGGGAGTAGAAAGTGAGCAGTGGACATCGATGCAACGGATGTTATCTTCAGTTTCTCTCCCCGATGGAAGATCGTTGGATGTGGACCTTGGAGGGGATGGGTAACTTCACTGTGAAATTTGCTCGTGTGGCCATTGACAAAAAGTTAATTATTTCATACATTAAAGTTATCAGGTGGAGTAAGTTATTCTAATTAAAGTGAATATCCTGGGTTGGAGACTTTCGATTGATAAATTGCTAACTCGTGTGAACATGGATGCTCGTGGCATTGATGTTCCATCGGTTCTATGTTTTAAAGGTGGTGGGATATTCATATTCCAGAGAAAATGTGCTATCAACAATGGGTTGATTGGTTCTTAGCTCTTCGGTTAAATAAGGTGCAAAAATAGTTTTTGAAAGCAACGTTCTTGACGCTATGGTGGCATGTGTGGTGTCATCGAAACGCATGTGTGTTTGGAAAGGTGAGACCGAAGAACAATTTATTTTTTGATAAATTTGTAACACAGTCGTTTGTGTGGTTCAAAGTATATATATATATATCCAAAAACTTGAGTTGGGTTGGTTGGCTTCACAACCCATATCTTCTTACTTCTGTAATTCTTTTTTATGTTTTATTTTTTAGCTTCTTGCTAGTTTCAATAAGATCTCCGCCGTTAAAAAAAAATAAATAAATAAAAAAAATAAAATCTAGACATACTATGTGTATACATTTTTTTTTGAACAATGAAATTTAAAAAAAAAAAAAAAATAGCAAAATACTAGAAGGAAAATACATAATACTCTCTCCATCTCATATTAAATGTCCAGTTTGACTTTTTGAAGTATTTCTTTCTCAACTTTGAACATAATTTTTTTTTTTTTTTGTTATATATTACTTGATGCAAAATACATGAATTGATTGAGGTTAAAATGTATTTTCACTGCGTATAATTTTCATCAAATACTATATTACTAGAAAGGTACCCGCGCAATGCGGTGGCGGGTACCCGATGACTATAATATGATTGAAATAAATGTTAAAGTTGTAAAAATTTGAATTAAAATAAAATAAACCCACTAATATATAAAAACTAAAAACTCATAAAAATATATTAAAATGAATGTTGAATTAAAGAGCATAAAATTTTAGAAAAATATGGTGAAATTAGATTATAATATAAATAGTAGATAAAAAGATAATTTAATTTGAAAATAAAGATGAATTTTTAGTTAAGAAGTGACACATGTCATTTTATAATTGGAGCTCATTATCTTAATTTTTGGTGATTAGGAGTTATGCTTGGAGTTTGTTAGAAGTTAGGCTTGAAGTTTGTTAAGAAGTGACACATGTCATCTCATGATTGGAGCTTCTAATTTTAGAAGGCCTAAATGCATTATAAAGTAGTATAGATAATGCAAAAATATTTAAGATCAAAGTTAAAAAAGAAATACTTGAAAAGTCAGAACAAGACATTTAATATATGACGAAAAGAGTAATCGATTACAAGTAATTGTTACAAGCCATTTTATGGTTGTGAATCCAATCAAGCCAAAGAGGCCTAATGTATCTCTAAATAGGGCTGAACAAATGACCCGAACGCATCGGATTGACTGACAGACCGACTGAGGCCGGACTGGACCGGACCGGACCGATCACATTCGATTCGATCCGCGGTCTCGGCTTTTGGGCTAATTCGGTCCTCGGTCCGGTCCGGTCCGGACCACAAACCGACTAATTTGGGCTAATTTGGCCTTGTTGGACCGGACGAGACCGGACCGAGCGCATACGGTCCGGTCTCGGTCTAAGATTTTTGCCGAAATCGGGTCTCGGTCCGGTCCGGTCTTGGCCGGTCCGGTCCGATTTTTAGACCGTGATCACCTCTATCTCTAAATGTAAAAAGTTTTGAATTAAATACAACACGTACTCAACACAATCAAACGTCTGTTAATTGCTTATGTGTTTTTCAATTGGAAAGTGATTGACACACTCTAAAAATTTATTAGGACACTATACTATATGCAATAGGTAGTTGTTTTTTTAAGTATAATCTACTTTAACTACTTGTACGATGAGAGTCTATTAAATTTTTGGAATGTGAGAATCACTTCCCTTTCCAATTATAATGGGAACGCTATTTGGAACTTGAGTATACCAATTGGGGGGGTCGAGACATTTTAGCGTAACATGTTTCTTATAATATGAAATAAAAATTATATTGTATAGTTTATTTTAATCAAGCATTTTCTTAGATATTGCTATCGAGAATTCAAGAAATGGTATATCGTTCATTCAAATGTAAACAAGACAAAAATCTTATAAAAAGCAACCAAAAAACCAAAACATTAACAAGTAGAATTAGATAATCAAACATTACATTAACAAGTAGAATTAGATAATCAAACATTGTGAAATTTCTTCGTATAGAAAAAAGATAATTAGAATATTGAAATGGCTTGAGTGGGACTTTGTTATTGAAACTTTCATATATCTTAAATGCTTTTATGTTTTGTTATTATATTTTGAGGGTGTCTTAATGTAAACTATTTTTTCCAAAATTCCATATTTCACTCAAATGGCTGCTGCAAATGAGAATCTAGGGGGTTCCACCACCCCACCCTGCCCTCACTATCCTTCGCCTATGGGAACACTGCTGATTGCCGCATCAAGTTATCCTTTCAACAGATACCTATTATAAACGTACAAATCTCAAATGAACAAAAGAAAGAGTTAATCAGCAGTACGATAATACTATATTAATCCATAGAAACAAAAACTACCTTTTATCAAGTGACATTAGAAAACAAGAGGTCGGGTGTGCAAAATACTATATTAATTCCTACAAACAAAAACTATCTTTTATCAACTTGCATGCATGCATCTTGTGTCATTAGCAAACAAGAGGTCTCAAAAAAGGGGCTCCTTACAGGTTGGAACCGACCCTCTGATCCAAACCATAAACTTCAGCACCATTATTTCAACTTTATAACAGGTCTCCTGTATTATTTTTAAATCTATGTTTCTTGAAACTATATACCTTGAAACTGTGTACACTTGCCTTACATACGAAGTATGAAACTATGAGCGGTCCATATACTAATATGAACAAAAGATAATACGTGGATTTTTATTTTGGGATGGAGTTTTGATAAAGAAGCCTACTAAGTAGGGTGTGGATAACTTGTCCCTTTTATTTTAATTGAAAAAGGGGCTGGATGGTTCAGAGACACACAGACATATATCATAAATTAAAGCTAAAGGATTCATTTCATGATCAGAATGAAGTTATGGTGATCAACAGTTTTTGCAGTCACCACTTGTGTAGTTCCGTCCATGCAGGCTATGCCTAAGATATTTTATATTTTCTTAATTGTTTGCGGCTGCGTGTTTCTTAGGCATGTGCTAGTATATGCCTTAGATATCGATTTTCATATTTAATTGGGGCAAGTTATCCTCACCTTTTCATAGGGCGGGTTTGTAACGATTAGACGTATCGTCGGATTGTACAATTTGATTAAACCCTCCTGATGTGATAATATAGGAAGGGTGTGTATAGGGTATCCCTATTTAATTACTAGTAAGCGGATTTGAATGGAAAATTAAGATGTGGGGGCAAAAATTTTTTTTTACGATAAGAACAAAATCGAAAGAAAAACTAAACATAATGATAAATCGAGTATTTTACTTAGACATGAAGAATTTATAAAGCTTTAAAGAGTTGAATGTTTGAGTTAAGTATGTGAGTGGGGGCAATTTAAGATTTTGTGTGTCACTTTCGAAAAAAGGTCGAAATTAAATAAAAATTACACTAAACATCAACTTTTTCTATTGGCATGAGGCTACCCCCACAAGTAATATATAGATCCGTCCCTGCTAGTAGGGTACCCGTGCGATGCGACTACGAGTGTCCTGAAATAAAAATTTTCAATAAACCATGCTTTATAATCTGAAACGTTTTATGTGACGATAAATTTGCGGATGCCAAAAGTTTCATGTCGCATATTTCAACTCTTTAGAATATTATAGTAGGGTACCCGTGTATTGCGGCGGCGGATATCAAGTAATAAAATTTTCGGAAAAAAATGTTTTCAATTTTATGTTCTCTTATAATAACTTTACCAATAGCAAAAATATAATGAGTTTGAGTAAATTTTAAAAAAGTGATGGATAATATCAGACTAATTCATATAAAAACAATTGAAAGTTGCGTGATTTAACGTCGCAGTAGTCAATAATGTTATGGGGACATGGGGTTATGGTCAAATTAGTTGATAGTGGTTCGTAGTCACAAGTAAGTTGAAATTTTTTTGTTTTTTTATGTAATATATATGTAATAATCAAAACCTTGTACTAAGTAAATAAAATATATTTTGAACATGTTTTATCATTAACTAGGCGAAATTCAGCACAGCAGCGGCACGATTTCTAGCGTCGATAATTAATGATTTGTGATATTATGGTGAGTGTTTTGTGTAGCGTTTAAAATAAAACGTGAACCGATGAAAATGCAATTGCAAACGGTTTTACTATACGATAACTAAAGTCTAGATAAAATTCTTAACATCTATCAAACAAAATATAAAAATATTTAATGAAAATGAAAGTAAACATTACATCAGTTATGAGATAAAAACTAACAACACACGTTACTTGTCGCGTAAAAACTAACAAGGATGGGATTAATGGTGTCATTGTTAAGAAGAACCCAAGTACCAAAATTAGCATGAATGTGATTAGCCCAAAATAAATTTAAAAAAAAAAAGGCTAATTTTGGCTATTTTGTAAAGATTTTGGCACATTTAGCCCAATCCTTTTTTTTTTTTTTTTTTTTTTGAAATTGGCGATTTAGCCTATTGAAAAGCTAAATGTGCACTAACGGACACATATTTTCTCTTAATTGTAAACATTATAATCGTTTTGAAGAAAAACTTATTTATATATATATATATATATATATATATATATATATATATATATATATATAGGCTTGATTCCATTGAGAAGATTTTTATTTTGAGAAGATTGAGAAATCTTCGTTTGAGCAAATTGATTCATGTTTTTATTTGATTCACAAGTAAACATCATTTTATGATGAATCGAATCTATAAATCACAAATTTGATTCACAAATCATTGTTAAAATCGAGTTATGATGATTCTAACAGTCCCAATGAATTTACTCACGAAGTTCATGAGCCGTGAGCGATCTCCAGTCATATGCTTGGAACAGCCTGAGTCCAGGTACCACAGAATGATTTGAATGACCTGCAGTTGAACACAGACAAGTATAGATGACTGGACAATTTGGATCCCCATGCGAGAATGGGTTCCACTTGGTTAGTAAATGAGATTGGAACATCCACATCATAAACATAATCAATGAAATCACTAGAGGTAGATGCACGTGACTAGCTTACGTGAGATCTATTCAAAGTGTGTTCACTTCTTAAAGGTATCACTCTACCAAGGGCATCCATTTCCTAATGGGCATTGATCTAGATAATTTAGGCACAACTCATTAAGATTGAATTTACGCGTCAAGGGTATCCATTGATAACCTACATTACTAAATTTTCTTCTGTTGGTTTCAATGTTTTCTAGCCTTCTTCCACCTTGGTTTTCGACATCCTTATCCCTGCTTCCTAGTGTTAACATTTTTGACCGTAGATTTAACAAAGATTACTCAAATCATTTATAACACATTCATGATTAATACAAATCAAGCATTCATTACATGTTTTGCAAGTAGTAGCGAAATTCGAATTAATTACAGTACGCTTATAGCTAATACTAGAATCAACACGATTCGTCTTTTTCAACACAAACTTATTGTTCCTATGGTGGTCTTCTACTTTCTTCCATTGATTACTCTTAGCTTGCGAGGTCCTATCATGCTTTGTATTTCCTAGAGGCTTTGACCCGCTTGCCTTAGTGTCACTGATTACTCTTGTAGATGGAACGATGAGAACATTAGTTGGTTTTACTACTTTCTGCATTCCTGGTTTAGAAGTGCTGGAATCTAAAATCCTAAGAGGCAGATCAAAGGTCACATGCTTGGCTTTAGGCATAGAGCAAGGTACAACAACATTATCTTTCCTAGTACCAAATTTAGGACAAGTTGCTATTAAGCATTCTAACAGTTTCTGAGATCGTTTGGCATATAAGCATGCATGCCCAATCGCATTATCATTTGGTTTCTCTATCTTATCCTCTTCAACGATCTCAGACATTCTAGACTATCCTTAAGGTACGAAAAATATGGTTGAAGTGCAAGTTCATTATTCCTAAGATGAGGCGGAATATACTTCACAGTCATAGCATATTTTGCACAAGAAGGCACCTTTAGTGCAGTAGCTAGTCTCACAATTTGTGATTGGCATTTTCCCTTTTACCTGACTCTTCAGATTCTCAATTTCATTTTGCAAAGAAGTTACCTTTTCGTTGTTTTTGTCTCGAGTGACTTTAATTGATTCATATAACTATTTGAAATTCAATTTAACATTTTCATTTTCTGCTAGAAAACATTCATTTTCATGTTGTAATGCATTAATGATGTTTTAAAGATGAAAATTTTGAGAGTTCTGAGAATCTAAAGGAGGAGGCATTTGGGAGCCAATCACATCATTCTTATCACTCTTTAATTGTGAGATTTGGGTCTTCAATCGCTTGATCGTGTTACAATGAGCTCGAACTGCTCATCACGCTTTGTTAATTTCGAAATCAGATCGAACTCAGGAGCATCCGAGGATGTCTTGACATTTGAGGTTTTAACATTTTCTTTTAGTTGTTGATATTTTAATTTCAAAGCAAAATGTTCAACTTCCAATTTAGAAAAATGTTTGACCAAGTTATCATGATCATCTTGTTCTATTTTCTCATACAATTTTGAATTTTTTGACTCAAGCTTAATGGCACGATCATGGGAAACTTTTAGGGCAACAGATAATTCATGAAATTGAGAAGTAGTGATAGAATAATTTGTAACAATATAGAACACATCCTGAGCAACACATCTAGAAATCAAGTTATCATTTAAGATATGCAGATTTTTCCTCTCAATTTCATTACTTTTAAGCTCACATTCATAATCTTTGACCTCAATTTCCATTTCATTAAACACCTTTTTCATTTCTTTAATTTCTACATCAATGCCCTTTTGAAGACTTTCAAAGTGTTCTTTTAGTAGTTTAAATAAAGGCATGACGTCAGCTAAATAGCACTCTTTAGTTTGCTCAAAACCTCTTTCCCCTTCAGTAATCCCTGTGGGGTGTAATTCTCTTCTTACATGTTTTCTCAAAGTCAACAAATAATTGATAAACTACATATAGGCTGATTAAGGTCTTGCTTTGAGTCGAAAGGGTTCTGGGCACTAAATGCATAGGTATATTTGGGGGATACACAGTGGCTGGAGGCATTTTCCTACAAGGAGGATTCTTCTCAATAAGATTATCGATTTTTTGCTTATCCAAATCTTTCTTCCAGAATACTTGCTCAGGGGTTAATTGAGTTTGGGGTTTAAACATATTAAAGGCTATCCAGTTTTCTTTAGTGTAATCATGGGGTTTAAACTTTATATTATGCTTTGTACACCAAGAATCATTTAATTTCTTTGCTATTTTCACCCTAGAGGCATCTTCTAATTTTCTACCATCTTCAGTGCTTCCTATACATGATGGTGTTTGCATAGGCTTAAGAATCTCATTACCATCATAGACTACCTTTTAAGCAGCTCTAGCTACTTTTCCATACTCGGGATTGAGTTTCTCTACAAGGGGAATACTATTTTTATCGCTTAAGACTCTATGCTTAGTGATCATGTGAGCAGTCTGAATGGTGTTCCCTTGTATGTACAGTTTGTTTTCTAGTTTGTTTTTCAAAGTTTTTAGATTAGAAAAGTCATTTAAAAGTTTTGATTCCATGGCGATAAACTCCTGCTTAAGCACTTTTACATTTTCTTGAAGTTCTTGTTTTTGCTTAATGCTTTATTGAGCTTTTCTTGTAAGGAGTTTAACTCTTGTTTTAACTTTTTTCCTAAAGTTACTTTTTCTAATAACCGTATGTATTTGGTTATCCATCTCCTGCTCACGGGTATTCAATTCAAATTTAGCACGCTGTTCATAAATGGCAACTTGTTCTTTATAGGCATTTAGTTCAGAGGTTATGGAATCATCAGGGGCACATGCAGTGTATTCATCAAAAACACAATCATCATTGACTGCAGAAGATGCATTATTTGGTACAATATTACTTTCATCTTGCTTCACATATTGATCATATGGGATAACATTGCTATTACCCATATTTTCAATATCTGATTCAATAATTTCAGTAGATTGTACTTTGTCATGTATTTTTTGCACATCAACCTCATCATATAGTTTTAATACCTCTGATATGATTGATTCCATGGAAGGATTGGCCTGTTGTGGTGAAGGAACCCTTGGAGAGACCATTGGTGAGATACTAGCCATGAAGATGGTCTGGGCAGTTGGTTCATCATCATCATCTGAATCGAATGCATCACAGTCTGCAACTTGAAATGCGTTGGGATTGTTCTGACCCATGCCTTGCACTGGCTGTTCATCCACATCAGCATCCTAAGTTCTGGCATTTCCCTCAGCAAGGAATAACAATTCTTCCTCATTCAACACAGCTCTATTGTCTTGAGCTTGCACCAGTAGCATCTTGTTTTTGAAGTACTCTACATTTTGTGGACGTTTTGGAAGAGCGTGATTCCTTGCGATGTGATCCTTTCCACCATAGTTGTAGCACTTGATTGAATTTCCTTGACCCTGAGCCATGTTCCTTCAACGATTCTGATTACCCACATATCCACCACCACCACCAGCATTCCCATATCCAGCACCTACATTCCCATATCCCGCACCAACATTCCCATATCCAGCACCCACGTTCCCTTGCTCATTATGTGGAAGGTATGCATTTTATCTTCCTTGCACATTTTGCACCACTACTTTTCCGTCTCAGAATCAGTAGTATGATTGTGAAGATTGGATGCGCTTCGAGGTGATTGTTGGTGTGAGGGTGGAGTTCAAGTTCTCGCTAACCATTAAAGCCGGTTGATTGACAAGTCGTTCCATGATTGTATTCGAACACGGAGGCTTATACCGGATCGTGAATGAGTTTGTGATTACCATTTCAGTGGGTATGACTTGAGATGATTTGGTAGTTATTCCTACATTAGTGTAGAATGCAATTGAATCATTTGACGAGCTCGCATTTCCAAAGAATGTTGTTGAACTTTTCCGTAATCGGTAGCTCAAACACAAAGATGCTTCTCATTTTGGAGAAAATAAGCATACAATTGCTCATAATTGGTGTTCCTCAAACCTTTGTTTAGCTTAGTTGTAGTGACAAATTTGTGCCATTCGGGATTCTTGTTGTTCACAAACTTTGAATTGAGCTGAATATTTGGCATTGTCATTTTGATATTCTTCATATCATTCACAAGCTTGTGGAATCTCACATGATATTCAAAGAACACTTTCCTCGGATTCATCTTAAAATTCTCAAAGTCATCAACGACTAAGATTCCATGTCTTTAGTCAATTCGAACCGAGAGAGAAGCATCTTAACATTGTCCCATCTTGCTTTAGCTTCAGTGTTGTGATTGATCAACTTGTAAATGTCTTTAGGTAAACCACGAGTATCTTGTTAGAAGCCACGATGTCCGTGATCGATCTCTTCTTCTCCTTATCATCAAACTCATCATACATCTTTGGTCTATCTAATCCCAACACAACTGAACCATCAGTAGCAGTTTCGAGGATATCCCTAGTAGTCTCAATTTGACAAGGTCCTTCATCAATTGACTTAAGTATGTTAATCCCATTTTCCTTTCCTAAGCAATATAGCCTGATTCTTTGAGCCAAAGAGTCATAATCGGTTCGATCCAGCATGGGAGGACGAGTGTTAGATCCAGCAGCTTGAACGTCATCAGCAACGGAAGAAGTGATAGTAGACATCATTACAAGTTCCACGGGATTTTACTACTCAATGATTAAACCGGGAAATTGATTATTTCACGGGATTTTACTAAATCAAGAGAAAACCGTAAAACGTAACACGAAGAAACTCCAAGTCTCAATAGACAAGTCGCACTTTCAGACAAATCGCACCTTCAGTCAAATCGCTTCTTTAGACAAATCGCACTTTTAGTCAAATCGCACCCTAGACAAGTCGCACTTTCAGACAAAACGCACCTTCAGTCAAATCGCTTCTTTACAAAATGCAGTTATGACAAATCGCAGTCCAAGACAAATCGCAGTACAAGACAAATCGCACCTTGATTACCAAATCGCTTAAACGAAAAATCGCTTAGCAGACAAATCGCACTCTTAGTAAGACAAATCACTTCAATAAACGGTCCAAAAAGAGGACAAATCGCATAGACTATGAGACAAATCGCATAGAAGAAACATAGTACGAGACACAAATCGCACCCTAGAAATATTCAAAAACACCACTTTTTCAATCCAAAAACCACCCAACCACGATGATTCAAGCCTTCCAAACCAAAACCTAAACACTTATAATGATTCTAAACACAAAAGTACAATCAAAATCCAAACTTTAACACAAGAAATGATGCTAACTACTCTAAACTCATTCAAACCCAAAAAACTTATGAAAACCACTAGAAATCCAAGAACATGAAAGATGAGTGATCAAACCATGGCTCTTGATACCATTTGTAACATATTTGTTTTCATAAACACATAACAAATATCAAATATGGGGCGTATGGTTTAGGTTCTAGAGAGAGAAAGTGGAAGAGTTTTGGGAACTTAGTGAGAAAAAGAAAAATGATATTGAAAAACTCCAACCCTTTGCCTTGCTAGGCAAAGGGTATTTATAGTTACAAGCTTAGACGCCCTCCTTTGAGCTGTGGATCAGGTGTACAGTGGGTAAAGACCCGTCCGTCCTCCACGGTGTTACTTAACAAACTACTTACTAACACTAAATGACTACGACTACGAGCTTTCTAACGATTACATATACTTGAGGTGACCGACTCTTTAACTACCGGATTTTCTAAATCCTAACAACTACATCTACAAGCAACTCATTGTAAGTGAGCTTCACATTTCTTATACAACTGCTTCGTTGCATTTACGCTATAATTTCACTCAATATTTTAAAGCATAAGTTTATTCTTTTACTTTTTTTATTTTCCTTCTATTTTCATGTGCATAAGTACCTCTCGATTATATTTATTCGAATGGTGATGACGGTGATGATTTTTTGGGCTAACCCTAGATTATAAAGGTGTACACCATTTAGCTTTTGCACAAGAAGGCCACTGCAGACCTGGGGATAAACTTTAAATGTGGTTTATCATAATTTTTGTTTGTCAGCTGAGATAGGGATGTCCACATGGAGGACGACAGAAGCAAACATAGAAGAAAATGACGAAGCGCTGGAAATGAACCTAGACCTCCTTGAACAAAGAAGAGAACAAGCAGCAATACGCGAAGCAAAAAGTAAGGTGCAAATGGAGAAATATTACAACTCAAGAGTTCGAAGTACAAGTTTCAAGCCGGGAGACTTAGTATATCGGAACAACGACGCGAGCCACGCTGAAGAAGGAGGGAAGCTAGGACCTAAATGGGAAGGGCCCTACGTGGTCACGGAAGCGCTAGGAAAAGGCGCATATAAGCTAAAGGACCGTGCGGGGAATATAATCCTACGGACATGGAATGTTTGCAATCTTAAGAGATGTTACATACATCAAGTGTAAGCAACCCATTCCTCGTGGATCCCGTGAAGGTGGGTTCATATCAAACCTATCTTTTTATATTGTAATGTCTTGTTCTCTTTTATTGAATGAAAAAGGTGAAGCTTAGCTACCTTCACCAGTTTTACTTTATAAAATAATCCTTTTTAATAATTTAATATTTTTAAAAGAACTTATGTACATAAGGCTAAGTTCAATGGTCTCGGTTGAGCAAGGTTGAGGAATTAGGTTGAGGCTGGTCGACCCATTATGGGGAACTAGGTCGAGCAAGGTTGAGGAGAGAGGATGGGGCAAGTCGGTTGAGTACACAACCGAGTATCACAAGCAACAATTTCCACTTTTCCAAAAAAAAACTCAGGTCACCACTGTGGCAACTAGGTCGTCGTCAGGTCGTCGGAGAGAGAAAGCTGATGTGGCACAGACGAACTAGGTTGCCTTTGTGTTCAGCCTAAGACGCGCATACACATGGGCATGACCCATACAACGTTATTTCGAATAACAAAATGCTGAGTAACCTCCAAGTTACCACAAGATACGTATGAGATATTGAAAATCCAGTATCGGGCTAATAACCCACAAGTATTCAGAAAAAGACTATTATAATAGACACATCCGTGTGAATATTAAATAGCAAAAAGTTTCGAAAATATGCATACAAATAGACTGTCTACACATAAAACAAAAGCGCCGCACTTCGGCAGGCCAAACAACAAAAGAGCATGATCACAATAAAGCACTACTAAATGGAATGGTCCACAGACGAACCCGTCCCAGCTTGTAAACCAGGATCCGTAACAAGACCACCATGCTCAGAAACGGACGAACGAACCGACCCCACTATAGGCTCCGTGTATGATGGATCAGTAAAAGACAACCAAGTATCCGCGAGCGCCAACCAATCATGAAGTGAGCCTTGCCTTGCTTTTTTGGCCCTATCAAAACAACCCTTGATTGAGGCAGAAAGGGAAGACTCGCTTGAAGAGCTTCCAGAAGGACAAGCAGGAAGGACCAGGTGTTCCAAGTAACACTGCTTCTCAACAGAGGATAAATCATCAGAGGGTACCTCAGGACGAAGCAAGTGAATGATGTCTTCAATGGAAGAATCCTTGAGAGCCTCTAACGAAGAAAGCAAAGGAAACTGGAGACCGCAGAGCACTTGAAGAGCATTTTCATATTGGTCTTAGCAGAAGGATTAAAAGCAGCAACGCGAGAAAGTGGCGTATGAGCCGTACCATGAACATGCCCGGCAACAAGCCCATCTTGCATATCATTATCAACAGCACAGCTAATGGCATTAGACAGTGCGTCCATGTAGCCTTGCCAACGCCAACATTCAGACACGGCAAGCTTAAAGCCTTCGGACAATAGCTAACGACGAATAGACATAGCAATAAGCAAGCTCGGATAAAGCCTTTCCTCCAAATACAGGGCAACCTTAAGAAAGAGCTCCTTCAAGCAAGCTAGCTCTGAGGCATAAGGACGGAGCTCAGAACATTCCCTGTCCAAAACTTGTACCTAACAAAGAAAATTTCGGAGGTCAATAAAAAAAATTAAAAAAAAAGAGAAGGGAGAAGAAAAAATAAACACAAAAACAAACAAGAATACCTTCTTAGTGAGATCAGCGTTGCGGGATTCCAGAATAGAGGAAGCACATCGTAAACGTTCAAGCTCAACATCCCGACTGATAGAAGAAGCTTCCAACTCTTCATTTTCTTTGACAGCTTCCCCTAAAGAAGAAACCTCACCACGAAGACACAATATCTCAGAGGCATTCGATTCAGCCCAAGCCAATTGAGACTCGAGCCCATGAATCAAGTTAGCCTAGACATCACATCTAGCGGACAATTTCTCCTTCTCCCGCATATAATGTTCTGCACGAGTCCGTAACTCAGAACCAAAACACACATGATGAACTGACAAAAGGTCAAAACCTGAAAATATATCGTCAGGGCTCATTTCATGAAGTAAGGAAGCGAACTTCAGAGGAGCAACACCGTCAACAATCTCACGAAAGTCCAAGGGATTGTCAAGCAAATACCCGTTCAATACTTTCCACTCCGGATGATGACGCTCCTGCGAGCACATAGGGTCAAAATCAGCAGTAGGCTGGGCATTACTAGCCAAAGGTTGGCTAACAGAAGGTCCGACAAGATCCTCGGTACTACGGTTAGCACCTCCACTGGAAGAAGAATTGAGAAAAGGGGAAGCATCCCTCAAAATAGGGGTAGCAGCCGGAACAGTTGTAGCAGCAGAAGTAACAACACCAAAAGATTCTCAGACCTGGCACAAGAAGTAACCTCAGCTCTAGCAGCAGCAGTACTAGAATCAGAAGAAATAACCAACCTTTCAGGAGAACCGACACCAAGTTGATGCCTGAAAGAAGAACCAACAGAAAACCCAGCCTCACGTTCAGGGGTGGTGGAAATAGAAGAAGTAATGAAAGGACCAGTATGGGGAGCCGTATAACCCATCTCAACCTCCAAAATGCTACTATTCAATAAATCCTGAAAACCACCAACAAGAATGTTACTAATGGAGGGACCTGACTGAGATTCAAAACGAGGCCTCTTTGTAGGACTAGATGGTCACGGAACACTAGACAAAGGCCCCTCTTTTCTCTTCAAAAGACCAGAGGAAGAAGGGTTAGCATCAGAATATGTAGCCTCAAAAGATGATCCACCACCAGTGTCAATACTAGCACCTTCCGAATCAAAAAGAAGATTAACATCAGCCTCCAGCTCACCATCTGTACGAGCAGGAGCAATAGGGATAAGTGGCACGGTGCGATGAACAACAACTTCCATAATAGGTGGTTCCCCCTCACGACGCAGACGGGTAGTCATCAGGGCCTTTAGAGGCTCCGGGGACTGAATATACTCAGACCAACTCATCACTACACAAAGCGAAGCATATTCATGAAAAAAAAAAGAAGAAGAAAAACAACGCAAGTAAAACTCACCAGTTTTATCTTCACGTAGATACTCAGGGTACACGTCGTCACCCAAAGTATAATAATGACTTAAACCAACCCAGCAAAGAAAGGGCTCAGGGAGGGCCCGGAAGGGATAAGGATGAGTAGCAAGAGCAGCAAAATGGTCCGCATTGTACTCATCAGGACGAGGAGCAGGATCTTTAGAGATATTTTTCCTATAATGCCACGGGAGCAAGACAGGACAAGCAAAGGCATCAACCCAGAAAAATCGATCATTCCAATTTTTGACAGAATCAAGAGATTTAATGCAAAGGGGAGGAACACCATCGCGCTTGCCAAAGGAAAACCACCCTTTCAGCTTTGAGTTAACATAAAAACAACGAAACAGAGTAACAGTAGGAGTAATGTTAAGAGCACGACATAAGATCTCAAAAGGAGAAACCCTACACGCGCTAAGAACCGATAGTTGAGAAATATTAATACGATAGTACCTCAATAACTCAACAAGGAAAACGGACAGCGGCAGACGAAAATTAGCAAGATCAAAAAACCGGGTATATAATCCAATTTTCCCAGAAGGGCACTCATGCATAGTACACTTACGGTCAGGAAGCTCCGGATATACCTCTGGTGAAATATGGTAAGTCGTAAGGAAAGAACCAAACGACCCTGGAGGAGTATTACATTTTATGTCAACAATCAAAGCCATAGCGGGTGGATCAAAGGGTAGACGGATGAAAAAGTTTTTTTTTTACTATTTTCCTTTTTTCCAAAGAAGAGAAACAAATGGCGATGGTGCAAAATGGAGCAGTATTTATAGTAAAGGAAAACCTAGAGCCAGATGATGGCAAGTACAAAGGAAAGATAGAACGAACGGCCAAGATTAAAAATAAAAAAGGAGGACGTGTGGAATAGTAGGTCACGTCAGTACAGGAAATGAAGAGTCAGTAAACGTCCATGTCGCACGAAACGCTTCCCAAGTAAAAGGAAAAAGCGCAGGATAACACCACGTCCTGGTTAAATCTACAGTCTAGTAAGTACTTTCCGCGCCGCGACAATATCCGACTAGGGGGACCGGGTGACGTGGCAACTCCCATAAAAAAGGTGGACAAAGAAATGTTCAACAACTTAAGTCTAGTAATACCCACGCGATACACCAATGTCCGCACGCAATGGACATTCTAGACGGGGGACTTGATGACGATAGTATGTATTCTGGACTCACGAGGCCCAATACACACTATACACACACTGGGCTCAGGCCCAACGATTACAAATCCTAAGCCCACAGTAAGCCCAATGGCAAATTTGGCAATGGCCCGGGCTTTGAGATGCGCGTAAGGCACATGACGGGCTGAACCTTCAACCGTCAATCCCCCTACGTCCGCATCCGCGATTAACACGGAACCCTTGTCCGCCAAGGGTCCGGCTCCGGCAAACTGATCATTATATGCAAGAATCTAGGAGGCCCCAGCGGCAAACCTCGCCTATAAAAGGGGCTCTAATCCCCATACCATGTAAGAACTTTCTCTTTCATAATAACACACACACTTCTACTTTCTCTCTCAAGAATATGTACTTACTCTCATGCCGGAGTCTAATCGTGGGTCCGTCCCCAGTAAGGCTAACGGTTTACCTTTCTTGTCAGGATCTCATTCAAACTACTTGAATTAGTACAAGATCAACCCACTAAAGGACCGCCCCCACCGAAGAAGCTATATCCGCACCTTTGATAACCCATCACACAAATTGTACTAACAATATATATATATATATATATATATATATATATATATATATATATATATATATATATATATATATATATATATATATATATATATATATATATATATATATAACATAACCCTCAAGAATACGTATAACCATTCTATGGTTTGTCTTGTGAGCCAACATAAGAACAAACGGTCAACACTAAGGGCATCATGACACAAGGTGGGAGTTGTTTGAAGTTCATAGCTCCACCGCCTCCTTGTAATCTCTTCGCCTTTCTTTGTCGTCTTGTGCTCCCTTGACTTCTTTTTATTCACATAATGCATTTATGAGGAATAAAATTGGCGCCGACTTCCTCATAAATTAATAAATAGCCATTGGAAAAATAAATATAACATAGCATATAATTATTGGGTTGTTGGTTGCGGTCAGTATACCCTTACATGTTACTAACACATATTAAGATTCTTAATTTTGGTTTTAAAGGAGTCAATTTGCATGGAACATGTAAAGACATGCGATCGACATCGCTTATTATCCTAGACAACCCTATGGCCAAAAGGTTTGATCTTAACCTCACATATAAACTTTAAGTCTTCCTTAACCATCATTTGATCCATATGACTCAAACTTGCAATGTTAGGGTTTAAAACCTTAATTCCCAAAACGCAAGATCAATGTTTTGGAAAACCCTAATATCCCAATGATGCGTTTTCTTGCCCAACAAGGCTTACAAAGTTCCATGTTTTAGGAAAATTAAAAGTTTTTAATTAAATAAAAATGTCGTTTATTTATGGAATCTTGAAATAGGGTTTTCAGTAGTAGGTCAACACCTTAAGGGATAAAACATGTGGAAAACTATAAGGGGTTGAATAGTTTCTGCCGATTAAAACTTCGTTTTAAAGTATTTTGATCGCCTTATATCGATCTATCTAGTGTGTGTGTTGGATAATGATAGATGAGCATATAAGTAGGTAATGCAAAAGATAAAGAGTAAAGAATACAAAACCACGACACATGTTTTATAGTGGTTCGCCACAAGGACGCCTTCCTTGCCTACTCCATCCCGACTACCCCACTCGAGAGTTTGTAAGCACTACACAACACAAGCTCCTTAATGTAGCGGAGAAGCCTTCACAACATTGCCTACTCTTTATCCGGTACAAGGCTGACACCGAGTTCTTCCACGAGGTAGAACCAAACCTATCACAACGTTGCCTACACTTTATCCGGTACAAGGCTAGATATCGAGTTCCATTACAAAGAAGGAACTACTACCCCACACTGCACCACAACACAACTACCCCGAAGGAGACACGCTCCTTGTTACAGCACTAGAAGGATATCAACATCCTTTAACCCGAACTATCTAGCTTGTACGTCGATGCACCATATCGAATGTACACCTTTGGCACCATTCACTAATGCCTTCAACACGACCCTTCAGAACCTTTCACTAATGCCTTCAACACAACACTTCTACAGAGGGAGGAAAGAACTATCAACAAGATGCACTTCAGACTGGTCTTGATGATGACGAACTTAGCAACTCATGACCGAGCTTGCGTCTTCAAGAGGTGGTGATCTCGCCTTTAAGAGGAACCTAGAGAATCACACAAACATAAAACTACATAGAATGATCCTTTGGATCAGTGGTTAGAGATGTTAGAATACTTGGAGAAAGTATAACTTAGAGTGGTAGTGAGCAAAAAATAAATGGCTCACTATTTATAGAAAAAACATGTATACTGTCCCACGGTTCCCACATATCCTCACTGGAGAGATCCGCTAGTGCAAAACACGGGATCCGGCTACTAGGTCGGTTTAGTCCGGTTTTGGGTTGCAAACCGGGTTATTGGTTATGGACCATGGGTTATGGGTAATGGATTATGGATACCCAACATGATGCAATGTACCTAGTCATTGGGTTATGGATCTTGGGTCATGGATCATGGATAAAACCCAACATGACTTCATGCATGATGTCATGCAATGGGTCATGGGTTATGGATCATGCTCCATGGGCATGGGTTATGAACTTTAGTTTTTACCAACGACATTCATTATACCTAGTCAATAGATCATGGGTCATGGGTCATGGGTTATGGACTTTGGATTTTACCCATTACTTACCCATTACAACATATACAAAGTACATATATATTTCTATAAAATATAAACACTAGTTGTTATACATATGCATTTCTATAAGATTTAAAAATATTACTTGTTAGTGTTTTATAAAAATGTCTTTGGTTTTATAACTTATTTACTAAACATGGTTTGATATAGTTTTAATATGTTTAATAAAAGTGTGTTAGTAAACTATTGGCTCAAACCATTTATGTATTTTATTTGTTTCGTTAAAATGATTTTACATTTGTTATCGACAAAATATTAGAAGATCGTAGAATATAAATAAACGTTTTATGGCTTATTTGTATTAACAAAACCCTTGTGTATTTTGACCAAGAAACACTCTAACCCTAATCGACCCCCTCAAAGATATAAACGCTCCTGTATTTCAATCTATGGTTTCCTGATGTGTAAGAACATCAAGATTCAATTTTTGTTACAAAACAAGGTCTAGGTAAAACCGAAATCCTAATGGATCCAACTAGGGTTTTGGGAAACCCTAATTGTTCGACTAAGTTTTTTGCCCAAAGAAGAAAACCAAGATTTAGTTTTACAAAATAAAAATTAAAACTTTCAAGAAACAAAACCCTAAAACGCCTGGGTTTTAGTCGCCCATTTTTTTAACAAAACACAATCTTTATATGACAAAACCAAATTTTATGGATCAAACTCCTAATTATGCAAGACTTAGGGATTGATCGTAACAACATGCAAGTGGCTTTGATACCATTGTAGGGTTTTATTTAATAGGTTTTAAGTTCCTCGTAGTTAATAATATTAATAAATTAATATGTGAAATAAAATTAACTATAAACCCTAGCTACTGATCCATGCAAGTGTTGCAATAAAAAACCAACTACAATAACAGTTAGAACATGTGTGCATTTGATTTACTCGGCATGATCATTCATCTAGTTACTCAAACAAGGAAGATGCAGGTATCCATAGGTACAGTCACGTTTAGAAACTGCTAGATGGTTCAGATTGCATCGCGTAGGTGATCCTAGATCACCCACTATACATGATTCAGCAAGGCTTTGGAAACCCTTAGTTTCGATCGAATTTGGTCTACACAAGAAGGGTTTCGAAACGAAACCCTTCTTGGGGTGTCTGCCGATCGGCAATCAATCGGAACAGGGGAAAGGGTTTAGGGTTGTATGTATTTTTCTATGTGAATGAGGAGGTGCCTTTATTTAAAGGCTCGTTTCCTCGTCCTCCAAGAAAACCTCTTTATTTACACTTAAACCTTTAATCTCCCATATTGTTTACACTTTTAATTATGAACTTTATAATCAATTAAATTAACACAATTATTTTAATTCACTCAACCCTTAATATTTATTACGTTAATAATAAATATTTACTTCCAATTAATGATGTCCATTAGTGACCATTTAGTGTCTTAATTATCATATGTGATTTTACTTTATATAATTAAATATATAATTACGCATATATTATATGTGCACATAATTCCATCGGACTCCCACTTGCAAAATAAGTATATACCGTAGAGTCATCGCTTTACAAAGGTCCCTAACACGATAGATGTTAGGTTATCGGTTCTTAAGAACTCTCACACCTTGTAATTGTACTCCTCGATTATCATCGGTTGCCACAACAACTGAACGGTGTTATGATACATATTAGATAGAGCATTGATTGTCATGCCTAAATGGTGTGCCTAATTACATGCCTAAACCTATGTGTCAGTATCCTATTGGTGACATGAGAGGGACCCGCTTCTTCACAAACCAATAACTTATTGCCACATCCCTTTAGGCATATAATTAGTCCCATTTTTAGGCATCCAAATCATTTTCCTATTAGATATTATCCTTTCACAAGTGGTATTCAAGAAAGTACCTTAGCATGGACTGCTCGCTTCAACATACTTTCTATTCTCGTTCTCGTTTCTAGATACATTGACATGAAGTACATTTTCATTCAGCGCGACTACACAATTGCACTCAATGTTATCTACGAAAGACCCAAAATATCTTCTCTTATTTTTCAAAGAATTTGCAAATCCCTTCTTGACTATTAGATCACTTATCTTTGCCTCCAACTGAATCCAGCATTAGTACACAACCTATGCTTTTACGTTGTAACTAAACTAAGTCAAAACTCGTGGAAAACAAAAACATTTAACCTAATATCTAAGGTGTTGACCATTAATTATGCGTTTAATTAACGATTAACGAGTAAAAATGAAATTTGTGACGTGGCTTTACATTTGGGAGGAAATGTCATTTCCCAAAATATTTTACCAAAATGTTAACCGCTTAATTATGCTAGCTAGCTTTGATACGACTATGACCAAACTTTATAAATCACGATTCGATTGCATTATAATGAAATATATTAAGTTAAATCACGCTTTAGTGATCGAACTTTATACTACTCTTGCCGCTTAGTAGTCTAACTAAGCAATCGTTATCACATCGATACTATACCGGTGTTTCATGTAACACTTATGTAAAATTAATAGGATGATAAACAAAACTAATTGATGAATTAACGATCGTGATGAATGTTCTTGATATGGTAACATTTGCTTATAAACACCGATACTATAGTATTTGACTTGCGTCATTCAAAAGTCCAGTGGGCGGGTTGTGAACATTGACTGGTAATTTATGTGAGTCCCACATCGTCATCGTCAATACCTTAAGGGTCAGTCGTTTAGCGAAGACTTTTAACAATAACATGTTAGCGCAAAAATCTTTAACGAGGACGTGTCCTCACCGATGGACCCATTTCGTCCTCACCAATCGGCCTGATTGGTGCAGTGCCATATCCATTGAATCCATCGGTTACGACTATTAACAATTTGCATTTTCATTATTGGCAATCAAAATCTACATGTACGGCGATCAGTAACTCGAACGATTGTTTTTATCTCAATCTCAAGCAAATCATATTGTATATTTTGATACACATTTTTTCTTATTGGTCGGCTAAAAAACCATTCAGAATTCAAATAAAACATACTCAAACCAGGGATGGACCTATGTTAGAAGTATGGGGGGCCGTTCTTGCATAACTACCGAAAAGAATGAGATTATAGTATAATTTTTTTAATTTTGACTTTTTTCAAAATACCCCACCAAAACTCAAATCGCCATCCACCCACATACTAAAATCAAACATTCAACACTCTAAAGCGCTTTATAAATCCTTCATCTCTAAGAAAATACACGATTTATCATTCTGAACTTAATTTTTCTTTCACATTTTATTACTATTATAGAAGAAAAAATTTGTCACCACATTTTATTTTTACGAATCAAGTCGATGATTAAAACATATATCAAAAGACAAATGTATCTACATAACATACCAAAATATATGACATGATCCAAAACTAAGGAAAGTAAATGCACGAATCTAGTTAAAAAATCAAGTTAAAAACACTTATATGTTCCTAAAAAATGCAACAATAGCAATTACCAACAATAAGACTTTACCAACACTATATAAGAGCACAGCCACCTTCCACCGATTACCATAACAACCGTCATTATCCACCTATCACTTGTACTCTCTTTCCTCCACCTTAGGGCTTTGCTTAGGTTTTATCACCATCTTTTTATTAAAACTAAATATGGACATAAACCACGATTCACATTCTCCACCACCTCCTACTACCAATACCACCACCAATGAAAGCCCATCACGTACTAGAAAATCAAAAGGCAAAGGAGGTCCGGAGAATAATAAGTTTAAATATAGAGGTGTTCGACAACGTAGCTGGGGCAAGTGGGTAGCGGAGATTCGCGAGCCACGTAAACCTACCAGAAGATGGCTTGGTACGTTTGCCACAGCTGAAGACGCGGCCCGAGCTTATGACCGGGCCGCAGTCATTTTGTATGGCTCTAGAGCTCAGCTAAATTTACAACCACCGTCTGCTTCAGGAGCAGACAATTGTGGTTACAATACCGCGACCCTACTTCGTCATCATCTCCTCGCGGTAGTGGTAGTTCTTCTTCTTCCTCGACTACAACTCTTCGCCCGATACTTCCTAGGCCAGCTGCTTTTAATCTTACGTATGCGCCCACACAGTCTACAACACCGAATGTTCCGGTTTTGGCTAACTATATGCCGTACCAATTTTATAATAACCCTAGCGTCCAACAACATGGTACGAATTATGTTGGGAATTTAGTACAATATTCTTCGCAACTAGTACAACCAAACCAGTACTTGCCCTACCCAAACATAAATACTAAGATATGTGGTATGGATACTGAGGGCCCCACTTTAAGGATGACAACAAATACTACTACTTCAAATGTAAACCCTAGTATCAATGTTTGTCAACGAGAACACTTGCAACCAAAGAACGAAGATATGAATTCCTTGGTGGGGTCCGTGGGATCTAGTCTTTCACTTGTGTCCAGTTCGCCGGGCGTTGGAGACTCGGTTTCGGATCCAACGATCGTTCATGGCGGCGAGCCTTCGTCGCCGTCTTTGTGGTCTTTGACCAATGACGACGAATATCCGCCACCTAGTATTTGGGACTATGGAGATCCATCATTTGATTTTTGAAGGTTTTTGTTTTTAGGGTGAAGATTTAAGTTACATTAAAGACCAAGAATTTAGTTTATTATTATGATATTAGTATGTGGTTATTTGTGGTTTTGAGTTATAATTAGGAGAAAATAATATGATGATCATATAGTTAGGGTTTGGGTAACCTTAAGTCTTGACAGTGAAGATTTCATATATTCGTCTCGATCAATCTATTGTTTGAAAAGGTATGTTTAGTTTTATTTTCGAAGTACTTGTATTATTTAAGAATTGCACTTGAATTTGGAAATGTAATTACTTGCATTTAGTTGTATTGGTTTAAATTTGTTCTATATCAATTTCCAAGATTACTTCTTTTTATAATCACAGTATATGTAATTCGGTAGGTCGTGTCAATAAATGTGTATTGGTTAGGATGATAACTTATATAAACTATGGAATTTGATATCATACGCCATGTCAATGTGAGTCTGATTCTTTCCACTATTCATTTATCACAGCAAAAAGTTCTTCAATTTGATATTTATCATAATATTGTTTCGTATAAAAAAGTTTATGCAAGTGCTTGTAATCCTGGACAAGGAAACTGTATCTGTATACACAAGTTACAAGTAGTTTTATATTATCACAATCATGCTAAACTAACTAGACGTATATTCGTGCAAAGCGACAATTTATAGCGCCAAATAATTATACTTGCGAAATTGTGATTCTGATTCGACCTTTGATGCAAAATGTGTGTTTTTTAAAATTAATATAGTGTGTATTTCTGAAAAGTTGTCAAGTTTAAAATCGATCAAGCAACATATGTTCATGGATACTTAGGGGTAAATTTAGGCAAACTACACTAAGTTTTCAAAATTTTAAGATTTCAAGAATATACATTTGCTCCATAAATAGTATAGATATGTGCTTTTCAACAAACAAATAAAAATGCATGACCGATAAACATACGCTAACGAGGTTTAAACAACGAGTGCCTGCATTAGAAATAGCAAGAAGCTATCGATATAAGGATTTTGCCATATCCCAGTGGTGGAAGATAGGGGTGTTCAAATAAACCGATAAACCGACAAACCGAGCCGAACCGCTTAATCTGAAACGGAAAAAATCCGAAACAGAAAAAACCGAAACCGAAAAAAACCCGCTTATCATGGTTCGGTTTCGGTTTTTATTTGTTAACCGAACCGAACCGTATATAATATACATAAATGGTTTTAACTAAATACCTAAATAATTATACAAGTATTGATTATGCTATTGCACTATTTTTATTGTATAACAATTTTTTTGCTTTTGGTGTAAATATTTACTAAACATCTATGTATGAAAATTGATTAATTTGATTGTAAATTATAATCATCAGATAAATACTTTTATTAACTGTCGGTATGTTTATTTGAATGGAATTATTGTGAAAATAATTTTAATATGACTTAAATATATTCAACTTCTTTGAATGTTACTAAAATGACAATTTACGCTCTAGATCATGTTATTATTCATGCGGTTAAACTCGATCAAATGTCAACAATGGTTAACCGTGACCCGAGCCACGGTAATCGCTCATTTCATTACCGCATGTCCGTTACCCGTCTAGTATGGTTCGATTACGGTAGTAAAATGAAATTAAGGAGTAGCTCTTGCTTTTGTTAAGGGATTTTCTAACCCGTCTAGTATGCACAAGCTTTAAATTAGTAAACAAAGTGAAATTACTATATTTACAAGTTATTTATTGGGTGAATTTCATATATCCCTATAATACTTCTTTAATATCATATATACCCAATGCAATTTCTAAATATCAAATATACCCATTTAAACACTCAAAATATCACATCTACCCAATTTTTATGTATTTTACTTGAAATAAATTGCAAAATACTAGTTTACCCTCTTCTTTTTCAATTTGATAGCGTTGTTTTCTAGCTTTAGAAGTTAGAAATCATATTTAGTTTATCAGAACACTAATTAATAGAGAAACACATATGTAATTATATGAAGAAAAAAAAATGACGAAGATCTTCTACGGAGTAGTATATAAATCTTCTATCAAAAGTCCATTTCATTGGAGTTAAGCTATGTAAAAATAGGACCACAAAATTTTGATTTAAACGATATCATAGGAACCCGCTAACAATCAATAGTTATACTTAAGATATAATAGAATCGTTGACCAACCAAATTTGAAATAAAAGCATTAAAGTAACAGTTTTCAGTTTCATGATGGTATCGTTTCACTATCTCTGAGATAAAAGGGGTTGCTAGATTTAATGAGGGCAACATACACATGTTTGTTAAGATTGGAGAAATGGTGTTGGCACTATATTAACACAAGGGTAAAACTGTCACAAATGTGATAATTGCTAATAATGGGTATATGTGAAATTTAGAAACTGACTTGGGTATATATGAAATTAAGGATGATTTTAAGGTGATATATGAAATTATTCCTTATATAAACTACATCTTCTTATGTCATGACCGATAGAAGGTTTTTCTTACTCAAAAAAAAAAAAAAAAAAAAAAAAATCTTTACATGTTTCTTCAATCAATCCATAGGACTAGCATATTTACTTGATCAGTCCATGTAGAATAAGGAAAGAGCATACATGTACTAATCTTTAGAAAAGTAACACAATGTTACCTCGACCATTACACGATGTCACATATAGACCACGAACAACTTTAGTTTAAATTAATTATATTTCAATATTCCTTTTTTTGGGTAAAGGGAGTAATCCCGCACTGGTAAATATATTAACCAAAAGAAACGTTTAAGTACAATGGATATGGTGAAATCCTATATCTCGACCCGTTACATAAGCGTAAAACTTACATAACAAGATACTTCCTATTTTCTAAACAAGAAAACAAACCACTACTCAAATGATAACATAGGACATAACGAAGAAAATTGCTTCCTAGGACCTTGAAACTTGGTGCCATACATGGCATTAAAGGCATACAAATTCCACGGAAGATCATGAACCCGATTCGCATAGTCATCGTAGTCATAGTCATCATACTCATCTTCAAATTCATGGCCACTGCCCGAATATATTAGCAGACTCATCAAATGGGTTAGCAACCACCTCATCTTGTAATCGAAACCACGATCTCTCCCACTTTAGAAAAAGGTTAACTCTCTTAGTAGAAGAGGCGGGCGGATTACAAGATGCACTAGTTTTAGGAGCCACATCCGACTCCATCTCTTTCAAATCACTCACAAGGGGTTCTTGCGATGCAGTACATGTCTTAGTAGACTTATCTTCATTAACTTCCATTGTACGACCATAATCCACGTCCTTGTTGGTGTCATTAGAAGGAATACCAAACGTATCCATAATAAGAGCATCAAACTAGTTAGATGTAGAGATCGTTTTCCACTCGAACTAGCCACCTCAGGCATTCTTCTTATTAACTTCCACTTTCTTAGGTTCGGAGGAGTTTTTGGGTTGATATTGAAGCGCTTACCCACAACAAAGTTTAGTAAACCCTCCTTGACCGGAATATTAGACCCACCTTGCTTTCCTTTCTTCTTGTTATTAACCGTCTTGAAACCATCATTAACACGCTTAGTAGGCTGAGCAGGAGGTTCAACAACTTTAGGACAATCCATAAGAGTATGACCAAAAATCTTACATGTATCACAATGAGGTGGCTTCCACTCATATTCAACCCTTATCTTCTCAATAGTCGAACCCGACCCATCAAGTAACGGTATCTCAACAGTAAGGCTGTCCCTAAGCACCTCATCCGACTTCACTTCAATCATGCATCTAGCAAAACTACTACGCCCCACGAGTCCTTGCACATTTGGCTGGTGAAAGCATCTAACCTTTTGGGCGTGCCTATCAATGTGGCAAGGAGACTAAGGCCATCATCAGAAAACATAGCAAGAGGAACATCATGGAATTTAACCCACACTGGGATGTTGGTCAAACCCTCTTTAAGTAAGTTGGTGTTCAATGTCCATGGTTTAAGAATAATAGGTACATTTCTAATCTACCAAGGACCGTTTTCAAGAACATCATCAACACCTTTCTTCGAATTGAACTTAAAAAAGAAGAACCCCTTTGCATTCATCATTACCTTTTGTATACCAAACTTAGCCCATGCATTGCGTACAAAGTAATCAACAACAGGAAAAGCAAGTCGTTGACCAAGGAAGTACCCATACAAAGTATTCTCAAACCTAATGTTCACCTCTTCAACCACTTTCATCGGGACAGAAAGATCCACACCATTAGCTTTCTTATTACACTCAAACCTACAAAAGTTTGACGTGTGTTTCTTAGGTTCAGTAGAAGTAACACCAGCATATGATGTAGAAGGTTGTTTAAAAGCAACACCAACCTTCTCAATACCAACAGCCCCATTTGCATTCGTATCAACCTTATCATTAACATTATTGGGACTACTAGTAGCATTAACATTAGAAGCCATAGGAACACTCGTATCTTGAGGAGGTTTTGAATAATAACCAATAGCCGTAAGCATAAACAAATCACAAAACTTCTTGAAAACCCTTTTGTAAAATCATATGATACATTGTCTTCAGGTTTAATTTTCAGAGTTTTGAAAATTCCTTCAGAAATTTTTTCTCTTAAGAAAAATAGATCCACTTCAAAATGTTTAGTCCTTCCATGAAAAACATAACCTTAACCTTCGAATATGTATATGTGTATGAAGTATTCACGGAATGCAAGAAGCAGGTGATTAATCATCTGCTTCAGGAAGCAAGATTCTTATTCTTGAAAGCGACAGTGATTGATGAGTGGGTAGGTGGGTTAGGTGCCCCCGGATAGAGATAATGTTTCCACCATACAGCCAATGGGGAGGATGGCACTCTTGGCAAAGACCGTCTGCGAAAACTTCTTCTTCTTCCACGAAGATTCACACAAAACCCATTCCGACCTCGATATGTGGAATCGTCTTGCGCCATATGTACTAAGATTGTTCGGAGACACCATAATGACCGTGAGTCATAACATGTATGAATATAACCAAAGTTGTTGATATTTGCATAGGAAGCTGTTACCACAAAACATATGCACATGAGTAACATATGTAACCTTTAAGTCGATCTAAATTTTGAAAATCCATATTACTTCATAAGCCGCACTAGACATGACTTTATATTTAGCCTCTGCGGAAGATTTTGCTAAAGCAGTTGTTTCTTACTCTTCCAAGGCAATAAAAAGTTCTCAATGTACAATGCATATCCGGTAAATGATCTTATGGTTGCGGTGCACTTGGCCTACTTTGAGTCAACATATGCAGTCACTTGGAAATTGTTTCTTTTAGAATATTGCATACCTTTTCAAGTTAAACCCTTTGTATACCTTCATATTTTCAAGGCATTTCTTAAATCATATTGCTTGAACATGCATAACCCGATTTATAATATAACTTGATTTAGCTTATGCATAGCATAAGCAATATTAGGTCTCGTGATAGACAAATCATTTACCTACCAACTTTTGATAGGCGATAACATTTTCTAATAACTTGTTATCACCCTCAATGACCTTATCCAGTTGTTTTACCTTTACTCACATGTAAAGGAACCTTAGAAGGCTTACAAGCAAGAGTTCCAAATTCACTTAATAGCTCCAAGCTATACTTTATTTGACACAAACAAACTCTTTGGTCATTTTTAATGACTTTTGTACTAAGAAAGTATTTTAGTTTTCCCAAATCCTTTATCAAAAACTTTGTATTTAATAATTGCTTACATTTTTTCAACTTTAGGCGCATCCTTTCCAGTTACTAAAATATCATCAACATAATCAAGTAATATCACAAAAGAATCACCTTTAGACTTGGTATGCAAAGAAAAATCATTTTTACTTTGTTGAAAACCATATTCACACAACACGAAGGTCAACTTTTCATTCCACATCTTTGGAGCTTGTTTAAGCCCATATAAGGATTTTTGAAATTTACACCCTCTGTTATCATTAGCAAAAATAACCCTCTGCAAACTCATGTACACATCCTCAACTAATTCACGATATAAAAATGCATTGTCAATGTCTAACTGAAACACATCCCAACTATTTTGAACAACAAGACTTAATTAATAAACACCTAACAGTGACCATTTTCACAACTGGTGAAAATGTTTTCTCATAGTCATTACCTTATTTTTTACTATAACCCTTAGCAACTAACATAGCTTTGTACCTTTCTATCTCACCTGGATTTTTACTTAATTTTATAGATCCACTTGCATCTTGTAGGTCTTCTGCCACATGGCAGATCTATTATTTCCCAGGTTTTGTTCATGTTTCAAGCTTACATTCAAGGCTGCAAAAATTGCTAGGCGGTAGCTGGGCGGTCGGATACCGCCTAGCGATTAATCGTTGTAGTGTAGTATGTGATAAGCCGGGGGGATTGATTCCGTTCTCTAGGGGAATAGGAATGCTAGAACAAGATATATGACGAGAAGGTGGGGTTGAGGAAGATTCTTTCTAGTCTTTTTTATGTTTTTTAGAAAGCAAGGTAAATATCTCGGAGTATAAGAGTGGGGGTGGTACTTCTATCGATTTCTACTACTTTTACTAATTACTAAACTAATTAATTAACGGATCAATTATGCTAATTGTAGATGTGCTCGTATGATGATTAAAGATGTGTTTACTTAGATGTTCTTACTCCATAGTTATCTCTTATTGGTCGGTTGAATTGTCACTTCCTTTATATTAATTGATGCATTGTATTCCGTTTGGTCGTAGGGTGGTGCCTAATTCCCTAGTTCTATGAATTGCAACTCTCCTCAGACTACCGGGATCGTGAGTACAATGGTATCTCCCGAATACACTACTATCCTTAAGCTACAATTCACGCAATAAACACAACGAATGGCCTAAGTGCACTCTAAGGCTTTTTTGCTATTTAGGAAGTCCAAGCTCGCAACAATTAAAGAAGAAGCTAGTTTTCCTTAATCTAGCGTCTACCAATTAAGACAAGAGACAACCTAACAATAATCAACAACTAGGTTTCATAGATCTAAGCAAACACAAGAATAATTTTGCTACTCATGTTAAACAAGCAAGCATACACACATATAATTGAAAATGGGATAAACATAATGATAAATTGGATAAACAAACTTATCTTGGGATGTAAAATAGGGTATGGGACCCTAGAATACTGTCCAAGTCGGACTATAACTGTATTAGGGTTTGCTCTCCAAACTTCTACCTATTTTAAAATAGAAAAATCGAATTATATATATAGTTTTACAAATGAAACGACGTCACCATTTGCTAGTGACGCCGTCAGGTCGCCGTCATTAGGGTTTCGTTTGGGCCAAGTCATCGTTGGGACGGCGTCAGTTGAGGAGTGTGACGCCGTCAGTCTTCATGAAGGACGTCGTCTGAGTCTTGGTTCATGGGCGTCTGGTGTAGAAATTGTGAGTGACGCCTTCCAGAGTTTAGGCGTGACGCCGTCAGGCTTTAGACCAGAAATTCTGCTGAGCCATCGAGTGTAATTTTGATCAAAACTTCTATAGCGGGATGGTGTCGCCCTTTAGTTGGGACGCCGTCAGGTGTGCTAGAGTGCCTTTGATCTTGACTTTGCCATTTTCTTCATGTTTTTGCTCCTTTTCGTCCAAATATGCTTCATTTCAGCATTTTGCTTCCAAAAGACCTAAAATGTGAAAATAAACGATTTAAAGTAGTAACGGATATAAAATGTGTCGATTTAGGGCTTAAATGACCCTCTAAAAACGTATGTTTTAAATCCTTATCAAATATCCCTACACTTGGAATTTGCTTATCCTCAAGCAAATGTGCTTTTGGCCAATCAATTTATAAGTTAGGGGGCATGAAGCATTGGTTTAAGATAGTCTACAACAAGTAAAAGGCCACAATAGTGATAACAAGCACGAAACTTATATACTAGCACCTCACAATTGGTATTTGGATTCTCTCATCTCTCGGGTTTATATGAAATATAATATGAATGGAAATAGAAGATAAACACTCATTACCTGGCATAGTACATAGATTACCATAGGCTTGAGAATAGATCAAACCTCCACCGCTTTGGCGTAAGCACCTAGGAATAACTATCTAAGAGGTCTTTACAAGGGTTGTAACGTTAGGCTTAGGGTAGGGAAGTAAAGGGTTTTATTGGATAGGGGATATTTAGTGGTGACAAGTCAAAAATCTTATGTTACAAGCATGTAAAGCGTGGAATTGCTAAGCCAAGACTCGACTCACTAACACTAAATAACTTGAAACAAAACACAAACATAAACTTAAAGACATAAACATAAAGATAAATGTAGGATGGTAGCCCCGTATGTTTTTCTCATTTTTTTTCAACAACTCTTTTTCTTTTTTAATATAAGGGATTTATAGGAGCATCCCTACACTTGAGTTTTTATTTAACTAACACTAATTGACCCGATTTGAAAAGATCAAAAAACTTGGAGTATTTAATTACGTAGACAAAGGGATTTTAAATTTATCGTTCTTTCCCATTACTCCATAAAATATTACATTAACCCATGAGTCCCAATAGTCCCAAAACTGTATACAAATGATATGACTCGATTTAGCAACCATGCAAGTAAATAGATAATTGAACTAAGGGTTTAGCAGTGATAACAATAATGCACTAAAGATGAGTGCATATAAGGTAAGCTAAGGCGATTTGGGTGTAACATTTCAGAGTGGATTGTAAACAATGCTCTTCATTGATATTCCGGAAAACCGAAACATCACGAGAACCACGAAAATGATAGGCTCTGAGGGGTTAACTAGGGTATCGTGTACTAAAGATGAGTACATCGCAAGGATGTGGGAAAATTACTCAACCGATGTGGAAGAGGTAATTATAATACAAGTTTCAAACGAGGGTTATCATAATGCCTCTTATCATTTAGTTAATCCTAACTACACAAGTGTAGTCTCACTAGCGTACTTGGAATGCATCACAAAACAAGTTATATAATCTATTATACTACCGGTACATTCACTAAGCATTAAAGATGAATGCTTTTATTCTTAAAGATCTAGGGGCGAACCTCACATTTTTGGGGTGGAATTTGAGTGGTATACGGTTTTTGTGCTAGTTATATTAAGACTAAAGTTTAGCTCGTAAATGTCATAATTTTTTTTTAATTTGGTGCTAAAATTGCCCTAACAAATATTTCTCCTAGTTTATTACACAAATTACCAAGGACAAGACAAATAATCAAGTAAGTGAATAATTTCTAAGTTCCCGTTTTATTCTCCCTCCCTACACTTAAACTGAACAGTGTCCCCAATGTTCCCCGAAAGTATCAAAGTTATGATAAAAGAAGGTAAGTAAAAGAGAAAGAAACTAGTACTCCCCTGATTAGCTCGGTAGGATATGTGTGAAGTTTCAGTTAAATCCTCCTACAAGAAGAATGAATAAGTAATAAGCTTCTTCCAATATATGTTTCTTCTTCTTGTCTAATATAACCTGCACACTTATAAGAAAACAAACGAAACCTTCGCGTAAAACCGACGGTAAAACTATATATGACACACAACTACACTAGAAAGCGAGTAAGATATAATGCTTGTGGAATGAATGTTTGCAGTTTTTCCTGGAAAATTAAGAATTGGGGATTTCCAAAAATTACAAGTTACACAGAAAACGAAACTGGTATTCTGTTTCTACATTGCCTGACGTCGTCAGTTGTTAATCCTGACTCCGACAGGTTGTCTTGACAAAAAGTGGTCTGGTGCGTTTTTCTAGAAAAATTCGGGAAAAAATACCTCATTAAAACCTGGAAACATTTCTGCAAAACATTCATTATGACTCGATACAAACATTTGAATAGGGATGAGCATTTCGACCCGAATCCCGAAACCGAACCGGAACCGTACCGATTCCCTATATACGATACGGTACCGGGACTATGAAATAAGGTGAAAAAAATTGGGACCACTAATTGATGCGAGACCGGTACCAAATCGAGAAATTCACGAAAAAATGGGAAAACCCGATTTCCGGTGCCGTATCGAATCCCGTTCGATGCGATACCGGTACCACTAAATTATGCTCGGAAAAAAATCGGTACCACTAATTCGGTACGGGATTGGTACCATGCTCATCCCTACATTTGACTCTAACAAACACACACATATATATACAATTTCAATTATTGTTAATCTCATGTTCATGTTCTTAAAAACATATATGATCTTCCCTACACTTATCTTTTTGTAAAATACCTTTATATGCAATTAAGACGAGGTTAAAAATAAAATAAAGCATTTACAAAGTCTAACATGAGAATAAACAACAATGAAAAAGATATATAAACACACAAACACAAATTGAAAAACAAAACAAGCAAACAATTAAGCATGTGTTGCCTCCCACGAAGCGCTTTTCTTTATTTATGAGTCTTGTAGCTAGACTCGAAGCCGTGCCCCTATTTTCCGCATATCTTAGATGCCCATTCGAATAACTAACCTTTCCCGGCCAAATAACTACCTTTCCACCACCACAACAACTTTTCCCGCCAAAATTTTTGATCTCAAACCATCATAAACAGCCGCAAACCACCACTATTCCGCACCAAAATTACTCCAAAACCATCACAATACATCAGAATCATCAAGAATCACCATAACTCAATCAAATCATTATCAATCTATCCCAATTTATCAACTAATCAAACAAAATTCTGTTACAAATCAGTTACCATTCTCCATTAACAAAAGCTTCACCACAACACTAAACACCTTTCTCGAATCCAGTTCACAACAAACTGTTACACCACCACTTGATGATGTTTTATCACCACTTCATCCACTGTACTTCCACCCCAATGATCACCCAGGCATGATTCTTATCTCAAGAAAGTTAACAGGATAAGAAAACTACAGCACCTGGAAGAGATTAATGTTAATAGCTCTTAGTGCCAAGAATAAGGTGAAACTGATCAATGATGATTATGAGGAACCACAACCATCATCTGATCTCAGAGCACATTGGGAAAGAGCTAATGACATGTTGATTTCATGGATATTGAACACAGTCTCTGAGCAGATAGGTAATAATCTCACCTTCATCAATTTTGCATCTGCCTTATGGAATGAGCTATTTGATCATTATTCTCAATTGGATGGGCATAGAATTTATCAGTTAGCAAATGAAATTGTTGATCTTAAAAAAATCAAATTGCACTATTGAGGTATATTATCTAAAAACTGAAGGGTCTTTGGGATGAGCTTGATGCAATAGAAGCACCATATGCATGTACTTGTCAATGCACTTGTGTTAATGGTAAAGAAAATGGTGAAAGGGAACAGAGGAAAAGAGTGGTTCAATTCTTAATGGGGTTAGATGATTGTTACACCAATATCAGGGGTCAAATTTTGCTAATGCAACCACTACCCATAGTCTCTAAGGCTTACAGTATGTTGAGGCAAGAAGAAAAACAAAGAGAAGCACCAAAACAAACCCCTACAGTCCTTATTTCTTTGAACACATACAGAACCTATGCAAGCTCATCCAATCACTCAAGAAACACAACACCTCCCAACACCACTCCAGCTGAGAGAAGAAACAGTTTTAGGCAAGGATTTTTTTGTGCTTATTGTAAGAAGGAAGGACATCCAAAGGAAGAATGTTTCAAATTGCTTGGTTACCCTCCTGATCATCCTCTACACAACAAATATCTTCCACCATCTCAGAGGACTACTCAAGGAAACAGGAACACTAGGTCTATTCACATGGTTGCTAATGAATCACTCCAACCAATGGAATGCCCATTGGATGCTGCAGCTCCTTCTACTTCTGGGATTTCAGATGACTTGGTCAATGCTATAATGGATCAACTTCAAAACCAGCTGAATCAAGTGCTTATCATGATGCAGAACACTCTTCCAAACAACTCTGATGGTTCTGCAACACCACATATGGTAGGTATACTTTCCTTCAAGACTGTTCCAATTCCTACAAAGCTTACTGGTGTGCATTCATTTAAAACTAGTGCTAGTATTCATTCATTCATTGCTTCAAATATCACCCAAACCACACTTCATATATGTATTATTGACAGTGGTGCCACAGATCACATTTGCATATCATTATCACTCATGCATAACACCACAAAACACATCACACCAATAACTGTATCACTACCCAATTGCCAAACCACCAAGGTACATATAACTAGATCTGTCAAACTTAGTCCCTCACTCTCCCTCCACAATGTACTTTACATTCCAACCTTCACTTACAACCTTATCTCCATAAGCAGGTTACTTCACAAAAAACTTTTTTCTGTCACCTTCACACATAACAAATTTACCTTTCAGGGCCATGATGGGAGGACTATTCATGGTACTCTTCATGGTGGACTCTATCTCCTCAACTTAACACCAACTCCAACCACTACACATCCTGTTATCCTCTCAAGCTCAAGCAAACCACACCTTTGGCATGCTAGGATGGGCCATACACCACTTTCTACACTCAAGAGAATCAATAGTCTTTCATTCCTGTATCTTGTACTTCAGAAACTAGATGTAACATTTTTCCATTAGCTAAACAACATGTTCTTCCATTTCCTGTTAGTGAATCACATGCAAAATCAAAGTTTGACTTAGTTCACTTGGATGTATGGGGTCCCTACAAACATTGTACTATGAATAAATGCACATATTTTCTCACAATTGTTGATGATTACTCAAGGGCTACATGGACTTACCTTTTACCATCCAAACACCATGTTTTTTCCACCTTCAAAGTCTTTCATCAATCCATACTCACTCAGTTCAACACATCAATTAAAGTCCTCAGAAGTGAAAATGGCACAGAGTTCATTAACTCATCTTTTCTTAATTATACCCAAGAACATGGTATCATTCATCAGACCTCATGTCCATATACACCTCAACAAAACTAAAGGGTTGAACGAAAATACATACATCTACTAGAAATGGCAAGGGCCATACACTTTCAAGCTAACTTTCCTAAACATATGTGGGGTTACAGTCTTTTAGCATCCACCTATCTCATAAACAGAATCCCAACAAGAGTTCTAAACAATCACAGTCCATACCAACTTCTATACAATAAAACACCATCATTAGATCATCTTAGAATCATTGGCTGTTTAGCTTATGCATACCATCACACCACAGACAAATTCAATCCTAAATCTACACCTACAGTCTTTGTGGGTATAGACAAATTCAATCCTAAATCTACACCTACAGTATTTGTTGGATACCCACACAACCAAAAAGGATACCTCTTATATGACCTTCAAACACACAAAGTCATCACAAGCAGAAATGTACTATTTGATGAAACAATTTTTCCATTTCATGCATCCCCAAAACCAACAAATACATCTCAATCTCCCACTACAGACACCTCAAATCACATCAACATATCCCTTCATACACCTTCATCACACACCTCATCCATCTCAGAACATTCACAACCACTACATACACCCTCACCATCTACCCAAACACCCATTGCTGATACACAGACATCCCACTCAGCCACTAATCAAACACCACTTCACTCTCCATCATCCTCTCCACCTTCAACATCTCATGAACAATTTTCATCCAACAATACTCCACCATCTCCTGACCCTCCACCATCCCCACCAACAGCACCAAGCACTACCACAACCACTATCCCACCCACGTATCCAGTTACCACATCAACCCCACCTAATCCACCTCCCACTAGAGCTTCCACAAGACAAAAACATCCACCTACTAAACTTAAAGACTACCACTGTCATTTTCCAAAATCAACAATTCACAATCTCACAGTTTCAAAACACCACCACACTCACTACCTAAATTATTCCTACCTCACTCCTACATCTTTACACTTCATATTTTCCATTGACAAACTCACTGAACCAACCACATTTTTACAAGCATCCAAATATCCCAAATGGGTTGAAGCAATGAATAAAGAAATACATGCATTAGAACATAATCACACTTGGGAGCATGCCTTATTGCCGCGAGGAAGACACCAATTAGGAGCAGTGGGTCTTCAAAATCAAATACCATCTTGATGGAATTTGTAGAGATATAAAGCAAGGCTTGTAGCGAGGGCTACAACCGAAGGAAGGAGAGGACTACAATGAGACCTTTGCTCCAGTGGCCAAAATGGTCACAGTCAGAACCTTACTTGCCATTGCAGTCCACAACCACTGGCTCATTGAACAATTGGATGTGAACAATGCATTCCTTCATGGGGATTTACATGGGGAGGTCTACATGACTGTTCCACAAGGCTATGACACCAACCTTCCACCCAATACTGTATGCAGACTCAAAAAGTCCCTTTATGGCTTGAAGCAAGGCAACAGACAATGGTTTGAAAAACTCACCACTTTCCTCATCACACTTGGTTTCAAGCAGAGTTATGTTGACACCTCACTCCTTACACTTCACAAAGATGGTCACTCTACAATACTCTTAGTCTATGTAGATGACATTCTTCTAGCTGGAAGCAGTTCTCATCTCATCAAAGAAATCAAACAAAGTCTTCATGATAAGTTCAGTATTAAAGACTTAGGGCCTCTACATTACTACTTAGGCATTGAGTTTCTCATAAATGACAAAGGCTTAGCTATGACTCAGAGGAAGTATGCAATTGAATTGCTTACTCATGTTGCACTACTTGATACAAAACCATCTGCCACTCCTCTGGACCCAAATGTTAAACTCAAAGTGGACACTGGTGAACTCCTCTCTGATCCCTCTTCCTACAGGACTTTGGTTGGTAAATTACTATATTTAACCATCACAAGACCAGATCTTGCTTTTGCTGCTCAAGCACTCAGTTAATTCCTTCAACAGCCCATAACTTCTCACATGAAAGCTCTCATCACGGTACTCAGATATGTCAAGCTCTCAATAACACAAGGTCTATTCTTCCGTGTACATAGCAACTTATCTCTTTTAGCCTATTGTCACCAAGAAAATATTTTATTTAAGCTACATTAAACTAAAAGAAATATTGGTTTTAGGGCCGCTTTTCATTTACGTTGCGTTCTCGAGTTTGTTTTTGGAAGGAAAAGAAAGAAAATGAAAGGAAATAGAAAAATTGTTGTGTTCTCGAGTTTTTATCAAACGGAAAAGAAAGGAAATAGGAAGGATTTGATAGGAAAATTAAGAGGTTTTTTCCTTCAAAATTTTCTGCCCAAATATGGGCGGATTTGGAAGGAAACCAACCTACACCTAAACTATTTGTTATAAATTAAGTTATATAACTTTCATTATTTTATATATCTTTTGTTATAGATATATTTCTATGTTTAAAAAAGCATAAATATAAATTTTTTCTTTTTACCTTCTTTCCTTCCACTGGAACACGACTTTGTTTATTTTCCTTTCGTTTCGTTTAGTTTTTTCAACCTCGAGCATGAAATATAAATCTGTTTCTTTTCTTTCCACTTCTTTTCTTTCTCTTCTTTACTATCGTTTATTCGCAAAAAAAAAGCTCGAAACAGGCGTTAATGAATTGAAGTGGGTGGAGAGCCCACATTAAAGGTATAAACACGGTTGAGACAGAAAAGAATCGCATTTATACGGTATGAATATGTGGCAACTCTACAGTGGATTGCACAATCAATATACTATTCATTATACGGTCCACAGTGGAGCGTTAACGTAACAACAAACACCAATAGCATATATTAAATCAATAGTACGTACACCAACTATATATAGCTTTTACGATTTCCAATTTTGTTCACGAGATCGAAATGTATAATAGAACAATAAACACACGTGGTGCATAAACTATATGTTCATCCGGAAATGACAAAAAGAACTTGATTACCAAAGAAAATAAGCTTAATCTCAGCTTCAAAATAAGTCACATATAGAGCCCATAAATTAAAACATTCCATGCATGTGTCGTTTCATAACTTATAGAAACATGCTACGTTAGGGATTATAGTTTCTAACGCTACTAATTGACACTAGATCGTTTGCAACTAAAACTAAGGATGCGTTTGGTATGTCGTCATGAATCACAATGAGTATAAGTTTGATAGTAGTGGAACATATGATTAGAATTCATTCTCTCATTCCCATTCCAAGATACCAAACGCACCATAAAAATCTTGATTAAAAACTCAACTATACTTTATTTTATTGAATGGCTCTTTTATTCTTTTTAGAAAGAAAATCATAAAAGTAAATTGTCCACTTTTTCAACAAAAAACAACATGGAATCCACGTAAAACTGCCATTAATAGGATATGCCATGAAACTTTAAAATTAATTAGGTCATGGAATTGATTATTTGATAAATGGAGCTTGAAACAAACATATTTAAATTGCATAATTTATAACTTTATATGATTAAATACAAATTTGTATGTGTCAAACAAATCTTTGGACATTTGATAGTATAACCTTTTTGTATTGCACAACAAGCTTATTAAAATCATCCAATTATTTTTACAAATTAAATTTGGAATCTATAAAATCTAACTTTTTACAATATAAAAAATGCAAAATAGCATGGATCATTTAAAGCCGTGAATCGAAGTGAAGTAATGAATGGGCCGGGCCCTTGTGCCGAATAAAGAAGTATCACCAAACACTTTCACATATTCTACAATCGACACGTATCAGATTCATATGATCGGTTTATGATTTCGGTATATTTGTTAAAAGTAGCGGTAGTAGTAGTGAGCAGCAGCTGTAAAAATAACATTCGTGAAGAATAACAGTAGTTTATTTTTTTTTTGACAAACGATCATTAAAAATTAAAATGTTTATTACTCATCTTTCACCGTTTTAAAAATCTTTACACAACTCTGCGCCAAAACATACCTTTTATTTAGTGTTTTTTCCCAGGTTTTAAGCTCATTTACATGTCGTGAGTTTATTTTCCATTTTTACTTTCTCTCATTATTGGTTGGTATAAAGTTTCTCTATTGTTTTCTATAGAAGGAAAAAGTTTTATTCTTCAACGAGACACCGTGAAAATTCATATAATTATATATTTATTTTTTCTTTCTAAGAATATTGATTTGATGTTTACGTTGATATGAGACGTATGTTTTTTCAAATGTAGCTTAAGTAACACATTTAAATTGTTTTCATAAAAAATCATGTTTATATAAAAAAAAAAAAAAATCACGGTACTCAATCCCGTCTTTCATGAGGTATGGAGGATGTGAGATGTACACAGCCTTACTCTTACCCGAAAGTAGACAGGCTATTTCCAAAAGATCTTCGACCTTTTTGCAAAAACTGAGAATCGAACTCTCGTCTCTGTCTGCAAATGAAAAGGCTTTTTTCTAACTGATTCATATAATACTTTGAATTGATTAAGACAAAAACATTTCGACAAATACTACATGAAAGGTGGTCCTAATGTCCAATATATGTCCTACTTTTTATGTTACATCCTTAATATTCGTACTAACATTTTTTTTTAAAACACAAATAATCGTAACTAACTACATCACCTCATACTCGCCTAACTTGAACCCAATTTAGTATTAATGATACTTTAGCATACAAAAGTAGATAGTAGATGCAACATTCATAGTATTCACAATTAAATCACGTTTTAAATATAAATATTCAAAAGTACGAAAAGTTTAAGACATCCTAACGAATTTATACCATATGATGCTTTTTGTTAAACAACATGTGATTAATGCAAGGTTCGAGTTGTATTTTTTTGTTACCGGAAATTTAGATCAAATGTGTATATGTTTTGTCTCGATCATGTTAAATAAAAATAGATTTGTAGTCTAAACGAGAAAATAATCATAAAATCAACAAAGGAGCAACTATATTTTCAAACTAATTTTATTTTAGAGAATGCAGTTGGAAAATGCAATAACAAGATGAAGAAATTCGACATCGATTTCTTACTTCAATAGGTGCCTCATTAGGACTAGTAAGAAATCGTGCACATTCAGAAAAAGATACGTTTTACGATTTCTTGTCGGAATTGAAGCAAGGAGGTAAATAGCCTTCTACAAGCTAAAGACCCGTTAAGGGGCTTGGCGATTTAGTAGTTTCGTAACTCATCCGGATACCGTATTTTATCAAAATCAAGTGTTTATCCGAGTCTCATATATTTTTAAAGCACCCTTACTTATGTCAAAGCTTATTCAGTTAATGTTAGTTTGTTTCATCTTCTATAGCAGTCTGCGTGCGTTCAAGTGTTGGTCTTTAAAATGATAATTTCCGGTTATATTTTTTAAATCCAATATGATTTTTTGACAATAAGTTTACATATTGAAAGAATTTCATGTTGCATATTTTAACTCTTAGCTAAGTCAACCCATTCAATCTGTAATCGTAAAAGACGATACCCAAGAAACGAAAACCCTTTTATCCGGGTTTGATTTCGAATTTATTTTCAAATATCCGTGGTTACCCCGTACCAAAACGTGTTTAATATACATGTAGCTTTTAACAAAATATTCATAAAACGTACAAACATTGGAGAATTAAATTTTATGACATCATGCATCACGGTCGCGAGTCTCATGTATTGGTTTTATGCAATGGAGGCAATACCTTTTATATTCAGGCAAGTCATGAAGGTAACATTGGAGAAATTTTCAATGAATTTTTTAAGCAATTAAAAGCTCAATGCAAAGTCATATACGCACTATCTACGAAATTTAAGTCACTTAATTCTTTAAATGTAACTTCATTTTAAAAATTTAAGACACTTAGAGCATCCACTATAAGAGATTCATGAATAGGTTTAAGAAACTTGAAAATGTTTATATCTTGTTTCAACCATAGTGAGAAATCATGTGGCGTGAAAATGTCTGGATTCTTGACCTCTTCAAAACTCAACATAATTAATGCATGTGTAATGTGGAGCATTTATAAAGTTGTAATACATTTTTATCATAGTGAAAAAAGGTTTATAAAGTCAAAAGGTTTATAATTTAATGATATATGATGACGTGGAACAACATAAAAGTTTTTATATATTTTAACCATAGTGGATGCCCTTAGTTCTTCATATATAACTTCATTTTACAAATTTATGACACTTAATTCTTCATATGTAACTTCATTTTACAAATTTAAGACACTTAATTATTCATATGTAACTTTATTTTCATACTATTAGCAAGTGTGTTGGCTTAAACATTTTAAGACTTCCTTTTATAGGAAGTCCTAAATGGATTATAAAGTAGTATAGATATAGATATAGATTAAGCATTTTTCGTATCTCATGTTTTGAATAGTGATTTTGACGCTGATTTATCTGGCGTGCAAACGAGCCAAGTTTTTATCAAACAACTCGAGCTCAAGTTCAAGCTCGACTCAATCGGGCTGAGCTTTTATCGAGCTCAAGCCCGAGCTCAATCCCAATAAATTGGCTCGAAACATATAACGAGTCGAGCTTGAGCCTTTGATAGCTCGGCTCGAGCGGTTATCGAGCTTTTCGAGCTTTATAGATAAATTTTCATATTCTTTTTAATTTTTAATGTATATATATAAATAAGTGGTGATCTGAATATTATTGTGGCAGCTGCAAAATTTATAATTCGTTTTGACACGAAATAGTGTATATGCTATTTTGTTGGAGCTCAGCTCAGTTGCAAATACCATTTGGTACAGATTCGAGCTTTTCATATATATATATATAATTTCGAGCTTTTCAAGTGAGCGAGCTTTCTTTCGGTCTCTTCGAAATTGAACCAACCTTTTTATTTTTCGGTAAATTTCAGCGCTTCTGATTGAGTTTGAGACATTCAACTTCGATTACACCCTTACGCCTAACAGGTTTAAGTTTAGGATAAAACACTACATACTAGTTTTTAAATAAAATTTTTGTAGGGTGGTTAAATAAAGCAAATTAAGCTAGTATAGACAGGGTACTCTTTAAATGGTAGTGGTAAGAGAGACATGTATGAGTTACTTTCGGGTTCACATGTTTGCTTTCCTAAATCGCGACATTCACGCTACACTCGTTATTTTATTTAACCAACCTCTTTATTTATTTCTTTCACTTTCCATTCATTATTTATACCTACCATTCCCTCCCTTTATCACATAATATATCCATTTCTCTCTTAACAACATTTCCTCCCACAATCCATGCCACAAAATCACTACCATCACAACACCACCAATGACCACTCAAGACTCTCAGTCATTTCATTGGCGTTACGACGACCTCGACGACAAAAACTTTCAAATACGTGGACGTACACTATTTTTCATAATAGTATTGTTTTCAGTAATCTTGTCGACAACACTTTTGTTTCTCTACGCTCGATGGATTTGTCGTCGTTCTTCTAATTCAGCTACAGTGGCAGATACTGCCACTGCAGCTTTTTCAGTGCGGCCTTTTTCAAGGCCGCAGGGACTGGATGTATCTGTAATTGGTAGTCTACCAATCACTTTGCATCAAAGATTTTCCACATCATCGGTCGATGATTTAGAGTGTTGTATATGCTTAGGAGTGTTTGAAGATGGAGATAAAGTGAAGGTGTTGCCAAAGTGTAGCCATGCTTATCATTGCGAGTGTGTTGATAAATGGTTAATCACTCATTCTAGTTGTCCTATTTGTAGAGCTACAATCGTTGTTGACGACTCACCTGTTTAACTCAGATGATTCATTTTTATTCTACTTTTTTTTGGTAGGAATGTATTTGTAAATTATGTTGATTAGATTAACCTTATTGTTCCTAAGTTAATGTACACCTTAAAACTAATGGTGTTTCTTACCAAATTTAGTGATTTACAATCACATCTCACATTTTTACAGTTATTGTGTAGTTAAAGAAGTTTACTTATATTGTGTGGTGGTTGTAATGGTAACAAAACATTTGGTATTATAAGCGAACATTGCTCATTGTTAAGCACTTAAACCAATTTGACTTTTAATTATTAGGTAATCTCCTATATTAAATGCTTACACAAGTGAACCAAAAAAAATAAGAAGTCGTTTCAATATTTGGTATGCTTTGATAAAGTAGCAACATATTTGACGATAGAGAAATAATATTTATTCCTACTTTGTATTTCTAATTATCCTCCAGCTTACAAGATCTTGTCATGTGACAGAACTGACGGTTTAGATGAAGAGAGATAATGAGTAAAAAATATTTATACTCCGTATTATTTTTGTGTGGGTAGGAGGATGAGTAGACATGTGAAGTAACAAGATGTAACAAAACTCAATTTTATTAGTTTATGGTTGTTCAGATATTATATAAATCTAAGATATTTTTATATATAATTACAAGGGAAACATAAAAATTTCATCTTGTGTGTGGCTTTCATGGGACAAAGGCCAACAATGTTACAAAACATGATGAATAATAGATGGATGGAGAGGACCAAAACCTTCATTATTGATTAGTATATATTTGTACCATTATATTGCTATTAGACCCCACGCCCATTTTCACGTCCAATCTTATGTAGGCAGCTGCGTTGCGTAAAAAAAAATCAACCCTGGGAAAAAATAAATTTACTTATTAACATTTTACAAAGTAAAATGCCTGTGTTCCTAACAATAGTGATTGTTGTGACGAAGCAGAAAATGTCCTAAAGAGATCCCGTTTGATGCACATAAGTTAAGACATAAATATACATATATATATATTTACTAACTTTTTGGTTCTACTCGGTTGATCAAGCTCGGATCTTGGATCTTGTTTCTTGCATCACACGAAAAACACTAAGCAACTAAAGAAAGTCGCTTCTAAGGTTGTATACACAATTCATCACGACATTATTTTTAAAATGCTAGTTCAAGCTCACGAATAACACGATGAAACTCAAGGTTTTGTGTTGGTTTAATGTTTGGCCGAAAACCCTAAGGGTTTAGGGTTGGAAATCGATCGACTAATGCAAGGGAGAAAGGGGAGAGGTTTTGCTTAGAGTTTAGGATAACAAATTAACAAGTGAGGCAAATAATGAACCAAATGGTTCATTATATAGCCTAAACCTAGCTTAACCTCCAAGCAATACTCTAATCCCCTTGTTGGATCCTTATTCGGCTGATCCACTTGCCTCATGGGCTTTTTTTGACTCGTTTGGACTTTTACCAATAATTACAAGTCCTTTACTTGTTAATTAGTTAGCTCGTTAGTTAATAAAGCGTCTAACGGTTAATGTAATGACCGTTAAATCATTTGTGAAATATTAATAATATAATTAACACATTTACTATAAATATATTAATTACACTAATTAAAAGCATATCTCGGTATATACGAGAATAAGCTCATATATTTCTAGCCGCATAGTTATCAATTATAACTTGAGCACTAGCAATAATAGCACTATCCTCAAAAGCAATTTCACCACAAATTGTTTTTGTACAAAATCTCACCACAAGTTTCCATCCTACTTTTCACCACACATTTACTTATGACTTATGAGCAACATTTTACAAAGTAACATGACATGTTCCTTGTGAGTAAATAGCACTATTCCTAAGTAGTTCAAAAGCAATCTCCACACAAGTTTTTTTTCTTAACAAAATCTCGCCACAAGTTTCCATCCTACTTTTCACCACACAAGTATATATTTCACTTTAAATATTAAAGTGGTGATATTATTTATGCATAAACAAACAAAAAGTGATAAAATGATATTTTGGACAATAACATAATTGTACCATTGGTTTAGTGATGTAACAAGTTGACAATAAAAAATCCATCAAGGGCTCAACAATTGCAAACATAAATATCTTATTGATTTTGTTTACTTTGTTTTAAAACTATTTTCTTTAGAGTTTCAACAAGTTATCTAAAAGTTTACACACTATATAAAGCTTAAGAAAACTGTTTAAAACTATAGTTTAACAATCATAACAACATCATTATCCAAGTTTTGATTCAAAAAAAAAAAAAGTACAACTTTATATCAAAATGTAAACGAATAAAATTTTTGATTTACACAAATTTAAATTACCCAAATTACATTATCCCGTCTTTTACATTACATTATCCGTTTTTTGATAGACGCTTGAAATTTAATGACTATAACTAAAGTAATTAAGCCATCGAGCTATTAAACAAAAAGTTTTAAACTCGATGAAATAGTTTTTTCACATTCTAAGTTACGAGTAGCTTGACATCCGCTGCAACGCGCGGGCAATGGATCCTTGTGCATTATTAGAAGCAACATTACCAACAATTATGTAATGACAAAAATAATGTTTATATTCCATATCGTACAACTGTGCAATTTGTTTTAAGCAATGTCATTCCATAATAAACAATCTTTCCTAACATTGTACATGTAGATAATATGTAGTAAAAATAGGTATTCATCAATTCATGTATTATTATATAGACAGAAACGTACATGTGTTGGAGAAAAAATCTTTGTGTTTTGTCAAAATCATATGATGCTAGTTTTTGTATATTTCGTTTGGGCTTGTCTATATGTTTTCATGAACTCTTTGATACCTTTTTTATTTTTTATTTTCTCTCTTGGATTAAAAGAATATGAATAGAGTAGATGTATTTGGTCACATACTGAGAGTAGGGTATCGTGTTTACTTTTTAGCATGTAACCAAATATATCAATTCAACTTGTCTTGTCGACGAGCTTGTTGGGTGGATTTATAATAAGGTTACGTAATATCTGAATTACGAGAAACAGAAGTGAAAAAGGACAAATAATAACGGATTCAGTTTAGAACAATGAACTATGACCCGTTCATAACATGTATATTGACAAGACTCCAACATTGATAAACTACCGCATGTGTCTATTCGAGGTCCATACAAGATGCCAATATGACACCAATTTAGGAGTTGCGGGCTAGGTGCAATGGGTGTGAGGGTCACTCTTCATCTCATCATTCACGCCATTGCAGGTGTATGTGTCACGCGTGAGTATGAGAGAAAAAGAGCACCGAGTGGTGAGTGTTTTCATCACTTGGTACCAGTGCAAGTTTTTATTATTTATTTTATTTGTAAGTGTGTGTAAGGTATTTTGTGAGGTTAATTTGAAAAGTGAAGAGAGTAGTGGCTATTGTGAGTGCAAAGTGAAAAGAGTGATGATGTGTTGAATGATGATGTAGAGCTGAAATGAAAAGTGAGTAAGTGATGATCATGTAGTTTAATACTACGTATGTGCTAGTGTCTCCTAAACATGATAGTATTATTGAAGGATAAGATAAGTTGCTTCAGCTATATTTGCAAGTTCTACATACTTTTTCAATGTTCTTACTTGTAAAGTTAGTAGGACCCGTAACAACATGACTTGTTTAAGTGATCACTGATTGAAGAAATTATATTGCAAGTGGTGAAGATGGAAGCCCATAACATGAACAACCATGAATAATGAAAGGAACGACTGACTTCTAAACGAGTTGAATATGTGATTTCATTTCATATGCATGTGCGTGTCAATTGTCAGTTAAGAGGGTGTTTGTCTAAGCTTATATGATGGTCTGATAAGCTTATTATACTTTTCTTTATAATTTTTCATACTATTAAGGAAACCGATTTTCAAGGCCAACTGAACTACATAGTGACGAACTTGATGAAACCAGTCGAGTTGGTTAAACAAAGATTAAGACTGACTAATAAAATGTAAGACAAAACCAACAAAATTATGGCATTAATCAAAATGTAATCCATTATATAATCCATGATGGTTTTGTCTACATTTTATAATCTTAGGGTGTGTTTGTTTCATTAAGATGTTTTAGGTGCGAATCATTCTGCATCTTACCAGGTAAGAGCATTGAAAGTCTAATCTGAAGCGAATAATGTTGTTTGTTTTTGTATAATTGATGTCCGAATGATGTCTTCGTTTACGTAATTTATTTATTAAACCAACGATGCGATAATAACTAATTTATGTAAATATGAAACAATCTTTTATCATAAATATAACATAGTTAATAAATCATCAAATATATTATATTAATCTAGTCTTGATCTCTTATTGAGTAAGAGGTAGTAAAACAGTCACACCTCTTCTTGAGTAAGATGTTATATGTCTAGCGGGTGCGACTTAAAAAAAAAAAAACAAGCAAAATGTCTGCTGCTCCTCTTACTGGTAAGAGTAAGAGGGGTAGTAAGATTTTTTTTTAAAAACAAACACACCCGTCTCAATATTATCTATGTTCTATTAAAGAATCATGAAGATTTTTAAATCTTAAAAAGTTAATAACTATGAAGATTTTAAATCTTAAAAAGTTAATAACTTGTATATATTGACGCTCATAAACCATATGCGCTAATAAACTTTTAGTAGCACCAGTGATTTAAGGACGTAAACATAATATACTAATGTCAACTTATTAAATTAGTCAACATCATGGTTTATTTATTTTTATTTTTTTTGAACGGCAAAGATTTTATAAAAAACAACATCATGGTTTATTAAGTAACAAAGTTTATTTCCTTTGATCAATGTGGGATTCTAGATATGGTTTTCCAAAAGTTAATTGTTAAAAGTTGTTGCAGGAATTTGTATTATCTTACGTGCCTTAAACGTTGTTTTGGTTTTGAAGCTATGACAGAATTGACACCAAAATTGATAAATTCAGTAAATCCGTTATAACCCATTTTTTTAAACATGAATTGTTTGCAGTGTCGTAGTTGAGTTAGTAGAGACCCTGTGTGAAAATGTAAATGATACCTAAACATGACGATATAAATATATTTGAACCATCCAACTTTGATTTATTTATGAGTTTTTCGCGACTCTCAACCACTTGAACACAAGTTTAACAAATGTTTAGAATATAATTTCATATATCGTTAATCTTTAAGACCCCTACAACTTTGAAGCCTTATATATTTGCAATCTTCTTGCATTCTCAAATACGGTTCTTATTTTTATGCATTGTCAAAATCATAAAAAGTAAAGAGTATAGATATTTCTTATGTTCTTATGCGTGTACATCGGTTTCTTTATCTATAATTTGTTTATGTCGACATGAAAAATGCTAGCTCATATATCCATACTTAGTTCTACACGTGTATGCAATATTACTCTTTTAGAAATGCGTTCGATCAATTTGGATAATCCAAATCCGCTAAAACCATTCTTACTACAGCAAATTGCTTTAGATCAGTACTCACAACATCTTTACTAAAGCTTTAGATTAAAACCTCACCTTTTTTACTTTGCAAAAAAGCAACACTTGACTAGAACTACAACAATTACACGTACATGTTACTTGGTTTGTACTCTAAGCATATAGTTTATGACTTTGTAACATTTTACGTAGTCAAATTGTACACATATGTAATCTTCATACATCGGGGTTTAATGTTGTGTCCTTATTATGTGTCACTTTTGTATTCAATTGCCATATGTTTGATTGTTTGCAACATTATCTTTTATATTATCTTGTGGGCTATCAATTTATTTTAATGCTATTGTCGATATATGATTTCTATCTTTGTATGAATGGTTTTACTAGCAACTTATGGATGTTAGATATATACGTTTGTGTTTGTTTTTGTCTAACCGTGTCGTTAGACATATACACTTGTAGAAGTTAGCGACAGTCAATTTGGTATTACGACGCTGTCTTTTTTCCAATGTATGCATTCATTTTATTATCTAGTAATAATGAATCATACGCACATAATGAAACTTGTTAATGATTAGGGCTCTCGGTGAAGATTAGTGTGGGTAGCTTACTTCTCGGAGAATAGATCTTATCTTAAGTCTTGTCTTGATTTAAAGCTGCTAAGAAAGTAACACTGTCATTTTCGCGAGACGGGGTTCGCGATCAACCTCCGTGTGAGGTAAGTAAGGGTCTTAGAGATAAAGTTAGTTTAGAGTGAGAGAGTGGATGTGTGTCTGCGTTTGAATAGTGGCGAGGCACTGTTTATATAGTTGACCTTTATGTCGTGTTCCGAGTCGCGGGACGTGAGCAAAAGTTTGTAAGTGGGGAGTGTGAGGTCAACTCAAAGTTTGTCCGTTGTTATGATAGTGATGCTTTTGAGCGGAGTTTGTCCGCTTTCCTTTTGGGGCTGCGTCTTGCGATCACTATGCGCAGACGAGATTCCCTACCTTTTATGTGGGCGCGGTTGTGGCCTTCGGACGTATCTCTGTCCGCGGTTGTCTTTCCCTTGGCGTCCACGCGATCTGGCGCATGGGCAATGGTTGAGTGACCTCAAGCGGGTTATGCGCTTGGTCGCGCCTCCAACCGTATGAGTCTTAGGGGAGGTCATCTGCGATCAGTCCCCAGGTCTAGTGTGCTTGTTGGTCCGGACAAGCGTTCTAGACTAAGTTATTCGTTCATCCAGCGGTTGGGTGTTCGCGGTTGGTCCTAGTCATTGCTGACTGTATTTTCTACTTATGCAAAAGATAAGCGTTACAGTTGTCCCTTGGAATTCGTGAACTGCTTTAGACCGCGTGTTTTCTGACTGATATGACGTTTTGGCTGCTTCTATCTCGTCTGTAGATCTAAGCAGATCTGGACCATTCGATACGAGCCGGGGACGTGGCAATTTCTTAGTCGTTCGATTAGCCTGCTGGTTTTACTCTCGAGAGGGTAAAAATACCCCTCTTTTTTACCTTCTAGGTTACTGTTGCCCTTTCATCTATGCGTGTAAAAAAGAGGAAAAAGCCATCCAAGTGTTTTTTGTGCGTCCTTACTTTCTCAGGTTAGGTTCTTCTTCCCTCCTCTAGTTCCATGGCTAAGAAACTTCTGTGTGATTTTACTTGTAAGTTATCCCAGAAAGATCTGAGTGATTTTTACTCTAAATACCATATCCCCTCCACTGTTCATCCTCTTCTTCCTGGTCCTAATGATACCATAAAGGACGCCTCTCAGGGTAAGATAGGCGTATATACTAGGTTTTTTGAATTCTGTAATTTTAGGATTCCACTTTCCAAGTTCTTGTGTAGAGTTTTGGAGTATTTTCAAATCCATTTATCATGATTGTCCAGTATTAGCGCGGCTAGGATCGATCATTTGAGATCCTATGTCGCGTTCGCGTCAGTATCCCCACCGTACCCTTGTTTAGGAAATTTTATTACTCTGGTATGAAGGATGGGTGGATGACCTTAGAGAAACGTAAGGGTCCCAAGTCTTTGGTTGTGCCGGTTTGTTACACCGCTCCTCTAGATTCCGTAAAGAATTAGAATGAGTACTTCTTTTGGGTTGACGCGACTGTTTTCCCTTTGGCTATTTCATGGAATGACAAAGTCTCCGTTGACCGAGATTCACCCCCGTCAGATGACGATATTGATCTGGATCTGTTACACCTTCTTGATACACAACGTGCTCCTTTCAATAGGTTTCCGGAGCCGTTTCTGTGTGTGGTGGGTCTTAGACGCGCTTGGGATGACGCGACAGCGCGTCCCACTTTCATGGCTTCTGATGCTGAGGGTGGGTTTTTCTTCTAGGGTTTGTCGCGTCCTATATTTGCCTTTGTTTAATTTTGTTTTTAACACTTGCCTTTTTTTTGTTTGCAGAGATGTCTTTATTTGCTTTCATCAATCAGCCGGATCCGTTTCTTTGTGACTTAGGGGAAAGGACTCTTGAGAGGTGAAGACCGCCCGGGCGAGGCTTGGGCGTGTTATAGAGCCCTCGGAGGATCTGACCACTCTTGTTCAGGAAACTATTGTGGACACCGTGGCGGCCAATAGAAAAAATTGTTGGGAAAAGAAAGTTCGGATCCATGCCCCTCCCAACAGTAGGAGAAAAGCGAAATGTACGTGTCGGAGGCGAGACCTTGGTCTGCTGGCCGTAAGCATCTACTCTATTCGCGACGCTCCCCTTTTTTTTTAAAGATAGAGAAACGACTTAAGCGTTTTTTGTCTATGCAGGGGATGCTACCGCGGGGCCTATTCCAGTTATGGATCTCCGTGATGAGTCCGATTCCGGCCCTCGGCCGTTGGAGATAGTTGTTGTTTCTTCTGAGGTTACTCCGGACGCTCAGGCAGATCCGGATTCCACCTCGAAAACATCCACGATGTCCACGGGAGAATTTGGATCTTGATATATGCGCCCTCTCGGCCGCGCCCGCTTCATCGGAAGACCCTTTTGAAACCGAGTCTCCACCGCGGGACCAATCTGTTCATTGTCCTGCGGCATCCGACGAGGATTTCTATGAGTCCCTGTTCGTGGATACTGTAGAGGCTAAAAATACTTATGTTCCGAAGTGGCTGCCTACCAATGAGTTCTGGATGAATGATCCCTGGGTTTGTCAGAGTATCCTGGACAATCTTGCAACTCCATCTATTGTCAGCATTGCGCAATATGCACATCTGGTTGCTTGAGCGAGACAACATGATGGTATGCAACAAGCACATATGTCTTCGAGGTGCGGCGACGGTGGAGTTTGAGCTAAACCGGACCAACAAATTAAACAAGAGGCTTGAGAGGAGGGAGAAAAGTTGAGGCCTTGAAGGGAAGGTCAAGAGTTGGAGGCGAGGCTGCGAGGCAAGGGCCTCCGTGGCGGGTTGGTTGCTCGAATCTGAATCGAGGAGGTTAGGAGGTTGCGCGCGTGGCTCGATTGGAGGGCATGATTGCGCCCGAGGATGAGCAGTGGCAACCTTAATTGTTGAGAACGCGGAGTTAAAGGTAAAGTCAGCGGGTCATCATGCCGTTCGATGGTGAAGGCCTGCGGTTGAAGCGGCGGTTTATTGATCAAAGTTGAAAGAACGTGAGGAAGAGGTCCGCAGTTCCTATGATGGTCAGCTTGCTCAGTTGGATCAGAGGTTGGCGGAGTTGAACAGCGACTTTGACGAGGAGTTGTTTCCTAGCACTCTTCTCGCCATTGAGGGTAAACGATGGGTTATTGGTCATGGTTTTCGCAGGGCATGGATGGCATTTAAACAGTCTGAGGAGCTACATACTCGGTTGGGGGATTGCATAAGTAAGGCTATTGTTGGGGGGCTAAGGCAGGGTTTGAAGGCGGAGATTGTTCATGGGTCTAAGGGTGTAAAACTGGAACAGATTAAGGCCTACAATCCCCAGGCAAAGGAAGCTTATCGCGAGTCTGTTGTAAGGCTTGGCGACGTTCCTTTCCCGCAACTAGATTCCCTGGAGGCCTGCAAGGATTCCTCCCTTGAGTTCCTCATGTCCCAGCTGGTGTTACAAGAGGAGCGACCCAGTGGTTCGGGGAACTTTGTGTTTGACTGCCCAACGACGGAGGAGGTCTTGCTTCCCAGCTCTTTATTGTAGACTGTTACCAGGCGTCCGCGTGCTATTGCCGCGTATAAAGAGAAGAAGAGCCAGTTAAAGGGTAAGAGATTTTATCTTTGGAACCCTGACTTGATTGTCTCCAGTGTCGTTCATCAGGTTACTTCTACCGGGGAACCTTCCATGGTCATTGTTCCCTTTGGTCCGACTCCCTCTGCCCCGATCACTGGTCCAACCGGGGAGGAAGAAAAAGAGGAGGAGGAACAGGCTACCCATGATGACATGTTTGGCACGGACATTCTTGATCGTGCCGGGGGTGTTTGAGGTGCCTTTCCACGGGCAGCATTTAGACTATGCCGCCTATCCAGTTTATGTGAAGCTTAGTTACTTTGTATGTTCGGTTAGGGCCACGGTTGCCGTGGTGCCTTTATTTTGTGATCCGGGGGTATGCCCCTGTGTATTTGTAAAGCATCTTGTGGACTAATGGAAATACTTTTTTATTTTATGATTACATATATGTTTTTGTTGCGTACCGGAGTTAGGCGTTTCGGGCTTTGTATTATACCCACATCCGTACTTTAGTAATCCGGGGGTAGTATGGGTTGGTCAATGGGTTTGCAATACCGCTTATATGACTGAGTCAATTGTGAGGTTGCTCTTCCTTTGTATGCGACATGTTTTGTCGCGGATGCAAGAGATATGTCAAAAGTAAAAATGAATTTTGTTTGGAAAATTTGTGGAGCGGGCCAGGCTCCACGTTTCATTGATAATTAAAAAACATTACAATAAATTTAAAGACAGAAATCAAAGAGGTCTTCCCCTGTTGACCGGATCTGATCCGTGATCAACTTACAAAAGGGCGGGGGTGACCGTCCTACACTTACACATAGCATTTCTTCAAGTTAGGGATGTTCCATGTTCTCGGGAGTAGTTCCCCATCCGCGCTTCTGAGCTTGTACGCTCCCTTTCCTAGTGCTTCCACCACCTCATACGGTCCTTCCCACTTTGGGCCGAGCTTTCCCGTATCCTCCATTCGGCTAGCTTCGTTGTTGCGGTAGACAAATTCTCCAGGCCTGAATGTCGTGCTTCGTACCTTAGCATTGTAGTACTTTTCCATCCTAGCCTTGTTGCGTGCTTCTTCAATGGCATCGGCTTCTCTCCTTTCTTCCAGGAGATCCAAGTTTAGACGGAGGTCCTGGTCATTAGAGATTTGGTTTACGGCCGTGCACCGGAGGCTTTACATTCCGATCTCCACTGGGATAACTGCTTCGGTGCCGTATGTAAGGGAAAATGGGGTTTCCCCGTTGCTTGTCTTGATCATGGTTCTGTGTGCCCAGAGCACATGCGACACCTCTTATATCCATTCCTTGCTTCCCTTCTCCAGCCTTGCCTTAATACCTTATCCCAAGCTTTTGTTCGCGCTTTCAACCAACCCATTTGCTTGTGGATGCTTAACCGAGGCGAATCGTTGTTTGATGTTAAGCTTCTCGCACCAGTCTTTAAATGGGTTGTCGCGGAACTGCTTTCCGTTGTCTGACACTATTTCCCCGGGCAAACCGAATCGGCAAACTATATGGTCCTAAATGAACTTCTTCACTTGTTTTCCTGTGATGGAGGCTAGAGGCTTAGCCTAGATCCACTTGGTGAAATAGTCTATCCCCACAATCATGAACTTTACTTTGCCTGGTCCTTCTGGGCGGTGGACCTGGCAATCTTCACACTTCTGTATTAGTTTACGAGCGTCCTTGTGCATTGTCGGCCAGTAATATCCGGACCGGATTGCTTTGGCCACCACCCCCTTGGTCCTGAGTGCATGCTACACGACCCTTTGTGGATCTCTCGCATCACATAGTTAGCTTGGACGGGGCCTACACACCGGAGCCAAGGTTCTAGGAAAGATTTTCGGAATAGGACTCCGTCTCTCAACGTGTACTGTCTTGCCTTGATCCGCAGTTTTCGAGCCTTGTTATCATCCGCCGGCAGTGTCTCATCCCTTAGATACTCAATCAAGGGTGTCATCCACGTATCTCCATCTTCTTCTACGATTGCCAATACCTCCTTCTCCTTGATGGATTTTTCCTTCAAGACTTCCACGAGCACCTGTTTTGTCAGGTGAGCAAAGCTGGTAGATGCAATCTTGCTCAGCGTGTCTGCTTGCTTGTTCTAGCTCCGGGGAATCTGTTTGATAGAAAACGTCCAGAATCCTTTGATCAATGCTTTAGCTTTTGCCGTAGCGCGCCATGCTCTCTTCCTTTGCCTCATACGCTCCGTTTATCTGATTTGCCACGAGGCGGGAGTCAACGTTTGCTGATAGGTCTTTTACCTGCATCTGTTCTGCGATTCTCAATCCCGCGATCAATGCCTCATACTCAGCCTCGTTGTTGGATGCCTCAAACTCAAAATGCAGGGCGTATGTGAATTCCTTTCCTTCAAGGTTTGTTAGGATTAGGCCTGCCCCGGAACCTTCATGGCATGAGGACCCATCCGTGAATAAGTTTCACGGCTTTGAGTACTGTTGCTTGTCTCCTTCCTTGTCTAAAGTTCCTTCTTCTGGAATCTCGGCAATGAAGTCCGCTAGCACTTGTCCTTTAATGGTTGTCCGGGGTCGGAAACTAATGTCGTGTTCATCCAGCTCTATTGCCCATTCAACCATTCTTCCACTTTTTTCTCTCTTTGACAGGACTTGCTTCAAAGGTTGATCTGTGATTACCGCCACAGGGTATGCTTGGAAGTATCGCCGCAGTCTGCGGGACGCATGCACCAGTGCGAGGATGAGCTTCTCCATTGGGGTGTAATTCACCTCAGGACCCTTTAGGGCGCGGCTGACGAAATACACAGGTTGTTGTCGCGACTCTCTTTGTGCCAACTTGACCGCACTTATAGCTTCCTGGGATGCGGCCAGATACATAATCAGTTCTTCCTTTGGGCGTGGTGCAATGACCATCGGTAAGTCGACGATATGCTGCTTCATTTCTTTGAATGCCTGTTCTGCCTCGGTCGTCCAGTGAAAGTCGCTCTTCTTGATGCACTTTTTCAGTGTCTTGAAGAATGGGAGAGATTTTTATGCTGATTTGGACATGAAACGGCTTAGACTTGCTAACTTTCCATTCAAAGATTGCACCTCTTTTTTGGTTGTTGGGGATTTGAGTACGGCCACGACCTTGGACTTATCTGTTGAGATGTCTTGTTCTGGTAGAGGTTCTTGAGTTACAGGATCCTGATCATTTGGATCAGTGTTACCTATCCTAGCGTGGATTGACCGATTATCAATGAATTCACCGATAGTTGGTTGTGACGGTTGTGAGGCAAGACATAATATGAGATGCCGACATCGACTTGGTATGAGGAATTGGTTTAAGTGTTGTACTCATCGGAGGATATCTTGATGAGTTGTCAATTCCTATATCCTCCATTTGAAGTGTTGGTGAACATGATGCTTTCTACACTTTCATCAAAGGTGACATGAAAAGTTTCCTCAATTTGTTGTCTCCTTGTGTTAAATACCTCAAGGCTTTGGAGATCAATGAGTAACCCATAAAGTATCCATCATCGACTTTAGCATCAAACTTGCCTAGATGATCCTTGTGGTTATGAATAAACACAGGACATCAAACACATGAAAGTAGTCGATGTCGAAGTCTACCTTTGAATATCTCATATGGAATTTTTATGTCTTTTGACAATGATTGACTGTTTTGAGTGTAACAGTTGTTTTAAGCCTTGATCCGAAAATGCTTTGAAAGGTGAGCCATTTAACATGGTTCTTGCGGCCTCAATGAGAGTTCTGCTTTTCTTTCGGCACCCGTTTTGTTCGGGGTATAAGGAGATGAGAAATTTTGGGAGATTCCTTCTCATCACGAAACTCTCAAGCTCGGCATTTCTAAATTCATACCATTGTCGATTCGATTTGTTTCATTTGTAATGTCATTACGGTTTTCAATGTTCCTCATGAATGACATTATAGTATCGATTACTGACTCTTTTGGAAAGAAAGTATACCCAGTGTATCTTGAAAACTCATCAACAATGACAAGTGTATACTTCTCATGTCGCATTAATCTAGGACTAATCGTCCAAAGGTTTTGAAAGATGCTCTTTTATGTTTGCCTTTTCACGGTGAGCATGGTTTATCTTTTGCAAAACCGGTGATGGTAAGCCAAGGACCTTGTTTTGTTTTGCCAAGTTGTTGATGTTTTGAAGTTTAAGTGTGAGGTCTCTTGTGCCCTGACCAATTGATAGTTTCGGTGGCTTTGGCAAAGAGACAGTTCCATCTTTAGAGAGTTGACATGTCTAAGACATAAACATCGTCTCTCCTAGGAGCAATCAACACAACTTCCTTGTTGGCATTGAAAATGGTACCTTGTTTGTCATTGAATTGTACAATGTACTTAGCATCACATAATGATGACATCGATGAGATTGTATTTGAGACCATTGACATAAGCAATCCTAGAAAACTATTCCATTGCGGTTCTTGAACCATAACCTTCGTGGGACATGATGAGTTATCACCAAATACTACCTTGGGCCTGGTTCCTTTACATACTTGTGCAAATATTCCTTCACACCACCATGCTTCGAGCATCCATTGTCTAGATGCGGATAGGCTCTGGCATGCTTATGCACAAGTAGTAAAGCGAATTAGTTTCTCTTCATGACCCACTTACTAGTGGGCTTGGGTCTCATGGTCTATTTGAATTGAGCAATTGATTCATGGTCGGTGGTGGAGTCTGAATGAGCTACCACAGTGTTTTGCATTTAGAGGCGAGGATGACTCGGTGGATTTGGGTTGCATTGAACTTCTCCTTGCATGGATGACATTTGTCATGCCGAGATGTCTTATGAATTGTGTTACCACAAATATCACAAAGATATGTTCATAAGACAATCATCGAGCGATGATCATTAAAGCCGCGGTGTGGGCAAGGAGGAAAAGGCTTAGCTCTCAACTTTTAAGTCGACTTGGATGAAGAAGCATCACGATGACCAACTTTGGTGTAGTTTGCTTGACTAAGAGAACTTACATATTGCAAGTGGTCGGCGGTTACGTGATCATCCTTTTACGAATCATGCAAAAAGGATTCTATAACGATTGTCGATGGTATGGCGGTATAGTAGCACAGATCACATTTCTACTTGTTTTTGTAGTGGCTTTTGACTTTAAGGAACTTGAGGAAGCCGACTTAGTTTCCTTGATTGATTCGAGGACCTTTTCAATGGATTCCATTTTGTCGGTTAGCTTCCTCGCTGGTTCGATCGATTCTTGAATCGATCGGCTTCGGTGAGACGAGAGGATGTGGAAGTTTCGGTGGGGGTGGATTCTTGTTGAGTTGGTTTTGATGGTCTTTTCGGGATGGTTCTACCAAGACCGGACCTTTCTTTGGAGAGTGTGGATTGTATTGTAATGGAGTAAGCTCGAGCTAGGATCGGCACCACAAGAGGTTCCAAGGTGGAAGTGGTGCTTGAGATTCATCTTGAGACTCGAGATGTGTTCGGTGCTCTTGGGCACATCACGGGAGTCAAGTATGCTCTTTAGGGCTTGACTTTCAAGCTCTAGAATTCTTCCAGTCAAAGTTAGAAGCTTACTCTCGAGATTAAGTCTTTCAATCCAATTCTTGGGCTTGGGGCAGACAACATATTGGTAATCATGCCACCAGACACAAATGGTTTAGGACTCTGGTCTTTGTTGTGAGAGTCAGAAAGATGATGTTCACCTATGACTCTCTTTTTGCTACTGGGGGCACCCACAGCATCAAAGACTCTTGGATTCTTGGCGGTCCAACTATCAATGATTTCTTTTTCTTTCTTAAGTTCATCTTGAAGAGCCTGATTTCTTTTAACTAATTCAGTGTTTTGAATTTGTAAGGTGATAGCCTCAAGCTTGTTTTGTTTTAACACAAGTAACTCATCCCTACACTTGTTCAATTCAAAACTTAGCTTGTTGTACTTAGAAAAAAGATTTAGTCTTTGCTCCTCTACAAACTTAAGATCAACATTGATATAGTTCATATAGGACTGCCAATCAGAATCATCATCCATAGAAAGTAGAATATTTACCTTCTTCATTGTGATGTTGACCCATTCTCCATTTCGGCATGATTCTTTCCAACGACTAGCTTGTCTTCCTCCGAGAGGGCCATCGGTCTTGTTGACATGTACCATTTCATCATCGATGAGGCGGCTCTTCATCAAGTCGAAGGTTTCAACAACAAGACCTTTGTTTTACCACGCAGTTGAACACTTTTTGGTTACGAGGGTGGCCTCAAGTAATGCAAGCTTAGCTTTGATCTTCCTATACTTGGGTTCAAAATCTATTGTTTTGTTCTAGTCGGTTTATTACGAAAGTTTTGATGAGGCCGATAGATTTTAGGTTGAAATTTGCTAAAGCACGAGGTGATTTGACCACGATGGTGCAGATGAGGGTTGAAATTGTTTTGGAAAAAGGTCCTTTGCAAAATGGCCTCTTTTGTGACACTTAAAGCATTCAAGGTCCTCATTTGCTTTAGCGGTTGAAAACCTTTGTTTCTTTTAATAAACCTTGAGAGTTTGCAAGGAGTGCCCTTTCACGAAATTCAGCGTTCGGTCATTTAGGTACTCCTCACTTGATCTCTCATCGGGCTCATCATCCGAATTTTCTTGAAAATCTTGAACCACATTGTTAGAAAAGAAGGCGGTTGATATAGGTGAGGTGATGGTCGGGGACTTCTTGACTTCACGAGACTTCTTTAAGTCGGGGTATCGTCATTGATGAGGTTTTCCTCATAGACAAATTTCCATAAATTCGGGAAGTTCAAGATTTTGAATGTGATTTGCATTTACGATAACGCTACACGCGTCGTTCGGGGTCAAAGGAACTTCCTTTTCTTGAGCAAGTTTTATAACACCCTAGGCGGTGAACCTAATCGTTGTAGTGTAGTAATTAGGGTAAGCCACGGGTATTGATATCGTTCTCTAGGGGAATAGGAATGCTAGTAGGGAGTTACTACGCTAAGGTTAAGGTTGAGGAAGATTATTTTTATCTTTTATATTTTATGAAAATGGAAAGGTACGAATCTCGGGTATTGGATTTGGGGGTTGGTATTTCTACCGATTACTCTACTATTATCTAATTATCTAAACTAGGGTAGTGGGAGTCTATGTCTAATTAATGTGTGCTCGTATGATAGTTTAAAGATGTGTTTACTTAAGTTGTATTACTCCTTAATTATCTCCTATTGATGGTTGAGTGTCACGTCTTATTCCTAGTTGCGTTGTGTGTCTAAGGTTGTAGGGTGTCGTTTCTCCCAACTCTTTGAACTTACCAAAGGGTCTTGTCTACAAACCCACTAGAGATTATAGACTCCTACTCTAAGGCGCTCTTTGGATTGTTTAGCCTACAATTACTCGGTAATTATACTCTAAGGTTCACAAAGATGAATCAAGCATTAAGTACACAACGAATGACCTATCGCATTACTAGATCATAAATCAACTAAGATAAGAAACAACCAATCAATATTCAATAATTAAGTTTCATACTTCCTAGCAAACACACAAATAAATTAGCGGACATGGAGAACATGCAAGCATACACACAAATAATCAAAGACATAATTGAATTAATGAAGTAAAGACTTATCTTGATGTAAGATAGGGTTTAAAACCCTAAAATCTTGTACAAGACACCTTATGTTCGGTTTTAGGTTTTTACTCCAAAGACTCTCCACACAAAGACCGAAAAATTCGGATTCTATATAAGATTACAATTGCGGCGTCACCTTATGTTTAGTGGCCGTCGTGTCGCCACTCATTAGGGTTTTGTCTTGGCCACGTTAACCTTGCGGCGGCGTCACCTTATGTCCGTGACGCCGTCCTCTTGACCGGCGTCGTGCGGATTGCATCTAGGCCGTCGAGTAGCGACGGCTCTACTCTTTCACCACTAGACGCCGTCTCTTGAAAATCTGAGTTTTGGGTTACGGCCGTCACAATAATTTTGGGACGGCGTCGCTAATAGCTTTTTGCCGCGCTTCTAACCCGACAATCGTGAGTGCCTCGATTTCTACTTTGGCCATTTTCTTCATATATTCGCGCTTTTAGTCCAAATAAGTGCCATTCCGACATTTTGCCTTCACGAGACCTAAAAGTGAAAAGGAGCGATATTAAGCAATAACGGATACAAAAGTGATCAAATAAGGACTTAAACGACCCTCAAATGGTACCTTTTAAAACCTTATCAAATATCCCTACACTTGTTATTTGCTTGTCCTCAAGCAAATGTGCTTTAACCAATTAATTTATAAGTTAGGGGTCATGAAGCATTAATTCAAAGCGGTCCACAACACATATAAGCCCATAAAAGTCATAACAAGCACGGAATTACATACTAGCACCTCACATGGGGTGTTTGGATACTCACATCTCTCGGGTGTATATATGAAACATAACAAAATAGGAAATGGAAGATAAACACTCATTAACCGGTCCTAGTACATAGATTACCATAGGCTTGAGAATAGATCAAACCTCCATCGCTTTGGCGTAAGCACCTAGGAAAGACTATCAAAGAGGTCTTTAAAGGGTTGTAACGTTAGGCTTACGGTAGGGAAATAAGGGTTTGGTGGGATAGGCTATTTAGTGGTGGTAAGTCAAAAATCTCTATGTTAAATGCATATGAAGAATGGTGTTGCTAAGCCAAGACTCGACACTCTAAAACTCTAGGCAATGGAAATAATCAAACATAAATTTAAAGGATAGATATAGGATGGTAGCCCGTATGTAAAAATTATTATTATTATTATTATTATTATTATTATTATTTTTTTTTCATTCATACACTTTTACTCTACCATCCTCTATGATAACATCAAAATACTAGGGTTTATAGGTACATCCATACACTTGAGTTTTATTACTCTAACACTAATTTGACCCGATTTGAAAAGATCAAAACACTTGGGGTACATTATTACGCAAACAAAGGAATTTGAATTTAACGTTCCTTCCGTCATTTTATAAACTTTAACTTTTCCATGAATCCCAATCATCCCAAAATCGTATACAAAGGATATGACTCGACTTAGCAACTTATGCAAGCAACTAGATAATTGAACTAAGGGTTTGGGGTGATAACAAACATTTGCACTAAAAGTGAGTGCATAAGGGGTAGGCTAAAGCGATTTGGGTGTATATTTGGGGTGGGGTGTAAACAATGCTCTTCATTGATATTCGGAAAACCAAATATCACGAGAACCGCGAAAAGGATAGGCTCGAGGGGTTAACTAAGGGTATCGTGTACTAAAAATGAGTACAACATAAAGGGTATGGGGAATTACTCAACCAAAGTGGAATAAGTAATTATATTACGGTATCAAACAAGGGTTATCCTAATGCCTCTTATTATTTAGTTATTCCTAACTACACAGTGTAGCCTCACTTGCGATCTTGGAATGCATCACAAAACAAGTTCTAGAATCTATTATACTACGGTTCACACTCTAAGCATTAAAGATGAATGCTTTAATTCCTACTAATCTAAGGGCGATCCTCACATTTTGGGTGGAATTTGGGTGGTAAAGGGTTTTGTGCTAGTCATGCAACTTCCTATCCGTGAGGCGCTTTTGTTAAGACTAATGGCCCACTCCTATATGTCATGAAAAATTTTAAATTTGGTGCCAAAATTATCCTAACCGACATTTTCTCATGGTTTATTACACAAATACAATTGACGAAGCAAATAATCAAGGATAAGTATAGTTTCAAAGTTCCGTTTTATTTTCCCTCCTACACTTAAACCGAACATTGTCCCCAATGTTCCCCGAAAATATCAAAGTTATGATAGAAGAAGGTAATTAAAAGCGAAAAAACTAATACTCCCGATTAGCTCGGTAGGATCCGTGTAAAGTGGTGGTTAAACTCTTTCAAGAAGAATTATTGCGTGAAAAGCTCCTTCCAATCTTATGTAACTTCTTCGACAAACTAAACCCGCACACTTGAAGAAAACAAGCGAAACCTTCGTAAAATCGGCGGTAATAATATATATAAGACTCGATTTAAACTAGGATATAATGCTTGTGGAATGGATGTTTACGAATTTCTAAGAAAATTAAGACTGGAAAAATTCCAAAATTTATAAGTAGCTCGAAAACGAGAAAAAAGTAATCGATGTTTTACTCCTTCACGACCGTCGGTTGCAATCTGACGCCGTCGGTTATCTGACAAAAATTGGTGCGATTTTGGAAAAATTCGGAAAATTTACATCTTTAGAATCTGGAAAATTTCGCAAAACATCCATTATGACTCGATACAAGCATTTGACTCGAACAAACAAACATAAATATCTTTTAATTAATTGTTATTCTCATGTTTACGTTTCTTTTGAAAGCGTGTGTAATCCTCCCTACACTTATCCTTTATGTAAAATACCTTTATATGCAATTAAGACGAGGTTAAAAACAAAATAAAGCATTTTACAAATTTAAACATGAGGATAAACAATTAATAAAAGATATAAGACACTAACAAGCAAACAATTAAACATGGGTTGCCTCCCACGAAGCGCTTTTCTTTATTAATGAGTCTTGTAGCTAGACTCGTAGTCGTGCTCCCACGTTGCCTCACGCATCCTCAATGAGAATTCTATCATGTTGACAAAATCTTCATCGACTCTATACCTAGGCCCTAAAGTCAAGCAATCCTTATAATAATGCCTCCTTAACCCACATGAATTTATAACCTTTTTCAACATCTTCCTTGCTTTTGTCCTCAAAAGCTTTGATGTTGTCTCGATCATAAATGGACAAGTGGCCATACTCGGTTGTTTTCAAGGCATCCTATAGGTGATCTCATCGGTTCCTTCCTTGAACCTAACTGTTCCATCATGCTTGTTAAGGCTCATTCTAGATGTTTCAACAAACGGTTTCCTAGCACTACTTGGGATAAACTATAGTCAATGGCGCATCCTACATCTTCTAGAACCATAAAATCAACTAGGTAGGTGAAATTTCCTATAAAGACATGCACGTCCTTGACTCTTCCCACAAAGTTGCAAACTCCTCCCGGATACTTAGGGTCTCTCCTAATATTGAGTCGCTCATTCATAATGTCATTGTAGATGCAGATGACATTACGTTGATGGGGATTCCGTATCTATGTAAGCGTGGTCGACACTCCTATATCCGATCATACAAGGGATTTTTAGGTTCGAGTTTCTCTCCTAATCTTTGGGCATATCCTAATGATAGGTGATCGTGGATTATCGATTATGTATTGATGGTGCGCAACCTCTTCCTTAGTGGGGTAAAGATTGAAGTAAGCACTATTTTCCACATCCACGTTGTTGTTTATCATGCCATTTTCCGATTCTCGCTAATCATCGAACCAACTATAGCGGTGACGACTACTTTCTCAACAGCTTCCCTAATTGTACTATCGAGTATTTTCCAAATCCTAAAGGTCGGTGTTTCTACTCACATATCGGCCCGGCGGTTGTGTTGGTTATTAGGTTGGGTTTTGAGTGACATTGAATTTTTGTGTTGGGTTATTAAGTGGTGGTGGTTATCATTCTTCATGATGAAAAGTGATGGGGTTCGAACAAAGGTCACGAAAAGGGGGATAGACTAAGAGAAATCTAAAATAAGAAAATAGTTTACTTGATAGGAATCAAGCAAAGAAACCTAAGCGAGGTGGACTACTAACTAGCTATTCTATTCCCGGGCGGCGCCAAAACTTGATAACGCTACACGCGTCGTTCGGGGTCAAAGGAACTTCCTTTTCTTGAGCAAGTTTTATAACACCTAGGCGGTGAACCTAATCGTTGTAGTGTAGTAATTAGGGTAAGCCACGGGTATTGATATCGTTCTCTAGGGAATAGGAATGCTAGTAGGGAGTTACTACGCTAAGGTTAAGGTTGAGGAAGATTATTTTTATCTTTTATATTTTATGAAAATGGAAAGGTACGAATCTCGGGTATTGGATTTGGGGGGTTGGTATTTCTACCGATTACTCTACTATTATCTAATTATCTAAACTAGGGTAGTGGGAGTCTATGTCTAATTAATGTGTGCTCGTATGATAGTTTAAAGATGTGTTTACTTAAGTTGTATTACTCCTTAATTATCTCCTATTGATGGTTGAGTGTCACGTCTTATTCCTAGTTGCGTTGTGTGTCTAAGGTTGTAGGGTATGCGTTTCTCCCTAACTCTTTGAACTTACCAAAGGGTCTTGTCTACAAACCCACTAGAGATTATAGACTCCTACTCTAAGGCGCTCTTTGGATTGTTTAGCCTACAATTACTCAGGTAATTATACTCTAAGGTTCACAAAGATGAATCAAGCATTAAGTACACAACGAATGACCTATCGCATTACTAGATCATAAATCAACTAAGATAAGAAACAACCAATCAATATTCAATAATTAAGTTTCATACTTCCTAAGCAAACACACAAATAAATTAGCCGGACATGGAGAACATGCAAGCATACACACAAATAATCAAAGACATAATTGAATTAATGAAGTAAAGACTTATCTTGATGTAAGATAGGGTTTAAAACCCTAAAATCTTGTACAAGACACCTTATGTTCGGTTTAGGTTTTTACTCCAAAGACTCTCCACACAAGGCGAAAAATTCGGATTCTATATATAAGATTACAATTGCGACGGCGTCACCTTATGTTTAGTGGCGCCCGCCGTGTCGCCGCCATTAGGGTTTTGTCTTGGCCACGTTAACCTTGCGACGGCGTCACCTTATGTCCGTGGCCGTCCTCTTGACCGGCGTCGTGCGGATTGCATCTAGGCCGTCCGAGTGGCGACGGCCTACTCTTTCACCACTAGACGCCGTCTCTTGAAAATCGAGTTTGGGTTACGGCGCGTCACAATAATTTTGGGACGGCGTCGCCAATAGCACCGACGCCGTCGCCTTCTAACTTCAAAGCGTCGCGAGTGCCTCGATTTCTACTTTGGCCATTTTCTTCATATATTCGCGCTTTTCGTCCAAATAAGTGCCATTCCAAGATTTTGCCTTCACGAGACCTAAAAGTGAAAAGGAACGATATTAAGCAATAACGGATACAAAGTGATCAAATAAGGACTTAAACGACCCTCAAAATGGTACCTTTTAAAACCTTATCAATTTCTAAGTCCACGAGAAGTTCAACCACTTCTCAGGGAGACAATTGACAAAACCAACATTAATCTCATGTTAGGACAATTTAACACCATCATTAGCCGTTCATTTAAAGAGTTTTGTATCGGGTGTAAGTTTGTGAGAGAGTTTGAGTCCCTAGCCACGAAGGTATTATACTCAAGTTTCGTGTCCATAATCCTGTTTTCCTTGGTATCGATGGGCCTTCATGGCTATGGACTAGGTCATCCCAGTTTGTTTAGTCAGTATTCGACTTATAAGCGACTCCATTATATCATCGGAAGACATGATATGATGATACTTTTGAGTCTTTGGTCCCGTTGACCACTCTCCTTTCATCTGAGTCAATCGAGCTTGAGTTTGGGCAAACCTTCAATCTTTTGGGATAAATGGACCTTCATTTATACACTTGATATAATAAGGTTCCATCCCAATCAAATAGCAAAGCATACGCTTTTTCCATTTGTTAAATTTGCCAACTTCAAGTCTAGGGCAATAGTTGAATAAGCTCCACCCTTTTTATCGACTAGTTGGGGTACATCGGTTTGACCATAGGAATCTCGATTTAAAAGCGTTTTAGAGCGGCTTAAAGGTTTTATAATCGACTTTGCTCGATACCACTTGTTGTTCCCTATTCACTATCCTTTAAAAACAATTAAGTACTTAAAACAATTTAACGATGAATAATGACTGAAATTAATGTAAGTAAAACACATAAAGTAATTTTCAACATCATATTCTTATTAGAAATAAATCAAAGAATCGTTACCCAGTACTTGCGGAATAGTACTTGGGATTGAAATGACAAAGTTTGGGGTGACTCCTCTAGCTCGGGCTAAGTCAAGCACAACTCTTAGAACCCATCTGAGCTATCTCAAGGATAAAGTTGTATTTGGAAGAGTGAAAAGTTGGCTTGAGTGTGTGTGTTTTACAATTCACAACTTAAACTTTTCACTCATTCTCTTATGCTATTTATACAAGTATGGATATTTAACTTTAACCTAGAGAGACAAAAACATTGATCACGATAATCCGAATATAGATATATTCGATTCATTTACTTTACTATTTGTAGTCGGTATGAAGCTTCTTTCCATATGAGAGAATCCTTTAGTATCGCGCTTACTATAAATGGGAAGATATGGCTTTAGTAGATAGGGACTTAGTTTTATCCGGGTAAAGCACTTGGGGCTTAGTTTTATCTGGGTAAACTTTTCCTCCTAGTCCCGCTCATTCTTGATCTTCAAAGCCTTGATCTCTTCCTTCGTTTGTCTTGATGCTACAGTTGGAGAGGAGTCTTAAGGGATTCATGAGTTATTGTCATCACCACCTGAATCCAATATCTTCTTCTTGACTTAGTCTTCACCCATTAAGTTCCGCCTTCTTGAGTGGAGAGGCTTCTTCTTCGCCTCATCTTGAGTATCACGAAGATGGCTCACCGAGACTATGCACTCGGTGACACGATAGTGTTTAACGGATTAAACACTTAGGTTATTTTCTATTCAAATCCTAGATTAAGGGTTTGGGTATTCTTGAACCCAACAAAATCCAACGTCAAAGAGCGTGTGAGCATGTTGAAGAAAGGCGTGGACACCTTTGCAACGAAGCGGACTGATGCGCATAACAACAACATATTATCACTTTCACCACAAAGAACAAAGAACTAAAGAACAAAGAAAAGATGGCGTCAAAGCGAGAACTCTTCAAAGGAAACAATTTCTCTACACTTGGGAGATTGTTCGAACCAAGACACTTCTTCTCACAAGAAAGAAGAATGTCGGAAGACGTCAAAGCTACTATTACATCAAGACCTATATCGTTTATCACTCTATCATTCATCAATAACACTTGGGGAGATTGTTGGAATCACTCCTAAACTATATTTCAAGTGTTAGTGATTCATATGTAATAGTTAGCTTAATATGGCTTTTATGTTAGTTATCAAGGCTGAGCTTATGTAGAAAGCCCATAAGCCTGGCGAGCCCAATAAGTAAAAGGATGGGTACTTGGGTGTTGCCCTAGTTCCCTCCTATAAATACCTCTTGTAAACCTTCTATTGAAGGTTGGTTGTTCAATTTACTCTTTCACTATTACGCATAATCCTTCTAACATTCATACGCATAGTGTTTGGTAGTTGTTCATCCGATCTCTTCTTATCTCTTTCTTATATTGATGCTTATGTTACTAATATGGGAAACTAACAACCACCATTTTTCTAAGTCCCATTCTTAATTTCCTTGACCAGATGTGCGAGCTGCCCATACCTAACCGCCTCTTCTATCTGTTTTTTCAACTGATAGCACTCATCCGTGTTGTGCCCCTTCTCTATGTGGAAATCACAGTACTTGTCCTTATTCCGAGATTCGGCGGGGCTGGACATCGGCGGAGGAGCTGTGAACTTGACAGTATCCATGGCTAGGATTTCCTTTGGCGTTTTTGTGAGAGGGGTAAACATGTCCCCCCTTTCTTTTTGGCCTTGATCGGGTCTTGAATTCCCCCTTTCTTTCGAGGATCTGGATGTTCTTCTGCCCACCATCATGGTTTTTCCACTGGGAGTGCTTCTTTTTTGTCTGGTTGGCCGCGGCCAACTCACCACGGAGGAACGCTTTTACTACCTTCTATATCTCATCATGTGTTTGGGGAATGTTGTCATTGAGTCTCCTAATTAGCTCCGGGTTTGTTATCCCGTGCATGAAGCCTGATACTCTCATACACTCCGGGGCTCCCTTCACATGCATGCTTTCCATCTTGAAGCGGTCCACAAACGCTTCTGTGGACTCCCCGTCCCGTTGCTTTTATGTGGTGCAACTCAACGGGATCTTTCGTGTACTTCTTCTGCTGAAGGAAGTATGAGAGGAAACTTGACCTCAAATCTTCAAAACTGTCAATGCTCTCTGGCCGCAACTCATCAAACCAGACACGAGCGTGCCCAATTAACTTGGAGTTGAACATGTGGCACCATGTGGGCATGGCCCACCTTTCCATTTTGGGCGCGGTCTAGAAAATTTTCAGGTGATCTTCCGGGTCCCCTGTCCCGTCGTATGTTCTGATCTGGGCCGACATCCTTGTTCTTTTTGGGAATTCAAAATTCCGTATCCGATGAGTGAAGGGATCCGCATCAGCTATGTCATACGGGGAGTAGAGTTCGTCAGACTCTTTTCCCCCTTGCTTTTCGGGGTAGTCTTCCAATGCCCTCCCGTGCTTTCTTCACTTTCTGGGGGAGATACTTCTCTGGTCCTGGCTGCTGTATGAGCGATGTGTGTCCTCTATGCTATACTTTGAGTGGGAAGCACTGTCGCGGGTCAAGCTCCGGCTTCTTTGGTATTTTTCAACCGAATGCTTTTCAGCCGCGTCCTGCTTTCTCCGCCTTTCGGCTTCTCTTTTATGTTGCCTGCGGGAGAACACCTTTGACTGGAGCCTAGAAAATACGGCTGGCTTTTGGTCCCCTAGCCATGTGGTCATGTGCGGACGTTCCTTTTCCATCCTAGAGAACACGTCCGGCCGCAGCCTTTTTGCTTCCCCCTGACTCCTTTCTCTGGAACACCCATCGTCTCGGCTGCTAAGCCTTGAGAAAACACTCCGCGACTTGGAATACTCCGAAGGATCTGATCTGGCACTGGGACTAGCTCCCTGCCTCTTGAGTTTTCGTTTTCTTTCCGAATCCGAGCTGGTATTCCGGGTATGTTCTCGAGATCTCTCATTCCTGGTTCCATCATCAAAATCCAGACGGGTTTTGACCCGGTCTAGTTTTTCTTGATGGACCTTTCTGCCATTAAGGGCAAGATCTGATTGTAGTGCCTTTCACAGAACTCCCTTATTGCTGCGTCTGTTACAACGTTAGGGGGTATTGTTCCGTGTTTTGCACTTTTTCCTTCCCACCCGTGTTTCTGACCGTGGACGGCTCAGGAGACAGGGAAGAGTTTTCTGCCAGATTACTCATGAGAGTTTTTTTTGTTTGGAAACGCAGTTATGTCACTAGTCCCACGGATGGCGCAAACTTGTTAATACAATTATGGGCGCTCCCTGGTGAAGATTAGTGTAGGCTAACTTCTCAGAGAATATATCTTGTACTAAGTGCTTGTCTTGATTTAAAACTGCTAAGAAAGTAAACACCGTCAGCCTCACCGCGGAACGAGGTTTCGCGGTCAACCTTCGGCGTGAGAGTAAGTAAGGGTTTTAGAGAGATAAAGTTAGTTTAGAGTGAGAGAGTGGATGTGTGTTACCGTTTGAATAGTGGCGATGCCTCTATTTATATGGTTGACCTTTCTGTCGTGTTCTCAAGGTTACGGGACGTGAGAGCGACAGTTTGTAAGTGGGGAGTGACGTAGGTCAACTCAGAGTTTGTCCCGTTGTTATGATAGTGATGCTTTTGAGCGGGAGTTTGTCCCGCTTTCCCTTTTTGGGGACTGCATGCTGCAGTACCATAAGCCTGGACGAGATTCCCTATCTTTTATGTGGGGCGCGGTTGTGGCCTTCTTCGGACGTATCTCCTATCCGCGGATTTGTCTTTCCCTTGGCGTCCACGCCGTGTGCGCATGGACAATGGTTGAGTGACCTCCGACGGGTTATGCGCTTGGTCCGCGCCCGACCCGTATGAGTTCCAGAAAGGTCATACGCGATCAAAACCATAAATTTGTTCAATAACTTTAGAAAATTGATCGTGTATTTTTAAGTTTCAAGCTGGATAGCGTTAAGCTTACTAAATGCTTCAAGCATGGGAGGCGTTTGCAACACTATTATTACGAATTTATTTTTTGAAAACACAGAAAACTACTAAACTTGTAAACACTTTTAGAAAGAAACTGCACAACGTCGCTGGAAGCCGATAAACGCCATGGAAGAGACGAAGCAGATAGCAACATGCCCACCAAATATGCACTCTAGAGAGCAAACGTAATCCAATGTGTCATTTTTATGAAATGATATATTAGTAGGTCAAACCCGGTTTAATTTATTGTTTAAATGTGCAATAACTTGCTCAATAATAATGACATACCTCAATAATAATGACATACCAGTACCTATAAATATAGGTACATTAGAAGAAGTTATGAATAATCACCTTGTACCGTATACATACAAAATGTATGTTTAATAGCAAGCGCTTAGTAGCGTTTTGAATAAAATAGTAACAAGCAGTTAGCGTTTTGCACAAAAATATATCTTTAAAAACAAGCAACTGGTATTCCTATTTTTCTAAACGTTCCATATCAAAATGCTACTCTTAGTAACATTTACGTGCAATTAACATTTCCACTTACCGCGCCGTAACTACTATCCATGACTCGCCAAGTTAACATACAATCTGGGCTAGTGGAAAACATTTTAACCCAACAAGTGACAAGCCCAGCAGATATTTCGACCCATTAACAATTAGGGTTAGCTTAATAACAACACTTCCATCACCTATTTCATTCATAACATCATCTTCCCAGTTTCACATCGGCGGCAGCGTTTCATACCCGTATCAAAACAAACTTAACAGTCTCCGTTCACCATGAGAGCCAAGGTAACTTTGATTCACAATCTAAATCATTTTTTATTTATGTATATTTGTTAGATTTAAGGTTTATATAATAATGAAATATGTTTTGTTCTCTAAAACAGTGGAAGAAGAAGAGAATGAGGAGGTTGAAGAGGAAGCGCCGAAAGATGAGACAGAGATCCAAGTAGTTTTCTCATCTAAGGAATCTTTAGTTTTATTTCTGTTTCGGTTTATGTTTAAGGCTGTCGTAACCAGTACTTTTTAGCTGAATTACTATGTTTTTATGGATTATCAGATTTTGTTGAAATGGGTGATGTTTTTATCTTCATTTTTTTTAATGAGGTGTGTTTGTTTGATTAGTTTATATGTTTGTGAATGTTACCCTAGTATATGATATGATATGGCAGCATCTTGTAATGACATTGTTGTGAAATCCTTCAGATAGAAATGAGGTTTAAGTATATGATAGGTTGATGTTTTGTTTGATTTGTTTATACGCTAAAGTTCCACGCAATACTCCGTAGTTGTCGTTGGAATCTGTAACGGCTTAGATGTGTGGATGCGTTTGTATGCTATGCATATCTTGTACAAAGGTTGCAGACAAACATTTCATGTTGTAGGGGAATATGATTGTTTACAAGGATGTTTAGAATTTTGTATTTGCGAAGCGAAATGTTGATTGAATTTGCTGGAAAGAAATGGTGGATGGTGAGTTGGTGTGTATATCTAATGTGACCCTGCAGATATATCTATTGGGAAATTAGTTGACTGGTTTGTGAGTCCTTGCACTTAATGATAGCTTTTTAATCAGCAAAACTTTGTAAAACACTCTTCCTGCAATTTTAGGTCACTCACTTGGTCCTCTTTTTGTTTCATAAAGTTATCGAGTAATAAAAGCTTCACAATGGTGTGTATACTTGCATCAAGGTTCTGATGTAGATCACCCTGTGTAATCTGCTTTCTGTCTTTTACATGTGTCATTTCTGTCTTGATGTATTTCTCTGTGTATAGATCATACAGTTAGTAATTTTGTTGCAGTTTTTTTGGTTTGAAGGTTTCACTGCCCTTGTCAATGATATTCACCATCGTTTGGTTGTCTTTTGTTAGTTCATCTTGAGCAAAAGACCACTGGATGATGTGTAGTTGGTTGTGTATTGGTACTACTTTGATCATAATGGTGTGACCTTTGTTGTGTAAATGTTTCATCGTTCATCAGTCATTTCTATATGCGTGATTCAGTTTTCTGTTCTTCCAATCTTCACTTGTCTAACATAAATTTGGATCTAGAGTATGTCAGTAGTTAATTGGCAAGGAGTATCATTTATCAATGACTTCCAGTTGGTTCCTTCTCTACATTTTTTTACCTTCAATTAATTTCTACTCAGGTCGCATTTTCTGATGTATTTGCCATTTTTTTCACCATCCTAACCCACTGTCAAGACGATTTTTCATCTCAATGACTTTGCTAACGAGCTATTTTGGTACCTCATGGATCCGGGTGCACCTACACTTGATTACTATATAGTTTTGTAAGGTTCATTTATTAACGCCCTTCAACCTCATGTTAATACATCTAAACAGTTGATAGTGAATGATACCAAAATGTCCATGTACATTCAGTTGTAATGGAAACGATAAAAAGGAGTACCCTTCTTCCAAAATGGTCCATTGTCTGCATTACCTTTAATTGATCTCTTTTCATACAGCGGCCGTGTTCACATGTATTTGCATTCTCTCGTATCATCCTTAACGAGAGTGGGAATGGCCTTCTTGCTGCGCTTGCTTGTTCACCTTGGTTCTTCTTCTTTGTTGTGGAAAATGTGATCTCCTTTCGATAAGACGGGGTAAAACAAAAGTACTGACGATCACCGTGTTACCTTGTCTTTGTTTAACAGTAAACATGTTTCAAAGATTAATTTTTTGCTAATTGCACTAGAATTTGTTTAAGTAGTTACCTCTAGGGGTGAGCAAATGACCCGAACGGACCGGACCGACCACATTCGGTCGGTCCCTGTCTCTATCGATTTAAATAATTCGGTCTTCGGTCCGGTCCGGACCACAAACCGACTATTTTGGCCTTAGTAGACTCCAAACGGTCCGGTCCGACGGACCGACCAAGACCGGACCGGACCGACCACATTCGGTCTCGGTCCCGGTTTTTACCTTATTTCGGTCTTCGGTCTTGTCGGTCCGGTCCCGGACCGATGCTCACCCTTAGTTACCTCTATTGGGACGTTTTGCTCATTCATGTAGTCTTGATTAGTGGAAGTTTATAGTAATCGGGTCGGGAGTCGGTTCACATTTTCCTGGTAGTCGGTTTCGGGACGACGGGCCGAAAACTGAGAAAACGCAGCCAAAATCAAGAAAACCGACCGAACCCGACCTGTCGGGATTGTCCCGATACCAAGCCGACTGTATTCGGGTCGGGAGTTGGTTTGGGTTTTGCAGGAAATCGGTATCAGGCTGAGTCGGTTTCGGGTCGGGACACGCCCGATGCTCACCCCTAGATGTACACGTTAGATTCTTTATCCATCATTCCCTGCAATAATCACGTTTCACTGGCGTTGTTATATGGCAAATTTTAACGTTTCAAACATCCTCAATTCTCAAAATCTTGCCATTTTGGACCCAAATGCTAAAAGGATATTGGTAATCTTGGTTTTCACACGAGGAAATAAATTACAAATTTGATCTTTTCGTTAGTAATCTAATAATCTTAGTCCTTTCTTTAGTAGTCTGAAGTTCAAAATAGACTTCTTTCATGTAAACAGTTTGGACCTGTTATTTTATGCCAATCGTGGCTGTAGGGTTACACAATTAATGAGTACTCATCAAATATAGTACGTGCACCGAACCTTGATCCTATGGGCTCAACCATTAGAACCATGCACTGCTTTTGTCGCCTTTATCGCAACAGCCAACAAGTATCTACCACTATTTCCATCTTTATTGTGGCTACGTATGTAATATATTACAAGATTGAGCCTCATTGACTCATGTTACATAGATCGATTTCCCACCAATCATCCCCTGACCATGCTAAACAAAGTTTAAGGCTTCATAAGTTTTGAAAATTTCATCGATTCCAAGTGTGCAAATCTTCGTCATTTTGGTTTTTGATATTTTCACATTTTGAAGATGGAAATCCTACATTGGTGTTTTATCCAGAGTGTAAGAGGCCAAGAGGAATATAAAATACGGATAATCGTGCGTAAATGTACTTAACTAACCACAATATTCTGTGAATGTATCATGTATGGTCATCCATATAGTTAGCTAATTTGCTGAGTTTTCTCAAGCTAGTACTTGTTAGAAACAAGGTGTTTTCTCAGGCTAGTACTTAAGATTTAAACATATTACCCAAAATTGCAGGTATCTTAAAAATCGAACTGTTACAGGCCAGACATAAGGAGCAGTCAGTATTGTATATATTCATGCGGATGATGATTAAAGTTAGAGCACCAATAGAGAGTCAGTATACAAGATATACCAAAAGCATCAAAAGGGGAAATTTCATCTATTTTAACAAAAGCCAATATGTCTTTAAAAGGTTTGAAAGAAAACCCATGCACCGAGCCCTGGAAATCGTCACAATTAGTGACCATTGTCTCGCTATTAAAGTTTATCCGCATTGGGCGTGGCACAATACGATACTCCTGTTTAACACCTGCAGGAGTACATCTTTAGAAATCACAAAACCAGTGACCAAACCCATTCAAACGGTTGCTTGCATCCTGGTCTCCTATAAAAGTAAGAATAATTAGTTTATTTGGATTAGGAATGAAGATCAACATCACTTTATAAAATTCATTACGTAATAAAGATTCACCCAAAAAGATACAGTCACTTGAAAAAGATACATTGTTGCTTTGTTCTCAAAAACAGTTGGTGTCAATGCATAATATGAGAACTGCTACAAAGAAATCCTTCAATTACACTTGTCACTTGAGCCTATAGTTTTCGTGAAGGGCATTCTTGGTGTCATATCAGTGACCACAATTGTTGTATGATATCTAAAATATCTAAGATTTACTGAGCTGCCAGTAGGAGTCAAACACCATTAACACATTATCACCCAGTGATCAAGTGAATTTAGTAATAAATCCTAACATACTAAAAATAAAAAACAGAAAGAGTTTCAAAAAATATACAAACGGAAACTACTCAAAGAGACTAAAAAAAAATACATTGAAGAATTATTCAGAAGCTGCTACATGACTGCATAATTCAAAAGGTGTCTGCCCCACTCGAAACTTCTTTAGAGAATGGAGTTAGCCATTTTGACAGCTTGATGAGATAAGAGAACAAGTGAAACACACACCTTTCATAAATTATGTTTTCTACTAATGTAGACTTTCCAAGTAAACTCATCTTAGTCTACAACACATTGCTTCCATCATCTGGTGGCCCTTCAAAGGTTTTGGACATATACAAAATATCTATCTTGTAACATAAACCCATGGTTCATATATTCAACTTAGATGTATATGTGTTACAGTTTGTCTCTTGTGACCATCGACCCGCAATCGATATCTCATACTTTTTCCAGAAAAAAATTGCAGACATCAATAATGAGTATCCAAAGCAATTTGGTCTCATAGTCAATTCATCAATGCAAGCAGGTGGCAGGCAGCCGGGCATATTAAAAAGTGCATTTACTAATATGCATAACAGGGAAGAAGAACACACTGGATGGTCAAATTAGAGACTAGTCATTATTAATCATGCTTGCATTTACACACTATTGTTTCTACTGCAACTTCTTGTTAAGCTTGCAACTTACAATTGATAGAAATGAGAAGCATATATTTTACCAAAAGCAAAGCGATACAAATTATTGCAGTGGTCACTTGATTATACAGTTTACTTATCTATATCTGCATTCGTTGTATAATCATCAAAATAACAATAAAATTACTGAATTGCCCGGTGACCGAAGTAAATTTTATTATTAAATACTAACAACACACAAATATTACATACAACAATAATTCAAAGAGACAAAACACAAACATCATCATTACAGCTGCATAACTCAAAAGGTCCCGGCCCTACCCAAACTCCTCTACCTGCATCAAAAATGTTTTAAGAGCAAGAAAATTAATAAAGTTAGGCCCTTTGCACAATTTAATGAAATAAGAAAACATTTGAAAAATCGCACCTCTAATAATCGAACGGTTATTTCCCGATAAATACATATCTTCTCTTGTTTCGCGCTAAGATCATGTGCTCCCCAGCATCAGCAATCACATTGAACCACTTTACTTTTCTTGTTGACAACATGAGATATCCCATCACCAGTCCCACTAATGTTCCACATCCATATCCCAACGTCACCACTTTCCATGTAAATCTACTCTCCTCCTCGTCATCATCATCTTCAACTTGTGGGGAACTTTGATGTTCACGTTTGGGCAATGGAGACCCATAGAGACCTGAATTCCCTCCAAAGGAAGTGTCAAATCCGCTGAACTGTGGTCCTTCTGGAATACGTCCCACGAGATGGTTTTGCGAGAGATTTAACACTTCAAGGGTGGTGATGCGTGCAAGACTTTGGGGGATCTCTCCTGAGAGTTGGTTCCAAGATAAGTCTAACGACTCAATCTGTATGAGATTCCCCAGGGCATGTGGAATTGGACCCTTAAGGCAATTGTGGGATAAGTTGAGCACTATTAGTGATTTAAGACCTCCAATAACATCTGGGATCTCCCTATCGAAATAATTGTTTGATAGATCAATAATTGTGTAGTCAACCAAAAGTCGTGGAAAATCTTGATTCACCCCTTTCACCGTAGCAACGAATGAGTAATACTTTCCATAATCCTCGGACAAATATTCTGGTGTTGTGCTGCGTTTAACAACATTCTTCATGGAATTGAAACTTTGAAAATATTTTGCAGGGAGTTGACCTACAAACCCATTATGAGATAAGTCAAGAACTCGAAGACTTGGAAAGGGGGATTCAACAGTTGAAGAGGGTTGAATGTGTCCATGAAAGTTGTTTGATTTAAGGACAAGAGCCTGCAAATATGGAAGGCCTTCTAACCATCCAGGGAATGTACCATTCAAATGGTTATTTCCAAGATCAAGTACAGTCAACCCTTGACATTTGGACAAGGAAATTGGCACCTTTCCACTTAATTGATTTCCATTCAAACTAAGCCCATCTAATCCTCCACAATCCCCGTATACATTTGGAATCGTTCCTTGAAAGCTATTATTCCCCATATCTATCATTAGAAAAGATGAGGTGATATTTCCAAAGCATTGTGGAATAAATCCACCAAAGCGATTATTGGACATATCCAAATCCCATAGATTGCTCACGTTGCAAATTGATAGAGGGAATGGTCCCTGAATCAAGTTGGACTGCAGATACAATTCTTGTAGTCCATACCATTGAAATTGTGGCAAGCCTGTTATAGAGTTATGGGAGAGATTCAAATAAATCAACTCATTACCTCCAATCTCTCCTACCCAATGAGGAATTTGGCCATGGATTTCGTTGCTAGAGAGATCTAACTCTTTAAGTTGCTTCATGGCTCGAAATGATTTCGGAAACACCTTTAGCTTGCAAGAGGCCAAATATAATAGTCTAAAACGAGGGTTGACATAATGATTGGCATTCTTTGTTGTAACAGAGAAACCATTGTATGAGAGATCGAGATATTCAAGGTTTCTGAGGCTTGTTAACAATGTATCCAACTCCCATTCACCACTAAAATTATTAGATGAAAGGCCTAGACCAGTGAGGTTGGTGAGTTGTCGAAATGTTTGCATATCAGTATGTCCAGCTAACTGATGGTTGAGACTGAGGTCTAACTCTTTTAATGATGGAAGAGCAAATGACTCAAATGCTACATTTCCACTGAACATGTTTTGACTTAGATCGAGATATTCTAAAGAGGGGGAAGTAAACAGCCAAGATGGCAATGTCCCATTAAGTCTATTATATGATAAATCAAGATAAGTAAGGTGTGTTAGATTAGCTGAGATTTCCGAAGGGATATCGCCTATGAAACTGTTAAAAGACAAGTCAATTGTTTCCAAAGAATGAAGATTGAAAATGTAATGAGGTAATTTTTCTTGCAATCTTGTGAATTGAAGATTTAGTGATTTCAAAGAAGAAGAGATGTTAAGACTCGTAGGTAAAACCAAAGAGATATTAACATTCGTAAGTGAGAGTTCTTCCAAATCAGTAAAATTTCGAAACATATTGATGAAAACATCGGGTCTAAGCTTCAAATCAAGAGAGAGATCAAGAGAGACCAATTTATGAAGGAATGTGATATCCGGTGGGACTTGGCCAGAAAACCCAGAACCAGACAGGTTGAGATGTGTGAGACTATTTGAAAACCTTCCTATTTCACTTGGAATTTGGGAAGGATAAAAATCATTGAAAGCAAGGTTGAGTGTTTGGAGATGAGGAAGATTGAAGAGTGAACTGTTAGGATGGATGGTACCTTTCAGCATTCCGCAACTAACGTCGAGACCGATGATGTCTCCAGTGGAGCTGTCACAAGTAACTCCATTCCAATTACAGCAATCTGTACTTGTGTTCCAATTCATCATTATTGGATGATAATCAGAACCGGACAATTCATGACAGAAGTAATCAGAGGATGTGTCATGGATGGATGAAAGGTTATGTTTAAAGAGAAGCAAAGCTTCACTCTGTTTTTGAGAGCATTTATGATTGTTATTCAAAGCAGCAAAAGTGGTGAAAGAAAAGAAAAGGAAAAAGATACTGAAAAGTTTTGAATAACCCATTGTGTTTTTATTAATTGCTATAAACATTCATACTTGCTACACATATATATACTTACACTGCAGGTTTCACAAGAATATGATCCAAATATGTTTGTGGTCTTAGTTTCATTTCTAAACGTACCACTTGGGTTGTACAAGTCTATCAAAATTGATAGGCTCTAAACTTTAATTTCTTGTCGGTTAATACGTAATTCTAACTTTTGATAGCGATGAAAAAGAATCTTTCAATGAAAATATGTGGTTCACGGTAATCTTTAAACACTAAGGAAAACGATTTTTGGATGATTCATTAGACCAAAGACTAAATCAAACCAATAGAAGAGCTCAATGCAGTGAAGAAATATCTAAGTAAGATTGATTGGGATGTAACTGTTTGTGGTCTTAGTTTCATTTCTAAACGTACCACTTGGGTTGAACAAGTCTATCAAAATTGATAGGCTCTAAACTTTAGTTTCTTGTCGATTTATACACAATTATAACTTTTGATAGCGATGAAAAAGAATCTTTCAATGAAAATATGTGGTTCATAATAATCTTTAAACACTAAAGGAAAACGATTGTTGGATGATTAATTTGAACGAAGACTAAATCGAACCAATAAAAGAGCCTAATGCAGTGAAGAAATGTCTAAGAAGACTTCAAATTGGATGTAACTGTGAGTTTGTGTGACCAAAACTTTGAAGTATACGAGGTTAAAGAAGACTTCAAATTGGATGTAACTGTGTTAAGTACTGGCCATAAGGCATAAGCATTGAGCAGTTGGCCTCTCTACAAATTTACAGGTGTAACATGAGTGTATGTACATGGAGAATCACAACAACCGGATGACATTAGCGGAATCAAACTTCTATCATCACAAATTTTAAATTTTATAAAAAATTGTTAATTCTTTTCAACAATTGACTGGAGTTCTTATCTAACTAACAAAATTTTCTTGGTATTAATGAGTAGCATAGCCATGCTACAAGTTATGTCTTAATACTTTTGCTAAAGGGGAGCATCCAATCTAGGTAATACAAACGAAACAAAAACAGATCAAGGAGTAGGCAGTTTTATCAGTTTAGACATATAATATTTGCCACAAAGTATGATCCTTGTTTTGCGAACTTATAGTTTTGGTGAAACGTATTCTTGCTGAAATATAAATGGGTGTATGACCATCAAAATAATAGAAACATGATGAATTATTTTGAAGGTTCAGCCACACATATACACGATTACCTAAGGGAAAAACGTTAGACTTTTCGGGTCAAGTTTATACCTAATTAGTACTAATAAATAAACTCGGCTATTACTTTTTTTTTCCACACCTGTTTGTCAACTTTTGTTTTAGAAATAGGCATATAACAAATATTATACTCTGAAATTGAATTTACTAATCCCAAAAAATAGGAGAGAGGGGGGATTGGGCAAAAGTAACGGTTCAACCCGTGACCCAAACTCATTTTGACCCATTACCTGAACCGTCCCGCCATTTTGAGGCCGCTAGTTTTATTGTCATTGCCTCAGTCATCTTGTGCCCCTTCTAAGGTTTTGGATACACTGTGTATATCCTGTTACGGATAGATCTTCACAGCCTATGACAATGTTTTAAACAATTTGCATCACAGACCATGAAACTTGGATTTTTCTGATATGTTAATGACCATATACAACTAAGGTTGTTTGATAGGTCAGAAACAAAACTGTCAACTAATTATGTACCGGTCCCCAATATGGTTCCATAAATTCTTGACTGACTCAGATGAGTTCAGCTCACAACTGAACTCAAAAGATGAGTTCGGCTCACGATATGACTTGATTAGAATCAGAACATTGAGTTAGGGCCGTGTCATGATGTGATTCGAGACCAAAGCCTCTTTTAGACCCATATCATGAGAGCACCAAGCTACTAATATCAAATGAACACCAAACTGTCCGGTTTAGGTCGATGGTGTTCAATGTGCATTCATGTTCGATGCAAACTCTTCTATCTGGTTATCTATAGGTAAAATAAAAACTCAAGCAAATAACTTTTTAGCTTTACTTTTGAGTTTAGACAGGGCGAAATTGAATTAAAGTAGTAAGAATCACAGAATAAAGTCGTTATAGTTTATCAATAGTAATGGATTTAACACTTTGTTTTTGTTAAGCTAAATCTCATGTCGATGCTTTATAACTAAATTTGGATGTTGTATCGTCCTATTGTAATTCTTTGTTAATGATTTGCTCTTTAAGAAGTCTAGCTAGCTACAGATGAGATAACAAATACTCATATGAACCCGCAAAGATAGAAGATTATTGATCCGTAACCATCTTATAACCCTTACAGTAACAATCTAATTACGAAATATGTATCACGTTGTTGTCAGTAAATTACAATTATGTCTATTAAGTCTGTCGGGTTAACATAGCTAATAGACATAATTGTAATTTTGTAAAGTCTATGGTAAGTTGCCTTACAGTAACAATCATTTACGAAATATGTATCATGCGATGGTAGTTAAGGGTAAAGCCCTACAATCGCTTCCATCGCGTTTATCGCAATGGCAACCCATGTAACTACCACCTTGTTAACCACCGTTGACGTCTCGATTATGACAACCTAAATCATTACAAGACCGAGCCTCATTAACTCTAACGTTACATTTGTCCAGACTCCGACAATTCATCCCCTTACCAACTCGAACAAAATTTAAGCCCTCATACAAATTTAATATTCCATCGATCCTGAGTGAGGAAATCTAATTCATTATGGATTCACAGGAACATAATGATGTTTTGTATATTTATTTATGTTTGTCATAAAAATATAGACAAATAGTGGAAGAGGTTCCAAAAGTGCATATCCATGAAGTTTTTTGTCCCACATCGCTGGGTTAGCCAAAGTGGCAGAGACAGCGAGGTGTATAAAATAAGATGTTGGGATTGGTTGTAAAGCATCTTTGCGCTTGGGGCAATGACGCAGCTAATGAGGTAATAACCGAGGCGCGTCAATTGCTGGTTGAAAACTATTTCCAAACCCCCTCTTTGGCCTTGGGTCTCCCTTGGCCATCGAGAATTTCTGGAAGGGCTCCCTTTTTAAGGGTAAAGCCCTACAATCTCTAGTTAAAATCTTACAGCTCAATGGTATGTTTAACCTTTGTAGTCTGTCAATTGATTTACTTTAGCCATTTTAGTTGTTGTATTCTTTTTTCTACTAAAAAAAGTTGACAATCTCTAATATTAACATGGTTTGGTCGTGTTTTGATTGAGCCGGTTTTAAAACAGACATTTTTACCTCTTGCAAACCTTTTGGTTATCTTGGTCCACTGTTGTCTCAGATCTTAAGATATCATTTTGAGTGAATCTGTAACCAAAATAAAGTCAACGCCCATGACCCAATTAACTAGCGCTTTAGTTCATGTTCATTGTGATTCTATACCTTAAAAAAAGGTGACTTGCCTTGGTTCATGAATATAATAGAATTAGTTTCGGTCTAATTCTGTACGAGTCCCCCAATTTGGCCCTGTAAATTCATGACCGACTCAAATGATTGAGTTCGTCTCACGATGCGACTTGATTAGACTCAAAAGATTGAGTCTAGCCCGTTCCATGATGTGATTTGAGACCGAAGCCACTTTTAGACCAAATTATGAGAGCACCAAACTACCAATATGATCATGTGAATACCAAACGGGCTGTTTTAGTTAATGATGGTTTAATGTGCATTCATGTTCGATGCAAACCCTCTATCTGGTTATATATAGGCAAAATAAACACTCCAGCAAAAAACTTTTTAGCACTATATGAAACAATATCAATTCTGCACATTCAATTTAAGTGGTACGTGAATCTTTACTTGATGACAACAATTCTAATTTTAACAATGCAACACTATCTTATGCAAATGCGATTAAAATTACCTCCATATTCCTTAACAATAACCAGTTTCGAAAAAAGAAATCATATCACAACTTCCATCTCATAAATACAAACTCAAACTAGAGAGCCTTAACTCATAACATGTTAATGATCTAAATAAAAGTTTGAAATCACATCATAATCTTTTTCCATAATAATCTCTAATTCTAACTTCCTCAATTCAAACACAAAATCTAGTCGCTCTGTTGGAGGTCCAAAAGACAAGCCATCCTTAGCCCTCAACTCTTCGATGTAACTCCTAACCTCTTTAGCAATCATCTTCTTCATGACATCCACAAGACACGTGTCCTCAATCTCCACCGTCCCCTTTTCCACTTCATCACCCTTCTTCTCATTTCCAGGTGGCAACAACGTCAAAACCGTCATCCCATCACAGCTGCTGACGTCGATCACACTCACACACCTCCTCCTTTTATTCTTCAAACCTTCATTATCATCATCATCAGACTGAGTCGACTCACTCTCATAAGACCGAGTCAATCCACGTCGCCTGAGAGTCGAGTTCCACTGATTCTTAATGGCGTTGTCCGTACGACCAGGCAAAGGCTTGGAAATGACGGACCACTTGTTGCCGTGGATGAGGTGTGCGCGGAGGATGATGTCATCTTCATGAGGAGTGAAAGGGCGGTGTTGGACGTTGGGGCTGAGCTGGTTACACCAACGGAGGCGACATGACTTGCCGGATCTTCCGGGTATACTTGACCCGATCACTGACCAGTTTCTGGCACCTTGTGTTTCCACTAACTGTATCAGCTTGGCATCTTCTTCTGGGGTCCATGACCCTTTCTTCTTCAATAAGTTAACGTCCTCGTTTGACGATGACGTCATTGTTTGATGGAAATGAAATGTGCAGAAGATATGAAATGGTTTGGTTGTTATATGAAATGGTTTTGTTATGTGAAGATGGAGTGGTTATTAGTTGGTTGGCATGAGGATTCATAAACTGCTCGTGCAACTTTTATATATTTATGTGTAACTAATTTGTAACCACATCATTTGTTCGGTTACAACCTCTTTCTTTTTGACCCTTTTTCTTAATTTAGGCAGTATATGTTATAACCGTTTTATTTATTTTACTTACCATTTTCTGTTTTAATTTACTCAACTAGGTAATACTTAATTCTCGTAACATTTTTTTTTACTGTAACTACTAATTTCAAAACTGTTTAATAAAAAAGCTTCATATATTATTTAAAAAAAATGTTGTTAATACTTTAACAGACATTTTGTGTTTAAGTTTGGGTTAAAAGCTATATATGTCGTTTATGATTATCATATGGAAATCTTCACTTTATTATTAATAATTTACTTCTTCCGTTTTCAAAGAAAAAATTAAAAAAAATAAAAAAAATCGTCATTATAATTTTCTGAGTTAATTACATAAATCTTGTCCTCGCGCAGTTTTTAGCGCGTTTTCGTCGCATGGTTTACTATCTACGGATCTTGTCGCGATCGACCGGCTCAAAGGACCTCCTCAGAATATTTTCTAACGTGAGGGCTAACGTTATATTTGGTTTTAACGATCGAGTTAATTACATAAGTCGTCCTTGTGGTTTGGTAAAGTTACTGGATCTTGTCCCCGGTTTATTATAATATTTTTTAAAAGTCGCTTTTCTTTTAAAAAATTAATTTTATTAAAAAATTAAAATAAAATTAAAAATAAACAAAAAAAACTTTTTAATTTTATTATAAACGGATGAAGGCGTATAAAAACGTTTTATACGGTTTTCTATTTTACGCTTCATTTGTTTTATACGGTTTCGTTCGTTTTTGTATGAAAATGTATGAAAACATTTTGTATGAAAATGTATGAAAACATTTTTTCATACAAAAACGAACGAAACCGTACATTTTCATACAAAAACGTTTTCATTCGTACGTTTTTGTATGAAAAAACGTACATTTTCATACAAAAACGTATATTTTAAACAAAAAACCGTACGTTTTGGTATGAAAATGTACGGTTTCGTTCGTTTTTGCTTGAAAAAATGTACATTTTAAACAAAACCGTACATTTTCATACAAAAAAGTACATTTTAAACAAAACCGTACATTTTGATACAAAAACGTACATTTTCATACAAAACGTTTTCGCACGCGCGTTTTTGTATGAAAAAACGTACATTTTCATACAAAAACGTACATTTTCATACAAAAACGTACATTTTAAACAAAACCGTACACTTTCATACAAAAACGTACATTTTCATACAAAAACGTTTTTCGTTAAATGCGTTTTGTATGAAAAACGCACATTTTCATACAAAACGCATATTTTAAACAAAACCGTACGGTTTTTGTATGAAAATGTATTTAGCTCGTTTTGTATGAAAAATGTTTCATACAAAACGCATATTTTGTACAAAATGTTTTCATACATTTTCATAAAAACGAACGAAACCGTATAAAAACAAATGAAACGTAAAATAGAGAAACCGTATAAAGCATTTTTTATACGCCTTCATCCGCTTTTATAATAAAATAAAAAGTTTTTTTTTTGTTTTTTTTTAATTTTATTTTAATTTTTTAAAAGAAAAACAGCTTTTAAAAAAAATATTATAATAAACCACGCGACAAGATCCGTAACTTTTACCAAACCACAAGGACGATTTATGTAATTAACTCCGATCATTAAAACCAAAATTTGATGTTAGCCCTCACGTTAGAGAGTATTTGCAAGGGAGGTCCTTTTGGGACCGCCGATCGCGACAAGATCCGTAAAATTAGAAACCATGCGACGAAACCCGCTAAAAAACCACAAGGACAAGATCCGTAACTTTTACCAAACCACAAGGACGATTTATGTAATTAACTCTAATTTTCTATTTCTTCATTATTAGAATTGGTAAAACTGCATAATCATCTTATTTATTAAATCAACCAAATTTATAAATACAAGTGTGCTTGGAGAGCAAGTTGGACCACAAGCCCGTACAAAAGCTAAACAATATTCGGCTATGGGCCTAATGCATAGGCTACGCTAATATTCATTTTTACAGAATGACAGGTTTACCTTTAGACAATTAATTTATAATAACTACAAGTAAAGGTAATATGGTAAATTTGATCTAAATTCCCTATATGTTTTTGAAAATGGACAATTAATTTGATACAACCCGAGAAGAAAATGTGAACAATATGTTTGCAACGTGGAGAGTACAAGTTTATCCCGATATTTTACATTTTACTGACTTAACACTGTAAATACTTGGGCAAGGTCACTATTCACACGTGAAGGAACATCGAAATTTCCACTATAAATACCAGCAACAAAATACAAGGGAAAAGGAGCAAAATCAAAAAGAGATTACAAATAAACAACAAGTATTATAGTAATGTAAATCCACGAAGCTCATAATTTGAGCATAGCCTAGAACTTTGTAAAAGATAGGTGATCACTCACGAGAAGTACAAATATCCCCTTGGAAGAAGCTGAAGATGTTATTCATTAATCGAGTAAGGTTCTTGAAGAACGGAGTGGCCGCCGCATCATGCATGACAATCACAACTCTATTCAATACAAAACGCCATTCGTGTGATTGTTTTTCACAAATTCATGACTCACTCAAGCACCCGTCGCATACCAAAAGAACTAAAAGATGGTACAAGAGTCAAGCGGATCCTTTCATGGTCCAGAGCTGGTCTTAAATGACTACTAATAACAATTAGTCGCTCTTAAATGACGACTAATAACCCACAACCACAATCCGTTACAAATCCCATTCATTTAAATCCCCTTCCATAACATCCTCGAGTGTCTCTTTGAACAATATGGTGAATTCCATGGCAGGAGTCTTATTTACAATTAGACTCCCATTAGCCATAAAAAACGATAACCATTACAATTATTCCTTGGTTAACCTCGGTAACAACCAGCGAAAACAAGGAAGAGGACAATCAGGGGTCACTGAAGGGAGTGATAGGATGTGAAAAAGGATGGGTCCTTAGGGAAGGATAACAATTGTACATTAGGGGCAATTCATTGCTTAGAGTTGCCCCTAATTAACAAGAAACTTCCCTTATAACGTCAAGCAACAAATGATGAAAATGATGCCTTCATTTTTTGTTGATGCCTACCTTGTGAGCAAGAAGACGGTCTAGCAACCCAAAAAGATGGTCTCACAAACCTGGGTTAAAACTAATTACTTCGCGATCGGAAAGGCTACCCCAAAAAGATGAAAACAACCGCCCATGTAAATTCAGCAGTGAAAGATTTGCAATTTATCTATTTTGTAATGCCTTTTAAAAGTATTAAAAAGGAGGGGGGGGGGGGGGGGGTGGGTGAAGAATAGCTACCTTCACCATTTATTTTAGCGATTTTTTACTTTCTTACTTTGCATATGTGGATAAGACGCGTACCCAACTGGGCACAACCCAAAGAACGTTATTCTGTATAACAAAATAAAAACGTTATTCCGCATAATAAAAGGGTGAATAATCAAACAATTTACCTAGGGTACATAAGAGGTATTGCAAGCCCGGTACCGGAAGAATAACCCACAAATATTCAACAAAGACTATTATAATAAGCATACCAGTATGAACTTAAAATAATAGCAAAGCACAAGTCAAAACGTAAGTGCGAAAAGTCGTATCAAAAAAGGTTGCACGCAACTATGACACATTTCAAAACATGTTTACGTAACATAAATATTGTTCAATTATAAACAACAATCATAAAAAGACCTACATGGTCGCAAGCATAAGCAAACTAATGTACAAGGTCTTGTTGAGTGTTCTCAATTTCTTCTTTCTCAAACACAATAGAAGAAGCTTCACCCTCTCCGAGGCCCTGATCAGCTCCGCTGCTATCTGGAACACCAATATCCGCCACTTCATAATCATCGGTCGAAATAAGTTCTCAGAGACGTAGTCGAAACAATCATTGTTGACAAAGCAAGAAGTGGTGATGGTCGTTTCATTACTTGGAAGAGTTTCCACACCCATCGTGTTTCGGCGGATAAGGGGTCCACCAAAGGATTATAAACATCCACAAGCGCATATAGATGTGCAAATAGATTTTCCTCAAGCCTCTCAACTCACACTCACACTCACACCTCCTCCTTTATTTTCTTAAAACCCAAACCATTATCATTATCATCTCGAGAGTCGACTCACTCTCGAAGACCGAGTCATTTCTATATGCTCGATTCAATTTTGTGTTCTTCCAATCTTCACTTGTCTAACATAAATTTGGAGCATCATTTAAGAATGACTTCAGCTGGTTCCTTCTACACTTTTACATTCGCTTAATTGCTTTTGCCTCGCTTTTGTTTGTACACTTTAAATCATCTTTAAAGTCTATGATCTCCTTTTGAAACGATCGGGTGGATTAAGAAGTAATGATGATCACCGAGTAACCTTGTTTTGGTTAATTAATGAGAAGGCTTATTGTGCTTTATTATTGTTATTGTTAAGCCGAAATTTGTGTAATTAGTGTACCTCGATTGGGTTGTTGTGACGGATGGTCTAGATAAGAAACGCGGTGTCAAGATGATTTTTCATCTCATTGACTTCGCTAATGAGCTGTGTTTGTTAGTAGTATTGGATTCTGTATTTGTCTTAGGCCCGTTTCCCAAGGCCCATGACTTTCTAGGGTTATGTGTATATATGTATGTCTCGTATGAGACTTGGAGGGACAACAAAATCAATCATCAATCAATTACAATCAATTACAATCTCATTATTCAACATGGTTTCAGAGCACTAATTCTTCCGCCGCCGGCTACTTCAATCTTCCACCGCCGCCTCCGGCCGCTGGCTACACGCGAGAGGTTCAGAGGGCTCCTTTAAACCTTTTCTTTTCCAAAATAGTCGTCAAACCTCCTATCTCCTATCCTTTCCACGCCTCGACCACCGCTTCTAGAGGCATCATCTCGCTTTGTAGTTTTCTTCACGTGCTTCGTGGTATGTTCTGCTGTTCCATCTTCATTATGTTCCATCAAGAAACCTCATTTTCCGTGTGACTTTGACCATCTTTCTCTTCACCTACATCCTCATTTTCATTATCATTTTCTTTCTTGTCACTCTCTTCTGTCTCTTTTTCTTCACCGATCACGTCTACCTCTTCTCGGTCAATCTCCACATCCGGTTTTTCTTGCTCATTTTCATCAATCTCAACATCTCTATCGTCATCTTTTTCCTCCTCTATCTTATCCTCATCTTGCTCTTCCTCCTCATGCTTGTTCTCATCATGTTCATCTTGCTCTTTCTCCTTCTTCTTCTCATCTGCTCACCTTCATCAGACACTTTCCTCTACCTGCTACTGAGTGCAGATATGCTGTTTTTGATTACGACTTTGTGACTGCAGAGAACTGCCAAAAGACCAGGATCTTTTTCATTTCCTGGTCTCCTGATACTGCACGTGTGAGAAGCAAAATGATTTATGCGAGCTCCAAAGATCGATTCAAGAGGGAACTTGATGGAATTTATTAGTCATCTATATCTCACAGGATAAGCACACATTTATGATAATTAATTTGTCCTAATTGTATTCTTAATTGTAATTAGTGGGTGATTGTCATTTACCCAAAATATATATTGTATAGTGGCTATATATAGGTTATTGATTTGCATGGAATACACACAACAATTATCTCATTCAATATGGTATCAAGCCCCAAATAACGATCCTCCCTGTCTTTTCTCCCAAAATTCGGTTCCTTCCCTCCCCTCTATTCCTTCTGCCGTACCCTACACCACACCCTAAATAATTAACATCGGCATCCATGGCCGTAGACGGTGACACTCCTCCACCTCCTCCACCACCCACAACCGCCGATAAACTCATTCCATTTAGTATAACAAACAAAGTTCCGTAAAATTAAATCTTGAAAAACACAACTACAACTCATGGAGTTCCTTCTTCAAAATACACCTTGGAAGCCTTGGTCTAAAATCACACATTGAAACCAAACCCTCCACCGATGCATCATCTAGTGCTCCCGATCCCGAGTGGTGCAAACTTGATGATCTCATCAACATGTGGATTCTAGGATCCCTATGTGACTCTTTACAAGAGCAAGTTGTCTCTACACCGGGTAATGCAAAGGATTTATGGGACCATCTTGAAAAGCTTTTTCATGATAATAAGGATGCTAGGGCAATAAATCTTGATAATGAACTCCGTTCTATCAAGATTGGGAACATGTCCATCAACGAGTATTGCACAAAAATCAAATCCATGGCGGATAGGCTAAAAAATCTAGGCTCCTCGGTAAGTGAAAAGAATTTGGTGATCTATGCGGTTAATGGTCTAGACTCTCGGTTTGCTACAATCGTTAAAATTATTCGCCACCGTGATCCACTACCGACGTTTGAAACTGCACGTAATATGTTGTTGCTCGAGGAGTCCACTTTGCAAGAAGCTGTCACCAATACTACTACTTTTGATAGTAGTAGTTCACCTACTGTCCTTGTGTCTACCAAAACTACAGCAACAGGTAACCATTCTACCACTTTTAATAAGTCATAAAGCCTACCTCAGTTATGTAACCACTTTAATAAGGGAACGTGCAAATTCGGTGATCGTTGTAAATTTATACACGACCACCGAAACTGAGTTGGTTTGACGTCCAAACTGAATGGGGGGAATAATAGTGCCACTGGTCATCGTAACTCTTACACTTTGCCAAACCAAACCCAATCGTGGGCTCCCTCTGGTTTACACCAGGCCCATGCGGCCCAACAGCAGTTTCACCAAGCCCAACGCATAGCAAACCAATATAACCAGCAGGCCCTTGTTAACCCTTTACTCTCGGCCCAATACAACCCAACCCAAGGTGGACATGCTCATATTACTTCGCATATACCACAGCAACCTCAACAGGCCAATTATATTGGACAATTCCAACACCAGCCTAACGCACATGGAATTCTTGGACCCGCGCCCGTCTTATTCCCATCTCAAGCTACCTTACTTCCTAGTGCGTTTAGCACTATGACATTACAGGACCCAACTTGGCACGTGGATACAGGTGCTTCTTCCCATTTAAATTCTAACGCAAACAATTTAAGTTCTATTTTTAACAAACGTTTATTCCCATTTGTGCACGTTGGTGACGAAAATTCTATTCCCGTTACTAACACCGGACATAGCATTATTCCATCCACTCATCGCCCACTTCATCTTCATAATGTCCTTGTTACCCCTAATATTATTAAAAATCTCATTTTTGTCTGTCAATTTACTAGAGATAATAATTGCACTGTCGAATTTGACCCTTTTGGTTTTTCTGTGAAGGACTTCTGGACTCGCCATATCCTCCTTCGATGTGATAGTTCGGGAGATCTCTATCCCGTTACCAAGCCAAGTTTCACCCCTACCGCTCTTCTCTCAACAAGCTCCTCTACGTGGCACCAACGCCTTGGTCATCCAGGTGATGAAGTGCTACGGTCTCTTGTTTCTCGTCAATTTGTTTCATGTAATAAAGAAAGGTCTCCACATGTATGTCATGCATGCCAACTTGGCAAACATGTGAAGCTTCCTTTTCACAGTTCTACCTCTATTGTTGAACACTGCTTTGATATTATTCATTCCGACTTATGGACATCTCCCGTTATTAGTAAAAGTGGTTTTAAATACTACGTCTTATTTCTTGATCATTTCTCTCATTATTTGTGGATTTACCCTCTTCGTAATAAATCTGACATGCTTGATAAATTTTTGCATTTTCGTAATTATGTTAAAAACCAATTTAAATGTGAAATAAAAAGTTTCCAATGTGATCATGGTGGTGAGTTCGACAATAACTGCTTACATACACTTTTTGCTAACCACGGTATACAATTTAGATTCTCCTGCCCAAAAACTTCACAACAAAATGGAAAGGCGGAACGCATGATTAGAACCATCAACAATGTCATTCGTACGCTCTTGTTTCAAGCTCATCTACCCCCACCTTTTGGGTCGAGGCACTACATATGGCCGCTTATCTCCTCAACCTTTTACCTTCTCCCGCCATCAACAACGAAATCCCCTACACGAGACTTTATCACAAAGCACCCGACTACTCTAACTTACGTATATTCGGGTGTCTTTGCTACCCTCACCTTCACTTCCCTCACAAACTTGCCCTACGAGCAACACCGTGCATTTTCTTGGGCTATCCCGCCTATCACCGTGGCTTTCGATGCCTAGACCTTGAAACCAACAAAATTTTACTTTCCCGACACGTCACCTTTGACGAAACCCAATTCCTTTACCGCTCAATGACACCCGAATCTCCACCTTCCTATACCTTTTTAGACTCTACACCATCCCATCTACTTCACCAAGTGCTTACTCACCCACCACCACCAAATCCTCTTCAGGAATCTCCTAATACCCATTATGAACCCATCACACCTCCGCCTCACACGAGTTTCCCAAACAGCCCACAACCCAACACCCCATAAACCGCAGCCCAAAATCAACCATCACCAGCTCAACCACCTCCTATGCAAACAACCAACAACACCACCTCTACCCAACCTAATTTACCTACACAACCTCCCACCGAACCACCCCGTACTCATCGCATGGTCACTCGGTCACAATCAGGCATTGTCAAACCCATCAAACGTCTTTCACTACATACTTCTCCTATCTCACCCCTACCTAAATCTCCCTTCCTCGCTCTGCAAAAACCTCATTGGAATAATGCTATGTATGATGAGTATAATGCGTTAGTTAAAAATGATACTTGGATTCTTGTACCACGACCCATTGGTGTTAATTTGGTCAGATCTATGTGGTTGTTCAAGCATAAATTTCATGCTGACGGGACTTTGAGTCGTTATAAGGCTCGTTTGGTTGCCAATGGTAGTAGTCAGCAACTTGGTATTGACTGTGATGAGACTTTTAGCCCGGTAGTCAAGCCAGCTACCATCCGCACTGTTCTCAGTCTTGCGGTATCCCGCAAGTGGCCTATTCATCAACTTGACGTTAAGAATGCTTTTCTTAATGGGGATCTATGTGAGACTGTATATATGCATCAACCGTGGGGATTTGTGGACCCCCGGTACCCTCACCATGTCTGCTTTCTGCAGAAATCTTTATATGGGCTAAAGCAGGCACCTCGTGCTTGGTTTCAGAGATTTGCAGGATATGCTACTAGAGTTGTATTTTACCACAGTCGTTGTGACTCCTCTTTATTTATTATTCGACAGGGCTCTCAAGTTGCTTACCTTCTTATCTATGTAGATGACATTATTCTTACAGCCTCTTCTACAGATCTTCTACAACAGATCATTGCCTCACTACACAGTGGGTTTGACATGACTGATCTCGGGCCACTTAATTACTTCCTTGGTATTTCTGCTACAAGGCATTCTAAAGGTTTGTTTCTATCTCAGCGGAAGTATGCAACTGAGCTCCTTGAGCGTGCTCACATGGCCAACTATAACCCTTCTCGAACACCGCTGATACGTAATCCAAACTGGGTCCCGAAGGTGTTCGATTCAGATCCTACTTTGTATCGTAGTCTTGCGGTGGTCTTCAAGATCTCACATTTACAAGACCGGATCTCTCCTATGTCAGCATACATGATTTGTCTTTACATGCATGACCCTCGCGAGCCACATTTAGTCGCCTTAAACGTATTTTTACGATACGTTCGAGGACTTTGGATTTTGGTTTACACTTATATTCATCCTCTACCACTTCTCTTGTTGGATATACAGATGCAGATTGGGCGGGTTGCCCATCCACACGTCGGTCTTCTTCGGGATATTATGTTTTTCGGGCGATAATCTACTTTCTTGGTCTTCCAAATGACAAAGACACCATCTCCGCTCTAGTGCCGGTCGAGTACCGGGTGTTGCTAATGTTGTAGCCGAGACCGCCTGGCTTCAGAACCTTCTTCGTGAGCTACATTCTCCTCTTTCATCGCCACTCTTGTTCATCGTGATAATGTCGCCATCTATTTGTCTCGCCAATCTGTTTCAACATCAACGGACCAAACATATAGAGATTGATATACATTTTGTCCGTGACATGGTTACTGCTGGTCAGGTTCGTGTTCTCCATGTACCCTCCCGTTATCAGTACGCAGATATCTTCACCAAAGGACTTCCCTCAGCCTTGTTTGAAGATTTTAGATCCAGTTTGAGCGTCCAGCCCCCTCCCGCTCCAACTACAAGGGAGTATTAGTCGTCTATATCTCACAGGATAAGCACACATTTATGATAATTGATTTGTCCTAATTGTATTCTTAATTTTAATTAGTGGGTGATTGTCATTTACCCAAAATATATACTTTATAGTGGCTATATATAGGTTATTGATTTGCATGGAATACACACAACAATTATCTCATTCAATAGAATTCAGGTGGAACTTCAAGCAACTGACCCCACAGAAATGGATCTTCATGTTTTCAAGAGTCGAGCTAATTAAATTAAAGTGGAAGTGCTATTATATAATTGCCTTCCTTGGTCAAAAGATGTTAATAGCTTGTGGGGTGTAGCTCTTGCAATAATTGATCCACTAGTTGGTAAAATTAATGGAGCAAAAGAAGAAAAGTTGTGGCTGGAAAGGTTCATCTTGCAATAATATATAGTTATTTTTAATGGTTTGTTTTTTGTTTTATGTCGAATCCAGGGTATCAATTCTTAAGACGACTTTTGTTGGTGTCGAATCCAGGGTATCAATTCCTAAGACGACTTTTGTTGGTGTCGAATCCAGGGTATCAATTCCCAAGACGACTTTTGTTAGTGTTGAATCCAGGGTATCAATTCCCGAGATGACTTTTATTGGTGTCGAATCTAGGGTATCAATTCCCGAGACGACTTTTGTTGGTGTCGAATCTAAGGTTCTTATTCCCGAGATGACTGTTAAAAAAAATGGTTTATCCCATTTGGTCAGGATATTTTGGTTTATCCTGTTTGGTACGGATACTTTGGTTCATCCGGTTTGTTGCCTGCTGCTGAAGATGCTTCCGCTTGCTATCGAATGTCTTCATCAACATTTATTTACTTGCTTTAGTTTATTGTTTATTAGTTTTCATCTCCAGTTCGAGCTTTCGCGATTTCGCCGCTCAAACTACGGGGGTGTGTTAGTAGTATTGGATTCTCTGTATTTGTCTTAGGCCCATTTCCCAAGGCCCATGACTTTCTAGGGTTATGTGTATATATGTATGTCTCGTATGAGACTTGGAGGGACAACAAAATCAATCATCAATCAATTACAATCAATTACAATCTCATTATTCAATAGTTTTGGTATCTCATAGATCCGGGTGCACCTACATTTGAGTATATAGTTTTGTAAGGTTCATTTTTTTACAAGTGTAGTTATATGCTTCTATTGCAAGGAAAATGTCGATGTACATTCAGTTAAAAGTGAATTATACCAAAATGTCGATGTACATTCGCTTATAAAATACGGAAACGATAAAAGGAGTACCAAGCCTTCTTCCAAATGGTACATTGTCTTATTTTTCGCTTTAATTACTAAAAGAAAACATTATCGAATCGCCATTAAGGTCAAATGAGGAATTTGGCCATGGATTTTGTTGCTAGAGAGATCTAACTCTTCAAGTTGTTTCATGGCTCGAAATGAATTTAGAAACACCTTTAGCTTGCAAGAGGCCTTTGTCGCAATGAAAAACCATCGTGAAGAGAGATCGAGAGATTCAAGGTTTGTGAGACTTGTTAACAATGTATCCAACAATGTATTTCTTAATTTATAAGATGTTAGTGTTCGTCGTTTTGGTTCATAACATACCGAGGAACTGGATGATGGTGGTGGATGTAACTTTCGCTATAAATTCCATTTCGCTTTAGTAACTATAAATTCAGATTGCTTAACAAACTTGTGTTGGTGTGTATTCGTCCCAAAGGTGGTAAAGATAATCAACAACTGCTCGTGAGAAACAAACAACAAGATCGAAGAATGAGATACCACTAGGTGGTTACCGGATATCACTTGTAATCGTGTGATCACTTTCCAAAGTAAACTATTCGACCCTAATGCCCGGGTATCACGAATATCTACTGGGATAAGACCAAATGCGCTAGAGAATTAGGCACAATTCTATAACCCTTTCACTAATAAGTGTTTATTGTTTTCGTGTGTCTTCATGCATAATCGTGTATCCTATTTATAGGACATTACTCTCAACCGCTCAAATGGAATTATGAGGATTAATCGCCCATTAATCACCTCATAACTATCCCCATTATAGCCGTTAGTGGTTACATGACCAATTAAACGTGGTCATAATGCGCTTGTAATCGCCATCACAAGATTTTCAATAAACAAGATTTTCCACTAGCAAGACTTTCCACTTGCAGTGGAAATACAACCTATCGCTGGAAACACCGCTATCAAGATTTTCATAGTACTAGCAAGTGGATACACCACTTCAATGGAAACACCGCCATCGCTGGAAACATCGCTATCGCTGGAAACCACAAGCAAGATTTTCCACCAAGCAAGATTTTAACCAAGACTACCAATACAAACCACTATAAGAGTCGGGTGTTCATGGACCTTATGGGTGTACACTCTGCACCTCCCAACCCATTACAAGGTGTGAACTAATCCCACAAGTGCACTAAATTTTCCAACAATCCTCCCAAATTTAGTTCACTTCCTTTGCATGAAAAATAAACATCAAGCAAAACATGTGCATAAACGAAAATGTCATGAGGATTGAATTTCCATCTTAGTAAATTACACGCTCAAATATTCGAGAATCGTGGTGTTCTAAGAATTGAACCCTTCAACCCATTTGAATACCAAGATAAAATACACACAAGTTTTGAAACACTTAACGCCTCCCGACACTATACAAGCCATGTGTCCATATCCAAATTCATAAATGTTGTAAAGCTAAAAGTCCAAAGCTTCTCAAGCGGCAAAACTTCAACATTTACATAGGTGGTTCCTCTTTAGTCATGCTCCGCCAAGCACTTTTTCAAAGAAAATTAACCATTAAGTAAAGACTTCATCCTCCTTTCAAGCAGTTCTCGAGCACAACCTTGGGATATAAATAAAACATGTGCTCCAGTCCATCGAATGTTCACTTTCCACATTGAACTCAGCTCCCAAGTTTCCTTAGAGGAGTTGGGTGTCCTAGCATTCAAGGACTAAGTTGGACTTAAACCCATCTCTTTAGCGACTTTATAACCAAGTCTCTAGCTGCACCTTCGTCAAGTGATCGCCTAAGTTCTTGAAATCAATAGAGGTTCCAAGAGAAACAAAATCGAGTTTAAGTTCATTTAGGTTTATATAAACCCCAATGAAAATATTAGTTATATTCATCAGCATTGGTCGCCTTGTGTTAGTTCATCATTGCTCGTCTTGTTGCTCATGAGTAGCTCGGCTTTTTAAGGCTCAACTCGTGCGATAATAGGATCATCACAATGCCTTACTAGCTGTGTGATCATTTACATGATTCTTCATTGGTCATTTATACATATGCTTGTTTCATTGGTCGGGTATAAGAATCCGTCGGTTTTGCATTCTTCCTACCTTCACTTGGTGAATATGATCTTTCCTTATATGATCAAACATTTGTATGTCTTAGTCTTATAATAAAATGAAAGGAAATGTAAAATTGGCCTTATTAAATCAACAGTTACCAGTGTTCTTGAAGAACATACAAGTTTTCATGTGTCTACTTTTGTTATTTGAACACATTGTTTTGCTTCCATTGTTGCAATCAAATTATGAATTAGCTAAGGGACGAGATTAAACGATAAAAGTAGTCTAGTGTGTTTCTTTTAGGATATTCAATGGTGAAGCATACTTATAGTTGATGTCTTAGAATGAGAATTAACTAAACTAAATGAGGAATTTAAAATAGTGACATACTGATATCTAAAATATGTATGCTTGGATATAAAATATGTAAAAGATAGCAGAGATGAAGTTGGATCTATTTTCTTTTTCAGTTTACACATTAGAAGTTAGGTTATAACATATATTTCAAGTTGAGGCATCAAAGAATTTTTGACCGTGTTCGTTTTCAAGCAGTGTTCGTACTAGCTGGACAATCAGAGTAGGTACCGAGCGTTTTTTTGAAATGGTTTCTGTTCTGCACTTCTATTACACCTCCATGTGATCTCGGTCAATACTTGATACTTGAGTCGTATTCTATCTAGCATCACAATTCTCTCAAGTAAATTAAGAAGAATCACTGACTAAACTCGTTATAGTTTATCTACAGTAAGAGATTTAACGCTTTGTTTTTGTTAAGCTTCTTATGCCAATGTATATAACTCAATTTGGATATAGTCTCGTCCTATTGTAATTCTTTGTTAATGATCTGCTCTTTAAGTCTGGCTAGCTACAGATGAGATAAAAAGATACTCATATGAACCCGTAGATACATAGAAGATTATTGATCCGTAACCATCTTATATCACCTACAGTAACAATCATTTACTAAATATGTATCAGGTTGTTGTCGGTAAATTATAATTATGCCAATTAAGTCTGTCGGGTATACATAGCTAATAATATCAAATGGAGTAACTGCACATAACTTGAACTATGACTCAGACCATTAAAACCAGTCAACCACTGAACTTGTGTGGTGATTATTTCCATCGCCTTTATCGCATGGCAACCCATGTAACTACCACCTTAATAACCACCACTGATGTCTCGATTATAACAATCTAATTCCTTACAAGACCTAGCCTCATTAACTCTAACTTTACATTTGTCAAGACTCCAAATATTCATCCCCTTACCAACTCAAACAAAAGTAAATCCCTCATACAAGTTTAAACTTTCATCGATCCTGAGTGAGGAAATCTAATTCATGTAAGTATGTAACTACCACCTTAATAGCACCACTGATTTCTCGATTATGACAAGCTAATTCATTACAAGACTCAGTCTCATTGACTCTGACATTACGTTTGTCAAGACTCCGAGTATTCATCTTCATCCCCTTACCAACTCAAACAAAACTTAAGCCCTTCATACAAATCATTCCATCAATCCTGAGTGAGGAAATCTAATTCATTATGGATTCACAGGAACTTAATGATGTTTTGTATCTTTATTTATGTTTGTTATAAAAAAATACAGTAGTTAGGAATTTGTGCCAAATGAAATAGTAGAAGAGGTTTCAAAAGTGCATATTGATGAAGTTTCTTGTCCCACATCGCTGGGTTAGCCAAAGTGGCAGAGGCAGCGAGGTGTATAAAATAGGATGTTGGGATGGGTTGTAAAGCATCTTTGCGCTTGGGGCAATGACGCAGCTAATGAGGTAATAACCGAGGCGTCAATTGTTGGTTGAAAACTATTTCAAACCCCTCCTTGGCCTTGGGTCTCCTTGGCCATCGAGAATTTTGGAAGGGCTCCTTTTAAGGGTAAAGCCCTACAATCTCTAGTTAAAATTTTACAACTCAATCTCTAGTTAAAAGTTGACAGTCTCTAATATTTACAGGGTTTGGCTGTGTTTTTATTGAGCCATTGGTTTTAAAACAGAGAGTTTTACCTCCTCTTGCAAACCTTTTGGTTATCTTGGTCCACTTTGTCTCAGATCTTAAGATATCAATTTGAGAGAATCTATAACCAAAACAAAGTCAACGCCCATGACCCAACTAGCGCTTTAGTTCATGTTCATTGTGAATCTATACTTTAAAAAAAAAGTGACTTGCCTTGGTTCGTGAATATAAACGAATTAGTTTCGGTCTAGTTCTGGACGAGTCCCCCAATTTGGCCCTGTAAATTCATGACCGACTCAAATGATTGAGTTCGTCTCATGATGCGACTTGATTAGACTCAAAAGATTGAGTCTGACCCGTTCCATGATGTGATTTGAGACCGAAGCCACTTTTAGACCAGATTATGAGAGCACCAAACTACCAAAATCATGTGAATACCAAACGGGCTGTTTTAGTTAATGATGGTTCAATGTGCATTCATGTTCGATGCAAACCCTCTATCTGGTTATATATAGGTAAAATAAACGCTCAAGCAAAAAACTTTTTAGCACTATATGAAACAATATCAATTCTGCACATTCAATAATTAAGAGGTACGTGAATCTTTACTTGATGACATCTAATTTTAACAATGCAACGCTATCTTATGCAAATGCGATTAAAATTACCTCCATATTCCTTAACAATAACCAGTTTCGAAAAAAGAAATCAGATCACAACTTCCATCTCATAAATATAAACTCAAACTAGACAACCTTAACTGATAACATGTTAATAATCTTAATATTAGTCTGAAATCACATAATCTTTTTTCATAATCTCTAATTCTAAGTCCCTCAAACACAAAATCTAGTCACTCACTCTCTTGGACAACACAGGGCCAAAAGACAAGCCATCGTTAGCCCTCAACTCATCGATGTAACTCCTAACCTCTTTAGCAATCATCTTTCTCATGACATCGACAAGACACGTGTCCTCAATCTCGTCAGTCCCCTTTTCCACCTTATCACCCTTCTTCTCATTTCCAGGTGGCAACAACGTCAAAACCGTCATCCCATCACAGCTGCTGACGTCACTGATACTCACACACCTCCTCCTTTTATTCTTACCCAAACCATCATCATCATCAGACTGAGTCGACTCGCTCTCAGAAGAAGGCCGAGTCAGAGTAAGTCCACGTCGCCTGAGAGTCGAGTTCCAGTGATTCTTAATGGCGTTGTCCGTACGACCAGGTAAAAGCTTGGAAATGACGGACCACTTGTTGCCGTGGATGAGGTGTGCGCGGAGGATGACGTCATCTTCATGAGCAGTGAAAGGGCGGTGTTGGACATTGGGGCTGAGCTGGTTACACCAACGGAGACGACATGACTTGCCGGATCTTCCAGGTATACTTGACCCGATCACAGACCAGTTCCTTGCACCCTGTGTTTCTACTAATTGTATCAGCTTGGCGTCTTCTTCTGGGGTCCATGACCCTTTCTTCTTTAATAAGTTAACGTCGTCGTTTGATGATGATGAGGTCATTGTTTGTTTTGAAAAGATGGAAATGAAATGTGAAATGGTTTGGTTGTTAATAAGAAGGTGGGAAGTTAGGTTTAACCGTTTTTGTCATGTGAAGATGGAGTGGTTAATTGGTTGGTTAGTTGGCATGAGGATTCATAAACTGCTCGTGCAACGTTTTCTATTTATTTAGTGGATTTATTTGTAACTAATTTGTAACAGCATCATTTGTTCGGTTACAACCTCTTTTTCTTTTTTACCCTTTTTTCTTAATTTAGCTTTGTATAACCGTTTTAATAATACCATTTTCTGTTTTAATTTACTCAACTAGGTAGTAGTAAATAGTTTATTTTGGTTAGTCGGGTTTACATAGCTAATAATATCAAAGGGAGTAAGTGAGTAACTGCACAGAACTTGAAACTGTGACTCAACCATTACAAAGCATGTGGTCGTCGATTCCATCGCCTTTATCACAATGGCAGCTCATGCAACTACCACATTAATAACCACCACCACTGATGTCTCGAATATGACAACCTATTTCATTACAAGACCGAGCCTCATTGACTCTAATGTTACATTTATCAAGACTCCAACTATTCATCCCCTTACCAACTCAAACAAAACTTAAGCCCTTCATACTATTTATTCCATCGATCCTGAGTGAGTAAATCTGATTCATTATGGATTCACAGGAACTCAACGATGTTTTGTATATTTATTTATGTTTGTTAAAAAAACAAAGTAGTTAGGAATTTGTGCCAAATTAAGTAGTGGAAGAGGTTTCAAAAGTGCTTTCTTGTCCCACATCGCAGGGTTAGCCAAAGTGGCAGAGGCTGGGAGGTGTATAAAATAAGATGTTGGGATGGGTTGTAAAGCATCTTTGCGCTTGGGGCAATGACGCAGCTAATGAGGTAATAACCGAGGCGCGTCAATTGCTGGTTGAAAACTATTTCCAAACCCCCTCCTTGGCCTTGGGTCTTCCTTGGCCATCGAGAATTTCTGGAAGGGCTCCCTTTTTAAGGGTAAAGCCCTGCAATCACTAGTTCAAATTTTACAACTCACTGGTATGTTTAACCTTTGTAGTCTGTTAATTGATTTAGTTTAGCCATTTTAGTTGTTGTATCCTTTTAGCTACTAAAAAAAGTTGACAAACTCTAATATTAACAGTGTTTGGTTATGTTTTGATTGAGGTTATCTTGGTCCACTGTTATCTAAAGATATCAATTTGAGAGAATCTATAACAAAAATAAAGTCAAAGACCATAACCCAACTAGTGCTTTAGTTCATGTTCATTGTCAATCTTTACTTTTTTTTTCATTTAAAAAAAAAAAAAAAAGTGACTTGCCTTGGTTCGTGAATATAAACGTACTAGTTTCGGTCTAATTCTGTACGAGTCCCCCAATTTGGCCCTGTAAATTCATGACCGTCTCAAATGATTGAGTTTGTCTCACGATGCGACTTGATTAGACTCAAAAGATTGAGTCTGGCCCGTTCCATGATGTGATTTGAGACTGAAGCCACTTTTAGACCAAATTATGAGAGCACCAAACTACCAATATCATGTGAATACCAAACGGGCTGTTTTAGCTAATGATGGTTCAATGTGCATTCATGTTCGATGCAAACCCTCTATCTGGTTATATATAGGTAAAATAAACACTCCAGCAAAAACCTTTTTAGCACTATATGAAACAATCTCAATTCTGCACATTCAATAATTAAGAGGTACATGAATCTTTTTACTTGATGACAACAATTCTTGTTGAGAAAAGTGACACCGGACTGAAGCAAACCCACAACTTAAATATGAAATATAATAAAAGATGACACACGGATATAACGTGGAAAACCCCAATAGGGTAAAAACCACGGGCAAGGAAAGATACGTTTCACTATGATGAAAACTAGGAGTTACACCTTCTGGCTAACTACAAGGATAAACACTTATATCTCTTGTATTAGGAGATATTACAAACTCTCTATCTCGCTCAAAGAGTAGGAGAAAGAATAAGACCAAGAACACTTTGTGTTTGCTTTGTTCCAATTTTATCTTAAAATGTTTTGAGAAAGTATCAGGTTTGAAAGTGAATCTTAATAAAAGTAGATTATATGGTGTAGGAGTGAATCCGGATGAGGTTGTCAATATGGCGAGATGGATGCAATGTAGTGTTGGTGAATTCCCATTTACTTATCTAGGCCTTCCGACGGAGAGCATGAGGCGGAAAGTGCGTGGAGAGTTGTAGTGGAAAAATTTAAAAGAGATTATGCGGATGGAAAGCAAAAACAATGTCGTTTGGGGACGTTTGACACTAGTTAAGTCGGTTTTAGGAAGTTTGCCATTGTATTATTTCGATCTTTCGTGTGCTTTTGTGTGTGACTAAAAACTTGAGAGTATTAGGAAGGATTTCTTCCGGGTGGGGTGGGTGAAAATAAAAGTTGGCTTGGGTTAAATGGGATAAAGTTTTAGCTTCATATGAGGCGGAGGTTTAAATATCGGTTCTCTTCTGCAAAAATTGGGCTTTGGTGGGTAAATGGTGGTGGAGGTTTAGGATAGAAAGCGGTGTGTTATGGGTTAGGGTGATTAAAAGTATCTACGGAGTAATGGCGGTCTCACGATAATAGGGTCTTAAGGGAGCTGGGTGGTAGTGGTGTTTGGCGTGATATTGTTAAAGTAGGCATAGATTTAGATAAACTGAACCTGGTTTTACAACTCGCTTTCAAGAAGGTGGGAATGGAGGATACATCCTTTTGGGAAGATAGATGGATAGGAAATTTTAGGCTTTCGATAAGTTTCCTAGGTTGTATCATCTAGATAGGTGTAAAGAGGCTCGGGTGATTGATGAGGGAATTGGAGTGAGGGACTTGGAGGTGGAATGGGATTGGGTGAGGAACCTAGGGGAGGGCTTGTGGGGCAAAGACTTATGGAATTACTTCAAAACGTTAATCTAACTTGTGATTGTAGGATACGTGCACCGGAATCTTGTCAAGATGGTAAATTCAAGGTCAAAGAGTTATCTCGGATGGTAGATGATCCGAGTCTTCAAGTGGCGTGTTCAAATCAAGAGACGGTATGGAACAAACTCGTGCCAAACAAAGTGAATATCTTCATTTGGAGAGCTCTAAACGGAGAATTCCGGTTCGTGTGGAACTCAATAAACGAGGTATCGACTTGGATTCTGCTTTTATGTCCTTGTTGTGAGATAATGTGGAACGTGTGATCATATTCTAGTAAATTGTAACGTGCAATGAGTGTTTGGGAAAAGATTTTCGGTTGGTGGAGGAAAGGTGCGCTTAATGCTTTTTGTGTCACCATATGTTGCAACATGGTGGGTTTGATTCTAATTCTAACTTGGGAAGGTTGTGGCAACTAGTAACATGGGTGACCGCAGATATGATATGGAAGGAACGTAACTCTCGTGTCTTTAGTGTGAAAGTGGCGAGTATTAATAAAATTGTCCAAGAAATTCAACTTAAAAGCTTTGATCGATATCAAGAAGGTCGAAGAAAGTATCGCTTTCATGGCAAAATTGGTTCCGTGACCCGTCGAGTCATGCAAAGTTTCAAAATGATGTGTATTTCGAGGCCATTTCTGTGGTCTCAGGAGTAAGCTTTTGTCATGTTTTCCTTCCTTAGTCCGTTAGGCTGTTTGGTTGAGTGAGATGGGTGGTCTTGGGATTATGTGTTGATGTCTAATGTTGTACGACAACATTTAGGTCTTTTGGGTCTTATTGTTTGTTTGCTTGTATTTTGTTGTAATATTTAGTACTAGGTATTGCAGTCCCAAGTGTCTTGTTGGGTCACCGTTAGTGGATGTTTTGGTTGAGGAGTTATCTCCTTTTATGGTTATAAAATTCGCTTTTCAAAAAAAAAAAAAAAAACTTTGTGTTTGCTTTGGAATGGGATGCTGAAATGAGGCACAAGTCCTTGCCTTTTATAGGCATCAAAGGGGGAAGCCACTTGCATCAACTTGTCCAACTTGGAACCACTTGCAAGATTCTTTCTTTGATACATTGTATACGTTAACAATCTCCCACTTGAAGATCCGATTGAAGCTAAATCGATCTTCACACCGTTATCCTTCCTTGCACTTCCATGTTGCTTACGTTTCCGCTAGGCCGCATGAGGATCGGCACCATATGAACTTGTCACAGTTGATTGCTTTTGTCAGATAATCTGCCACGTTATCGTCAGTATGAATTTTCCGCATATCCACGGTTCCTTCTTCCACTTTCTCACGAACGAAGTGATACTGAACTCGTACATGCTTTGTCTTTGAATGAAATGCCGGATTCCTTGCCAGATACAAGGCGCTCTGATTGTCACAAAATAGAGTAATTTTCTCTTGTTCGTGCCCGAGCTCTTCCAACAACATCTTCAACCATACCGCTTTTGTCGGCTCGAGCAACAGAACATATTCTCGCTCGTAGTTGACATAGCGACAACCGATCGCAGCTTTGAAACCCACTGCTCCGCCGAAAGTGTAAACGACACCGGTGGTTGATTTACTCAAGATCACTGCGTAATCGTAATCAACATATCCCTTGACGCTTATATCCGATTCCCCATAACATAATGCAACATCCGAGGTTCCTTTAATGTATCTAAGGATCCTCTTCACGCCTTCCCAATGCTCTCTACTGTGTTCCGCCATGTACCGACTCACTACTCCCACTGCATGTGCAATGTCCGGTCTTGTACAAATCATCGCGAACATTAAACTTCCCACCGCCGATGCATACGGTACTCGAGACATCTCCATCCTCTCTTCTTCACCGCTAGGACTCATCTTGAGGATACTTTGACGTTAGTAGGAAACGGGTTGATATTGGCTTACAATCTTGCATATTGAACCTTTGCAAGATTTTCTTCACATAATTTTTCCGTGAAAGCCAAACTTTCCTACTAACTCTATCTCGTGAATTTGCATCCCTAAAATCTTGTTTCATGGGTCCAAGGTCTTTCATCTCGAATTCCCTAGCGAGTCAGCCTTTAGTTTACCGATAAGATCATTGTTGGGGCTCGCAACCAACATGTCGTCAACATATAACAAAGAAGATGACAAAATCATTGTCTCCAAACCTCTTGTAATATGCACAAGGGTCTCGTATGTAGTCTCGTTATATCCAAGGCCAATGATGAAAGAATCAAATCTCTTGTACCAACACCACGGCTCGCTTTAAACCGCATGTAGATTTGTTTAACCCGCAAACCAAGTTCTCTTTTCCTTTTGTTTAAAACCTTCGTTGGAGCATGTAAATTTCTTCCTCAAGATTTCCATGAAGAATGTGGTTTCACATCTAGTCGCTTCTAGATGTAAATCATACGTAGCACACATTGCCGTAACTACTCGAACAGCTTGTCATTCGAACCATTGGGAAAATATTTCATTGAAGCCGACTCCTCTTTCTCGAGCATATCCTTTGACTACCAATCTTGCACGATACCTCTCCACCGGTCATCACCGCTCCTCTTGATCTTATACACCCATTTGTTTCAATAGGTTTTCACCGCCGGTAGTGGCATTAGTTCCCACGTTTTATTCTTATGAAGAGCTTCAATTTCTTCTTGCATTGCTTCCATCCGAACTAAGCATCCGAATTATTCGCTTTTTTGAAGAGTTGATGGCTCTCCTTCCTCTCGTAAGAAGACAAGATGCAACATTGCCTCCATAACATAATCCGAAAAGTGCCACACCGGCGTTTTCTTTCACGATTAAGAGTACGAGTCGTTGGAGCTTGAGACTCGGTCGCCTCATTCACCTTGTGCCGTGGTACGGCTTTAGAAGAATCATTCGAATGAAATTGCCTTTCCATCTCAGATTGATGTAGTTTCTCTTGTAGTGCTATCACCTTCTTCAATCTCTTGACTTTTGTCTTCCATAAAGACAACATCTCTGCTGACGACTACTTTGTGGGCAGTGGGGTCCCAAAAGCGATACCCCTTTACTCCGTCAGCGTACCCCAAGAACAAACATTTTCTGGATTTCGGATCCAGCTTTGTAGTTTCTTGAGAATTGTACATCACGTACACAAGACTTCCAAATATATGAAGGTCTGAATAGTTGACTGGCTTTCCCATCCACATCTCCATCGGTGTCTTCAACTCAACTGCAGTTGAAGGTGACCGATTTATCACATAACATGCGGTATTGATCGCCCGCCCGTAACGATTTTTCCAAGCCTGCAGTTGCCAACATTGCTCTTGCTCTTTCTAACAAGGTTCGTTCATCCGCTCGCCACTCCATTCTGCTGAGGAGTGTATGCCGTAGTGAATCGCTTTTGATTCCTTCTTGCTCGCAAAAGAATCAAATTCATCACCGCAGTATTCACCTCCATTATGTGTCCTCAAACACTTGATCTTCTTTCCGTAATCAAGTTCAACCCGCTTTGTAAACTTTGAAAACTTCAAACACATCGACTTCTTCTTGATTGGGTACACCCAACATCTCCTGAATAGTCATCAATGAAGGATACAAAATACTTTGCTCCTCCTGTGGATAGAACCGTGCTCGCCACACATCAGAGTGAACCAATTCTAGAACGAGACACTTCTAGAATTTGATGTCTTGAATTTTAGGCGATGTCGCTACGATAACACAATGCTCACGAAAGGTAAAGAAACCTTTGTGAGGCCAGAATTAACTTCCTTTCAACAAGAATCTTCATTCCTTGTTCGACATATGTCCAAGCTTCGATGCCATGTTATTGCAACTCTATGACTTGAACTATGTGAAGCAACAGATGCTTCCGCCTCCTCCATTACCTCTCCTTTCAGTTGGTATAAGTTTGCAGCCACCTTTTCACCTTTCATAAGTACAAGCGCTTTTTATAACTTTCATGATCTTGTTTTGTATTTCAACTTTACAACCAAGATCATCCAATTGTCCTAGAGACAATAGATTCTTTCTCAAGCCCTCCACGTGTCGCACATCCCGAATAGTACGAACTGTACCATCATGCACCTTCACCATGATATTTCCAATTCCAATGATCTTTAGTTCATGATCATTGCAACTGTACACAGATCCGCCTCCAGAGATAGGTTTATATTGATGAAACCATTCTCTTCTTGCGGTCATGTGAAAAGTAGCTCCCGTATCAAACAGCCATACATCTGCAAATCTTTTCCTCGCTTTCATTTGCAACCGCTTCACAACACGTAGCGCTACCATCTTCCGAAATGCTTGCGAAATTTCCGAGGATTAGAGGTATTTAAACCCGACAATCTTTCTTAAAGTGACCCGCTTGCCACATTTGTAGCATTTAAAACTCTTCTTCCTTCCTGCTCTAGATTTACCATGATTGTGACTCCCACTGAGCCAGTTCCATTGACCTCCTCTCGTCACCACCAAAGCCTCCAATTGCCTTGAATCGGTCTCTGTCTGTCTTCCTATTGTTACGCTGCTTTCTTCTTCCGGAATAGCGGCCGCAACATCATCGAAGACTAGATAGTCGGAAAGAACATTCTCGGTTAAGTTGATTATGAGTTGGTCATATGAGTCGTAAACTTTGAAGTAGAATTTCAAAGACGTTTTGTGGTTTCATTTTACAACTCAAAGATGTGAGTTGAGAAAATAAAGTATTCGTGTTATTAACGTGCTCACCATCAAGTAGATTCCGTCATGCAGAGCATAAAGTTTCCTCTTAGGAAAATTTTGTTATGGAGCGATCTTGCCTCGTCACAATGAGCAAGATGATCCCAAATCTCCTTTGCGCCTTTCTTCTCCTCTATGTTGACAAAACTCCATCTCGCTAATCCCGTATGAAGATTTGCAATAGCATTTCCGTCCATCTCGTCCCATTTACTGTCATCCGTGACCTCAGCTGGCCGGTCGTCAATGGCCGCTAAACATTTATCCTTTCGAAGGATAGCCTTCATCTTTAATTTCGCCGCCATTGCTACAATCACAATCTACTTTTCGACAAAACTATTATTTGTTAATAATAGTAACGAACACCTTTTGAGTGAGTATAATTTTATTCATCTTTTGATGTGGAGGGTCCACTAATTAGTGGCAACCACAGAGCATACGATAAATAGTTATACACACCCCCAACCTTAGCTCTTGATACCACTTGTTGAGAAAAGTGACACCGGACTCAAGCAAACCCACAACTTAAATATGAAATATAATAAAAGATGACACATCGATATAACGTGGAAAACCCCAATAGGGTAAAACCACGGCAAGGAAAGATACGTTTACTATGATGAAAACTAGAGTTACACCTTCCGCTAACTACAAGGATAAACACTTATATCTCTTGTATTAGGAGATATTACAAACTCTCTATCAAACTCAAAGAGTAGGAGAAAGAATAAGACCAAGAACACTTTGTGTTTGCTTTGGAATGGGATGCTGAAATGAGGCACAAGTCCTTGCCTTTTATAGGCATCAAAGGGGGAAGCCACTTGCATCAACTTGCCCAACTTGGAACCACTTGCAAGATTCTTTCTTTGATACATTGTATACGTTAACAATTCTAACAATGCAACACATCAACGTAACTCCTAAGCGAATGCAATTAAAATTACCTCCATATTCCTTAACAATAACTAGTTTCGGAAAAAGAAATCAGATCTCAACTTCCATCTCATAAATATAAACTCAAAATAGACAACCTTAACTCATAACATGTTAACAATCTAAATATAAGTTTGAACTGCGATTAAGACCGCGAGTCAAATTACCTCCACATTCCATAACAATAACCAGTTTTGAAAAGTGAAATAAGATGACAACTCCTATCTCATAAATATAACTAGAAGAAGACATTCTTAGCTCATAACATGTTAGAAACAAAATACATATAACATTTCCGTAATCTGATTCTAATAATATCCTCAAAGACTAAACAATGAAATCACTCACTAAGTCTGTTGGGCCAAAGGGTGCAAAGCAGGCCCAAAAGGCAACCCATCCTTAGCCCTCAAATCATCAATATAACAACTCCTAACCTCTTTAGCCCACAATCTCCACCGTCCCCTTGTCCACCTCCTTCTTTTCCCCATCCAATCACAACTGCTGACGTCACACTCCCACACCTCCTCCTTTTATTCTTCAAACCCAAAACCTCATATAAGTGGTCATATTCTCTCAATCTCATATGTGTTAGCATTCTCTTGTATCATCCGTAACGAGTGTGGGAAATGGCCTTCTTGCTGCGCTTGCTCGTTCACCTTGGTTCTTCTTTGTTGTGGAAAATGTGATCTCCTTTTGAGAAGACGGGGTAAAACAAAAGTACTGACGATCACCGTGTAACCATGTCTTTGTTTAACAGTAAACATGTTTCAAAGATAATTTTTTTTTGCTAACACTAGAATTTGTTTACCTCTATTGGGACGTTTTGCTCATTCATGTAGTCTTGATTAGTGGAAGTTTATAGTAAATGTGACTTCCCCCTTACGGAGTCTTGATTGCAAAATATGAACTCATCTTTGGTTTGATGAACACCTAGATTCTTTGACCATCTTATTCCCTGCAATAAAAATAAGTTACACCATATGCATCACGTTTCATTGGCCTTGTTATATGGCAAATTTTAACGTTTTAAACATCCATAATTCTCAAAATCTTGCCATTTTGGACCCAAATGCTAAAAGGATATTGGTAATCTTGGTTTTGACACGAAGAAATAAATTACAAATTTGATCGTTTCATTAGTAATCTTAGTCCTTTCTTTAGTAGTCTGAAGTTCAAAATAGACTTCTTTCTTTTAACAATTTGGACCTGTTATTTTATCCCAATCGCGAACGGAGGTATAACATGAGTGTATGTACAAGGAGAATCACAACGACCAGATGACATTAGCAGAACTTAACTTCTATCATCACAAATGTTAATTTTTTTTTTTTTTTTTTTTTTTTTAATAAAAGATTGTTAATTCTTTTCAATAATTGACTGGAGTTCTTATCTACTTAACAAATTATTCTTGGTATTAATGAGCAGCATAGCCATGCTACAAGTTATGTTTTAATACTTTTGCTAAAAGCCTAATTAATGTCAGATTCAAACGAAACAAAAACAGATCAAGGAGTAAGCAGTTTTATCAGTTTAAACATAAAAAGTTTGCCACAGAGAATGATCCTTGTCTTGCAAACTTATAGTTTTGGTGAAACTTATTCTTGCTGAAATATAAATGGCCGGTGTATGACCATCAAAATAATGGAAACATGACGAATTACATTGAAGGTTCAGCCACACATATACACGATTACCTAAGGGTAAACATTAGACTTTTCGGGTCGAGTTTATACCAAATTAGTAATAAATAATCTCGGCTATTACTTTTATTTTTCACACCTGTTTGTCACCTTTGGTTTTAGAAATAGGCATATAACAAATTTTATACGGAGTATTCTGAAATTGAATTTAGTAATCCCAAAAAATCAGAGAGAGGGGGGATTGGTAAGAAGTAATGGTTCAACCCAGTGACGGACCTAGAAAAATTGAATGTGGGGGGCAAACTCTTTTTTTTTTACGATAGCAACAAAATGCTAAAGAAAAAACTAGAATCGTAATGATAAATCGAGTATTTTTACTTAGACATGAAGGATTTATAAGGCTTTAAAGAGTTAAATATTGGATTTTAGTATATGGGTGGGGGGCAAATTGAGTTTTTAGTGGGGGTCACTTTCGAAAAAAGGTCAATATAAAAAAAAAATTACACTAAAATATCAACTTTTTCGTCTAGCCATAGGGGGCGCCTGCCTCCCATATTTACTTGCTAGGTCCGTCCCTGGTTCAACCCGTGACCCAAACTCATTTTGACCCATTACCTGACCCGTCCCTCCATTTTGAGACCGCTAGTTTTATTGTCATTGCCTGATACGATCCAACATTACAGTTTTCTTTAGATGTATCACGTCTCCATAATAATAGGCTAGTAATATGCATGCACGTTTCACTTTCCATGCAAGTTTCTATTTTGTAGGGTAGGTAGTTTTGATAGCAGTTTGTATCCTTTCTTATAAATATGTATTCTCTGTACTAGTTATTATTATGAATGAAAAAGAATATTGTTTCTAGTTTCTCTCTATTGTTCTTAGAGTCTTGCCCGCTCAAAGGGCCTTATCATCTCGTCTCGTATCTATTTCTTGGGAGATTGACCATCTCAAATCGGTCTCTTAACATTGCCTCAGTCATCTTGTGCCCCTTCTAAGGTTTTGGATACACTCTGTATATCCTGTTACGGATATATCTTCACAGCCTATGACAATGTTTTAAACAATTTGCATCACAAGCCATGAAACTTGGATTTTTCTGATATTATTAGGCTGTTTGATAGGTCAGAAAGTTTGCTATATAGAGTACCATCAGGTCATCAACTAAACTGTCAACTAATTTCTTAATTATCTCACAACTGCTGTAACAGAAAAGCAAATAATGTACACTCATCTTCCTTAAATCAGAACAAAAGGCCAATAAAATTAGATGGCTAAAAGATGTAACCATGTGTTATTTACTCGGACACACATATCGTTTGTCTTCAAGGCTGGCAATACAACACAATAACTTAAGTGAACTATAACCGCGGGGACTTGTTTATAGAGCCAAAGCTGTATGGAACTGTAGTATCCACAAGGCTACTTGCATTATGAAATATCGGGCTTCAAGTGAAATCGCCTCCAACCAAACATATAGCAAGTTAGAGAGAGACTTTGCATGCGACAACTTTTTCTCAAACAGTGCCTTAGAATATCCTCTTCCGATGATAATGGAAGACTCCACAGTCCACGGATGGTCTTTTTATCTGTCGATAAGTAATTGCAAAACTTTAAATTCTACCAATTATAGATATTATGTGGATCCTGAAAAGACATACCAGTTCGTTATTGACTGAACACAAGCAATCATTAATCTTTAACATTTAAAGGATGACAAGTAGCAGTTTATGCAGAAATTATGTGATTTGAAGAAGATATAGGGAAGCACACATCTGCGAAACAACAGCAGGGTCACTGGCATTGTCTTGTATGGCCTTATACAATGTAACTTAACCACAAGTTCTAAGTGATCACTGACATTGCAAAACACAAGAACGCAATGGATGGTCAAAGTATATATAGTAAAACACATGTTATTAATAATTATGCTTTCATTTTCACATATTTATTTTACCAAAAGCAAAGCCATACAAATTATTATAGTGGTCACTTGATTATACAGTTTACACAGATACACTGTTTCTGCAATGGTTGTATAATCATCAAAATAACAATAAAATTACTAAATTGTAATTAAGGTCAACAACATTATACGCGGTCACACAGTGACCAAAGTAAATTTATTGTACATACTACAGTAATTCAAAAAGACAACACTTAAACATCATAATTTAGAAGCTTATATATGACAGCTTAACTTAAATGGTCCCACACCTCCTCCTTTTATTCTTCAAACCCAAAACCTCATATAAGTGGTCGTGTTCTCTCAATCTCATATGTGTTAGCATTCTCTTGTATCATCCGTAACGAGTGTGGGAAATGGCCTTCTTGCCGCGCTTGCTCGTTCACCTTGGTTCTTCTTTGTTGTGGAAAATGTGATCTCCTTTTGAGAAGACGGGGTAAAACAAAAGTACTGACGATTACCATGTAACCATGTCTTTGTTTAACAGTAAACATGTTTCAAAGATAAATTTTTTGCTAACACTAGAATTTGTTTACCTCTATTGGGACGTTTTACTCATTCATGTAGTCTTGATTAGTGGAAGTTTATAGTAAATCTGACTTCCCCCTTACGGAGTCTTGATTGCAAAATATGAAATCATCTTTGGTTTGATGAACACCTAGATTCTTTGACCATCTTATTCCCTGCAATTAAAATAAGTTGCACCATATGCATCACGTTTCATTGGCCTTGTTATATGGCAAATTTTAACGTTTTAAACATCCTCAATTCTCAAAATCTTGCCATTTTGGACCCAAATGCTAAAAGGATATTGGAAATCTTGGTTTTGACACGAGGAAATAAAATACAAATTTGATCATTTCATTAGTAATTTTAGTAGTCTGAATTTCAAAATAGACTTCTTTCTTTTAACAATTTGGACCTGTTATTTTATCCCAATCGCGACCGTAGGTATAACATGAGTGTATGTACAAGGAGAATCACAACGACCAGATGACATTAGCGGAACTTAACTTCTATCATCAAAAATGTTAATTTTTTTTATAAAAGATTGTTACTGTAATTCTTTTCAATAATTGACTGGAGTTCTTATCTACTTAACAAATTATTCTTGGTATTAATGAGCAGCATAGCCGCGCCATGCTACAAGTTATGTTTTAATACTTTTGCTAAAGGTAAGTATCCCAGCCTCATTAATGTCAGATTCAAATGAAACAAAAACAGATCAAGGAGTAAGCAGTTTTATCAGTTTAAACATAAAATTTGCAAGAGAGAATGATCCTTGTCTTGCGAACTTATAGTTTTGGTGAAACTTATTCTTGCTGAATTATAAATGGGTGTATGACCATCAAAATAATAGAAACATGACGAATTACATTGAAGGTTCAGCCACACATATACACGATTACCTAAGGTTAAACATTAGACTTTTCGGGTCAAGCTTATACCAAATTAGTAATAAATAATCTCGGCTATTACTTTTATTTTTCGCACCTGTTTGTCACCTTTGGTTTTAGAAATAGGCATATAACAAATTTTATACGGAGTATTCTGAAAATTTAATTTAGTAATCCCAAAAAAGCAGATAGAGGGGGGATTGGTAAGAAGTAACGGTTCAACCCGTGACCCAAACTCATTTTGACCCATTTCCTGACCCGTCCCTCCATTTTGAGACCGCTAGTTTTATTGTCATTGCCTCAGTCACCTTGTGCCACTTCTAAGGTTTTGGATACACTCTATATATCCTGTTACGGATATATCTTCACAGCCTATGACAATGTTTTAAACAATTTGCATCACAAACCATGAAACTTGGATTTTCTGATATTATTAGGTCGTTTGATGTTAGAAATCTAGTATTTCAGTATCCTACTGTTATAAATAATTGCACCAACTTGTGCAATGATAACACATAATGGGAATAAGAAGAATCAAGTATCATCATTACCTGATGTTAGACTAGCAATGTCGACTCGAACCGCACCCATGAAATCTGAACAAACCGATAATAGGCTCCGCACGGGAAGACGTTCCCTGTCCTTAAAAGGTGTTTACGTGCTCGATTCGCTGCAAGCCTCTTACGTAACGACCCCAGGATTGATGCAGACCCTCGTTGCCTTCGTCGTGACGAATACAACTTAATGACAATGGCGGAGCGAAGCCACAGTATAGCAAGAAAATAAAAGCAATTTGCAACAACTTATATGTTCTCTAATAACTTTTATATATGTGTTTAGTTGTGTGTGTCCTTCTCTTGAAAAGCTGCTAATATCCTTTTATAAGCACAATCAAGGAAAACCATGATATCAAGCATGCACAAAATTAGGAGATCATGGACTAGCGGTTGCAACTGAAGGTTGCCTTCCAAACCAACCCACTATCCTATTTTTGTGGTTGACCAAGTGACATACACATACATATACTTTAGCAGTTGTTGCTTTATGAGCTTACACTATAAGCTTAATAAGTAGTACATCAAGTCACAACTTTGACTACTTGTACATTATGCTTTAACTCTTCAAAAAACTTGCCAACCTCATCATAAAGTTCCAACAATCCCCCACCAGGTTGGAAAGTTTTCTGCTACTCTAATAGGTTGTGTCACGAAGGTGTCATTACGATTAAACCCCGTTTACTCAAAGCATGTAAAGTGAAATCGATTCAATGGTGTCCTAAGGAATTAAACCACCGAACCTTAATGATATCACCTAACATACTTCTACACACTTCCCATTGTAACCATCTCATTCTCAAACTGAGCGCGAATATGGCCATGCGCTTAAATCCTGTTTCATAACCCTCTAAGAGAGAAACCACAACTCTCCATTCAAGGCGGCACCACCTCTAGGTTATATAGGCAAAGCTACTCTAACGTCTTCGTTGCTAAGACGCCTCACAAGCTTTGTTAAGAGAATATCTCATCCTAATTCGGCAACGCCGTGCTATCTTCGATGTACATGGGTCAATTGATTGATAGCACCTTCTATCAGTTAGTGACTTCGTTGTTTCCCATTAAACTCAAGAGGTAGGAGCACTACATTCAAGTTGGGTTTCCATCACTAACCGATTCACATATGGTTTCAGACCCATGCCTCTATCATCTCTCAATAAGTCTCTCGTCAGAGGCTTAAAGGAGAAATTTCGATAAGTTACTATAATACTTATCGATCTCATCTCAAACACTCACTAAGTCTCTCGTCACAGTCTTAGTGGTGTCACAGTCAAGTTTCTAGTTCACTTGACTAACGTGTCATTAATGGCCATTCTCGTTATATCTTGAATTTCATAATCAACAAAATATTGAGTTATTAAGTCTCTATTCACTTAACCTCCTCTATTGCCACGACTAGGCAAATAACACAACTTCCATATTGAAGTGTAAATGCACACTTGTTTCTTGCACACTTAAGAATCATCATATTGTGTATGAGTTTAACAATCCACCAACTTGTGAATTTTCTTATGGTTTTCATGTGTATTTGTAATTCTCAGTATATTCTATTAGGATCTCGATTACAATATTAGAGGGACGAAAAGGAAAGAATAATGATCATAGTGATCAGTTATGATCACAATTCTATTCCAAATAAGGGACATAGAGTGATAGTTTCAACTTGATGTTGCTTACCAGATCACCCATTCTTTATCAATCACATACACATGAAACACCATAAACTCATTCAATATGTTATGCGTAGGATTATAACTTGTTTATGTATAACCCCCACCATAAATCTCAATATTAAATTTATGTCGTAAGAATTCACATATAAGTACCACATTTGGTTCAATCACTCACCAGTGCAACACAGTATGGAATCACAATTCACATACCAAATTTTTTCTTTAGTTTTAGAAGATAAAAGTTTCTTCGTCAAACTTTTAGATTATAACTTAACGTATTGTTAAGATGAACAACTTTGTTATTTCACTCGTTATTATCTCAACAAATACTTCAACATGTATTCTAAAACAACAAATTTGATTCATGCATGTATAAACCAACAAGTTTATATTGCTAATATAGAATTCATTTTACAGATTATATAGTCACCGGGCATGTCTCAACACGAAACATAATTGTACCACTAAACAATCTACATAGTTCTTAGCTAACCATGCGTTTTCCATATCTGAGTGTTGTGGTTATTTTAGTTGCACCATCAGCCCTTCAATAGCCACATATAAATCTCATATAAAATCACATTAAAACAGCGTTAATTCCCAGTCTCCCAAACACAGAAAACTTGGTTTTCTCTACACCAATTTTCTCAAAGATGTTGGAAATTTTGTGTGGACCTGACCAAGCACGCATCTCGCTTATTGTATTAATATTAAAAAGAACTTGTAAATTATCCAATTTATTAGCTTGAAAGTACCAACATATTTTGCACTAAAACCATACAAGTTCGAAGGTTACAGTTCAGTTCCTTTGGTTTCATCAACAGTTGGACACAAACTAAATTTCCAATATGAAATAATATGAGCAACGATAAACACCTTTTAAGATTGTTAGAAATCTAGTATTTCAGTATCCTACTGTTATAAATAATTGCACCAACTTGTGCAATGATAACACATAATGGGAATAAGAAGAATCAAGTATCATCATTACCTGATGTTAGACTAGCAATGTCGACTCGAACCGCACCCATGAAATCTGAACAAACCGATAATAGGCTCCGCACGGGAAGACGTTCCCTGTCCTTAAAAGGTGTTTACGTGCTCGATTCGCTGCAAGCCTCTTACGTAACGACCCCAGGATTGATGCAGACCCTCGTTGCCTTTCGTCAGCGAACGAATACAACTTAATGACAATGGCGGAGCAGAAGCCACAGTATAGCAAGAAAATAAAAGCAATTTGCAACAACTTATATGTTCTCTAATAACTTTTATATATGTGTTTAGTTGTGTGTGTTCCTTCTCTTGAAAAGCTGCTAATATCCTTTTATAAGCACAATCAAGGAAAACCATGATATCAAGCATGCACAAAATTAGGAGATCATGGACTAGCGGTTGCAACTGAAGGTTGCCTTCCAAACCAACCCACTATCCTATTTTTGTGGTTGACCAAGTGACATACACATACATATACTTTAGCAGTTGTTGCTTTATGAGCTTACACTATAAGCTTAATAAGTAGTACATCAAGTCACAACTTTGACTACTTGTACATTATGCTTTAACTCTTCAAAAAACTTGCCAACCTCATCATAAAGTTCCAACATTTGATAGGTCAGAAACTGTGCTATATAGAGTACCATCAGGTCATCAACTAAACTGTCAACTTATTTCTTAATTATCTCACAACTGCTGTAACAGACAAGCAAATAATGTACACTCATCTTCCGTAAATCAGAACAAAAGGCCAATAAAATTAGATGGCAAAAAGATGTAACCATGTGTTATTTACTCGGACACACATATCGTTTGTCTTCAAGGCTGGCAATACAAGTCAATAACTTGAGTGAACTATAACAGCGGGGACTTGTTTATAGAGCCAAAGCTGTATGGAACTGTAGTATCCACAAGGCTACTTGCATTAAGAAATATCGGGCTTCAAGTGAAATCGCCTCCAACCAAACATATAGCAAGTTAGAGAGAGACTTTGCATGTGACAACTTTTTCTCAAACAGTGCCTCAGAATATCCTCTTCCGATAATAATGGAAGATTCCACAGTCCACGGATGGTCTTTTTATCTGTCGATAAGTAATTGCAAAACATTAAATTCTGCGAATTATAGATATTATTTGAATCTGGTAAAGACATACCAATTGGTTATTGACTGAACGCAAGCAATCATTAATCTTTAACATATAAAGGATGGCACGTAACAGTTTATGCAGAAATTATGTGATTTGAAGAATATATAGGGAAGCACACATCTGCGAAACAACAGCAGGGACACTGGCATTGTCTTGTATGGCCTTATACAATGTAACTTAACCTCAAGTTCAAAGTGATCAATGACATTGCCTTGAATGGCAAGATGATCAGCAGCAGGTGGTGGGCAGATAAAAGAAACACATCAGAAACATCTGATTTGCTGCTTTACTAATATGCAGAACACAAGAACTCAATGTATGGTCAAAGTATAGATGCTAAAACACATCTTATTAATAATTATGCCTTCATTTTCACATATTATTGCAGTGGTCACTTGATTACTGAATTGCCAATACTGTCAACAGCTTTATAAGCGATCACATAGTGACCAAAGTAATTCAAAGAGACAACACACAAACATCATAATTCAGAAGCTTATATACGACAGCGTAACTTAAATGGTCCCAGATCCACTCCAAACTCCTATATCTTCATCACAAATTGTTTTTGAGCAAGAAAAGTAGAGTAAGCATTTTTCATTATCTAGCGTCATTTCCCGATATAAACATGTCTTCTCTTCTTCTTCTTCAAGACCAAACTCTCTGTAGCATCAGCAATTGCATTGAACCACTTGACTTTTCGTGTTGACAACATGAGATATCCCATCACCAATCCGACTAATGTTCCACATCCATATCCCAACGTCACCACTTCCCACGTAAATCCACTTTCCTCCTCTTGATCTTCGCGTGCTTCAAGTTGTGGTTTGTGTGTATACTCACTGCACTTTTTGGGCAGCGGAAACCCACAAAGTCCCACATTCCCTTCAAATGAGTTCTCATCAAATGTGTTGAACTGCGTTCCGTCTGGTATACGCCCTACAAGACGGTTATGCGAGAGACTTAAGACTTCGAGAGTCTTGATTCCTGCAAGACTTTCAGGGATCTCTCCTGAGAGTTGGTTCCAAGAGAGGTCTAACGACTCAGTCTCTATAAGATTCCCCAGAGCATGTGGAATTGGACCAACGAGGCTGTTGTGGGACAAGTTGAGCACTATTAGCGAATTAAGACCACCGATGACGTTTGGAATCTGTCCTTCAAATGTGTTATCTGATAGATCAATAATTGTGTAGTCAACCGAAATTTTTGGAAAATTTTGATTCACCCCTTTCACCGTAACATAGAATGAGTAATACTTTCCACCTACACCCATGCTTATATACGATGGTGTTGTGCTGCTTTTAACAACATTCTTCATCGAATTGAAATTTTGAAAATATTTTACAGGGAGTTGCCCCACAAACCCATTATGAGATAAATCCATAACTCGAAGACTTGGAAAGGGGGATTCAACAGTTGAAGAGGGTTGAATGCGTCCATGAAAGTTGTTTGATTTGAGGACAAGATCCTGCAAATTTGGAAGGCCTTCTAACCATCCAGGGAATGTACCATTCAAATGGTTGTTTCCAAAATCAACTACTTTCAAGGATTGACATTTGGACAAGGAAATTGGCACCTCTCTACTTAATTGATTTCCATTCAAACTAAGCCCTTCTAATCTTCCACAATCCCCGTATATGTTTGGAATTGTTCCTTGAAAGCTATTGTTCCCCATATCTATCATTCCAAGAGACGAGGTGATATTTCCAAAGCACTGTGGAATCAATCCACCAAAGCGATTATTGGACATATCCAAAATCTTTAGCTTGCTCATGTTGCAAATTGATGGAGGGAATGTCCCTTCAATCAAGTTGGACTCCAGAAGCAAATATTCCAACCCATCAGTACCTCCAATCTCCCCTACCCAATGAGGAATTTGGCCATGGATTTCGTTGCTAGAGAGATCTAAGTAACCAAGTTGTTTCATGGCTCGAAATGAATTCGGAAACACCTTTAGCTTGCAAGAGGCCAATCCTAAAAATGTAAAACCAGGGTTGACATAATGATTGGCATTCTTTGTTGTAACAGAGAAACTGCGGTAAGAGAGATCGAGATATTCAAGGTTTGTGAGGCTTGACAACTATGTATCCAACTCCAATTCACCACTAAAATTATTATGAGAAAGGCCTAGAGCAGTGAGGTTGGTGAGTTGTCGAAATGTTTGCACATCAATTTGGCCACCTAACTGATTGGAATTGAGGAATAAGTATTTTAATGATGGAAGAGCAAATGACTCAAAAGGTACATTTCCACTAAACATGTTACTCATTAGATTGAGAGTTTCTAAAGAGGGGGAAGTAAACAACCAAGATGGCAATGTCCCATTAAGTCTGTTATATGATAAAGTAAGGTGTTTTAGGTTAACTGGTATTTCCAAAGGGATGCCGCCTGTGAAATCGTTACCTTCCAAGACGAGTGTTTCCAAAGAATGAAGATTGAAAATGTAATGAGGTAATTTTCCTTTCAACCCAGTGTAGGGAGGATTTCGAAATTTCAAAGAAGAAGTGATATTAGAATATTCAAGAAAACCATACGAGGAGAGATCAAGAAAGACCAATTTATGAAGGAGTGTGATATCCGGTGGGACTTGGCCAGAAAACGAGCAACCAGAGAGGTTGAGATGTGTGAGACTATTTGAAAACTGTACGAAAGTATCAACAACAATAAATAAACAGTAGAACCTATATTCAAACCTAAGCCTCAATAGTCGGCTTAGATTAAATCTACAATAGTATCCAAAGTGTTACAAGATCAGATTAATGTCAATGAGACAATAACCATACAAATATAAAGAAGAGACAAGATCTGTGAGATGATCAGAAAGAAGAGAATGTTAGACAATGACTGCACACACAGTTGTTTCTAACCCTAGATTAGGGGACTTATTAAATAGGAGATTAAGATACACAAAGACCCTCTAACGGCTATAAATGACTCATCGCCAGAATGAGAAATGCTTGAAAGATAAATGAGCTTCTTGGAACTTTAAACCATTTATGCTTTGTCCATGATTAACCCCTGTAATAAGCCCGCACGGAACATAACTTGAAGACCATTAGCTATTGATAGAATGACATGTTTGCCACAGATTAATACCCCAAAATTTAACATTCCCGCTTAATCGATGGGCAAACATATCAAACAATATCAATTTTTCACACAAGAATTTATGCCGATAAACAGGAGGTTTTTAGTAAGTATGTCTGCAGCTTGGTTTGAAGAGCCAATCTTTTGGCACTTATAACACCTCTTGCAATTTTTTCCCGATGAAGTGAACATCAATTTCAAAGTGTTTTGATCTTTCATGAAAAGCAGTGATTGACAAGAAGCGATTTGTTATCACAAAAAGATTAACAGGAGATTGATATCAACTTTAGATCTTTTAAGATTTTTGAATCCAAATAATTTCACAGGTGCAGAGACATTGATCTATACTCGCTTTTGTGAAAGATTTTGAAAGAGTGTTTTGTTTTTACTCTTCCATGAGATCAAACAATCATTAAAGAAAACACAATAACTCGTGATGATTTTCGGTTTTCTTGCATTTGGCCCAATCTGCATCACCGTATCCTTCAAGATGATTTTCGAGTTCTTTGAAATTGTACCTTAGACCTTTTCCGGAGCTCCTTTTAGATATCTCGAACATTGAGGGCACATTCTAGATGATATTTCAAAGGAGAATGCATATATTTTGCCGCACAATCAACCGAGTATGAGATGTCGTCTTGTATGGGTGAGATAGATAAGTTTCCCAAGTAACTTTTGATAACCATGATGTTGACAAGTAAGGGATCATCAACACTGGAATGTATGGAAGGACGAGTTGGGTTTCATAGAGTGGACACGTGTTTGCACCCAAGAAGACCAAATTCTTTGAGGAGTTCAAGATGAGATTTTCTTTGGGTGAGACATATGTCATTCCCGCTTTTAAAACCTCAATGCCAAGAAAATATTTTAAGTTTCCCAAGTCTTTGATATGAAATTTTGATTTTAGGAACTCTTTGAATAGGTTTATCTCATCAATACGCTTTCATCAGACAATATCATCCACATAAACAAGCGTGGAAATAAACTTGTTTTCTCTGCTTTGGTGAACAAAGAGTGATCATTGATGATTTAACAAAGTTATTTTCCTTTAAAACACTAACAAGTTTTTCATTCCATTTCGGGAGCTTGTTTTAGGCCATATAGAGACTTGACAAGTTTGCAAACTTTATTCTTATTGTTCTCATTACGTAACCCCTTGGGATGGTCATATAGATATCCTCATCAAGATCTCCATACAAGAAAGCATTGTTAACATCAAGTTGGAAAAGAGGCCATTTGTTTTTCACGCCTAAGGCAATAAGACATCTAACAAGAGACATTTTCACAACAGAGAAAAAGTTTCATCATAGTCTATTCCTTCCCTTGGTTATAACCTTTAACAACTAATCTAGCCTTGTATCTATCAACTTCAACATTGGCTTTATATTTGATTTTAAAGATCCATTTGTAACCAATGGGAGTTATATTAGAGGTAGATCGTTATATCCCAAGCATGATTTTCATTTAAGGCCTCAATTTCGAGTTCATAGCATCAACCCAATTACTATCAAGGATAGCTTCTTCATAACAGTAGCTTCAATACTTTTATTAAGACTAGAAGCAAAGCGATAATTTTCTTTGTTAAGGTTGAGTAATTAACAACCTTTTCAACACCATATTTGACTTTCCTTCTACAATAAAGTCATTGAGATTATCGGGCAACTTGGAAACTCGGTTGACCTTCTAGCGCAGATGGTGGCAAGCCTCTTTCTTGTTCGTAGTTCGATTTGAATCGATGATGTATCGTGAGAATATGAAGATGCATCGCAGGATGTGATTCATGTGATATGGTGCCCTCGTGGTGTGTATTATCATCTATAGATGTTGCAACAGTTCATCATCCCTAGTAGGATGACTCAACATTGTGCCATCATCATAGGATGTCACTCTCCTTCATCATTAGGACTTATTTGTGAGTCAAAGAAATTTTGTGATTTAAATCTTTAGGCACATAAGTTTCAACAAAAGGTTTTGACAAAGTATTTTTCATTTTGAAGGAAAAAGCAGTTTCATAAATTTGACATCTCTAGAATAAAATATATTTTTGTTTCTAAGCTCAAAAGTTTATAACCTTTTTCTCATTTGAATAACCAATAAAGACACTTTTCTCGGACCTACTACCAAATTTATCGATATGTTGAGAATGGTGGCATAGCATAAGCACCAAAGACTCTAAGGAGAGAGAGGAAGGGTCATGCCCATACACAAGGGAGAAGGGAGACTTGCGGACAACACCGAAAAGGGTAACCTGTTTATGACATAAGCAGCAGTTAGAACACATTCATGCCAAAGATATAGAGGTAATTCCCCCTGAAACATAAGGGATCTAGCCACATTAAGGAGATGCCTATGTTTCCTTTCTGCAATACCATTTTGTTGTGGTGTATAAACACAAGAGGTTTGATGTAAAATTCCTTTTTCATGAAAGAAGTGTTGAAGTTTGTTATTGACAAATTCTGTCCCATTATCACTTCTGAATATCTTAACATTTTGTTCAAATTGATTTGATAGCATGTGAGTAAAGTTAACAATGGAAACATAAACATCATCCTTTCCTTAAGCATATACACCCGCACTGACCCTAGAATAGTCATCAACAATGGTTAAAAATATTTGTAACCATCTTTGCTAGTGACTTTATATGGTCCCCATACATCTAGATGAACAAGTTGACCAATTTTAGTTGACTTGTGTTCACTTAGAGGAATGGTTCCTGGTTTGTTTAGCTTTATTGCAAGTATCACAAAGATGGCGATTCGGATGTACTATCAAGTTTAAGAGTGGGTTTAAGATATGTAGGACTTGGTCGAGGATGACCAAGTCTTTGATACCGAGATTTCTAGAAACATGACAAATGTAAATGCGCTTATTAGAAGTAATCTTACATGTAGAATCAATATCAAACATATATAACCCATTGCATTGTTTACCAATCCCACAATCCTTTTTGATGTAAATCTTGTATATAGCAATTAGATTCATTAAACCCAACAAACATCTTATTGTCTCTAGCAATCTTATGAATGCAGACAAAGAACCGACATTGTACTCGTGAACAACCGTAACATCAAAAGAGTTAGGTCATTATTGACCTTTAAATCACCAATTTTAGTAATTAAGGCCTGAGTACCATTGGGATGTCCAACAGTTAGACCAAGATTTGAAATGTCAACGACATTAATTAAAAATTTTGCAGACACAGTCATGTGCTGATTTGCACCAGAGTCAACAATCCAACCAAGACTAATGTTTCCAGATAAGATTTTTGTGTTGTTTTTAAAAAATTTGTTGAAGTTTATGTTAAACTTGACACTGCCATTAAAGAAAGTTCCTGAAAATTTTTCACCTGCCATGTTGGCATTAGCAGAAGACACATTGTTGTCATTAAGAAGACTCATAAGTCTGGAGAGCTGTTCATTAGACAAAGTGTAACACCCCAACCCGACAAGGGTAAAGATATCACAAATACAGTTTCATATCAGAACTTTAAGTACTACACAAAAGCGGAAGTCTTTACAAAATTTTCAAAAGAGAACATAAATAACTTAATAACCAAAATAATTCCAAGATCTCTATGGTCAAATCTTTGCTCTCACTCTACTCTCAAACCCGATTAGCTATCCCAAAAGCTCATCTTGAAATACCTAAAAACCGCCAGCAGAAAAGAAAATGCGGTGAGCTTACAAAGCCCAAAGAATGATATAACGAAACAAAACTAAACAAAACAAATATACAAATAACGAAATCACAACGGAATGGGAATCATGAATCATTGAAGATTTTATGAAACACACATACCCGTAATCGGAAGAAACACACAACGATTAACAACAAACACATTACATCTTGAGGACACGACGGAGACACATCAAATAACCAAGCACATAATAAATCGCCAAGTAGAGTGCATATAATCCAAACGAAAATCTAAAGACTAACGGAAACTATTTCCGAAAATAAACATGGCATTCATACAAATCAATTAATCTAAAATCAACACTCTTAATCAAATTTTGCAAAGAATGGATATAATAACAAATCATGGCGGTCACATGCAAATAGAAAACATAGTAGACAAACTATAACTAAATAGACCAAACAAAACATAGCATAGCCATTCGCAATTATCGAACGGATATCATAACTAAACCAGTTCTCGATCAAATCTTAACATCGCAGAGTTTTAACATAGCGTATCAAACATAAGCGAGATAAATACCCTAACGTATAGACAAAGTTCACCGATTAATCGAACAATCATACTTACTAAACTTTCGGGATACTTAATTTCATACTAGCACATTTACCTCACGGATCAACGAATTTCACATACGATAAACTAACATAACATCGATGACAACATACTTAATCATATTCAAACACATTAACATTTCCTAACATAATAGACGGTAGTCACATAATCATACAAAAGCATAAACACATATAATAAGCCTAGCACATAATCATAAACACTTGAACATACCGAACAAAATCAGAATACTTAACATAAAAATAACAGATAAAGATTTAGTTAACATCCACGAGCCCAAAACATATCATATCGGAACATCATACTTATTCAGAATTAATCTCAGAAAATAATTTGGAGTAACTAGCTCCCAGAGTTTTGTGAAGACGCGTATTGCACACGACATCATTCACCGACAAATCATATCGGATAACATATCGATCTAGGATGCATCCATACGCCCACGCAGATATTGGTCATATAACATAACTTGAGCTCATAACGAGATAATGATAAGGGACGTGGCGTAACATCACTCACCGCCCTAGAGTCATGTCGAGGTGCATCGACACGGACATGGAACCCCATGACTAGTGAAATATTTGCTCGGATGTCAAACTAACTTAGGTCAAACAGATTGTCATAAATGACACGGATCATAATCAAACACAAAGTTCAACAGATAACATATCGATAATTCATATCATAAGGTTCATGTTCAAAGGTTCAAGTCAAGTTTATGTCGTAGTCACATGTCATACTTTCATAATCGAATTTCATAACCAAATGTTCACAATTCGTAAGTTCATAATCAAATATAGCAAGGTTCAACAATTGTGCATATCAAAGTCTTTCTAACATAACGCTCAAATCGATATTGCATGATCCAATAAAACAGTGTTTCAAACAAGCAACGGATCAAACAATCGAAAGGGTTCATAGCAATGGCATAGGAAACCCTAATAATTGAAATAGGAAAGCTAACGAAAAGAAAACGTCATAAGAAACCTTTACTGAAAAGGTCAGAATATCTGTACCTTAAAGCAAATGAGAGAAAAGCAAACGAACGAGTGAATCACGAAGATATAACGTCGCGTCTCCTTCAACGAATCTACACGGATTATGATTTATTTAATACTTATTAGCATCATTAAAGTTATAACGGATTCATCGCATTAACATTCTTAGAGTTGTGAGTATATCCTTATTCTTAGTGACGGACGGAAATTACGACATTTTTAGAGTATTAATTATTAATTAGCCAGACCTATGGGTTGCAAATGACAAACGGTAAACTTAAGGGTTTAATATGACAAATATCTTATTTGAGGACTTATATGATCATCATTCAAAGTATAGGGTTTACAAATGTCAAGAACGGATTTTAGGACTCTCTTCAAATTAGTTTACACAAGCCTTTATGCTTTACATGATTAACCACGACTCACATGTAACATTTATTCGAACGCAACCTAAATGAGACCATGCATACAAGACTTTCAATTCATGACACTTAGTTCCTTACATAAAATCATAACTCACGCATGTCTACATCACGCTTAGTACTAGCTCATTATACTCTTAATTATTAGTTATTAATGACTCCAAGACTTACCATTCTCACATGAAATAACTAATTTACACCCCAGCTTTTAACCCTAACCGACTTCCTATTTATGTTTCTAGGGTTTTCCCAATCTTTTAAATACCACATTAATACGCATTAAATTGACATGTTACAGATTTTAATGACTCATCACTTTGACCTAGAACTTGTGAAAAATAAACGGAAGTTGAACAAAGCTCATGCATGCCTTTACACAATTAACTCACACATGTCGACCCTTTTACCCTACGTTAACAAGACCAAAATCCTTTTCTTCCTCCCTTGTTTCAACATATACGCCACTCATGCAAATCCCAACTTAATATACGTGTTTCCCGACTCACCAACAAATCGACACCCACACACACACATATACGTTTAACCATTCTTAAGTCAACCCAAGCTCACATATATTTTCACAATGCATGCAAATCGACACAAACCTTCTTAATGCAAAAATCAAAGTTTCATGATCCACATTTATTCCCGTTTAACTTATAACCACACAACTTATGACCTAACCATGCGTTAACTCATACATGTATAATATATGTTTATGATTTCATGTGACCATACCCAAGTTACTTGCTAACCGATTTAAACACACATCGACACACATATACATAGTTTCGGAAAAAGACATGAACACCTAATATGTACACACGACAAGCTCACATGCTTCACAACTCACGCATGACTCACGGTTTATTATTCATAAGGTTCGGTTATCTCGTATTGCTCGACTCACAGTTTTAAGGACTTTACGTTTGCATGTTTTACAAATAATTAACCGATTCGTATATATGCTTGTTCGATTCACGTGGCTCGGCATAGTTATGGTCCGATTCATACTTCACAACTTAAAAGGTTTTACGTTTGCATGTAACATAAGTGAGACGAGGAAGAATGTGGTTATACCTTGGCAAGGTTTTCGATTCAAGCACACCGAACCCAAGAGTAGCAGCGATCGGTAGAAAAGAAAAGGGAGAAAGATTGTGCCGTGACTTTGTGTAGACTAGGGTTCCAATTCTATGTATTGTGTTTGTATTTATATTTTATATGTATACCCGATCGGGTCTAGGGCTTGGGGTGGCTTGGTTCTCGGCTCAAAGCCCAACCGGCTCACAAACAAATCTCGGCCCAACATGAGGGTTGGCTACCGATCGGATCACAAACAAAAGAAAAACGAGGCCCAAACTTATGTTGCGTGACTTATATTCTTTTGTCGTACTAATGTCGTTAATATATATACACGTTAGGTTTTTCAAATAAAATATAAGTTAGGTTTTTAGTTTCGTTAAATGAATTTTATTATATTTTACGTGTTTTAAAGTTTTGATCTCAAGGGTAAAATAGTCTTATTATGCGTTTATATTTTTAGGGTTTTACACAAAGAGACAGAGAGTTGCTAGCTCTATTATCGGTGATATGATTAGTATCGTTGAAACATTGTTATGGCGATGTGTCTAGCATTAAAGTTCCTTTTGACATATCCAAAGAGATAGCCAACAAGATCATAGCATCTATCAACAAAGTGTGACCGTGTTTTTGCGGTTAGTACATTTGAGATTCATGTTTGGTCCTCTGTTATTAGAGTCATGCCGCATTAAAACCGAACCTTTATTAAAATTGTTGTTGTTAGATCCTTTTTGTTATCAAAAATTTTCCACTATCAAAAGTTTTTGCAAAGAAAAGCGGTGGCATTGGGTTTAGCGTAACTATTCCCGGATGACACATTTCTATGAGATTCTTCTCCGGAGACAACAGAGAAAGCGCTTTGACATTAGGCAAAGGGTCTCGGTTAAAATATTACTTCGATAGGAACATAAGTGTCATCAAGACCCATAAGAAATTGCATTAATTTGATTAGGCGATTGTGTTTTTCAAAATGTTTTGCGCCTCACAAGTGCATGGAGGCAAGCTAATCATTCAATCAAATTGTTTCCATAAAGAGTTAAGGTTGTTGTAATAATCGCAAGAGAAGACCCACTTTGACTAAGAGAGTTTATATTTTTATGCAAATTAAAAATAGATGAACCATCAACCTTATCATAAGTATCTTTAAGATCATTCCACATTTCATAAGCGGTTTAGCATAGATAGCACCACCAAATAATTCGGATCGAGAGAGTTAAGAATCCGGTAACCACAACAGAGTTACAAGTATCCCATTGATTAGCAAGACTAGGGATTGAGTCATCTCTTATGCAAGTACCATCAATAAACCCTAACTTATTATGATTCCTTACTTAAAGGTCATGGCCATATTCCATATTTTATAATTTTCGGCCCAGTGAGTTTGATAGAAATAATGGGAGTACCATTGGTGTTATTGGGTGTAAATACAAAGCATCACCAAAGGACAAGCTTTTCTCGGTGGAAGAACCACCACCACCACCAATATTATCATCACCAATGTACCATAATGCAAACAATAAGATGTATAAAAAGACAGACAAATATAATAGCAAGAAGCGAGATAGACATATAAAGAAATAAATAAGACTTTGTAATTAAGAAACAACAAGTACCAAGCACGTGGACTAGGGTAAACCGAGCGGTATTCATACCACTCGTGAGGTGGCGATCAAGATGTTAGTCTACCCGTTTGCACCCACAAAGACTTAAGTACTGTTTGTTTGAAGAAGAGACTAGACTTAGACTTACAAAGCAATATGCAGCGGAAAGAACAAATCACAATATGAAATAACCAGTGATTATGCCAATAGCAATACCCCAAACCACCAACTTGTTGCTGAAGAGATGTCCCCAAGTTTCTATGAAGAAACCCTTGGATGGTGAATCAATAATGATAATGAGCACGATGCTCGATACCATGTCACGAAAGTATCAAAGAACAATAAATAAACAAGAGAACCTTTATTCAAACCTAAGCCTCAATAGTCGCTTAGATTAAATCTACAATAGTATCCAAAGTGTTACAAGATCGATTAATGTCAATGAGACAATAACCATACAAATATAAAGAAGAGACAAGATCGTGAGATGATCGGAAAGAAGAGAATGTGAGACAATGACCGCACACACATTTGTTTCTAACCCTAGATTATGGGACTTATTAAATAGGAGATTAAGATACACAAAGACCCCTCTAACGGCTATAAATGACTCATCGTAGAAATGAGAAATGAGCTTCTTGGAACTTTAAACCATTTATGCTTTGTCCATGATTAACCCTGTAAATAAGCCCCTGACCGAACATAACTTGAAGACCATTAGCTATTGATAGAATGACATGTTTGCCACAAATTAATACCCCAAAATTTAACAAAAACCTTCCTATTTCACGTGGAATTTGGGAACCACTAAAATTATTGAAAGCAAGATTGAGTGTTTGTAGGTGAGGAAGGTTGAAGAGGGAGCTGTTAGGATGGATGATACCTTTCAGCATTCCGCAACTAACATCGATGCCGATAACATCACCGGTGGAGTAGTTGCAAACAACTCCATTCCAATTACAGCAATCTGTACTTGTGTTCCAATTCATCATTATCGGATGATAATCAAAACCGAACCTTTCATGACAGTAGTAATCAAGGTCTTCGTCTGTGTAATTGATGGATGAAAGGTTATGTTTAAAGAGAAGCAAAGCTTCACTCTGTTTTTCAGAGCATTTATGGATATTATTGAAAGAAGAAGCAAAGGTGGTGATAAGAAAGAAAAGAAAAAAGATACTCAACAATTTTGAATCACTCATTGTGTTTTATATATTTTAATTTGAATTGCTATAAACATTCATACTTGCTACACACATATATATACTAACACTGCAGGTTTCACAAGAATATGATCTAAATATGTGTGTGGTCTTAGTTTCATTTCTAAACGTATCACTCGGGTTGTACCAGTCTATCTAAATTGATAGACACTAAACTTTAATTTCTTGTCGATTTATGCACAATTCTAACTTTTGATAGCGATGAAAAAGAATCTTTGAATGAAATATGTTGTTCACAGTAATATTTAAACACTAAATGAAAACGATTTTTGGATGATTCATTAGACCGAAGACTAAATCAAACCAATAGAAGAGCTCAATGCAGTGAAGAAATGTCTAAGAAAGATTGATTGGGATGTAACTGTTTGTGTTTGTGTCTGTGGACCAATAACTTTAGAGTATACGAGGGTTTAAGAAGACTTCAAAGTAAACTTGTCTTGGTCCTTCTGTACCAATAGTTAATGTTACTTCATCATTCTTGACCATACATTTATTATGTCTTAGTCTAATAATAAAATGAAAGGAAATGTAAAATTAGCCTTATTAAATCAACAAAGTTACCAGTGTTCTTGAAGAACATATAAGTTTTCATGTGTCTATTTTTGTTATTTGAACACATTGTTTTGCTTCCATTGTTGCAGTCGATTATGAAATAGCTAAGGACGTGGATTAAACGATAAAAGTAGTCTAGTTTGTTTCTTTTAAGATCTTCAATAGGTAGTTTGCTATATTTTGCTTTGGTGTATTTTTCTTTGGGTCCTTTCCTCTCTTAATTAGCTTGTTTAATTGAGGATGGATGCCGTGTTTTGTATTTGTTTTCTTCTCTTTTTGGGGTCTTCTATAAATTGTTGCCGTTCTAAAAAAAAAAAAAAGGTGATGTCTTAGAATGAGAATTAACTAAATTAAATGAGGAATTTAAAATAGTGACATACTGATATCTAAAATTCTTATGCTTGGACATAAAATATATAAAAGACAGCAGAGATGCAGTTGGGTCTATTTTCTTTTCGGTTCACACATTAGAATTTTGGACAGTGTTCGTTTTCAAGCAGTGTTCGTACTGGACGGTACCTGTTCTGCACTTCTATTACACCTCCATTTGATCTCAGTTCAATACTTGATACTTGAGTCGTATTTTATCTTGCATCGCAATTCTCTCATGTAATCTCTAAATGGGAATTGCCTTCTTGTGGCCTCTACTTGTTTGCTTCAGTTTATCTTCTCTGTTCTCGAGTCTGTGCTTTACTTTTGAGTTTGGACAATCCGAAATTGAAGTTAAGTAGTAAGAATCACTGAATAAACTCGTTATAGTTTATCAATAGTAATGGATTTAACGCTTTGTTTTTGTTAAGCTAAATCTTATGTCAATGCTTTATAACTGAATTTGGATGTTGTATCGTCCTATTGTAATTCTTTGTTAATGATTTGCTCTTTAAGAAGTCTGGCTAGCTACGGATGAGATAAAAAATACTCATATGAACCCGTAGATACATAGAAGATTATTGATCCATAACCATCTTATATAAACAATCATTTACGAAATGTGTATCAGGTTGTTGTCGGTAAATTATAATTATGCCTATTAACTTTTTAAGTCTGTCGGGTTTACATAGCTAATTATTTCAAATGGAGTGAGTAACTGCACAGAACTTGAACTATGACTCAACCATTACAACCACTGAACTTATGGTCATCGTGTCCATCGCCTTTATGGCAATGGCAACCCATGTAACTACCACCTTAATAACCACCACTGATGTCTCAATTATGACAATCTAATTCCTTACAAGACCGAGCCTCATTGACTCTAACGTTACGTTTGTCAAGACTCCGACTATTCATCCCCTTACCAACTCAAACAAAACTTAAGCCCTTCATACAAATCATTCCATCGATCCTGAGTGAGGAAATCTAATTCATTACGGATTCACAGGAACTTAATGATGATTTGTATCTTTATTTATGTTTGTTATAAAAATATACAGTAGTTAGGAATTTGTGTCAAATGAAATAGTGGAAGAGGTTTCAAAAGTGCATACTGATGAGGTTTCTTGTCCCACATCACTGGGTTAGCTAAAGTGGCAGAGGCTGGGAGGTGTATAAAATAAGATGTTGGGATAGGTTATAAAGCATCTTTGAGCTTGGGGCAATGACGCAGCTAATGAGGTAATAACCGAGGCGTCAATTGCTGGTTGAAAACTATTTCAAACCCCTCCTTGGCCTTGGGTCTCCCTTGGCCATCGAGAATTTCTGGAAGGGCTCCTTTTTAAGGGTAAAGCCATACAATCTCTAGTCAAAATTTTGTAAAGTCGTTTGCTTAGTCTTTTAATTGATTTTGGTTAAGCCATTTTGGTTGTCGTATGTTCTTTACCAAAAAAAATTGACTAGCACTAATTTTAACTGAGTTTTGTTATGGTTTGATTAAGCAACAACAGATTTATAGCAAGGCATTAGCTCCTCTTGCAAACCCTTTGGTCCTATCACTGTTGTCTTAGAGCTTAAGATATCAATTCGAGAGCAGAGTGAATCATCTAGTCAACACCCATGACCTACTAGCGCTTAAGTTCATGTTCATTGCGAATCTTTACTTTATGTCTTTATGTTATAATCTCATCAGCTGTTATGGTCTTAGGTCTTTACTATAATGAAAAACTGATTTGCCTTAGTTCATGTAAATAAACCAATTTGTTTCTGTCTAATCTATACCAGTCCCCCAATTTGGCCCCGTAAATTCACGACCAACTCAAATGATTGAGTTCAGCTCACAATGTGACGTGATTAGATTCAAAAGATTGAGTCGGGCCCGTTCCATGATGTGATTTGAGACCAAAGCCATATCTAGATCAAATTATGAGAGCACCAAACTACCAATATCATGTGCAAACCAAACTGGCTGCATTAGTTAATGATGGTTCAATCTTCAATGTGCATTCATGTTCGATACAAACTTTTTGTAGCAGTATATGCGGCATAAAATCTTTACTTGATGACAACAATTCTAACAATGCAACACTTTCTTATGCAAATTGTGATTAAGACCGCAATTCAAATTACCTCAACATTCCATAACAATAACTAGTTTCGAAAAATGAAATAAGATGACAACTCCTATCTCATAAATATAACTAGAAGAAGACATTCTTAAGTCATAACATGTTAGAAACAAAATACATATAACATTTCCTTAATCTGATTCTATAATATCCTCAAAGACTAAACAATGAAACCACTCTCTCAGTCACTCGCTCTGTTGGGCGACAGGGTGCAAACTGCACCCGAAAGACAAGCCACCCTTAGCCCTCAACTCATCTATGTAACTCCTAACCTCTTTAGCAATCATCTTTCTCATAACATCCACAAGACACGTGTCCTCAATCTCCACCGTCCCCTTTTCCACCTCATCACCATCTTTCTTCTTCTCCCCTTCATCGCCAGGTAGCAACAGCGTCAAAAGCGTCATCCCATCACAGCTGCTCACATCACTCACACTCACACACCTCCTCCTTTTATTCTTCTAACCCTCATCATCGCCTGAGAGTCGAGTTCACTCTCAGAAGACCGAGTCAGAGTCAATCCACGTCGCCTGAGCGTCGAGTTCCAGTGATTCTTGATCGCGTAACTCCTAACCTCTTTAGCAAATGTAACTCCTAATTAATCACTCACTCTCTTGGGACAAAACAGGTCCGAAAGACAGGCCATCCTTAGCTCTCAACTCATCAATGTAACTCCTAACCTCTTTAGCAATCATCTTCTTCATGACATCCACAAGACACGTGTCCTCAATCTCCACGTCATCATCACCTTTCTTCTTCTCCCCATCACCAGGTGGCAACAACGTCAAAAGCGTCATCCCATCACAGCTGCTGACGTCACTCACACTCACACACCTCCTCCTTTTATTCTTACCCAAACCATCATCATCATCAGACTGAGTCGACTCGCTCTCAGAAGACCGAGTCAGTCCACGTCGCCTAAGAGTCGAGTTCCAGTGGTTCTTAATCGCGTTGTCCGTACGACCAGGTAAAAGCTTGGAAATGACGGACCACTTGTTGCCGTGGATGAGGTGTGCACGGAGGATGACGTCATCTTCATGAGGAGTGAAGGGACAGTGTTGGACGTTGGGGCTGAGCTGGTTACACCAACGGAGGCGACATGACTTGCCGGATCTTCCAGGTATACTTGACCCGATCACAGACCAGTTTCTCGCACCCCGTGTTTCCACTAACTGTATCAGCTTGGCGTCTTCTTCTGGGGTCCATGACCCTTTCTTCTTCTATAAGTTAACGTCGTCGTTTGATGATGATGACGTCATTTTTTGTTTGAAAAGATGGAACTGGAAATGTGAATATGTGAAATGGTTTGTTGTTTAACCGTTTTTGCTATGTGAAGATGGAGTGGAGAGTGGTTGGTTGGAATCATAAACTGCTCGTGCATCCTTTGGTAATCCCAAAAAAGCGGAGAAAGGGGGGATTGGTAAAAAGTAATGGTTCAACCCGTGACCCAAACTCATTTTGACCCATTACCTGACCCGTCCCGCCATTTTGAGACCGCTAGAATTATTGTCATTGCCTCAGTCATCTTGTGCCCTTCTAAGGTTTTGGATACACTGTGTGTATCCTGTTACTGATATATCTTCACAGCCTATGACAATGTTTTATACAATTTGCATCACAAACCATGAAACTTGGATATTTTTTTTATATTATTAATGACCATATACAGCTTATAGGTAATTTGATAGGTCAGAAACTGTGCTATATAGAGTTGCATAAGGTCATCAACTAAACTGTCAACTAATATCTTAATTATCTCACAATGTAACTTAACACAAGTTCTAAGAGATCACTGACATTGCCTTGAATGGCAAGATGATCAGCAGCAGGTGGTGGGCAGATAAAAGAAACACATCAGAAACATCTTTTGCTGCTTTACTAATATGCAGAACACAAGAATGCAATGGGTGGTCAAAGTATACATACTAAAACACATGTTATTAATAATTATGCTTTCATTTTCACATATTTATTTCTACTGCAACTTAAAATTGATAGAAATGCGAAGCATATATTTTACCAAAAGCAAAGCGATACAAATTATTGCAGTGTTCACTTGATTATACAGTTTACACATCGATCTGTATCTGCAATGATTGTATAATCATCAAAATAACAATAAAATTACTGAATTGCCATTAAAGTCAACAACATTATACGCGATCACACAGTGACCAAAGTAAATTTATTGTTAAATACATACAACAGTAATTCAAAGAGACAACACACAAACATCATAAATCAGAAGCTTATATACGACATCTTAACTTAAATGGTCCCAACTCCACCCCAAACTCCTATACCTGCATCACAAATTGTTACAGAATAAGGCATTTTGCAAAAAATTGATTAAATAAGAAAACATATGAAATATCATACCTTTCATTATCTAACGTCATTTCCAGATATAAACATGTCATCTCTTCTTCTTCTTCAAGACCAAACTCTCTGTTGCATCCGCGATAGGATTGAACCACCTGACTTTTCTTGTTGACAACATGAGATATCCCATCACCAATCCGACTAATGTTCCACATCCATATCCCAACGTCACCACTTCCCACGTAAATCCACTTTCCTCCTCTTGATCTTCACGTGCTTCAAGCTGTGGTTTGTGTGTATACTCGCTGCACTCTTTGGGCAGCGGAAACCCACAAAGTCCCACATTCCCTTCAAATGAGTTCACATCAAATGTGTTGAACTGCGTCCCATCTGGTATACGCCCTACAAGACGGTTATGCGAGAGACATAAGACTTCGAGACGCTTGATTTCTGCAAGACTTTCAGGGATCTCTCCTGTGAGTTGGTTCCAAGAGAGGTCTAACGACTCGATCTCTATGAGATTCCCCAATGCATGTGGAATTGGACCAATAAGACTGTTGTGGGACAAGTTGAGCACTATTAGCGAATTAAGACCACCGATGACGTTTGGAATCTGTCCTTCAAATGCGTTATTGGACAAATCAATAATTGTGTAGTCAACCAAAATTTTTGGAAAATCTTGATTCACCCCTTTCACCGTAACAACAGATGAGTAATACATTCCACCAATGTCTAGTTTACCCACGGACAAATATTTTGGTGTTGTGTTGTTTTAACAACATTCTTCATGGAATTGAAATTTTGAAAATACCTTGCAGGGAGTTGACCTACAAACCCATTGTGAGATAAGTCAAGAACTCGAAGACTTGGAAAGGGGGATTCAACTGTTGAAGAGGGTTGAATGTGTCCATGAAATTTGTTTGATTTGAGGACAAGAGCCTGCAAATTTGGAAGATCTCCTAACCATCCAGGGAATGTACCGTTCAAATAGTTGTTTCCAAAATCAACTACTTTCAAGGATTGACATTTGGACAAGGAACTTGGCACCTCTCCTCTTAATTGATTTCCATTCAAATTAAGCCCTTCTAAATTTCTACAATCCCTGTATACATTTGGAATTGTTCCTTGAAAGCTATTATTCTCCATATCTATCGTTCTAAGAGATGAGGTGATATTTCCAAAGCATTGTGGAATCGATCCACCGAAGCGATTATTGGACATATCTAAATAATATAGATTGCTTATGTTGCATATTGATGTAGGGAAAGGTCCCTCGATATGATTGGACTGCAGAAATAGTTGGTGAAGCCCATACCATTGAAATTGTGGTAAGCCTGTTATGAAATTATTTGAGAGATTTACATATATCAACCCATAAGTACCTCCTATCTCCCCTGCCCAATGAGGAATTTGGCCATGGATTTCGTTGCTAGATAGATCTAACATCCTAAGTTGTTTCATGGCTCGCAATGCATTCGGAAACACCTTGAGCTTGCAGGAGGCCAATCCTAAGTTTCTAAAACCAGGGTTGACATAATGATTGGCATTCTTTGTTGTAACAGAGAAACTGTTGTATGAGAGATAGAGATATTTAAGGTTTGTTAGGTTTGACAACAACGTATCCAACTCCCATTCACCACTAAAATTATTTAAAAACATGTTTAGAACAGTGAGGTTGGTGAGTTGTCGAAATGTTTGCATATCAATATGCCCATCTAACTGATTGGAACCGAGTTCTAACTCTTTTAATGATGGAAGAGCAAATGACTCAAACGGTAAATTTCCACTAAACATGTTATTTTGTAGATAGAGATATTGTAAAGAGGGGGACGTAAACAGCCAAGATGGCAATGTCCCATTAAGTTGGTTAAACGATAATCTCAGATAAGTAAGGTGTGTTGGGTTAACTGAGATTTTCGAAGGGATATCGCCTGTGAAAGAGTTATCTTCAAAGTTAAGTGTTTCCAAAGAAGGAAGATTGAAAATGTAATGAGGTAATTTTCCTTGCAATCCAGTGGAGGCGAGATTTAGTAATTTTAAAGAAGAAGAGATGTTAAGACTCGTAGGTAAAACCGAAGGGATATTAACATATCCAAGTGAAAGTTCCTCCAAATTAGTAAAATTTCGAAACATATTGATGAAAACATGTGGTCTAAGCTTCAAATCATCGTTTAAAAAGAGATCAAGAGAGACCAATTTATGAAGGAATGTGATATCCGGTGGGACTTGGCCAGAAAACCCAGAACCAGACAGGTTGAGATGTGTTAGACTTTTTGAAAACCTTCTAAATTCAGGTGGAATTTGGGAACCAGTAAAATTATTGAAAGCGAGATCGAGTGTTTGGAGGTGAGGAATTTTGAAGAGATAGCTGTTAGAATGGATGGTACCTTTCAGCATTCCGCAACTAACGTCGAGACCGATAACGTCACCGGTAGAGTAGTCGCAAGTAACTCCATTCCAATTACAGCAATCTGTACTTGTGTTCCAATTCATCATTATTGGATGATAATCAGAACCAAGCCAATCATGACAGTAGTAATCAAGGTCACTGTTTGTGTAATTGATGGATGAAAGGTTATGTTTAAAGAGAAGCAAAGCTTCACTCTGTTTTTGAGAGCATTTATGATTGTTATTCAAAGCAGCAAAAGTGGTGAAAAAAAAGAAAAGGAAAAAGATACTGAAAAGTTTTGAATAAGCCATTGTGTTTTTATTAATTGCTATAAACATTCATACTTGCTACACATATATGTACTTATACTGCAGGTTTCACAAGAATATGATCCAAATATGTGTGTGGTCTTAGTTTCATTTCTAAAGGTATCACTTGGGTTGTACAAGTCTATCAAAATTGATAGGCTCTGAACTTTAATTTCTTGTCGATTTATACACAATTCTAACTTTTGATAGCGATGAAAAAGAATCTTTCACTAAAAATATGTGGTTAAAAGTAATCTTTAAACACTAAAGGAAAACGATTTTTGGATGATTCATTAGACCAAAGACTAAATCAAACCAATAGAAGAGCTCAATGCAGTGAAGAAATGTCTAAGTAAGATTGATTGGGATGTAACTGTTTGTGGTCTTAGTTTCATTTCTAAACGTACCACTTCGGTTGAACAAGTCTATCAAAATTGATAGGCTCTAAACTTTAGTTTCTTGTCGGTTAATACGTAATTCTAACTTTTGATAGCGATGAAAAAGAATCTTTCAATGAAAATATGTGGTTCACAATAATCTTTAAACACTAAAGGAAAACGATTGTTGGATGATTAATTTGAACGAAGACTAAATCGAGCCAATAAAAGAGCCTAATGCAGTGAAGAAATGTCTAAGAAGACTTCAAATTGGATGTAACTGTGTGAGTTTGTGGACCAAAAACTTTGAAGTATACGAGGGTTAAAGAAGACTTCAAATTGGATGTAAATGTGTTAATTACTGGCCATAAGGCATAAGCATTGAGCAGTTGGCCTCTCTACAAATTTACAGGTGTAACATGAGTGTATGTACATGGAGAATCACAACAACCAGATGACATTAGCGGAATCTAACTTCTATCATCACAAATTTTAAATTTTATAAAAAATTGTTAATTCTTTTCAACAATTGACTGGAGTTCTTATCTAACTAACAAATTTTTCTTGGTATTAATGAGTAGCATAGCCATGCTACAAGTTATGTCTTAATACTCTTGCTAAAGGGGAGCATCCAATCTAGGTAATACAAACGAAACAAAAACAGATCAAGGAGTAGGCAGTTTTATCAGTTTAAACATATAATATTTGCCACAAAGTATGATCCTTGTTTTGCGAACTTATAGTTTTGGTGAAACGTATTCTTGCTGAAATATAAATGGGTGTATGACCATCAAAATAATAGAAACATGACGAATTATTTTGAAGGTTCAGCCACACATATACACGATTACCTAAGGGAAAAACATTAGACTTTTCGGGTCAAGTTTATACCAAATTAGTACTAATAAATAAACTCCGCTATTACTTTTATTTTCCACACCTGTTTGTCAACTTTGGTTTTAGAAATAGGCATATAACAAATATTATATTCTGAAATTGAATTTATTAATCCCAAAAAAGCGGAGAGAGGGGGGATTGGGCAAAAGTAACGGTTCAACCCGTGACCCAAACTCATTTTGACCCATTACCTGAACCGTCCGCCATTTTGAGGCCGCTAGTTTTGTTGTCATTACCTGAACCGTCCGCCATTTCTAAGGTTTTGGATACACTCTGTATATCCTGTTACGGATATATCTTCACAGCCTATGACAATGTTTTAAAAATTTGCATCACAAACCATGAAACTTGGATTTTCTGATACTATTAATGACCATATACAACTTAGGTTGTTTGATAGGTCAGAAACTAAACTGTCAACTAATTATGTACCGGTCCCCAATATGGTTCCATAAATTCTTGACTGTCAGATGAGTTCAGCTCACAACTGAACTCAAAAGATGAGTTCGGCTCACGATATGACTTGATTAGAATCAGAACATTGAGTTAGGGCCGTGTCATGATGTGATTCGAGACCAAAGCCTCTTTTAGACCCATATCATGAGAGCACCAAGCTACTAATATCAAATGAACACCAAACTGTCCGGTTTAGGTCGATGATGGTTCAATGTGCATTCATGTTCGATGCAAACTCTTCTATCTGGTTATCTGTAGGTAAAATAAAAACTCAAGCAAATAACTTTTTAGCTTTACTTTTGAGTTTAGACAGGGCGAAATTGAAGTAAAGTAGTAAGAATCACAGAATAAAGTTGTTATAGTTTATCAAAAGTAATGGATTTAACGCTTTGTTTTTGTTAAGCTAAATCTCATGTTGATGCTTTATAACTAAATTTGGATGTTGTATCGTCCTATTGTAATTCTTTGTTAATGATTTGCTCTTTAAGAAGTCTGGCTAGCTACAGATGAGATAGATAATACTCATATGAACCCGCAAAGATTGAAGATTATTGATCCGTAACCATCTTATAACCCTTACAGTAACAATCATTTACGAAATATGTATCACGTTGTTGTCGGTAAATTACAATTATGTCTATTAAGTTTGTCGGGTTTACATAGCTAATAGACATAATTGTAATTTTGTAAAGTCTATGGTAAGTTTGCCTTACAGTAACAATCATTTACGAAATATGTATCACGCGATGGTAGTTAAGGGTAAAGCCCTACAATCGCTTCCATCGCGTTTATCGCAATGGCAACCAATGTCACTACCACCTTGTTAACCACCATTGACGTCTCGATTATGACAACCTAAATCATTACAAGACCGAGCCTCATTGACTCTAACGTTACATTGTCCAGACTCTGACTATTCATCACCTTAACAACTCGAACAAAATTTAAGCCCCCATACAAATTTAATATTTCATCGATCCTGAGTGAGGAAATCTAATTCATTATGGATTCACAGGAACATAATGATGTTTTGTATCTTTATTTATGTTTGTCATAAAAATATAGACAAATAGTGCATATCCATGAAGAGGTTTCAAAAGTGCATATCCATGAAGTTTCTTGTCCCACATCGCTGGGTTAGCCAAAGTGGCAGAGGCAGCGAGGTGTATAAAATAAGATGTTGTGATAGGTTGTAAAGCATCTTTGCGCTTGGGGCAATGACGCAGCTAATGAGGTAATAACCGAGGCGCGTCAATTGCTGGTTGAAAACTATTTCCAAACCCCCTCCTTGGCCTTGGGTCTCCCTTGGCCATCGAGAATTTCTGGAAGGGCTCCCTTTTTAAGGGTAAAGCCCTACAATCCCTAGTTCAAATTTTGTAAAGTCTATGGTATGTTTGCCTCTGTAGTGCTTCAATTGATTTTGTTTGGCTCTTGTATTTGTATTTTATTTCATATATGACCTTCTCTAAATTTAACTGGGTTTGGTTTTGGTTTTGATTGAGGCACGGCTGGCGAATTTAAAACAGACAAACTGTTTAGTTTCTGCTGCGAACCCACTGTTCATCTGAAAAATCCATTTGAGACCATAGTGGATCCAAAGAGCAAAGACCAATATCTAGTCAACAGCCAACTAACGTTTTAGTTCATGCTCATTGGGAACCTTCAATATTGGTTCTCTACTTATCTTGGTCTTAAATCCGCTGTGGTGGCCTTAAGGTCTTGCTATAAAGGAAAACTGAGTTGCCTTGGTTCATGAATATAAGCGAACTTGTTTGGGTCCAAACCTGTACCCGTCCTCCAATTTAGCTCCATAGTTTCATGTCTGATTTAAAAGATTGAGTTATACTGAGTATCATGATGTGATTTTAGATCAAAGCAACTTTCAGACCTATATCATGAGACCACCAAACTACCAGCATCATGTGAACACCAAACTGTCGGGTTTAGATTAACAATGGTTCAATGTGCCTTCATGTTCGATGCAAAGCCATAACTTTGGTTTTCTAACTAAAATAAACGCCCAAGCAATATTTTTTTAGCAGCATAAGCAACAATATCAATTATTCAATTCTGCACATTGAATAATTAAGAGGTATGTGAATCTTTACCCGATGACAACAATTCTAACAATGCAAATGAACTGCGATTAAGACGGCATGTCAAATTACTTCCATATTCAATACCAATAACCAGCTTTGAAAATGAAACTAGACACAACTCCTATCTCATAAATATAAACTCAAGAAGACAGCTTTAACTCATAACATGTTAATAATCTAAATAAAAGTTTGAAATGACATAATCTTTTTCCATAATCTCTAATTCTAACTTCCTCAAACACAGTCAAAATCTAGTCACTCTGTTGTAGGTCCAAAAGACAAGCCATCCTTAGCCCTCAACTCATCAATGTAACTCCTAACCTCTTTAGCAATCATTTTTTTCATGACATCCACAAGACACGTGTCCTCAATCTCGACCGTCCCCTTTTCCACCTCATCATCACCTTTCTTCTTCTCCCCATCACCAGTTGGCAAGAGCGTCAAAACCGTCATCCCGTCACAGCTGCTGACGTTACTCACACTCACACTCACACACCTCCTCTTATTCTTCAAACCCAAACACTCATCATCATCAGACTGAGTTGACTCACTCTCAGAAGAAAACCGAGTCAGTCCACGTCGCCTGAGAGTCGAGTTCCAGTGATTCTTAATGGCGTTGTCCGTACGACCAGGCAAGAGCTTGGAAATGACGGACCACTTGTTGCCATGGATAACGTGTGCGGAGGATGACGTCATCTTCTTCTGGAGTGAAAGGCGGTGTTGGACGTTGGGGCTGAGCTGGTTGCACCAACGAAGACGACATGACTTGCGGATCTTCCAAGTATACTTGACCCGATCACGGACCAGTTTCGCACCTTGTGTTTCCACTAACTGTATCAGCTTGGCGTCTTCTTCTGGGGTCCATGACCCTTTCTTCTTTAATAAGTTAACGTTGTCGTTTGATGGGGATGACGTCATTGTTTTGAAAAGATGGAAATGTGAAGATGTGAAATGGTTTTGGTTGTTATAAAAAAGGTGGGAAGTTAGGTTTAACCGTTTTTGTCATGTGAAGATGGAGTGGTTAATTGGTTGGTTAGTTGGCATGAGGATTCATAAACTGCTTGTGCAACGTTTTCTATTTATTTAATGGATTTATTTGTAACTAATTTGTAACAGCATCATTTTTTCGGTTACAACCTCTTTTTCTTTTTTACCCTTTTTTCTTAATTTAGCTTTGTATAACCGTTTTAATAATACCATTTTCTGTTTTAATTTACTCAACTAGGTAGTAGTAAATAGTTTATTTTGGTTAGTCGGGTTTACATAGCTAATAATATCAAAGGGAGTAAGTGAGTAACTGCACATAACTTGAAACTGTGACTCAACCATTACAAAGCATGTGGTCGTCGATTCCATCGCCTTTATCACAATGGCAGCTCATGCAACTACCACATTAATAACCACCACCACTGATGTCTCGAATATGACAACCTATTTCATTACAAGACCGAGCCTCATTGACTCTAATGTTACATTTATCAAGACTCCAACTATTCATCCCTTACCAACTCAAACAAAACTTAAGCCCTTCATACTATTTATTCCATCGATCCTGAGTGAGTAAATCTGATTCATTATGGATTCACAGGAACTCAACGATGTTTTGTATATTTATTTATGTTTGTTAAAAAACAAAGTAGTTAGGAATTTGTGCCAAATTAAGTAGTGGAAGAGGTTTCAAAGTGTTTTCTTGTCCCACATCGAGGGTTAGCCAAAGTGGCAGAGGCTGGGAGGTGTATAAAATAAGATGTTGGGATGGGTTGTAAAGCATCTTTGCGCTTGGGGCAATGACGCAGCTAATGAGGTAATAACCGAGGCGTCAATTGCTGGTTGAAAACTATTTCAAACCCCCTCCTTGGCCTTGGGTCTCCCTTGGCCATCGAAATTCTGGAAGGGCTCCTTTTAAGGGTAAAGCCCTGCAATCACTAGTTCAAATTTTACAACTCACTGGTATGTTTAACCTTTGTAGTCTGTTAATTGATTTAGTTTAGCCATTTTAGTTGTTGTATCCTTTTAGCTACTAAAAAAAGTTGACAAACTCTAATATTAACAGTGTTTGGTTATGTTTTGATTGAGGTTATCTTGGTCCACTGTTATCTAAAGATATCAATTTGAGAGAATCTATAACAAAAATAAAGTCAAAGACCATAACCCAACTAGTGCTTTAGTTCATGTTCATTGTCCATCTTTACTTTTTTTTTTTTTTAAAAAAAAAAAAAAAGTGACTTGCCTTGGTTCGTGAATATAAGCGTACTAGTTTCGGTCTAATTCTGTACGAGTCCCCAATTTGGCCCTGTAAATTCATGACCGTCTCAAATGATTGAGTTTGTCTCACGATGCGACTTGATTAGACTCAAAGATTGAGTCTGGCCCGTTCCATGATGTGATTTGAGACTGAAGCCACTTTTGACCAAATTATGAGAGCACCAAACTACCAATATCATGTGAATACCAAATGGGCTGTTTTAGCTAATGATGGTTCAATGTGCATTCATGTTCGATGCAAACCCTCTATCTGGTTATATATAGGTAAAATAAACACTCCAGCAAAAACCTTTTTAGCACTATATGAAACAATATCAATTCTGCACATTCAATAATTAAGAGGTACATGAATCTTTACTTGATGACAACAATTCTAACAATGCAACACATCAACGTAACTCCTAAGCGAATGCGATTAAAATTACCTCCATATTCCTTAACAATAACTAGTTTCGGAAAAAGAAATCAGATCTCAACTTCCATCTCATAAATATAAACTCAAAATAGACAACCTTAACTCATAACATGTTAACAATCTAAATATAAGTTTGAACTGCGATTAAGACCGCGAGTCAAATTACCTCCACATTCCATAACAATAACCAGTTTTGAAAAGTGAAATAAGATGACAACTCCTATCTCATAAATATAACTAGAAGAAGACATTCTTAGCTCATAACATGTTAGAAACAAAATACATATAACATTTCCGTAATCTGATTCTAATTAATAATATCCTCAAAGACTAAACAATGAAATCACTCACTAAGTCTGTTGGGCCAAAGGGTGCAAAGCAGGCCCAAAAGGCAACCCATCCTTAGCCCTCAAATAATCAATATAACAACTCCTAACCTCTTTAGCCCACAATCTCCACCGTCCCCTTGTCCACCTCCTTCTTTTCCCCATCCAATCACAACTGCTGACGTCACACTCCCACACCTCATCCTTTTATTCTTCAAACCCAAAACCTCATATAAGTGGTCATATTCTCTCAATCTAATATGTGTTAGCATTCTCTTGTATCATCTGTAACGAGTGTGGGAAATGGCCTTCTTGCTGCGCTTGCTCGTTCACCTTGGTTCTTCTTTGTTGTGGAAAATGTGATCTCCTTTTGAGAAGACGGGGTAAAACAAAAGTACTGACGATCGCCATGTAACCATGTCTTTGTTTAACAGTAAACATGTTTCAAAGATTAATTTTTTGCTAACAACACTAGAATCTGTTAACCTCTACTGGGACGTTTTGCTCATTCATGTAGTCTTGATTAGTGGAAGTATATAGTAAATGTGACTTCCCCCTTACGGAGTTTTGATTGCAAAATATGAAATCATCTTTGGTTTGATGAACACCTAGATTCTTTGACCATCTTATTCCCTGCAATAAAAATAAGTTACACAATATGCATCACGTTTCATTGGCCTTGTTATATGGCAAATTTTAACGTTTTAAACATCCATAATTCTCAAAATCTTGCCATTTTGGACCCAAATGCTAAAACAATATTGGTAATCTTGGTTTTGACACGAGGAAATAAAATACAAATTTGATCGTTTCATTAGTAATCTTAGTCCTTTCTTTAGTAGTCTGAAGTTCAAAATAGACTTCTTTCTTTTAACAATTTGGACCTGTTATTTAATCCCAATCGCGACCGTAGGTATAACATGAGTGTATGTACAAGGAGAATCACAACGACCAGATGACATTAGCGGAACTTAACTTCTATTATCACAAATGTTAATTTTTTTTTTTATAAAATATTGTTAATTCTTTTCAATAATTGACTGGAGTTCTTATCTACTTAACAAATTATTCTTGGTATTAATGAGCAGCATAACCATGCTACAAGTTATGTTTAAGTATCCTAGCCTCATTAATGTCAGATTCAAACGAAACAAAAACAGATCAAGGAGTAAGCAGTTTTATCAGTTTAAACATAAAAAATTTGCCACAGAGAATGATCCTTGTCTTGCAAACTTATAGTTTTGGTGAAACTTATTCTTGCTGAAATATAAATGGGTGTATGACCATCAAAATAATAGAAACATGACGAATTACAATGAAGGTTCAGCCACACATATACATGATTACCTAAGGTTAAACATTATACTTTTCGGGTCAAGCTTATACCAAATAAGTAATAAATAATCTCGCTATTACTTTTATTTTTCACACCTGTTTGTCACCTTTGGTTTTAGAAATAGGCATATAACAAATTTTATAATGGAGTATTCTGAAATTGAATTTAGTAATCCCAAAAAAGCAGAGAGAGGGGATTGGTAAGAAGTAACGGTTCAACCCATGACCCAAACTCATTTGACCCATTACCTGACCCGTCCCTCCATTTTGAGACTGCTAGTTTTATTGTCATTGCCTCAGTCATCTTGTGCCCCTTCTAAGGTTTTGGATACACTCTGTATATCCTGTTATGGATATATCTTCACAGCCTATGACAATGTTTTAAACAATTTGCATCACAAACCATGAAAATTCTGATATTATTAGGTTGTTTGATAGGTCAGAAAGTGTGCTATATAGAGTACCATCAGGTCATCAACTAAACTGTCAACTAATTTCTTAACTATCTCACAACTGCTGTAACAGAAAAGCAAATAATGTACACTCATCTTCCGTAAATCAGAACAAAAGGCCAATAAAATTAGATGGCAAAAAGATGTAACCATGTGTTATTTACTCGGACACACATATCGTTTGTCTTCAAGGCTGGCAATACAACACAATAACTTAAGTGAACTATAACAGCAGGGACTTTTTTATAGAGCCAAAGTTGTACGGAACTGTAGTATCCACAAGGCTAAATGCATTATGAAATATCGGACTTCAAGTGAAATCGCTTCCAACAAAACATATAGCAAGCTAGAGAGAGACTTTGCATGTGACAACTTTTTCTCAAACAGTGCCTCAGAATATCCTCTTCCGATAATAATGGAAGATTCCACAGTCCACAGATGGTCTTTTTATCTGTCGATAAGTAATTGCAAAACATTAAATTCTACCAATTATAGATATTATGTGGATCCTGAAAAGACATACCAGTTCGTTATTGACTGAACACAAGTAATAATCATTAATCTTTAACATTTAAAGGATGACAAGTAGCAGTTTATGCAGAAATTATGTGATTTGAAGAAGACATAGGGAAGCACACATCTGCAAAACAACAGCAGGGTCACTGGCATTGTCTTGTATGGCCTTATACAATGTAACTTAACCACAAGTTCTAAGTGATCACTGACATTGCAAAACACAAGAACGCAATGGATGGGTCAAAGTATATATAGTAAAACACATGTTATTACTGTAATAATTATGCTTTCATTTTCACATATTTATTTTTCCAAAAGCAAAGCTATACAAATTATTACAGTGGTCACTTGATTATACAGTTTACACAGATACACTGTTTCTGCAATGGTTGTATAATCATCAAAATAACAACAAAATTACTAAATTGTCACAACAACATTATACGCGATCACACAGTGACCAAAGTAAATTTATTATTAAATACATACTACACTAATTCAAAAAGACAACACACAAACATCATAATTCAGAAGCTCATATACGACAGCTTAACTTAAATGGTCCCAGCTCCACCCCAAACTCCTATTTCTGCATCTCAAATTGTCTTAGAGCAAGAAAAGTTATAGAGTAAGGCATTTTGCAAAAATTGATTAAATAAGAAAACATATGAAATATCGTACCTTTCATTATCTAACGTCATTTCCCAATATAAACATGTATTCTCTTCTTCTTCTTCAAGACCAAACTTTCTGTTGCATCAGCAATTGCATTGAACCACTTGACTTTTCTTGTTGACAACATGAGATATCCCATCACCATTCCGATTAATGTTCCACATCCATATCCCAACATCACCACTTCCCACGTAAACCCACTTTCTTCATCGTTTTCAAGTTGTGGTTCATGTGAATGCTCACCACACTTTTTTGGCAGCGGAGTCCCACAGAGTTTTGGATTCCCACCAAAACAGTTCCTTCAAATGTACTGAACTGAGGTCCTTGGTGCTCGACCCACAAGATCATTTTGCGAAAGATTTAACACTTCAAGGGTCTTGATGTCTGCAAGGCTTTGGGGAATCTCTCCTGAGAGTTGGTTCCAAGATAGGTCGAACGACTCAATCTCTATGAGATTCCCCAGAGCATGTGGAATTGGACCCTTAAGGCAATTGTGGGATAAGTTGAGCACTATTAGTGAATTAAGACCACCAATAACGTCTGGGATCTCTCCTTCAAATGTGTTATCTGATAGATCAATAATTGTGTAGTCAACCGAAATTTGTGGAAAATTTTGATTCACCCCTTTCACCGCAACAACAAATGAGTAATACCTTCCACGTACACCCATCTGTATATACGCTGGTGTTGTGCTGCTTTTAACAACATTCTTCATGGAATTGAAACTTTGAAAATATTTTGTAGGGAGTTGACCTACAAACCCATTATGAGATAAATCCAGAACTCGAAGACTTGGAAAGAGGGATTCAACAGTTGAAGAGGGTTGAATGCGTCCATGAAAGTTGTTTGATTTGAGGACAAGAGCCTGCAAATTTGGAAGGCCTTCTAACCAACTAGGGAATGTACCATTCAAGTGGTTATTTCCAAGATCAAGCACACTCAGGCCTGAGCATTTAGACAAGGAACTTGGCACCTCTCCTCTTAATTGATTTCCATTCAAAATAAGCCCTTGTAAACTTCCACAATCCCGTATACGTTTGGAATTGTTCCTTCAAAGCTATTATTCGCATATCTATCATTTCAAGAGATGAGGTGTTTCCAAAGCATTGTGGAATCAATCCACCAAAGCGATTATTGGACATGTCCAAATAATGCGGTGGCTCATGTTGCAAATTGATGGAGGAATGGTCCTGAATCAAGTTGGACTGCAAGTAAAGATCTTCTAGTCCATACCATTGAAATTGTGGCAAGCCTGTTATGAAGTTATGTGAGAGATTCAAATAAATCAACTCATTCCCTCCTATCTCCCCTGCCCAATGAGAAATTTGGCCATGGATTTCATTGCTAGAGAGATCTAAGTAAAAAAGTTGTTTCATGGCTCGAAATGAATTTGGAAACACCTTTAGCTTGCAAGAGGCCAATCCTAATAACCAAAAACCAGGGTTGACATAATGATTGGCATTCTTTGTTGTAACAGAGAAACTGCTGTAAGAGAGATCGAGATATTCAAGGTTTGTGAGGCTTGATAACAATGTATCCAACTCTAATTCACCACTAAAATTATTATATGAAAGGCCTAGACCAGTGAGGTTGGTGAGTTGTAGAAATGTTTGCACATCAGTATGGCCACCTAATTGATTACCACTGAGGTATAAGTATTTTAATGATGGAAGAAAATGACTCAAAAGGAACATTTCCACTGAACATGTTATAATCTAAATAGAGAATGTTGAAATGTATATATTTACGAACATGTGAATGTCCGGATTCGAACTCGTGACCACGGGATTGCACACATTAGCGAATGAGAATTAAAGTTAATAATTAATGTTTATGTTTACGATTAATTATTGCACATTAAGTCCGGTTAACGATCGTTAAGTATTTAATGGAAAAATGACTAACGACCGTTAAATGAAAAGAGAAAGGACTAGAAATGGAAAACTTGGAAAAGTTATGGGTTTGGCTTTGGGCTTTCTACATGGCCGGCCATATGGGGCTTTCAAGGCCTAATCCTAACTTGTTCCCAAAGTTTACCTACTAGTATATAAAGAGGTTAGGTTCTAGGGTTTCATACACTTGTGCATTGAATTAACCCTAGATCTCTCCTTCTCTCTCTCTTGTCCCAATCGGCCGAACACCCCATTTGTAAGGGAGTTTGGTTTCGTTTTCTTAAGCGAGGACTTGTGTTAGATCTAGCAATCGCTTGATTCGTTGGTTAATTCGTGTGTACAAGAACGTGGTTGTAAGACATTATTCTTACACCAATTAGTACTTCTTTGTTTTGCTTTGCTCGAGGGTTGTTTTGCTTTGCTCGAGGGATTTGTCATTAGCAAGAGGTACGTTACGCATACTTTCAGTTAATTAATTTATTTGTTATGATCTTAAGTCTTCCGCTGTGTACTCTTGATGTCTTTATGTTTTATTGTATTTTATATATTATAAACTCAACAGTGGCATCACGAGCCTTGTATAACAAGTAATTAATTACTGAAACACATAATTAAAATAAACATGAATGTGTTATTATTTGTATGCTTAGATCTAGGGTTTGCAAAACCTAAACCCTAATTTTGAGGGGGGGCGTTTTATTTGGTGCCCTAATTAGCGTTTTGTAAACTATTGTTTTAATTGGATTAGAAACCCTAAGATGCATGCAACTTTATGTGTATATGCGTAACTCATTTAATTGCATTAATTGTTAAGTGTAATTGATATCCATGATAATTATCGCATGTTTTATCATGGATCATTTTTTATTGTATGTCTTTCATGTTTTAAGTGATATACATTAAATTATGATAGATCTTAAATTGGGAAGACCTCAATAATTATTAATTTAATCAATTATGTGCTATGTGGTATATATTTAGTTTTGACTTACATAATCGATGAATCGATGCATGTGGTTCACCTTGTACATAGATGAAAACGGTGGAAGTCTTAATTAAATATATGCATATTGACGATCTAGAATTGGTTATTAATAAGATTTATCAAAACCGTTTGCATGTGGCTATTTGATATGCATGACTTTTATTTGTTATGCTTTCATTGTTTATTTGTTTATTTTTCAAATACTTGCTTGTTTGTTATGTGTAACAAGGGTATTTTACAAGAAAAATAAACCGACCTAAACAATGGTGAAACATGTATTTTAAGAATAGTAATCATAATCGTTTAATTGATGATGACTTTGGTACAAATGGTGAGCAGCTCACCCATGAGAATGAACTAATAAAGGGGTTTAAAGAAGTGCGCATCGATCACTTTGAAAGGATGTCTAAGGTTGTGCTTTAGCGTGCACAGTCCTCGCCCTCTGTAAGTTCGAATGGAGCTACTTAGTAAGCCATTAAATGTGCAAGCTCATCTTAAGGCGAATTAGTTTTAATTCCATGCGCCACTTGGTGGTAATTATCCGAAACACTAAGTGTTTACACTTATGCAAAAGTACGGTATAATGGATGATAATTAACACTAAATTCCTTGATTGGTGAAACCAATACCTCAATTAAAGTTTGATGATGAAAACTTAAACATTAAAACAAGATATAAATGTTTTAATAAAACCTATGTTACGAAGATGAATGCATGACATCTTTGTACATATTTGATTTTACATCAAAACTATTACCCTTTAATTTAAGTTATATGCCATCCAACGAAATGGAAACACCTAAGATTATTTTTATTTGCGTGAGACCGTGACTTAGATCGTAATCAAGGGTAAAATGTCCACGTGTCGTGAGAACGGGCATGGACGATTTTGCGTTTCTTAAGTTGGACAACTTAATTGAGTTTTGTAGTGAGCGGCAACTCAAGGCATAAGATGGGATAAAACATGTTTACATGGCAATTGAAATTGGCTATATGTAAATCCCATAAATCTAGGAATTGCAATTGAAATTGGCAATTGAGCACAAGCTCTACCACTTTGTATAAGGTTCATTACTAGCGGATCAAGCGGCGTGATGAGATTATGACAATTTGGATCCTAGTTTTCGATGAAAATTAAATGGTTATATGTTTATGAACCATGGGTGTTTAATTTTCTTGAAAAGGTTAATTATCGAAAATACTAAAATTGAATTTTGTAATTCTTTTGAATGTATAATTGCAACATTTAACCGTAAGCGAAGTTTAGTCTTTGATCAATAAATTGTTCCATTCGCTTTCAAACAAATGTTTGATCGAGAATAATTTACCGAAAAGACAAACGAAGTCTCTTTTCCATGGGAGAAGCATTAGACTCAATCCTATTCCTTTTCATGAATGAGAAAGGTATAATAGGAACGTTTTGAATTGTCTAAATTCTAATGTAACTCATAGCAATGAATTGCGTCATATTTTCCATAAAGATTTCATTACCTTCATTAGGTGAATGAATCCTTTTGTAACAAACATGAATGTTGGTTAACTGGAAAACATGTATATGAGTTACTAAATTAGAAGCTAGACTAATTACTGCGAAAATTGATAAAAGGCAAACTAGCATATTTTATCTAGTTGTTTTGCTTTAACCTTTAAAGGTGCTACATACCATTATGGGCATGGTAGGCCTGTTAAGGAAGAAATTGCATACCCAATTTTTCAAGTTAATAACTTTGATGGATAACCCATCATTCATAGAGTAGAATACACCTTTTAGTACCTTAGTAATGATTACGTATGGTTCTTTAAAGGTGTAGGAAAGTAAAAAGCAAGCAAGTTGTTTTAGCGGTTATGCAACACTTACAATGTTGTCGATTCGGTGGGAGCATTTGTGTTGCATTCTTGAATAAGAAGTTGTTTTAATGATTTCTAATTCGATGGGAGCTACAAGCCTTATTTCACGTGTAGTAACCCGTTATCTTCAAAGATAATTACTTTCCAATTGTAGACACTTATGTTTTAAGGATAGTGGGTATGCGTTTCCTTACTAAACAATATAGTTCTACATCTACTTGTTATATCTATGACACAAATCATATTAATCAAATAAGCGAGCGTGCATCGTGTTGTTTATCTGCTACATGATGTTGTTCCATGCACAAGTGGGAGAAATCTTTATTGTGTGCAAGATACAACACATATAAATATGATTTAAATGGATTCTCTTGATCGCAAGGTAAGAGAGTTACGTTCTAATAGGAATTATATATTTTATATGTATGATTGCCTTATTAAGAACATGTGTCAAGATGATAACAAAGACTACTTTATTTTCAAAATTTATGTCATTCAATATTTAAGAAACACTTGTAGTTACAATTTATGTTACGTGAGAACGTGAACTAGATTATAGCCCAAGGTAAAATATCCACGTGTCGTGAGAACGAGCATGGATGATTTTGCAGTTTCTTACGTTGAATTTTCATGGAATGACATAATTAAATGAAGTAATCTAATACTACTTTGAATTTAAGTATTCGTTGAATGACTTAAATATATGTAGTAAGTATTAACTTGAAATATTAATTGAAACACGAGGTGGTGTTCATAATTACTTTAATTAAAAATGTTTATGATTTTGTAAAGTCACAAACATGAAGTCTTTTAATACAAGACTTACAATATAAAGTAAGACGTTAACTTGCTATGTTTTAAGACATATGCATGAAGTCAATGAGGTGATCAATGACTTATAACGTATAGTGGGATTATAAGCGATATGTCTTTTGACTTGGTCAAAATACTTGTGTTATAATACATGCAATTGACTTGGTAATTCTATTGTACCATTAAGTTTTACTTTGTTGGTAAATAGATGAGCCAAAGAGTAGATGGTTATCTTAAATATTGTTAGATTATCTTACAATATTAATTCTAATGAAATACCATAGTTTTATGGTATGTTCGATTAGAAGAATCAAAATCTATTGGCATGTTTGATTCAAGATAACTATAGTTTCTTCCAAAAGTTATCAAGGTTAGAATATTGAGTATAGATTGAATATACTCAATAAGACTCCAACCTAGAAGATTAATAAGACACCATTTGTTTATGGAATGTGATGAATCACATTAAGTCTTATAATGAAGTTCGAATTTGTTAAACTGCTTGTATAGTGAGTTGTAACAAAATAATGTTAGGAAGCATCAATGTTTTTGTAATATCCCAAAGAGAACAATGTATTGTTGCTCTACTTGCTAAACTATTTAAAGGTAATCTTTAAATTGTTAAAGGCAAGTGGGAGTTTTGTTTAAGATCTTGAAAGATTGAATTACAAAATACATAATCTTCTAAAATACACTAGCAAATATCATGATGAGGTTAAACATGTAAATGATAGACCTCAATATGATGGAATTGTCGTTCATAGATCCGAAAGGATATCTCGGATATTTAATATCTTTGAGAAATATGAGTTCTGAGGATCATGGTAAGCTCGATAATCATAATGATGAATTTACCAAATGATGAATTGTGGTAAATCAATCATACTATGAATGTTGAGATCTTGTCCATAAAGATAATCAACTTTAGATACTTGGTTTATCTTAATAATGAATATGAGTTTCTTCAAAGGATGGAAACCTTAGTGGTTTAAATCTTTATGTAGAAATCATATGGACAATATTGTACACATATTTAATGCATGTCTAGTGATAATAATATTAATCATATTTAAGCAATTAACTATGATTGAATATTCTTTTCTAGATACATTAAATAGAAGTATAAAGATTATAATTGTATTACTTAGTTTCATTGATATGAAATTTTGACAATGAATATCAAAACTCTTTGTTGTGAATTACTTTTGCGAGGACGATAAGTAATACAAAGTAGTTTATGAATTCAAATAATCTTTGAATTTGTACAGATGCAAGAATCCATGAATGGATATATGCATGCATCTAGGAGATGATTCTTATGTTTAATATTAAATCCATGTTTGATTTAATAATTAAAATAAAATTGCTCATAAGTATTCACGAAAGCTAGTGGGAGTATTATTTATTTTCTTAAATCTTATATGTTGTATGGGCAACTACATTCCACTTAAATTAAGTTTTAGTTGGGAATGAAACTTCGTTTGTAAGATTTGGAAATAATATATACAACCTTGGAATATATGTTTATAAACATATGCGGTAAAATAAATGAGTCTAATAAAACATGATAAATACATATCTTTGACAAGATATAATATGAATGAGATCTTAAAGTTTAACTTGAAGATTCATCATGTACATCATGTTGTGTATAAGATTGTTGTGTCATGCTTGGTTACAAGATGATTTGACAACATTGAAAGTTGTTAGTGTAATAAATATTTTAAAAGGAATATGTTTGGATTTAGAATCTCATTCCACAGTCTGGATATGCTCCTAGATTCTATGGACGAAAATATGGCAATTATTTCATAATTGTCATTGCCAACAAACTTGAGTTTGGTAGGCACCAACATTACACTATAACTGTTCGAAGTTTACGGATGTTTAAAGAGCATATTGTTGTACACAATGATGCTGGTATAATTGAGATGACACTCAATTCTAGTCATGGTATCGTTGGTGATGACCATGTTGACTAGTTATGCTCAATTAAGAGCATAGTTGCATTATACATTAAAGAATAAAGAATACTTTAAACTTTAAGTGTTGAAGGATGATTGTCATAAAAGGGTGGTTCAGGTTATCACGCACCTTATGGAATGATATGACAATATCAAGATATGTGTAAACACATACAAGAAATTCAATTATTGAATTTTTGAAATAAGTATTCTCAAAATTCTTGTAGATCAAAGTTAGTTGAAATTATGCCTTGTCAACAAGTATGAGTTGCATGACTTGTGGCAAAATTCATTAACGAGAATTATCATGCATTGATCTATTTAGTATTTGGATAAAGGATGTTAAACAATTATTATTTATAATGAATTAAAGTACGGTATCGTTTAATTTCATTTATAATATTGTGTCCTATGTTTGCATGTTTAAATCCATGAATAACTTAAGTTATTCTAAATAGTCCGTTGTCAATCAATAACATGGGAATGATATTGAATTAAGACAAATCGAGTATTAGTTAGAATATACTTGAAAGTATATTGATGCGTAGCATGACTAATTCGAGATGATATTCAATGAATTGAGTATAGGACTTATCCCACTCACATGATGATACTTTATGGATCTTTGTCATTAAGTATATCATGGATATTTATCCTCGACTTGAGATACAAGAGATATGTCATGGATGTAGTGCATTTTGTGAAGCAATCTAACGCTATCACGTGGCGGTAGTTATAAGGGTTGTTTTCGAAGTGTTGCGAAATTTATGAATCCTGCTTGTAGTCAAAATGGATTTGTTTCCTTCAAATTTATTTTGAAGTATAATACTCTTGGGCCCTCGTAGGGTTGTTAAGATGTTTGCATGGCCATGCCCAAGGTCTTCTGGAATATGTTCGGAAGAATTGGTAATCTTAATCAATCACATAAAGCGAGAAAACAATAGTTAATTAAGAAATGAGTGAGATCCATATTCTTATTAACATGGTATTAGAAACAAAGGATGAATATGATGATGAATCATCAAACTTGGTTTTCTCCGAAAAACCATACACGAGTTGTCTGGGGGCATTGGCGTGTTGCTAGGCGCTAACCAATGTCATTTCACGTTTTGTAAACATATCCAGTGGGGCTTGTTGGAAATGTATATATTCTGAACATGTGAATGTCGGATTCGAACTCGTGACCACGGATTGCACACATTAGCGAATGAGAATTAAAGTTAATAATTAATGTTTATGTTTACGATTAATTATTGCACATTAAGTCCGGTTAACGATCGTTAAGTATTTAATGGAAAAATGACTAACGACCGTTAAATGAAAAGAAAAGGACTAGAAATGGAAAACTTGGAAAAGTTATGGGTTTGGCTTTGGGCTTTCTACATGGCGGCCATATGGGGCTTTCAAGGCCTAATCCTAACTTGTTCCCAAAGTTTACCTACTAGTATATAAAGAGGTTAGGTTCTAGGGTTTCATACACTTGTGCATTGAATTAACCCTAGATCTCTCCTCTCTCTCTCTTGTCCCAATCGGCCGAACACCCCATTTGTAAGGGAGTTTGGTTTCGTTTTTCTTAAGCGAGGACTTGTGTTAGATCTAGCAATCGCTTGATTCGTTGGTTAATTCGTGTGTACAAGAACGTGGTTGTAAGACATTATTCTTACACCAATTAGTACTTCTTTGTTTTGCTTTGCTCGAGGTTGTTTTGCTTTGCTCGAGGATTTGTCATTAGCAAGAGTGCGTTACGCATACTTTCGATTAATTAATTTATTTGTTATGATCTTAAGTCTTCCATTGTGTACTCTTGATGTCTTTATGTTTTATTGTATTTTATATATCATAAACTCAACAAATTTGGGAACTAGTAAAATCATTGAAAGCTAGGTTGAGTGTTTGGAGGTGAGGAAGGTCGAAGAGAGAGCTGTTAAGATGGATAGTACCTTTTAGCCTTCCGCAACTAACGTCGAGACCGATAACGTCACCGGTGGAGTAGTCGCAAGTAACTCCATTCCAATTACAGCAATTTGTACTTGTGTCCCAGCTCATCATTAATGGATGATAATCAGAACCAAGCCAATCATGACAGTAGTAATCAAGGTCACTGTTTGTGTAATTGATGGATGAAAGGTTATGTTTAAAGAGAAGCAAAGCTTCACTCTGTTTTTTGGCACATTTATGAATATTATTGAAAGAAGAAGCAAAGGTGGTGATAAGAAAGAAAAGAAAAGATGCTGAACAATTTAGAATCAGTCATTGTGTTTTATATATTTGAATTTGAATTGCTATAAACATTCATACTTGCTACACATATATATACTAACACTGCAGCTTTCACAAGAATATGATCTAAATATGTGTGTGGTCTTAGTTTCATTTCTAAACGTATCACTTGGGTTGTACCAGTCTATCTAAATTGATACGCACTAAACTTTAATTTCTTTTCTAACTTTTGATAGCGATGAAAAAGAATCTTTGAATAAAAATATGTGGTTCACAGTAATCTTTAAACACTAAGGAAAATGATTTTTGGATGATTCATTAGACCGAAGACTAAATCAAACCAATAGAAGAGCTCAATGCAGTGAAGAAATGTCTAAGAAAGATAGACTGGGATGTAACTGTTTGGGGACCAACAACTTTGAAGTATACGAGGGTTTAAGAAGACTTCAAAGTAAATTCATCTTGGTCTACAAGTCATTTGTCAGACTTATCATCTGGTGGTCCTTCTGAAACTTATTACAAACCTTCCTTGATTATGCTTGATGGTTGTTCAATGATCTCTATAAACCGGGTAGGATTTTCATAGAACGTGGACACATTGATGGGGGGGAGGTTAACCCAACCATTAAATTTGTAATTTGATGCCCGTGTAACAAAATTAAACATCTTGAAATCTGAATAGAGGTTCCAGTAGAAAACAAAATCGAGTTTTAGTTCATTTAGGTTTATATAAACCCCAATGAAAATATTAGTTATATTCATCAGCATTGGTCGTCTTGTGTTAGTTCATCATTGCTCGTCTTGTTGCTCGCGAGTAGCTCGGCTTTTTAAGGCTCAACTCGTGCAGTAATTGGATCATCACAGTGCCTTACTAGTTGTGTGATCATTTACATGATTCTTCATTGGTCATTTATACATATGCTTGTTTCATTGGCTGGGTATAAGAATCCGTGGGTTTTGCATTCTTCCTACCTTCACTTGGTGAATATGATCTTTCCTTATATGATCATACATTTGTATGTCTTAGTCTTATTTTGAACTGGTTGCTGTTCTGCACTTCTATTACACCTCCATTTGATCTCGGTTCAATACTTGATACATGAGTCGTATTCTATCTTGCATCGCAATTCTATCATGTAATCTCTAAATGGGAATTGCCTTCTTGTGGCCTCTACTTGTTTGCTTCAGTTTATCTTCTCTGTTCTCGAGTCTGTGCTTTACTTTTGAGTTTGGACAATCCGAAATTGAAAGTAAAGTAGTAAGAATCACTGAATAAACTCGTTATAGTTTATCAATAGTAATCGATTTAACGCTTTGTTTTTGTTAAGCTAAATCTTATGTCAATGCTTTATAACTAAATTTGGATGTTATATCGTCCTATTGTAATTCTTTGTTAATGATTTGCTCTTTAAGAAGTCTGGCTAGCTACGGATGAGATAAAAAATACTCATATGAACCCGTAGATACATAGAAGATTATTGATCCATAACCATCTTATATAAACCATCATTTACGAAATGTGTATCAGGTTGTTGTCGGTAAATTATAATTATACCTATTAACTTTTAAGTCTGTTGGGTTTACATAGCTAATTATTTCAAATGGAGTGAGTAACTGCACAGAACTTGAACTATGACTCAACCATTACAACCACTGAACTTATGGTCATCGTGTCCATCGCCTTTATGGCAATGGCAACCCATGTAACTACCACCTTAATAACCACCACTGATGTCTCGATTATGACAATCTAATTCCTTACAAGACCGAGCCTCATTGACTCTAACGTTACGTTTGTCAAGACTCCGACTATTCATCACCTTACCAGCTCAAACAAAACTTAAGCCCTTCATACAAATCATTCCATCGATCCTGAGTGAGGAAATCTAACTCATTATGGATTTACCGGAACTTAATGATGTTTTGTATCTTTATTTATGTTTGTTATAAAAAAAATACAGCAGTTAGGAATTTGTGCCAAATGAAATAGTTGAAGAGGTTTCAAAAGTGCATACTGATGAGGTTTCTTGTCCCACATCACTGGGTTAGCTAAAGTGGCGGAGGCTGGGAGGTGTATAAAATAAGATGTTGGGATAGGTAGTAAAGCATCTTTGCGCTTGGGGCAATGACGCAGCTAATGAGGTAATAACCGAGGCGCGTCAATTGCTGGTTGAAAACTATTTCCAAACCCCCTCCTTGGCCTTGGGTCTCCCTTGGCCATCGAGAATTTTTGGAAGGGCTCCCTTTTTAAGGGTAAAGCCCTACAATCTCTAGTTAAAATTTTACAGCTCAATGGTATGTTTAACCTTTGTAGTCTGTCAATTGATATAGTTTAGGCATTTTAGTTGTATGCTTTTATCTACTAAAAAGAGTTGACAATCTCTAATATTCACAGGGTTTGGCTGTGTTTTTATTGAGCCATTGGTTTTAAAACAGAGTTTTACCTCCTCTTACAAACCTTTTGGTTATCTTGGTCCACTGTTGTCTCAGATCTTAAGATATCTATTTGAGAGAATCTATAACCAAAACAAAGTCAATGCCCATGACCCAACTAGCGCTTTAGTTCATGTTCATTGTGAATCTATACTTTAAAAAAAGTGACTTGCCTTGGTTCGTTAATATAAACGAATTAGTTTCGGTCTAGTTCTGTACGAGTCCCCCAATTTGGCCCTGTAAATTCATGACCGACTCATATGATTGAGTTCGTCTCATGATGCGGCTTGATTAGACTCAAAAGATTGAGTCTGGCCCGTTCCATGATTTGATTTGAGACCGAAGCCACTTTTAGACCAAAATTATGAGAGCACCAAACTACCAATATCATGTGAATACCAAACGGGCTGTTTTAGTTAATGATGGTTCAATGTGCATTCATGTTCGATGCAAACCCTCTATCTGGTTATATATAGGTAAAATAAACACTCAAGCAAAAAACTTTTTAGCACTATATGAAACATTATCAATTCTGCGCATTGAATAATTAAGAGGTACGTGAATCTTTACTTGATGACAACAATTAACAATGCAACACTATCTTATGTGAATGCGATTAAAATTATCTCCATATTACTTAACAATAACCAGTTTCGTAAAAAGAAATCAGATCACAACTTCCATCTCATAAATATAAACTCAAACTAGACAACCTTAACTCATAACATGTTAATAATCTAAATATAAGTTTGGAATCACATAATCTTTTTTCATAGTCTCTAATTCTAACTCCCTCAAACACAAAATCTAGTCACTCACTCTCTTGGGACAACACAGGGCCAAAAGACAAGCCATTGTTAGTCCTCAACTCATCGACGTAACTCCTAACCTCTTTAGCAATCATCTTTCTCATCACATCCTCAAGACACGTGTCCTCAATCTCGTCCGTCCCCTTTTCCAGGTGGCAACAACGTCAAAAGCGTCATCCCATCACAGCTGCTGACGTCACTCACACTCACACAACTCCTTTTATTCTTCTTAAAACCCAAACCCTCATCATCATTATCATCAGACTGGGTCGACTCACTCTCAGAAGAAGACCGATTCAGAGTCAGTCCACGTCGCCGGAGAGTCGAGTTCCAGTGGTTCTTGATGGCGTTGTCCGTACGACCAGGCAAAAGCTTGGAAATGACGGACCACTTGTTGCCGTGGATGAGGTGTGCACGGAGGATGACGTCGTCTTCATGAGGAGTGAAAGGACGGTGTTGGACGTTGGGGCAGAGCTGGTTACACCAACGGAGACGACATGACTTGCCGGATCTTCCAGGTATACTTGACCCGATCACCGATCAGTTCCTTGCAACATGTGTTTCCACTAACTGTATCAGCTTGGCGTCTTCTTCTGGGGTCCATGACCCTTTCTTCTTAAATAAATTAACGTCGTCATTTGATGATGATGACGTCATTGTTTTTTTGTTTTGAAAAGATGGTAATGTGAAGATGTGAAGAAATGTTGTTATAAGAAGGAAGGAAGGTGGGAAGTTAGGTTTAACCGTTTTTGTTATGTGGAGATGGAATATATGGAGTGGTTGGTTGGAATCATAAACTGCTCGTGCAACCTGCTATTTTTATGATGGATTTATAATGCATTTAGAACACAAAATTAGAATCTTAAAAATTGAGACTTTTTACTTTACTTATTATGGAAAGAGTTTTTCAACCAAAATTAAGATAAGGAGCTCAAATCGTGAGATGACATGTATCACTTTATAAACTCAGGCCTAACTTCTAACAAACTCCAAACCTAACTCCTAACCACTAAAAATTAAGATAAAGAGCTCCAATTATAAAATGACATGTGTCATTTCTCAACTAAAAATTCATCTTTATTTTAAATTAAAATATCTTTTATCTTTTTTTTTTTTTTTTTTTTATAATCTAATTTCACTATATTTTCTAAGGGCCGTTTGGTTTGTTCTTTAGGAATGATGATGGGTATCGGTTTGGAATGAGATGGAATGAAATGGGTATGAAAAAGTGTATGATTATGATTGTTTATGTTTGGTTGATAAAATATGGTATGAAAAAGTGTATAGATATTTGAATTTTGTAGTGGTAAAAGATGGCCCACTGAATGGATTTCATATACACCAAATTGGTGTGTAATGAATCTATGATTATGATATCTGTATTTCATTACCGCCCACAAAACAAAACAAACAAACACTTGCTATGACTTTGAAAGTCATAGTTTCATTCCTTTATGGAACCAAACGGACCCTAAAATTTTATCTATTTAATTCAACATCCATTTTGATATATTTTATGAGTTTTAGTTTTATATTTTAATGGGTTTATTTTATTTTAATTCAAATTTTACAACTTTAACCTTTATTTCATTTATTTCAATCAATATAATCTTGATTCGTCAAAATCATATACTTTTAGGGTAGTGTTTGGGCGTAAGAGATTGCGAGGGTATTTCTATATGCGGAATAATGATGTCGCGGGAAAGCTACGGAAAGTTACGGGTAACCTAAACAAACACTTACAACTAACACATATACATTCAAGTGTTGTGAAACAATTCACTAAACGGTAAGCAAACACATATAACTATACTTATCGCCACTTGTTGTCTTGCAGTGCCGACTAGTTTTATGATGGATTTATTTATTTGTAACTAATTTCTAACAACATCGCTTACTCGGTTACAACCTTTTTTTTACTTAATTTAGGCAAGTATAACTGTTTAATTTATTTTACAACCATTTTCTATTTTAATACTCAACTAGTAGTAAATATTTGGGTAACGGATTAAGATCATCTTAAGTTGATGGTAACATGATTGGCCATGTTGACCAATTACAATCAAGGTAAATATTGTCTAAAAAAACGCAACATGATCTATCATGTTTAAATCAACTTGAGAGAATCTCCATTCTTTGGTAAGTACTAATTTTATGATAGGTAACTCATTCTCATACAAAGTATAATTACATGTTTTCATTTTTTGATAAAGACACGTGTATGTGAATGTGGGGATGTATACAAATGCCCCTATTAATAAAAGATGATTTGATAAAGACACGTGTTAAAATATTAGTAAGTAACGCAGTTGTCACGATTAGATTCACATTGTTACTTACCTTTCTATATCTATACTACATATAATGGAAAAGCAGTCAAATGTTGAAAAGTGAAATGTTGAAAATAGTCGGATGAGAGAGAAAATGAATAGAAAACCAAGAAACCTAACCTTCTCTGTTAACCTAAATATTTCATCTCTATTCTCTCTCTCTCTCTGAGCCGAACCACTGCCGCCGCTTTAGCCGCCGCCATATGCTTAAATAGCCACCACTTAAAGGTGGACTGGGGGTTGTTTCGATTGACTAGGTGGTTTCAGTTGGTGGCTTTGGTGGTGTTTTCGGTGGTTTTATTGATGGTTTGGTTGGTTTCGGTTGATCAACACCGCCATCTCTCGGTGGTGTTTTTGTGGTTTTGGTGATGCTGTGAGTTGTTTTTTTGTGATGTTTCACCGGATCTTGCGGATCCGAATGTTTGTTGGTTTGGTCGGTATGTTTTACGGTCATGAGGTATGTTAAGATCCATCTCATATAAGATGGTTTCTTATGTGGTTCGAGGTTGACCAAGGTAATGGTGTTCGAGACCATCTTGATATCAAGTTAGTTTTGATGTGATTAAAATAATGATTGTGTCTCTTTTTTGCTAACGTTTTTTGTAAGCATGAAGATGTTCATAATCACTGGATGATGTTGCTCTGCGCAAAACACTGAAGTCGATTCATGAAGTCAAAAGGTATCTTCATTCATTCTTTAAATCCACATATTCTGTTTCTTTATGATAAGCATAAGTGTAACAGTGACTGAGTTGGAAGAAAAGGTCATCATGCGTGAACAATCAGAATCACTCTAATAAGTTGTTATTATCCGTATAATCTACTTCTCGTTTATGTTGCTCAAATACATGATGTATATGTGATACTGAAAGGAAAGTGGGTAATTGACTTATTCTGAGTTTTTTTAGTATGGACAAACACTATTGTACATGGCTGCTTAATATGTTTGCAATGAAGCATTGTATGAATCTCTTATCCAACACGTCATGCGTTAAGAAACTTATTTGTTATACATGTTGTATTAGATCCTTATATATATTAACAAACATCAATTGGTCTATACCATGTGTTTTAAACTATTGAATATTGTAGTTGAGTCAAAGTGGGATAAATTTTGACAAAGGTGCATATCCATCCGTGGTGTCACAAGTTCGACAAAATGTCAAAAGCGGGCCAGCTTGAGTGATGTTTAGTGTGGGTCTCTTATCGAGGCTATGGGTTATATATTGCAACATCGAAGCTCTATTAGCCACTAAGGGCACTGCAAGAAACCCACTTGATATATTTAGTGGTTTTTACTTTAGGTTACTTGAGTCTACTCTTAAAGGATGATAGAAGGTGCAAGAAGAATTAATGAGAAGCTTCTAATATCAGGAGTCGATGGGATCCTAATGGATTTACGAATGTCATCCATGCAGGTATGTAAATTGTTAACCTTTTCACCTATGAGTGCGAACAAATGATTTATAATTAGTGTTTACCAAGCATTATTGTAGCCAATCATGTATTATATTTCCTTTTTCATAGCGTTGTTTATCAATTTATAGTGCCTTGCGCATTTTTATATGCAGGTGAACAACTCGATTAGAGGATTTAGTGTGCTTTGTGATGGACCCCTTGATATGAGAAGGGATCCTCAGGTAAGAAAATTGGATGTGTAATTGCCTTGCACCTTTATTTATGGCTCTCTAATCATTAGTTATTAATATATCAACTTTAAAATTTATAAACGAGATGGTGTTCACTAGAATATTGCATTATAATAGTGCACGTTAATTTCTCAAAATGTTCATGGCTGTTTATGTTAGAACCAATGGGTGATTAATTGTTCAGTTTGATAGCTGACTTGTTTCTCCTCATAAACTGACTCATCTCTTTCTAGAATTCCTTCTACCTTTACTAACATTTAAGCTTAAACTTTATCGGCATGGTTTAATGATATTGCATTAGATAAGGACAATTAACATGTCATCCAATAAGGACAATCATGCCATCAGAAAGAAAAATGTTGGCATGATGATGAACAACTAAGCATAATAAACTATAAATTTCTTTCCAATGCTAAAAATTTCACTTGATGTTGCGGAGTTAAGAATGATTTGAGGAAAGAAATCACAAAGACGAAACAGTTGGTATGCATTAAAGGAGGCCATTTTGATCATTTACTTTCGGATATATGGATTGGTGTGTATTATTATTTTAATCTTAGATGGGCGATTGTTTTTAACTTTATTTGTTGGTAAAATGAAATGGTCATATGGCTGAACAAGTCAGGGTTAAATCGTTAATGAGTGAAATAATATGACAACCTTTGTTGTGAATTTTCTATGCAACATTTAGTTACAATTTTGATCAAGGAAATAGTGTATTTTATTTGTTGTTGAATTTGTTTTGTGCAAGTTGGTAGATTTCTTTAAGTCGATATTTTTAATTATTTCATAGGTGGTACGATTAAGAATGATTTGAGTTCGTGTGTCTCTTATGTCGACCAATTGTTTAGTAAATTTATTTGCGAAGGAGTAATATAATTTGGAGTCACATAAACTTTTATCGGTGTTATAAGTGATTTCGTGCTTAAGTTTATGTCCTAATACTTCAACTTTGCCTCTTTTGTTGTTTGTTCATATATTCAGAGGCCACCGATCTAAATAATACAAGTTTCTCTTTTATTCTTCTAATCATGAGAAACTCAAGAATCTATTTAGGGAAGCCGATCAAAGAGTTCGGTCAAGATCACTTTCTTTGCGCATTTGTGTAGTATATGCTTTATGTTGATTTGTCTAGAAGAATATCACGTAAAACTACAAAGCTATTAGGGAAGCCAGTCAAAGAGTTCGGTAAAGAAAGAGTCTACACCTCGAATGTCGTGTATCGAAGTTTTACGTGACGAGTAACGTGCATTGTTAGTTATTATCTCACAATTGATGTAATGTTCTTTTTTTTTTTTTTTTTTTTTTGGTCACTAAATATTTTTATCGTCGTTTGATATATGTTAAGAATTTTGCTAGAGTTGAATGATCATATGTTACAACCGTTTGCAATTACATTTTGATATGTTCACGTTCTATTTTGAACGTTATCTGAAACACTTACGACAATATCACATATCGTTAATTGTCCGCCGCTAGAATCAGCTTGCCATTGAGCGCATCTTCGCCTAGTACTTTATAAAACAACAACCTTTAAAAAAAAAGAAAAAAAGAAAAAAAAGAAAAGAGCCATTTTTATAATTTTCTCTTCTAGTTTTGTTGTCTTTGATTTCTATTGAACTCAATTGCACATTTTGTTACAACCCTTTAGAAAGATAACACAAGCTAGCCTCTCTCTCTCCGACGACCTAGTTGCCACAGTGATGACCCGAGATTTATTTATTTATTTATTTATTTTTATTTTTTTTAATTCAAATATTTTTAAAAACAAAATTAAACTTCATTAAAAAAATACTTAAACATTACAACAATAATTAAAAACTTAAACTAATAAAACGTAAACATTACAGTACTTATTATAAACAGAAAACATCACAAAAAATCCATCGTCAGTTAATGTCTTCGTCACTTTCGTCTTCCCTTCAATCTCTTGATTGCCTGCATTTCCACGGTTTCTCCAAACGTGTTCGACCAAATCAGATTTTAAGTTTAGATGAGTTGATTGGTCCATTATCTCCTGAGTACACTACAAGAAAAAGGGCTTTTAGTGACCAGGCGAATGTGGTCACCAAAAGTAGATATTTGGTCACTAAGTTGATTTAGTGACCATATCAAGGTGGTCACTCGTAGTCACTAAAAGTCGGTCACAAAAAGTAATAGTGATGACTTATGAATATGGTCACTAAATAGTAACCACATAAAAGTGGTCATTAAAACTTGTGACATAGAATTTCGTCACTATTGTTGTCACTAAAAAGAATAGTGGTCACTATTTGACCAAATTAGTGACCAAAATAGTGACCACTAAACCAAAATTAATCACGAAAAATATAATGGTCACTAATATGTAAAATATTGCAAAAAAAAAAAGAAATCTGCTTGTAATCACAATACGATTATTAAAATTCAAAGTGAAAAAGAATTTATTCAAAACAGAAATCCAAAATTCAGTATATCCACAATATCTTCAAAACTAAATACAAGAATTGGCTTTCCACTAGAAAGTACGATGCTCATTGATGTGGAAGGTCATCAATGAGGTCACTGATCACAGAAGGATTGAACTCCCTAATGACATTGGATTTCTGCAACTCGTTCACTTAATACCTCAGGACCAAAATCAAAACCGTTGTATGATCTACCACTGTTCTCATGGGTCAGGTCACTCTACATCGCTATTGTGCAGAGTAAGTAATGTTGTTAACCAATATCGTCAAGTTATATAATTAAGAATAGCATAAAACCTCAGTATCATACATGCAACTTTTGGTGGTATACACAATAAGCTGCAAAAGTAGCAATTAGAACACGTGTATGGTTCTTTATGCCGACATATAACGTAGGTATAGAATAACACGAAGCAAATTGAAATTAACCTCCTTGCTTCTGCGCTTCAGCAATTACATGCAGAGCAAGTGTTCTCTTCCAGAAGCTTCTGGACCATATATCTCCACTACATGTCCCTGCATAAGTTAATGGATGTGTTAAAAAAGAACAAAACAGAAATCCAAAATTCATTACATCCACAATATCTATATTTCTTTATTCAAAACTAAATACAAAAATCGCAATTACTTCGTAATTTGTCTATAAGAAACCTTACAAGGCTTTCCACTAGAAAGTATGTTGCTCATTGATGTGAAAGTTCATCAATGAGGTCACTGATCATAGAAGGATGGAACTCCATAATGACATTGGCCTTAGAATCGAAACTGATATGACACTTAATGTCTTTGTCGATGGACAACCGAGGGTCTCTCTTTGAGCTAGTAGATGAGGTAGGATTCACCGAAACTAAAGTTACATCATCCCACATGAATCCATTTTGACACATTACATGACCCGCTGATCCTACCACTTTGCCTATAGAACATATTACAAACCCTATTTAAAAATCATAGATCTGCCACCAGATACGATGCTCTAGATGATAGACTTGTTGATAAGTTAGTTTCATGAATAACAGCTTGTAATGTCATTTATTCAAGTACTAAATAGTTCCAACTTTTCAAGTTAAATCATAATGATGCATCAGATAATCATAAGCATTGACATTTAACGGACTAAAAGTACGTGTAATCAATCACACTCCATATTGCAGCAATCGAAGCAAGCACAAAAAAGTAGCTTATTTTGAATAACCGGTTAAACCAAATTCAACTGTCCTTGAGCATATACAGATCATCTAGAATATCAGCATTTCGATCAAGCTCAAACATATTAGGTGCTCGATGTTGATTAACATGACCAATGTTGTATAATTTTCACGGCAATCACTTGCTATTGGTTGCTAATAGTAGTTGAAAAATGTACTACCTTAATAACGTAAACGGATATAGAATCTAGATCCAATTACGGCCATAATTCACTTTGGTTAGTAATCTAACTCTAGAGTAAAGGGCATAGAAAACAGCTCACCGACCGTCATCCCCGGCCCGTTAACATTACCCCACTAGAAAATCTACTTAAATACAAACTACATTCCGTATTTCCTGAGTCCAAATTTTATGCAATCACATCGTTCCACATAAACATGTACCAACACACACACACACATATGAAATCAACAAGTTAACAATTCACCTCATCATACATTGGTATCATAAAATGTCGTAATGTTGGAAAAGAAATGTACCTCAAAATTCATATGATCTAATAAGGTACCCACAAGGCAGCATTTCTGCCCGCAGGCATTGCTGGTATGCTTGGACCATTCTGAGTGCTTGTTAGTGATCTTTCACAAACCTGAAAATGCATAAGACAAACTGTGAGGTATCACAAATGCATCACCAATAAGTTTATTAAGGTTAACGATAAAGAAAAAGAGTCACTAACCAATAGACTGTCATATTCAGTAACAGAATTATAGCGCAACAACCAGAAGTCACGAGACAACCAGAAGTCAGAGCAGTAGCCAATGTTGTGGGGGCATAAAGCTACAACATAATTGAATTCAGAATCAAAATATGAGCAAGTCATGTGTCAAAATATACAATTTTCTGAGTTCGAACACTTACCATTAAATTATAGTTACAATGTAGAATGAGGTATTACCGGCATGTGCAAAAGTTCAATGGTTCCACCATTAGTAAGTAAGTAGCACATCAAGAGCATCAACAGCTCGGCAGTCACGAAACCACGCGGGGTGATCCTTGAGGATCCACCACAGGTGTTTGTATAACGAGGCATAAACTAAACCTGCCAATAAATGAATGTTTCTTTCACTAACTAAATAAATAATGGCAAAATAACATTTAATCGCACCCTGAGGTCTACAAACAAACAACTCAGTCACACATTTGGTAAACAGAACAACAAAGCCTAAGCAGACAACACACTGTGAACAGTAATATGCTGAACTCCTAAACAATAAACTTAAGCAGCTAACGAACTGAACCTTACATGTCTAACTTATGAATAACAACATATATGGTGTACACACAACCAATATTCTATATCATTTAGTACTAATTCCATGAGGGGAACAATACACTACAACCAGTGGTCTATTAAGTGGAATAAGAAGGAAGATTACCTTCTTACCGCAAGCAATGACAAAACTACCATTGAGTTACACATTCACTGAAACTATACGCCAACTGAGTTTATTCATCAATTAAACTAGAAACATCTATTCGACAACTGAGCCACATAAAATCAGTTAATCAAATCAGATCTAAGACAACATACTCAACATTAACCGCCTAAATTTAAGCTCAATTAACAATAAACACGTATCCTATTACACTAGCAAATTCATTTTTTCACATGAGCATTTCATCGAGCACCTTGTATTCAAGTTTGCAAAACAATAACTTGAATAATTAATGAATAATCACAAAAAAGGATAAGTTGGACGGTTGATAAGCAAAAAGAATGAAACCACCTGAAACCGTCTAATTCGGAACCCTAACTACCGATCAAACCCTAACCACCGATCAATCCGCAAATTGAATAGAGTGTGTGATATCGATTTGTATAAATTGATTTGTAAAGAATGTGTGATATCGAACTGCTTGAAATTGAGATGAGTGTGTTTTTAATTTTTAAGTTTTTAGGTGAGTGATGAATCGGGGCGGGTCGAAAGATCCGCGTCCTTTTAAATGAGTCTAAGATAAGTAAATTCAAAAAGTAATGTGAAACTTTTTTGAGAGGCATTATTTATATTAAAGTTTAAAATAAATATTTGTTCTACCCTCAATTAATAAATTATGTTAGCCTATCATATTTTAAATAACAAATAACATATTTAAAATTAATGGTACTTTTTAGAGGCATTATTTATACATAGGTTGGTTGTTTATATGTCAATAGAAATTGTATCATGTACACAACGCTAGCAATGAATAACATTTTAGTCATTCAACTTCAAAAATTTAGTGATCAGTAAGGTCATCACTTTTCTATACCGAATAAATATCTCATATGTACTTAGTGACGAAATTAGTGACCACTTTCGAGCTTGAGTCACTAACTCGCTTAAAGATGACCAAATATTAGTGTCCACGCTATATGGTTACTATATTGCCACTAAAGGCCCTTTTTCTTGTAGTGGTAACTACTAAGGACTCTGCATGGGATCTTACCTGATCATGATCACGGTGGCCCTCTTGTGCAAACCATGTAGGACATATCGCCCGTTGCTTGTGTCGGATGATCATATTATGTAATATGATGCATGTATACACAATATCTTGGAGATCCTGTTTCTACAGCCCTCGAGCCGGAACTATAAGCATTTCCACTTCTTTTTCAACACACCGAAAGCTCGTTCCACATCCTTCCTTGTTGCATTGTGCTTCCTCTTGTACAGTATTCTTTTTTCATCACCAGTAGGAGGATTTGAAATGGACTTAATAAGAATGACCATTCGGATATATCCGTCGATAAGATAATATCCCTTTAGTAAGCAACATCGTTAGCCTCGAATTCAAGTTCTAGTGGTCTCCCAGATTTGGTATCATTGAAAACAGGGGAATGATGTAAAACGTTTAAATCGTTATTTATCCCGGAGACACCAAAGAACGCATGCCAAATCCATAAATCTTGGGAGGCGATCGCTTCCAATAAAATGAATGGATGTGGCCCGTGATCACCCCTAGCATATTGACATCTCAAACGGCCACGTATCCCAATTGACGAATTGCCGCAGTACACTTGACCAATGGGGAAATACCAAGTACGCCCCTACAATCAGGAGTTTGTTGAAAATAAAGAGAATAATTGGTTACCTCTTGCACAATTCGGTGAATAGGTCTCGGTCGCATCCGGAACCGGCCGTCGAATATTTTTTCGTCATACAACGGTTCTTCTGAGATAAGTGGCAACTAAATGATTATGAGCACCTTCATGATCCCTAGACGTGTAGTTTCGTTGAGCCTTTGGCAGTGACGCTTGGTAAGCGTCCCAAGCATACTGCGTAAATTCCATAAACTCGGTCATAACTTCTTCCTCGTCGGAAGACGAAGAATTAAAAAATATCTCGTAAGACATAATTATCAAAATGTGTTTGAAAGTGTTTATGAGAAGTTGTTTGAATTGTGTGTTTAAAAATCATTTGAGGTTGGTATTTATAATGTCGTAAAAGTGATAAAGTTTTTTTTTTTTTTTTTTTTTTTTTTTAAAGCCAAACGAGTGGATTTTGTGTCCGCTTTTGATGCATTGTACTCGGTCAATCACACAACCTAGTTCATCTCATCTTCCCTCTCAACCGAAGCCAACCGAACACCCCACAATGGGGCAACCGGTCCTCAACCCACTCGGTTCACCTCTCCACTGTGACCAGCCTTAGATACACATACATGACTTATATTCACAAGCAACAATTTCACATCATTCAATCATGTGGTCCATAACATCTTGTTCATAGGCTTTCTTGATGATGTTTGGTCCTAACTTTTTTTTAACGACATAATTATATTGAAAAATAGCTTTTAATATGACACTAGAGCCAAATAGTATAAAACAAATCTAGAAATAAACAATGCTACACGTTCTAGATTCCTCCCGAGCCTTTAATTACGAAGACTGCAAAAAGGATGAAAAAACTCTTGTCAATTACAGAGAACCAAGACAAGAGAAAAATCCTCACCCGTGAAGGTTATGCCACCGGTTTCACTCCGAAGTGTTTTTGATGCAGTCCCAAACAAGCCTCGAGGAAAAAAAGATTACATAGAAGAGATAGCATCTAACGGGCCTTTTAACCATGCTACCCAATTTACATTAACCTTCTTACATCTATTATTCACCCATAACCATGTTTGAGAAACGATGTTGTCGATATTCAACCATTTTTTTTTCTTCTTCACCGAAAATAAAACATCATTCCTTTGGCTTATTTATTTATGAGATATTTTATTAGGCTTTATTTTCTTTAGTTACATTTTTTCTTTTATGTGCATATCTGTATAACATGTGCATATACTAATTAAATTGTACACGATGAGATATGAACCACGAATGCATACCATACTTACAGGCAATCACAATGTTTATAATTGTACAAGATTTAAGATTATTTATATACCAAACTTTATTTGGATAATAAAGAATCAATCTTCACCCTCCATCTTCATTATGTATGCTACCTTTATACAATGAGGAGAATTATTTTACATACTAAACTTTTTTCACATATTAAGGGACTCATCCTTACCATCCATCTAAAAAGAAATCAATGACCGAAACTAAAATCATTTTAATATTTCAACTATGTTTTATAATTTAAATATCTCGTGAACCATTAATCGTTAGACAAAACAAATTAGACCGTCACGATCAGCATTTAATTATCTTTTTATAAATGGGCACTTTGATATACTTTCGACAATTTTTTTTTCTTTTTTTCACGTTTTTTTTCTTCGTTTTTTTACGTTCTTTCGTCTTTTTTCTTCATTGTTGAAACTTGCATGAGAAATCACATATGATTAAACACTAATTTGAATATTCTAATAAAATCACATGTGATATTAGTATTAAATCACATGTAATATGTAATAAAATCATATATGATTTAACATGAATATCACATGTGAATATTCTAATAATATATGTTGGGATAGGTTGTAAAGCATCTTTGCGCTTGGGGCAATGACTCAGCTAATGAGGTAATAACCGAGGCGCGTCAATTGTTGTTTGAAAACTATTTCCAAACCCCCTTTTGGCATTGGGTCTACCTTGGCCATCGAGAATTTCTGGAAAGGCTCCCTTTTTAAGGGTAAAATCCTACATTCTCTAGTTAAATTTTGTAAAGTCTGCCCAAAGTTTGCATAGTCTTTTAATTGATTTTGTTTAAGCCATTTTGGTTGTCGTATGCTGTTCATTACCAAAAAAATTGACTATATTTAATTTTAACTGAGTTTGGTTATGGTTTGATTAATTTATAGCAAGGTATTTTAGCTCCTCTTGCAAAGCTTTTGATTATCATGGTCCTTGCGCTGTTGTTTTAGATCTTAAGATATCAATTCGAGACCGTAGTGAATCTATAACCAGCATCAAGTCAACACCCATGATTGACTCAAATGTTTGACTTCGGCTCACGACTGGACTCAAAAGTTCGGCTCACAATGTGATTTGATTAGACTCAATTCAAAAGATTGAGTCCGGCCCGTTCCATGATTTGATTCGAGACCAAAGCCACTTCTACACCAAATTATGAGAGCACCAACTATGAATATCATGTGCATTCATGTTCGATGGTTGATACAAACCCTTATATTGATACAAACTACGAATATCATGTGCACTTCCAATCACAACTGCTGACGTCACTCACACACCTCCTACTTTTGAAAGGATAGGGTGGATTAAGTGTAATTAGTGTGCCTCGATTGGGTTGTTATGCCGGATGGTCTAGATAAGAAAACCCACTGTTAAGACGATTTTTTCATCTCAATGACTTTGCAAATGAGCTGTTTTGGTACTCATAGATTCGGGCGCACCTACACTTGATTACTATATAGTTCTGTAAGCTTCATTTGTTAGCACCCTTCGGATTTAGATATCCATAAAACAGAGTAATTAGGATTTAGATAATCACCTGTAATATAACAGTCGTAAAAAATGGTGTCTGATGTGCTTCTGCTGCTTGTTTTGAACTGGTGAAGTATATATTAATCACAAAAACGTTGAACACTTTACAAAATGGCCTTTTTTGGATGGTTTGCAGTACACTACCAAACCAAACAACCCATTAGAATTCAAACAGAAACAACAACTCTGAATATAAACTAGAGGCTTCACCAATACTTCATTACAGGCTAGCAGTAGCATTCAGACCAATGACAACTTCAGAACTCCAAAACCTCACAAATTGCCAAGGATATGTACACGGGAGGGCATCATCTTAAGCTACATAGACTACATTCCCACACAGAGAAAAGCTATTAACCCATACTGTAGCTTTCTTCCTCACATTCTAGGCAAAAATAACTATTTCAAAGGCGGGCATCATCTATTTGCTAGTCCAAACATCCATTTTCCATCTCAACACCTTCATCCATAACCAATTCAGATATACTATGTTTTTATGGATCATGAGATTTTGTTGAAATGGGTGATGGTTTTTCTTTATTTTAATTATCCTGTTATGTTCATTTTATTTAATGAGGTGTGTTTTGTGTGATTAGCTTATATGTTTGTGATTGCTACCCTAGTAGTATATGATTATGTTGATGATTGTTAGCTTTATGTTGATGATTGTTAGCTTTATGTTAGGAATCCTGAGCTTTACAAGATTGTTTGTGTGACATTGTTGCGAAATCCTTTAAATAGAAACAAGGGCGGAGCTTAGTGAGGACCGGGAAGGGTCCCGGCCCCCCTAGGCCTAAGTCCGTTAGTTTATCTTTTCGCGATTTCATGTGTTAAAAAAAAATTTGTTTCATCTCGGCCCTCCCATCTAATGTTTTTCCGGAAAATTTTTTGTTTCGGCCCTCCCACAAAATTTTTTCTAGCTCCGCCACTGAATAGAAATGTAGTGGATGGAATCTGTAACGGCTTAGAAATGAGGTTTATGTATATGGTAGGTTGATTTATTGTTTGATTTGTTTATACGCTAAAGCTCCATGTAATACTCCGTAGTTGTTGTTGGAATATGTAACGGCTTAGATGTGTGGATTCGTGTCTTGTAGAAAGGTTGCAGAAACATTTCATGTTGTAGGAGAATATGATTGTTTACTTTACAAGGATGTTTAGAATTTTGTACTAGTATTTGGGAAGTGAAATGATGTTTTGGGAAATGTTGATTGAATTTGCTGGAAAGAAATGGTGGATGGGGCGTTGGTGTGTATATCTAATGTGACCTCGCAGATATATCAATTGGAAATTAGTTGACTGGATTTTACTCTACCCTTGGGAGTCTTTGCACTTTTAAATTTTTTTGGTAATAAATCTATTATTAATGATAGCTTTTTAATCAGCAAAACTTTGTAAACACTCTTGCAATTTTAGGTCACTCACCTGGGCCTCTTTTATTGTCATAAAGTTATCGAGTAATAAAAGGTTCACAATGGTGTGTTGCTTGCATCAAGATTCTGATGTAGCTCATTCTATGTAATCTGCTTTCTGTTTCTTGTTACATGTGTAATTTCTGTCTTGGGCGTATTTCTGTGTGACCATACGTCAGTAATTGTGTTGCAATTTTTTTTTGGTCTGAAGGTTTCACTGCCCCTGTCAATGATATTCACCATCCTTTGGTTGTCTTGTGTTAGTTCATCTTGACCAAAAGACCATTGGATGATGTGTAGTTGGTTGTGTATTAGTAGTACTTATCATAATGGTGTGACCTTCATTGTGTAAATGTTTCATCGTTCATCAGTCATTTCTATATGCTTGATTCAGTTTTATGTTCTTCCAATCTTCACTTGTTTAACATTGTAAGGATTCGATCCCTAACAACCTGGTTACTAGAAAACGGATTACTCGATCTCGAAGATGTGGTTGACAGAAAAGAAAAGAATATGCACAAGTAAGTATCCCTAATCGATTGTTTGATTAGTATTTGAAAGAATGACGTACAAGACCCCTCCCCCCTCACCTCCTTTTATAGAGATGAGGAAGTACTCCGACTTGTAGAAGTCGGTTCATAACCATTTATTGATAACCGGTATGTCTGACGTGTTGGGTGGGCGCCAACCGACCCAGCGACCTTCTAGAACTAGTTGACTAATAGAAACTTAACGAATCCTCTAGACTCTTGTAGGCTAATGATAAAGACTAAATACATAACAATTTCCACCTTAGGCTTTATATTAGCTAACACCAACACTCAAGCAACTCAAGCGATGTTGTAACTTGAGTCCGTGTACCACCTTCACAAGGCATCCAGACATTGTTTCGATACCCACCGTGAACTTCAACCGTCTTTGCTTCCAAGACCTCTCTCGATAAAGTGATAGCACATTGATGTGCTTAGTCCTTTCATGAAAACATAATTCCGCGATAAGTGAATCGCACGATTATCACAATTAGCGCCACTTTGTTAAGCTTCACGCCCAACTCTTCCAAAGTCCCCTTAGCCAAATAGCTTCCTTCACACCTCCGTAAGGGCCATATACTCCGCCTCTGTAGTTGAAAGAGCCACCACGTGTTGTAGCGTTGCCTTCCAGCTTACAACACATCCCTGTACTAAAAACGCGTAACCAGTGATAGACCTACCTTTATCCGGATCCTTAGCGTAGTCTGAATCAACAAAACCTGTTACGTCCACATGGTTGCCATGATATGTTCCATACACCAAACCCACGTTTGTAGTGCCCCGCAAATATTTCAAAATCCACTTCACTGCTTCCCAATGCTTTTTACCTGGATTCGCCAAATATCTGCTAACTACACTTACCGCATACGCTATGTCTGGCCTCGTGCACACCATCAAGTACATTAAGCTCCCAACCGCATTTGCATACGGCACCTTACTCATCCTTTCAACATCACAATCCCTAACCGGGCAATCCTTCAATGACAGCTTGAAGTGCCCACCCAATGGCATCTTAACCGATTTCCCATTGTCAACTCTAAAATTATTTAAAATCTTAGAAACATACCCGGATTGTGACACCCTCAGAATCTTGTGATTCCGATCCCTGATGATCTCCATACCAAGAATCTTCTTTGCTTCCCCGAGCTCTTTCATGTCGAACTCCTTTTTAAGCAAAGACTTGATAGACCCAATCTCAGCCTTGCTTTTACAAGCAATCAGCATATCATCTACATATAACAATAGATAGATATACTCACCTGGTGCATAACTCCTGTAATATACGCGGTATCAGAATCGCTACGCTTAAACCCATTGCTCAACATGTACTCATCAACCTCCTATACCATTGCCTAGGTGACCGCTCAAACCATAAAGGATTTCTTTAACAAACATACCTTGTTACCTTGTTCATATCCGGTGGTTGCCTCATGTAGATCACTTCTTCAAGATTTCCATGTAAAATGATGTCTTTACATCAAAATGCTCCACTCATAATCTCTACACGCATCAATGCAAGTATAACCCGAATAGATGTGTCGAACTACCGTGAAAATACTTCATTGTAGTCAATACCGCCTTTGTGTGAATCCAGAGCCACCAACCTCGCCTTGTACCTGGGCTTCAGACACCTTCAATCCCTTCTTTTATCTTGTAAAGCCATTTGCAACTCACCGATTTTGCCCGGTGGATGATCTACCAACTCATAGGTCTTATTCTTCCTCGGAGAATCCATCTCTTCATCCATGTGACTTTCCACTTAGAACTATTTTCACAAGCAACCGCCTCACGGTATGTCAATGGTTCATGAGTATCTTCTTCCTCTGCACTGCAAAGAAACGCGTAGCAACCATATTACTTTCATCTCGAAACCTCAAAGGTTTCGTTCTTGTCCTTGGCTCTCTATCCCGAACCAACTGATAATCTGTGAGATCCGGTGTTTGATCATGATCCTGATCCTCTGCATCTTCATCATTGCTATCTTCCTGATCATCTATCTGATCTTCTTGATCATTTGTCTGATCTTCCTCAAGCGTATGATTATTTAACCTTTGCAGTTCCACCTCAACCTGTAATTCCTCAACAGACTTATCAGTACCTACACCAGAATTCTTCAACGTGTCTTTGTACATGACACTTTCATTGAAGACCACGTTCCTGCTAGTGACTATTTTAGGTGATTCATTATCAAGCCTATATAGCTGTACCCTTCACACCTTCGGGATACCCCAAAGAGCGCATTTCACGCTCTCGGCTCGAGCTTACCTTGTTTAACGTGTGAATATGCGACACGACCGAAAATTCTCAACATCCCATAATCACTTGGATGTCGACCACATCTCCATAGGAGTCTTTTTCTCAATCGGCCGATGGTGACCTATTTATAAGATATCGCGACCGTACATGTCGCTTCCGCCCAGAAGGTCTTGGGCAATCCAGACTGAATTAATAAACAGCGTACCTTATCCATGAGAGTTCTATTCATCCGTTCTGCTAATCCATTCTGCTGCGGCGTCCCAACAACTGTCAAATGTCTAGCAATCCCACTCTCAGTGCACAGCTGTTCAAACTCCCGGTTACAGAACTCAAGACCATTATCCGTCCTAAGCTTCTTAACCGTCCTCCCGATCGATTCTCTACTAACCGCTTCCACTCTTTGAACTTTCCAAATGCTTCGTGTTTGAACACGAGAATATAAACCCATACCCTCTGGAATAATCATCAACAATAGATAAGAAATACCTCTTACCTCCCAATGATTCCACAGAGACGGACCCCATAAGTCGAATGAACATAGTCTATCACTCCCGAGTAGTGTGCCTTCCTACAATCGAACCGACTCGATGTGACTTTCCCGAACACAATTCTCACAAAATTGAGCTTACCTAGACTCTTCTTGCCAAACAACTCCTCTTTTCCGGCACTTGTAGTCCCGCCTCATGATATGTCCCGGTCTTTTGTGCCAAACACAGGCAAGGCATCTTTTTTCTTCAACACTAGCATTAACCTCACCTTCCATCGCATGGCCATCCAAAGAGTATCGCAATTATCCTTCGGGTTCGGATAAAATAACCACGGAACCATTAATCACCTTGATTTTGCCCGATTGCAATTTCTGATATATCCTCTTTTCAAGAGTTCCCAACGATATCAAGTTTCTTTTCAATTCAGGAATATACCTGACATTGTGTAATACAAAACTTGACCCATCTTTCAGTTGTACCCTTACCTTGCCAATACCTCTGATTTTGCACTCCCTGTTATCACCCAACAGTACTCTGCCCCCGTCACATTCTAAAAAATCAAACAATAAATCTAACCTGGGTGTCATGTGGTATGAACCTCCTGAATCCATAATCCAATCCAGCAATGCATCTGCACTCATCACCATCATCACCTCAGAACCGTCATAAATCGAACCACTAGAGCTTGGTTGATCATCTTTCTTAACGAAACCATTTGACTTCTTGCGATTATTCTTCGGACAGTTTCTCTTCAAGTGCTCCTCAGATTGGCAAATATAGCACTTGAGTCTTCCACCTCGAGACTTCGATCTTGACTTTCCCCTAGACTGATGCGAATTCCTGCGATCAGTTCTTCCCCTCACATACAACCCTTCACCATCATCCCCCTTTGCTTTCGACCTTTCTTTGATTTCCTTTGAATTTAGTGTGGCCATCACATCCTCCAAAGTCAAAGCTTCCCGTCCATAAAGCAAGGTATCCACAAAGTGTTCAGTATGATCTTTGGTAAAGAAGTGAGTAATAATAAAGCAAGATCTTCATCTTCGAATTTTACCTCAATATTTGCTAAATCAAGAACGATTTTGTTGAACTCATCTATATGCTCGGAAATCGTACGTCCAGCCGGCATGTAGAATGTATACAACTTCTTCTTCAGGTACAACTTGTTGGCCAAGGACTTTGTCATGTACAAAGTCTCGAGCTTGGTCCAAACCCCTGCTGCAGTCGTCTCCCCGGTAACCTCTCTCAGTACCTTGTTACCTAAACACAAAATCACGGCACTATGAGCTTTCTTGTTTAGCTCAGCTTTCGTTGCAGTATCCATGTCTGCGGGTAAAACCTCCAGAGCTGCTTCACATCCATGTTGGATTAATAAAGTACGCATCTTGACTCTCCATAACCCGAAATCACCAGTTCCATCGAATTTCTCGATGTCGAACTTGGCTCCCGTCATTCTTTAATTCCTTTGTTAATTTGCTAAACCTTGTGATATATCAAACCTCACAATCACAAATTACAAAGTCCCTTGTGCAATACCTTTTAATATAATAACCTTTTGGATTCAATATAATAAAACTATTATATTAAATATAATAAGACTATTATATTAATCAACCATTCACTCTTTCAAGAAAAATGAGCTGTTTCACACTTTCACCATCTATTATAATATAAGACTATTATATTAATCAACCAGCTCACTATTATAATAAAAAACCAATCAACCAGCTCACTATCCTCTTGACTTTTTACCAACCACTGTTCTCCTTTCTTCTTCCTCGGTATAGTCGGCAACGGAAAAACCAAGACGCACCACCGGAGAATTAGTTGATCTTCAATAAACCCGAAAACCAACACCCCTTCTCGATCGCCTAGATAACCAGTTAACTTCGCGAACCAAAGCTCTGATACCACTTGTAAGGATTCGATCCCTAACAACCTGGTTACTAGAAAACGGATTACTCGATCTCGAAGATGTGGTTGACAGAAAAGAAAAGAATATGCACAAGTAAGTATCCTAATCGATTGTTTGATTAGTATTTGAAAGAATGACGTACAAGACCCTCCCCTCACCTCCTTTTATAGAGATGAGGGAAATAAACTCGACTTGTAGAAGTCGGTTCATAACCATTATTGATAACCGGTATGTCTGACGATGTTGGGTACGGGCCAACCGACCCACCGACCTTCTAGAACTAGTTGACTAATAGAAACTTAACGAATCCTCTAGACTCTTGTAGGCTAATGATAAAGACTAAATACATAACAAACATAAATTTGGATCTATAATATGTCAGTAGTTAATTGACAAGGAGTATCATTTATCAGTGACTTCCAGTGGGTTCCTTCTCTACACTTTTACGGTTTTACCTTCAATTAATTTCTACACTGTCGTATTCTCTTATGTATCTGCCATTTTCTTTCACCATCCTAACGAGTACGGGTATTGCTTTTGCACTGCTTTTGTTTGCATACATTAAATCATCTTTTATGTTCCAAATGTCTATTCTTTTGAAAGGAAGAGTAATGATGATCACCGAGTAACCTTGTTTTGGTTAAATCAATGAGAAGGCTTAGTGTGCTGTTGAGCCGAAATTTGTGTCACTAGTGTACCTCAGTTGGGTTGTTGTGCCGGATGGTCTAGATAAGAAAACCCGCTGTCAAGACGATTTTTCATCTCAATGACTTTGCTAATGAGCTATTTTGGTACCTCATAGATCCGGGTGCACCTACACTTGATTACTACGGAGTACATGCTTCTATTGCAATGAAATTCTTTCAAACCAATATTCATCCGAAACAGTTGATAGTGAATGATATCAAAATGTCGATGTACATTTAGTTGTAAAATATGGAAACGATAGAAAGGAATACCAAGCCTTCTTCCTAAATGGTCCATTGTCTGCATTACCTTTAATTGATCTCTTCTCATACCACTACCGTTTTCTCTCAATCTCACATCTATTTGCATTCTCTCGTATCATCCTTAACGAGTGTGGGAATGGCCTTGCTGCGCTTGCTTGTTCACCTTGGTTCTTTTTCTTTGTTGTGGAAAATGAGATCTCTTGAGAAGGCGGGAAAAAAAAAAAAAAAAAAAAAAAAAAATCCTCTACATGCATCAAATTGTTTTAGAGAAGAAAATTTATAGGCAAGGCATTTTGAAAACATGTGAAACACCGTAACTTTAATAAAATCATTTTCGATATATAGTTGTCTTCTTCTTCTTCAAGACTAAGCTATGTGCTGCATCAACAATTGCATTGAACCGCTTCACTTTTATTGCATTGAACCACTTGACTTTTCTTGTTGACCACATGAGATATCCCATCACCAATCCCACTGATGTTCCACATCCATATCCAAACATCACCACTTTCCATGTAAAACCACTCTCCTCCTTGTCATCATCATCTTCAACTTAATTGTGGGGAGTTTTGATGTTCACGTTTGGGCAATGGAGACCCATAGAGACCTGAATTCCCTCCAAAGGAAGTGCCAAATGTGCTGAACTTTGGTCCTCTGGAATACGTCCCACGAGATGGTTTCTGAGAGATTTAACATACGCAATACATATCTCAACCCATAAGTTCCTCCTTTCTCCCGTCGAATAAGGAATTTGGCCATAGATTTTGTTGCTAGAGATCTAACACACTAAAATTGTTTCATGGCTCGAATTGAATTCGAAACAACTTTAGCTTGCAAGAGGCCAAATATAATTCTCTAAAACCAGGGTTGACATAATGATTGGCATTCTTTGAACAGAAAACCCACTGTAAGAGAGATCGAGAGATTCAAGGTTTGTGAGGCTTGATAACAATGTATCCAACAATGTAATTCTTAATTTATAATCTGTTAGTGTTCGTCGTTTTTGTTCATAACATGCCGGAGGAACCGAAATGATGGTGCTGGATGTAACTTTCGCTATAAATTCCATTTTCAGTTTAGTAACTATAAATTCAGCATTGGTTAACAAACTTGATCACAGCCTTCAGACAAGTTTAAGAACATAATCAAGTAAGGATGAAATCCCATGCTTAGCCATATGGGTGGGTTTTGATTTTTTTACACGGACTTTTTTCATTCAAAGTATCTCTAATAATGACCATATACTACAATCGATATCCCATCGAATCATTTTTGAATTGTTAAAGTCTTGTTCGAAGCACACTTTCGAAATCGTACACATGCACTTTCAAAGAATTGCATTAACATGTACTTGTTCGAATAGTAGAAAAGCCCGTTTACTACGTTTTTTCATTACTTCTTATGCATGTGGGAACACAAAGAAACTTCAAAATTTCATTGCCGCCAATGCATGTGCTAATTCGCCCATAAGGCATAAGCATCAAGCAGTTGGCCTCTCTACAACATTACAGGTATAACATGAGTGTGTATGTACAAGGAGAATCACAAAAACCAGATGACATTAGGGGAACCTAACTTCTATCATCACAAATGTAATTTTTCTTTTTTTTATAAAAATTTGTTAATTCTTTTCAACAATTTATTAATTAGAAAAGCATGTGAAAAGCACACGACCGGAGTTCTTATCGTTCTTATCTTACTAACAAATTATTCTTGGTATTAATGAGCAGCATAGCCATGCTACAATTAAGTTATGTCTTAATACTTTTGCTAAAGGTAAGTATCCCATCCTCATTAATGTCGATTCAAATATTGTCTACTATCGCCCAATAAAAGCAGATCAAGGAGTAGCGGTTTATCGTTTAAATATAAATTTCTCAAACTCATTTTGAGCCATTACGGACCCGTCCCGCCATTTGAGGCTCGCTAGTTTTATTGTCATTGCCTCGGTCATCTTGTGCTCCTCTTAAGGTTTTGGATACACTGTCTATATCTGTTACGGATTTATCATCACACTGCTGCGACAATGTTTTAATCAATTTGCATCGAAACCATGAAACTTGGATTTTCTCGATATTATTAATGACCATATACAACTTAGGTTGTTTGATAGGTCGAAATCGTGCAATATAGAGTACCATCGGTCATCAACTAAGCTCGCAACTAATTTCTTAATTATGTCACAACCGCTAGAATGTGAAAAGCAAATAATGTACACTTATCTTTCAGAATCGAACAAAAGGCCAATAAAATTAGATGGCAAAAGATGTAACCATGTGTTATTTACTCGGACACACATATCGTTTGCCTTCCAGTGGAAATACAACACAATAACTTAGGTGAACTATAGCAGTGAGGACTTGTTTATAGAGCCAAAGTCAGATGCAACCGTAGTATCCACAAGGCTACTCGCATTATGAAATATCGGGTTTCAATTGAAATCGCCTCGACCAAACATATAGCAAGCTAGAGAGAGACTTCGCATGTGACAACTTTTCTCAAACAAAGGCTCGAATATTCTCTTCCGTTGATAATGGAAGACTCCACGCACTACACGTCCACGATGGTCTTTTTATCTGTCGATAAGTAATTGCAAAACATTAAATTATGCAAATTATAGATATTATGTGAATCTGGTTAAGACATACCAATGTTGGCCAGGTCTTCTGGCAACACTTTTGGATTGATAGAGATGGTTGTATATGGTCATTGTATTCTTGTTGATTGGTAAATGCAATGTAACAGTGAAATTGTAAATGAATTTGGACAGAATTTAAGTAACAAAAGTAAACTAATATTGATATTGAATTGATATGTTTGAGTACAATATTTGGCCTATTTATAGGTTCCCAAAAGTCACAAACTAAATGGTAGTTGTTTGTTAACCATTGTGTCGTTTAAGGGATAACTGCCAACCATAATAACTGCCTACATAACTGTCTTATATGCAAATGGGTCGTTTGGGTTAAGGTATGACCCATACAGATAATTTGACCCATGCAGAATTAAAATACAAACTATATTGTCTTTAAGTAAACTAAATAAATATACTAAGACTATATTGTATTTGATCTTAACACAATTATAGGCAACATCTCCCTCTTAATTTGTTAAGATCAAATTTCTTGAGTATGACTTGCTTCCAGTTTCTTTCAAACAATGATCTCATAATCACTGCTTCCTTGGCTGCTTGTGCTATGGGCTGCATCTTCTTCATCATTGCCATACACTCTTACACCATGGTTGTTCATTTCTTCCTCTCGTGATCCATCATTTACTGCTCCTTTCTTCCAGTCCTGTGGGTTCCTTTCTTCTGCAATCTTACTGCACTCTCCCACTTCATTTGTCTTTTCAACACTGGGTACTCTAGCAGTCTCGTGGTATACACTTATTAGGTCAATGAATTTTCTATAACAGGCCTTTATGGCCTCACCATCTTCAACGGATAAACCTTGTATGCTTGCAATGCCTTTCCATTTGTCACTCAAGGTGACTGCCACATATCCACCAAAACCATCTACAATCTTGTGTAGACTTAGCAAGTCTATCTCCTTTCCTTCTATAATAGGTGGTATCATGTCTATTTCATCATAGTTAAGATGCACTAGATAGAACCATTTCACCAATTCCAAAAACTTCCCACTGAACACCCCCCAATTGTTGTATACAAGGCTATTTTTCTTGAGCAAATTCATAAAAGATAGAAATTTGTTGAATGAATTTACCTTGAGGGAATATAGGGTCCCATTCCAACTGATGTAGTCATCGTCCACATAGTCTTGGGTGTCTTCCTTGTTCCAGTTTAGTTCCTCTATTCCTTTAACCAAAGAGCATTCGTCCTTTGGATCTAGGGACTCAAAGTAATTGTCCAAATAACTGTTGTGCTCTCTGATTGGACTCCACTTCTGTTCTTTGTTGTCTGTCTCTTGTTTATTCTCAGTTTCCACAATGTTCTCATCAAACATGCACTTCAGTATGCACATATTGTTTTCTATTTTCACCATGTACCCTTGTTCTTCTAAGAGATCATAACTGAGTACATTAATGGACACTTCTGGAGTATATTGGACATCTTGAATTAAGACATCTCCATCTTTTGTATTCACCACTGCATCACCCAAACCATAAGAGAAAACGAATTTTTTTCTCTTTTTCTTCTCTGAAGATCATTTTGAACTTGTAATCAATACGCTTGAATTGGGTTCTGCTTGGGCAAAGATGGTGTTTGTATGCACTGCTCACAAACCATACATCATTCCATGTCTTGTCATTTGCTCCTTGGATCATGTAGTCTGCTTCTATGTTTATCTTTTCTGGAAATTTGGTTTCTTCTTCAAGTACTTGTCTGTCCATAGTTGCCTCTTGTTGCACTTCTATGGCTGCAATTCTCTTTCTTTGTTCACATGCCCAGTATGCATGTCCTCTTTCTCTGCAAATGAAGCATCTTGCTTTCTTGTCTTTCTTTGTTTTCTTTGCAGTCTCAGTCTTTTGATTTTGTGCCAACTGTGATGAATTAAAGGCTTGATTTTCAAGTACTTTCTTAACGAGCATTTCTTTTCCTTTTGGACTGATACTCTTCTTTCTTGCAGACCATTTGACAAGCCTTGATGGTGTTTCTCTTAGTAGGTATCTACCAGTGTAGAAACCATGATCAATCTTTGGTGTTTGCCTTTCCCATGATCAAAATTTTCCTTGGCTCTGATGCCAATGTTGGCCAGGTCTTCTGGCAACACTTTTGGATTGATAGAGATGGTTGTATATGGTCATTGTATTCTTGTTGATTGGTAAATGCAATGTAACAGTGAAATTGTAAATGAATTTGGACAAAATTTAAGTAACAAAAGTAAACTAATATTGATATTGAATTGATATGTTTGAGTACAATATTTGGCCTATTTATAGGTTCCCAAACGTCACAAACTAAATGGTAGTTGTTTGTTAACCATTGTGTTGTTTAAGGGATAACTGCCAACCATAATAACTGCCTACATAACTGTCTTATATGCAAATGGGTCGTTTGGGTTAAGGTATGACCCATACAGATAATTTGACCCATGCAGAATTAAAATACAAACTATATTGTCTTTAAGTAAACTAAATAAATATACTAAGACTATATTGTATTTGATCTTAACACAATTATAGGCAACAACCAATTGGTTATTGACTGAACGCAAGCAATCATTAATCTTTAACATTTAAAGGATGGCACGTAGCAATGTATGCGTAAATTATGTGATTTGAAGAATATATAGGGAAGCACACATCTGCGAAACAACAAAGAGGTCACCGGCATTGTCTTGTATGGCCTTATACAATGTAACTTAACCCCAAGTTCTAAGTGATCAATGACATTGCCTTGAATGGCAAGATGATCGCAGCAGTGGTGGGCGATCAAAGAAACACATAGAAACATCGATTTCTGCTATACTAATATGCGAACACAAGAACTCAATGTATGGTCAAAGTATAGATACTAAAACACATGTTATATAGGATATTTTATGTAATATTCTTCCTTGATTAGCTCCTTGATCAGCTCCTACTTTTCCTTGATTGGCTCCTGCTTTTTCTTTCCTTTCCAGCCTCTCTTTATTATGTATAGAGGCTCATTTTGTATTGTAATTTTGTAAGAGAGAAAATTCTCTGATTATCAAATTTATGATGGCATCAGAGCAGGTTATACCCAAACATTGCACGATCCTTCGATAATCGAAGATGAATTCGATTGAAGATAATAGCAGCACATCCAATAAAGAGATCAACAGCGTGATGGGAAATCAAGATGATAGCCTAGCAATCTGTGAAATCCCGATTCATCCCAAACCAAAACACAAGAACAACTCCAAATCAACCATAATCAGAAATCGTGGATTCACAATTCATTCCAAACTCAAATTCAAAAGAAACCCTATATCAGCCATGATCAAAAGTCGAGTAGCAGTTGAAGAACAAGAAGAAATCATGACCACGAGCCTCTTTGTAGATATGGAATCACAGAATGATGTCTCACCAACCGTCAACATGGCACAAATACTATCAACTGCAAATGCTACAATGAAAACCGATCGTAGTGAAAACTGGATTGTGAACTCAGGAGCCACCGACCTACAAGAGTTCTGTTCTTGAAAACAGGACCAAGACTGCCCGTGAGCTTCCTGTTACCATACCAAATGGAGAAAGAATCGCAGTTGATGGAAGAGGAGACCACATCTTACCAGACGGAACGGAGATCAAAGGTGTATTACATGTTCCTGATTTTACCTGCAATTTATTATCCGTTAGTAAATTGTCAAAGGAACTTCAATGTGCAGTAACTTTCTTCCCGGATTTCTTTGTTATGCAAGACCTACGTTCCAGGAAGTTGATTGGAGCAGGTAAGTGCAAGGATGGTCTTTATCAATTGAAGATGACGGGAGACAAAAGACAGGCAATGATGACAACGATAGATACTTGGCACAAACGTTTAGGTCACGCTTCTGACTCTAAACTTAATCATATTACTTTCCTTAAAGATTTGTCAATAAAAGACAAGGATGCTTTCTGTGATTCTTGCATGAAAGGCAAAACATACTAGATTACCATTTCCGTTAGTACAACCAAGACACATGGTTGTTTTGAACTCCTACATTGTGATGTTTGGGGTCCATACCGCACGCTATCCTCTCTCGCAAGTTATTTTTGACAGATTGTAGATGATTATAGTAGGGAGTTTGGGTTTTCTACTAAGATACAAAAGTGAAGCAAGCACTGCTTAACCAATTTCACAAGATGGTGAAAACTCGGTTTGATAAAAATATCAAGAAGATCGGGTGTGATAATGGTGGAGAGTTTACCTCCAACAAAATGGTCGAGTTCTATGCTAACGAGGCATAAGTGCAGAAGCGACCGTCCACATACCCTCAACAAAATGGGGTAGTGGAGCATAAACACGACATCTACTCGAGACGGCACGAGCACTAAGGTTCGAGGCTAATTTACCAACAAAGTTTTGGGGGAATGCATTCGATCACGCATATATTATTAACCGCCTTCCATCGAGTAATTAAAATAAGACGCCTTATGAGATGTTATACAATCGAAACCTGATTATGATCTCATGAAGGTGTTCGGTTTAGCATACTACGAGAACGTAAACAAAAGGAGATAAGTTCGAAATGAGGGAGACCGGTATTTTCTTGGGTTACAAGAGAGGAACCAAAGGCTATAAAATCTATGACTTGAACCATCACAAATTAGTGATTTCAAGGGATGTTAGATTCGTGGAAAGTGTTTTCCATTTGCCAAAGTGATCGATCAAGGTAGCCAAGAAGAAGTTTTCAATTTTCCTATTGGGATAAGGAAGATGAGGCGATGCACGTAGGTCAAGGCCAAAGTTCGACGACAGAGAATCAAGGCCCAAACACGAGAGGCCCTAACACGACGACACCATGGCTCAACCTAACGAGTCAAACATTCGGATAGCATCGATCAAGAAGGACCGCAGGAGGTTGAAAACATCACCGAGAATGAGATGGAAGGTGATATTGAACATAACGAAATTGTGAATGAAACGGTGGATGAAACCTCGGTAGAAATCTCGAGCCCATTAGAGAGAAAAGAAAGCAGGTTCAACCGAAATACCTTGGTGACTACAAAGTAAACCTTCCCCATCTCTAGACCATGCACGACCCGAAAACAATCAAGTCCTCAACGACACTCTATAACTAATTTTGTCACCTATGAAAATTTTTCGACTCATAAAGCCTTCTTAGCGGCCATTGGGTCCCAATGAGCCGAGACACTTTGCCCAAGCTATGCAGGATGACAAATGGATAGAGGCAATAAAAAGGGAGGTTCATGCTCTTGAAGAAAATGGAACGTGGACTCTTGAAGAATTGCCAAAAGGCAACGTACATAGACTCGAAATGGGTTTACAAAATCAAGTATAAACCCAACGGAGAATTTGAAAGATACAAGGCGAGGCTAGTGGCAAAAGGATTTACTCAAATGGAGGAGTTGATTACCATGAAACTTTTGCTCTGTAGCAAAATTAGTCATCATCGAACCTTACTTGCTGTTGCGATTAAGAAAGAATGGGCCATTCATCAATTGGATGTCAATAACGCTTTCTGCATGGGATTTGAATGAAGAAATCTACATGAAAATCCCTCAAGGCTTTGTAGAAATGAAGATACAAGAGTTTCCAAACCGAAAAGTCTATATATGGTTTGAAGCAAGCTTGTGAACGGTACCAAAAGTTCACCATTACTCTAACCGAACTTGATTCAAACAAGCAAAGGTGATCATTCACTTTTCATTTACAAGAATGGTGAGAAGTATGTGTGACTTTGATATATGTGGACGATGTGATATTGGTGGAAGCGATATGGGCAGACCAAGAAACTAAAGACTTTCTCGATAAAAGCTTTAGCATCAAGGATCCGGGGCGCTGAAATATTTCTTGGGAATTGAAGTGGCTCGAACAAAAGAAGGTCTTGTTCTTAGTCAAAGAAAATACACTCTAGACATCCTAGCGATTGTGGAATGACGGTGCCGACCGAGTTCTTTCCCCATGGAATGCAATTTAAAGCTTGACAAATGTGACAAGCACTTGTGTCGATGGTAATCAATACCGTCGATTGATCGGCAGACTTCTTTATTTACAAGCTACGCGACCGACATAGCTTATGCGGTCAACATCTTGAGTCAATTTGTCGATGATCCTAGACAACCTCATATGGAAGCCGCCAATCGTGTCTTGTGTTATTTGAAAGGAACTCTGGACAAGGCATACTCATTCCTAGAAAAGGCGGAATAATCTTTTGGCTTATTGTGATTACGATTGGTTAGGGTGTCCAATGACTCGGCTCAAGAACCGGTTATTACTTCTACTGAGGTGCTCCGCTTCTGGAAGACAAAAAGCAATCCGTAGTTTCCAAATCCTCGTGAGGTTTATCGAACCATGTCTAATGCGGTTAGTGAAATCTTGTGGATGAGGTGGCTTTTGGTGAACTTGACATGGCCTGTCGGACCAATGAATTGTTTTGTGACAATCAAAATGCCCGTCACATAGCAAATAACCCGCCTTTCATGAACGCACCAAACACGTTGAAATGGATTGCTACTTTGTGAGGAAAGAGTTGACTCCATGGAAATTTGTCCCATGCCCATAGCTACCAAAGATCAAATCACCGACGTTCTTAAGGCCTCGGGAGCAAATCAAGGAAAGTAGGAGGCGATCAAGGAGCTAATCAAGGAAGAATATTACATAATATATCCTATACTCCCCTCAAGTTGGAGCGTGAAGATTCAACACCCAACTTGTACAAGAGAGAGTTAACTCCATGGAAATTTGTCCCATGCCCATAGCTACCATAGATCAAATCGGCGACGTTTCACGAAGGCCTTAGGAGCCAATTCTCTTAGTTTTCATCGCATAAGTTGGGTGTTGGAATCTTCACGCCCAACTTGAGGGGAGTATAGGATATATTATGTAATATTCTTCCTTGATTAGCTCCTTGATCGCCTCCCCGCTTCCTTGATTGGCTCGCTTTTCTTTTCCTTTCCACCTCTCTTTATTATGTATAGAGGCTCATTTTGTAAGAGAGAAAATTCTCGATTATCAAATTTATGATGTTATTAATAATTATGCCTTCATTTTCACATATTTATTGCGTGGTAACTTGATTACCGAATTGCCAATCATCATGACTTTATAAGCGATCACACAAATGACCAAAGTAAATTTATTGTTAACTACATACAACAAGAATTCAAAGAGACAACACATAAACATCAAAACTTAAACGGTCCACTCCACTCCAAAGTCCTATATATGCATAATAAATTGTTTTTGAGCAAGAAAAGTTATAGAGTAAGGCATTTTCATTATCTAGCGTCATTTCCGATAGAAACATGTCTTCTCTCTTTTCTACAAGACCAAACTCTGTTGCATCGAAATTGCATTGAACCACTTGACTTTTCGTGTTGACATGAGATATCCCATCACCAATCCGACTAATGTTCCACATCCATATCCCAACGCCACCACTTCCCACGTAAATCCACTTTCCTCCTCTTGATCTTCGCGTGCTTCAAGTCGTGGTTTGTGTGTATACTCATTTGCACTTTTTAGGCAATGAAACCCACAAAGTCCCACATTCCTTCAAATGAGTTCTCATCAAATGTATTGAACTGCTGCTCCATCCGGTACGCCTACAAGACGGTTATCGAGAGACTTAAGACTTGAGTCTTGATTCCTGCAAGACTTTCGTGGATCTCTCACGAGAGTTGGTTCCAAGAGAGGTCTAACGACTCGGTCTCTATAAGATTCCCGAGCATGTGGAATTGGACCAACGAGGCTGTTGGGGACAAGTTGAGCACTATTAGCGAATTAAGTCCACCGATGACGTTTGGAATCATCCTTCAAATGTGTTATCGATAGATCAATAATTGTGTAGTCAACCCAAATTTTGGAAAATTTTGATTCACCCCTTTCACCGCAACATAGAATGAGTAATGCTTTCCACCCGTGGACAAATATTCGTGTTGTCTTGCTTTTAACAACATTCTTCATCGAATTGAAATTTTGAAAATATTTTACGTGGAGTTGCCCCACAAACCCATTATGAGATAAATCCGAACTCGAAGACTTGGAAAGGGGATTCAACAGTTGAAGAGGGTTGAATCGTCCATGAAAGTTGTTTGATTTGAGGACAAGAGCTTGCAAATTTGGAAGGCCTTCTAACCATCCAGGGAATGTACCATTCAAATGGTTGTTTCCGAAATCAACTACTTTCAAGGATTGACATTTGGACAAGGAAATTGGCACCTCTCCTCTTAATTGATTTCCATTCAAACTAAGCCCTTCTAATCTTCCACAATCGCCGTATACGGTTGGAATTGTTCCTTGAAAGCTATTATTCCCCATATCTATCATTCTAAGAGATGAGGTGATATTTCCAAAGCACTGTGGAATCAATCCACCAAAGCGATTATTGGACATATCCAAAATCCGTAGCTTCCTCATGTTGCAAATTGATGGAGGGAATGGCCCCTCAATCAAGTTGGACGGCAGAAGCAAATATTCCATCCCATAAGTACCTCCAATCTCCCCTACCCAATGAGGAATTTGGCCATGGATTTCGTTGCTAGAGAGATCTAAGTAACCGAGTTGTTTCATGGCTCGAAATGAATTCGGAAACACCTTTAGCTTGCAAGAGGCTAATCCTAATAACAAAAAACCATGGTTGACATAATGATTGGTATTCTTTGTTGTAACAGAGAAACTGCTGTAAGAGAGATCGAGATATTCAACATTTGTGAGGCTTGAAAACAGTGTATCCAACTCCCATTCACCACTAAAATTATTAAATGAAAGGCCTAGTCTAGTGAGGTTGGTGAGTTTTTGAAATCTTTGCATATCAATATGCCCATCTAACTGATTGCCACTGAGGTCTAACTCTTTTAATGATGAAAGAGGAAATGACTCAAAGGTACATTTCCGTGAACATGTTACCCATTAGATTGAGAGATTCTATAGAGGGGAAGTAAATACCAAGATGGCAATGTCCCATTAAGTCTCGTTAAATGATAAATCAAGATGTGTAAGGTGTGTTAGGTTAATCGAGATTTTGAAGGATATCGCTGTGAAATGGTTTATTGACAAATCAAGTGTTTTCAAAAATTGAAGATTGAAAATGTAATGAGGTAATTTTCCTTGCAATCCGAGAAGCCAAGATTTAGTACTTTCAAAGAAGAAGAGATGTTAAGTCTATCGTAAAACCAAGAAATATTAACATATTCAAGTGAAAGTTCTACCGATTAGTGAAATTTGAAACATATTGATGAAAACACGTGGTCCAAGTTTGAAATCAAACAAAATATTCTCGAGAGATCAATAGAGACCGCTTTATGAAGGAGTGTGATATCCAAGGGACTTGGCGGAAAACTCACAAAAGACAAAGTTGAGATGTGTGAGACTATTTGAAAACCTTCCAATTTCACGTGGAATTTGGGAACCATAGAAATCATTGAAAGCAAGGTTGATTTTTGGAGATGAGGAAGGTTGAAGAGGAACTCGTTAGGATGGATGGTACTTTGTAGCCCTCCGCAACTAACGCCGATCTTGATAACGTCACCGTGAGAGTCATCGCAAGCAACACCATCCCGCCATGTTAATCGATTTGTGTTCCACTCATCATTAATGGATGATAACCAAGCCAATCTTGACATTCGTAGCTGTGTTATTGATGGATGAAAGGTTATGTTTGAAGAGAGCAAAGCTTCACTCATTCTTTAGGGCATCTATTAATATTAGGGCAAATGGTCTAAAAACCTATCAACTTTCCACTTTTTACTTTTGTGACAATAAACTTTTTTCCTATTAAAACAAAAAGTTTCTTAATGACTTTATTGTAACAAAAACTTCTTAATGACTCTTATTGTAACCAAACGACGTGGCAACACACATTAAGGTTAATAGTCCAAAATATACAAACTTGTAACCTTTTACTATTGTGACAATAAACTTTTAATTTTCCAAATCTCCCACTGGCACCCTTATCGCACCATCAACGGACCCTTTCACGCCGACACTTCCATAGATCCTCCTGTCGAACCAAACTATCATCGAATCCTTGTTGTCGTCATTCTTTGATGCCAGCCAGCCGCTTTTTAAGCCGACATTTATTGCCGCCGCTATTGATCTTAGTTTTGAGTTATATAATATGAGGTTTTGGTCTTTCCATATAAATATGAGTTTCTTTTAAATCTTTAATCGAAGATTCTTTTTATGAAAATCGATTTTTAGTGTTATTTATTAGATCCGATATTTGATATATTAAAAAAGAACACTAAGAAATCGAATTTTCATATATTAAAAATCAAATATCGATCTAATAAATAATACTAAAAATCGGATTTTCATATATTAAATAAAAAAATCTAATAAATAATATCAAATATCGATCTAATAAATAATACTAAAAATCGGATTTTCATATATTAAAAAAAAAAAAAAATCTTCTTTTAAAGATTTAAAAAGAAACTCATATTTATATGGAAAAGACCCAAACCTCATATTATATAACTCAAAACGGCATCAATAGCAACAAGCGGCAATACTGGTCGGCAAAGCAAGCAAGGCGGAAGCATCAAAGAATGACGACAACGAAAGGATCGGTGATAGTTTGGTTTCGTAGTGAGGATCTATGGAAGTGGGTCATGGTGAAAAGGGTCCAGCGTTGATGGTGTTGGCGATAAGGGGTGTTGGTGGTGGGAGATTTGGAAAATTAAAAGTTTATTGTCACAATAGTAAAAGGTTGCAAGTTTGTATATTTTTTGGACTATTAACCCTTAATTAATGTTACCACGTGTCAGTTTTGGTTACAATAAGAGTCATTAAGAAGTTTTTTGGTTACAATAAGAGTCATTAAGAAACTTTTTTGTTTTAATAGGAAAAAAAAAAGTTTATTGTCACAAAAGTAAAAAGTGGAAAGTTGATAGGTTTTTTAGACCATTTGCCCTTAATATTATTATTGAAAGAAGTGGAAAAAGAAGCAAATTAAACGTGGTGATAAGAATGAAAAGAAAAAAGATGCCGAACATTTTCGAATCACTCATTGTGTTTTATATGTTTTAATTGCTATAAACATTCATACTTGCTACACATATATATACTAACACTAGTTTCAAAAGAATAAGATCCGGATATGTATGTGGTCTAGTTTCATTTCTAAACGTATCACTTGGGTTGTACAAGTCTATCAAAATTGATAGGCTCTAAACTTTAGTTTCTTGTTGATCTATGCACAATTCTAACTTTTGATAGCGATGAAAAAGAATCTTTCAATGAAAATATGTGGTTCACAGTATAGGAAAACGATTTTTGGATGATTCAATAGACCGAAGACTAAATCGAACCAATAGAAGAGCTCAATGCATTGAAGAAATGTATAAGAAAGATTGATTGGGATGTAACTGTTTGTGGTCTTAGTTTCATTTTTAAAAGTATCACTTGGGTTGTACAAGTCTTCAAAATTGATAGGCTATAAACTTTAGTTTCTTGTCGATTTATACACAATTCTAGCTTTTGATAGCGATGAAAAGAATCTTTCAATGAAAATATGTGGTTCACAGTAATCTTTTAACACTAAAGGAAAACGATTGTTGGACGATTAATTTGAATGAAGACTAAATCCAACCAATAAAAGAGCTCAATGCAAAGGAAGAAATGTCTAGAAGACTTCAAATTGATGTAACATGAGTTAGTCGACCAAAAACTTTCAAGTATACGAGGTTAAAGAAGACTTCAAATTGATGTAATCGTAAATTATCGGCTATAAGGCATAAGCATTAAGCGCTATGCCTCTACAACATTACTGTATAATATGAGTGAGTGTCAGACAAAGAGAATCACAACAACCAGATGACATTAGCGGAATCTAACTTCTATCATCACAAATTTTAAATTTTATAAAAATTGTTAATTCTTTTCAACAATTGATTAATTAGAAAAGCATGAAAAGCACACAACCGGAGTTCTTATCTAACTAATAAATTATTCTTGGTGTTAATGAGCAAGATAGCCATGCTACAATTAAGTTATGTCTTAATACGCTTGCTAAAGGTAAGTATCCCACCTCATTAATGTCGATTCAAATATTGTCTACTATCGCCCAATCCGTAATAAAACGAAACAAAATGTATCAAGAAGTAGCCGCTTTATCGCTTAAACATAGTATTTGCCACAAAGAATGTTCCTTGTCTTGCAAACTTATAGTTTTGGCAAGACGTATTCTTGCTGAAATATAAATGGGTCAAGTTTATACCAAATTAGTACTAGTAATAAATAAATTCGGCTATTACTTTTATTTTCCACACCTGTTGGTTTTAGAAATAGGCATATAATAATTATTATATTCTGAAATTGAATTTAGTAATCCCAAAAATCGGAGAGATGGGGATTGGTAGAAAGTTACGGTTCAACCCGTGACCCAAACTCATTTTGACCCATTACCCCGACCCGTCCCGCCATTTTGAGACAAATTTAGTTTAATTGTCATTGCCTCACCAACTTGTGCCCTTCTAAGGTTTTGATACACTGTGTATATCCCGTTACGGATATATCTTCACAAATTTATGACAATGTTTTAAACAATTTGCATCACAAACCATGAAACTTGGATTTTTCGATATTATTAATGACCATATACAACTTAGGTTGTTTGATAGGTCGAACTAAATCACAACTAATTATGTACCGTCCCCAATATGGTTCCATAAATTTTGATCGATTTCGGATGAGTTCAAATCACAACCGAACTCAAAAGATGATTTCGCTCATGATATGACTTGATTAGAATCGTAACATTGAGTTAGGGCCAGGTCATAATGTGATTCGAGACCAAAGCCTCTTTTAGACCCATATCATGAGAGCACCAAGTCGCCAATATCAATGAACACAAACCCGTCCGGTTTAGGTCGATGGTGGTTCAATGCATTCATGTTCGATGCAAACTCTTCTATCTCGGTTATCTATAGGTAAAATAAAACTCAAGCAAAGAACTTTAGCTTTACTTTTGAGTTTAGACAGTATAAATTGAAGTAAAGTAGTAAGAATCATCAATAAAGTCGTTATAGTTTATCAATAGTAATGGATTTAACGCTTTGTTTTTGTTAAGCTAAATCTTATGTCGATGCTTTATAACTAAATTTGATGTTGTATCGTCCTATTGTAATTCTTTTGTTAATGATTTGCTCTTTAAGAAGTCTGATGATTCTAGCTACGTATGAGATAAAAATACTCATATGAACCCGTAGATACATAGAAGATTATTGATCCGTAACCATCTTATATCCCTTACAAGAGCAATCATATACTAAATATGTATCATCTTGTTGTCGGTAAAGTACAATTATGTCTATTAAGTCTGCCGGGTTTACATAGCTAACAATATCAAATGGAGTAAGTAATCGCACGTAACTTGAACTATGACTCAACCTTTACAACCATCGAACTCAGGTCATCGCTTCCATCGCCTTTATCGCAATGGCAACCCATGTAACTACCACCTTAATAGCCACCACTGATGTCTCGATTATGACAATCTAATTCCTTACAAGACCGAGCCTCATTGACTCTAACGTTATGTCAAGACTCCGACTATTCATCCCCTTACCAACTCGAACGAAATTTTAAGCCCTCATACAAATATAATATTCCATCGATCATGAGTAATGAAATTGAATCCATTATGGATTCACAGGAACTTAATGATGTTTTGTATCTTTATTTATGTTTGTTATAAAAAAATACAGAAGTTAGGAATTTGTGCCAAATGAAATAGTTAAAGAGGTTCAAAAGTGCATACTGATGAGGTTTCTTGTCCCACATCACTGGGTTAGCTAAAGTGGCAGAGGCTGGGAGGTGTATAAAATAAGATGTTGGGATAATGTCTAAAGCATCTTTGCGCTGGGGCAATGACGTAGCTAATGAGGTAATAACCGAGGCCAATTGTCCGGTTGAAAACTATTTCAAACCCCTCCTCGCCTCGGGTCTCTTCGCCATCGAGAATTTTTGGAAGGGCTCCTTTTTAGGGTAAAGCCCTACAATCTCTAGTTAAAATTTAATGTTTAACCTTTGTAATCACAATTGATATAGGCATTTTAGTTGTATGCTTTTATCTACTAAAAAGTTGACAACTCTAATATTGTGGTTTCATTGTGTTTTATTGAGCCATTGGTTTTAAAACGTAGAGTTTTACCTCCTCTGCAAACCTTATGGTTATCTTGGTCCATCGTTGTCTCGTGATCTTAAGATATCAATTTGAGAGAATCTATAACTAAAATAAAGTCAACGCCTATGACCCAACTAGCGCTTTAGTTCATGTTCATTGTGAATCTATACTTTAAAAAAAGTGACTTGCCTTGGTTCATTAATATAAACGAATTAGTTTCGGCCCAATTCTGACGAGTCCCCACTACTTCCCTCAGAATTCATGACCGACTCAAATGATTGAGTTCGTCTCACGATGCGACTTGATTAGACTCAACCTGCTCCATGATGTGATTTGAGACCAAAGCCACTTTAGACCAAATTATGAGAGCCCGAACTACCAATATCATGTGAATACCAAACGGGTCGTTTTAGTTAATGATGGTTCAATGTGCATTCATGTTCGATGCAAACCTCTATCCGTTATATATAGGCAAAATAAACACTCAAGCAAAAACTTTTTAGCACTATATGAAACATTATCAATTCTGCACATTCAATAATTAAGAGGTACATGAATCTTTACTTGATGACAACAATTCTAACAATGCAACACTATCTTATGCGAATGCGATTAAAATTACCTCCATATTCCTTAACAATAACCAGTTTCGTAAAAAGAAATCAGATCACAACTTCCATCTCATAAATATAAAATCAAACAAGACAACCTTAACTCATAACATGTTAATAATCTAAATATAAGTTTGAAATTGTTAGTCCCTTGTTAATTGCATTTGAGTCAAGTATACTTAATAGTATTATTATGTTTAGTATCTGTGTTTTATGGACATATTTGTGTTATGTATTTGGATTAATTAGGCCTGCATGAAATGGGTCACTGCAGCCCATATTATGGCAGTTAGAATTGGCAGTTACCAATGACAGTTATCCCTAAGAGACACAACGTTTGGAGGGAAATCATAACTGCCATTTGGTGCCTTTTAGGAACATATAAATATGTAGATTTCTGTAGGCTCATTCAACATTATCAACTTTATTTATGCATTACCTGTTCTTATTATTTACCTTATACCCATTGTTCTTTCACTACACTTATCTATTCTACAAATCCATTATCAATATCACGAAGAACCTTTTGAAACCAAGAACCTTTGGCAACAAACCTGTACAAAAATGGCATCAGAGCTTAGGCTCTTATTCTTGGGATAGGCCAAACTCGTTTCATGACAGAAGGTATCTCCTACGAGAACTCCAAATAGGGTAAACCTACGGGTGCCGTAAGGAAGAAACAACAATATCACCAAAAGGAAAACATCCCAGCACAAACAGCTATGGAGAATGAAGCTTTAACTCGAAGAGAAAGTGCAGATCTGTTGAAACCGAAAAGAAAGATCATGAAGATGAAGAAAGACAAGAAAGCCAAGTGCCATATTTGCAGGGAGAAAGGGCATGCATTCGGCATGCAAAGACGTAAAAGACTTGCAAAGACTTGAACTTGAACAAGAAAGAGAAATGACTGAGAAGGTTATAGCGTAAGAAGCAAGATACACGTAAAAGGTCTATTTAATCGAAACTATGTGGTAAAAGGTACCGATTTACATAATTGGAATGATATATGGTATGCTAGTGATTCCTATCGCTTATATGTGCCTCTCGAGCCCCTGCTTAATGATATAGAGTATAAGTTCAAATGATAGGCAAAGAAGAGCATGAGAGAAAATTTATTTTCTCATACGGGTGGGAGATGTCACAATTAGAACTCGATGTGGGGAAGTAGTGGTTAAGTCTCGCATAATATACTCCCCGAGGTATCATCAAACATGATTAGTTTAGATCTACTTAAGACTCAAGGGTATAGGACAGAGATCAAGATGGCGTATGTAGTATATTTTACATGTACCATGATGAAAACAATGTTCGACACCACTGTTAGGAAAAGGCAAAGAAAAGGTTGATATGAAGGAATTTATCAATGAACACAACCAGTTTTTGGAGGATCAATTCAAACAAATGGATCCCACTGATGAATGCTCTCTCATTAAGGGCATAGAAGATCTAGATTGGAACAAGAATGATACACAAGATTATATTAATGAAGATTACATCAATTATAATGGTACCCTTTATGCACTCAAAGTCAATTCCTTTTCAAGGTACATATCATTCATGAAACTGTTGGAAAAGGATGATCTTCTATATAGAAACTGGGAAATCTTCAATAAGAGATTCATTGATTTGGTTAAGTGGTTTTCTCTGGTGCATCTTAATTATGATACACTAGATGCAATACCACCAAGGGTTAAAGATGTTGAGATAAACTTGCTATGTTTACACAAAGCTGTTGAGAATATGGGGGTTATTTCACTGTCACCATGGGTGACAAGTGGGGTACAATTGCACAGTTGCAAGGCTTGGATATAGAAGATGGTAACACAGTTAGAGTTTGCTACATAAATTTCATTTATCTCCTTGTTATTTATCATGAAACTGCAAGTAGTACTTGGGGTGAAATGCAACATGAAATAGGTGAAACCGGTCAAAAGAAGATGGCCAAGGACCTATCTTGCCAGAGGGAAGATGCAGTGATGGATGGTGCAAGTGGAGATGGAGCAAATAGATTTGGAGTCAAGCTAGGCAATGGAGAAGAAGATGGATATGAAAGCAGCAAGGATAGCAATGATTTTCAGATCATTGCTTGAAGAAAAAGCAAGTGAAGATCAACTTTGAAGGACTTGACCCTAAATGAATTAAGGGGGAGATTGTTAGTCCCTTGTTAATTGCATTTGAGTCAAGTATACTTAATAGTATTATTATGTTTAGTATCTGTGTTTTATGGACATATTTGTGTTATGTATTTGGACGAATTAGGCCTGCATAAAATGGGTCACTGCAGCCCATATTATGGCATTTAGAATTGGCAGTTACCAATGACAGTTATCCCCAAGAGACACAACGTTTGGAGGGAAATCATAACTGCCATTTGGTGCCTTTTAGGAACATATAAATATGTAGATTTCTGTAGGCAGAAATCATTCAACATTATCAACTTTATTTATGCATTACCTATTCTTATTATTTACCTTATACCCATTGTTCTTTCACTACACTTATCTATTCTACAAATCCATTATCAATATCATGAAGAACGTTTTGAAATGAAGAAACTTTGGCAACAAACCTGTACACAGAAATCACATAGTCTTTTTTCATAATCTCTAATTCTAACTCCCTCAAACACAAAATCTAGTCACTCACTCTCTTGGACAACACAGGGCCAAACGACAAGCCATCGTTAGCCCTCAACTCATCGATGTAACTCCTAACCTCTTTAGCAATCATCTTTCTCATGACATCGACAAGACACGTGTCCTCAATCTCGTCCGCCCTTTTCCACCTTATCACCCTTCTTCTCATTTCCGTGTGGCAACAACGCAAAACCGCTCATCCCATCACAGATGCCGACGCCACTCACACTCACACACCTCCTTTTATTCTTCTTAAACCCAAACCCTCATCATCATTATCATCAGATCGAGTCGACTCACTCGTAAGAAGACCGAGTCACAAGAAGTCCACGCCGCCCGAGAGTCGAGTTCCGCTGATTCTTGATGGCGTTGTCCGCATTTAACAGTAATGCTTGAAATGACGGACCACTTTTGCCGTGGATGAGGTGTACGAGGATGATGTCATCTTCATGAGGAGTGAAAGGACGGTGTTGGATGTTGGGGCAGAGCTGGTTACACCAACAGAGACGACATGACTTGCCGGATCTTCCGGGTATACTTGACCCAATCACCGACCAGTTTTTTGCACCTTGTCTTTCCACCAACTGTATCAGCTTGGTGTCTTCCTCTGGGGTCCATGACCCTTTCTTCTTTAATAAGTTAACAACGTCGTTTGATGGGGATGACGTCATTGTTTTTGTTTTGAAAAGATGGAAATGTGAAGATATGAAATGGTAGTTATAAAAAAGGTGGGAAGTTAGGTTTAACCATTTTTGTTATGTGAAGATGGAATGGAAATGGAGTGGTTGGTTGGCATGAGGATTCATAAACTTCTCATGCAACGTTTTCTGTTTATTTATTTAATGGTTTTGTAACTAATTTCAAACAACATTACTTGTTCGGTTAAAATCTCTTTTTAGTTAGAGAGTGATTTGCGCATTCTCATATTTGATTGATTGAGACACTTTAAAACATGCATTAAACTGTTGTACTGTAAATATAAACTGCGTCAACTGTACGTTTGTATATTGAATTATGAGTGTGCCAATCACTTTTTAGTTATTATCCCTTTTTCCTTAATTTAGGTACTACAAGAGAGCACACTGTAGGGTACGTTTGTCATGCCAACGGGGCATTTATTGTTTACCAATGGCGCCGCAATTCGCGTCATGTTGCACCGGTGTTGCTCGTCATTTCTCTTCGTGGTTTCACCCACGAGCGTTATTCGCATTTCTCTATTTATATTATTTTCTTTTTTGTTTATTAATGAGTGAGTATTTTTGAAAGATTTTTTGTGGGACTCACATGCATCAATAACAATTATTATTGAGGAGAGTGTTTTAGTTATTGGGGTATTATTGATAGTGATGAGGTGATATACTAATTAATAACGATTATTATTGTGTGACTAGTACTCTCCCTTTCCCATAATAACTATCCAGTTTGACATTTTTAAGTCTTTTTTTTTCAACTTTTACCTTGAATATTTTTGTTTGCGTTATATAACATTTGATGAAAATCATACCAATGAAAATATATTTAAATCCCAATCCATTCATATATTTTTCATCAAGTGTTATACTACCTCCGTCCCAAAATTATAGTCCCCATTTGACTTATCCGGTCTTTCTTTTTCAACTTTGACCTTAAATATTTTTGTTTATACTACCTTAATAATAATTGTTAAATAATGACTTTTAAAAAAGCATTACAATTATTATACTGTTGTGAAACAACGGCCTAATAGTAATAACACATAACCAATGCATGGAAGAAGAAAATAGAGATAATCGAGACCAGTATATTTCATTGAGATTGATCTCACAAACTACAAATGATCCTCAATTTATAGGACTCTCATAATCAAAGTATTTAGTACAATCATAATTGGGGAATATGAAAGATGAAAGGTTTGAGGGTTAAGGTATATGGATAGCCACAATCATAATTATTCGTAACACCTCTCGCCTATCCATCATTAATTTCATATGCTTAGATATGATGCCTCATTAAAACCTTGCTTGAAAAACCCGGGACTAAACCATAGCTAAGGAAAAAGAGTGCATCGCGATATTCTCCTCCGATGATTTGATCACTTAAGTTTCATCGAGTCTTTGCATTCCAATGCCCCGAACCAACTTCTTAAATATTGCAATAGAAGTGCCTTGATATATAAGTCTCTAGGTTCTTGCATGAATAAACCTTATGGACAATAATATAGCCACTCTTCCGTAATCATTGGTGAAAAGGAACTTCGTAGAATATGCTTGCTTCACCACCTTTGATGTAGCAATTCTTTGAGCAATGTATGTTGCACTATTTTCATGTACGATCGTTGGAGCTCATGGCTCAAGAAATAACACATGATTCACGAATATGTTGTATCACACTCATTGTTTGCTTTACTTAACGCCAAGAAATGTCAAGACTAGAAAAAGAGTACATAACTTCTTCATACTTGGGATGTTGCCTTATTATAACTTTGTCGAAAAGCCCCGTGGAAAAAAAACAAGGAAAAGGGAAAAGAGTGTAACGTATATTCTCTCCCCGCTGATCACATCACTTGAATTCCTTGTTGGCACAACCAATATCATAATTAATTTCATGGCCATGTCTTTTATATATAAATTTGGTTTAGTCTCAGATGAAAGAATTTGTTAAATACTATTTTCACCAGCCAGATTCATACCTCCAATATGAGGACTCAACATTCATTGTACATTCTTTTACTTTGAAACAAATTCAAAATGAATGATAAATTATATCATATATGATGAGAAAGAATCATCATTATTTCTTATACGCTAAATTTGACACTTCCAAACTAATATTGTGATCATCGCCTTTGTATATCAAGGGCCTTGCAACATGTGACCTCATAGACATGAGTATCATTTATCCAATCAAGCATATCTATCAACTTAAGGATTTAATCCTTATTATGTTCAATTCATATATTACTTATTTAACTATGTTTGTCAAGTCAAATTCATTTTATAAGTACTCAATTGCCTTTGTAAACACCCTTGGAGTTCCATCGATATTCAAATAATCAAATTATATAAAACTTATAACATATTAAAATCCGTGATAATTAATAAAGTTTTATGAGAAACTTATTCATTTTCATGGCTCATCGCAAGTATACATTAATGCAATCGCACACGTATGCCCATATCTGCTTTTAAACCATATCGTTGAATCCAATTATAATCTACTTGTATTCTCGAGATTTTTCTTATGGAAATTCAAAATCGACAAGCTCTATTCATATATCCTTTAGACGCACATCAATTATTTCTTACATTGCCATACTTCTATAATAACAAAATACGTTATTGGATCCACCACATAAGAACATATCTCCTTATGATTATTTTCATGTCTTTATGAAAATATTGTGTACCATTAGTTATGCCTTAAACACGAAAATTTCAATTTTTAATTTCACTTGCTCATAAAGATTGATACATATCCAATAATTTTGCACATTCATATGTACGGACTTCAAGTCCCAAGAACTATGTCTCATCACAAGAGACTTAACTTTTCATTAGTTACTTGCCTTTACATTTTGGCCAATCATCTTGCAAGTTTGTTTTCAAGATCCTCACTCTTATTATAGCACTATATTATTATCATTATCTTGCGAATATTATACTCAATAGTACTATCGAGGTTGATTCATTTTAGTTCGATTCCACACTTTACTAGACATTATAATCTATCATTTGTTCAGATCTCAAAGTTTTTCATGTACCCGGGGTTTTCAATAACCTTCATGTCTAGTTTCTCTTTAAGAGACTATTATAAGGACTTTATTACCTCGATTCGACCATCTTGGTTTTATTGCTCCATTTTATCTTTTCATTTGAGGACTTTTATTTGGAATCGATTAGTCTATCACGTTGTAGACGTGCCATAGACTTACTATCAATCATTGGTTTTAATGTTGGGACACACATTTTTATTGGAACATTAGCAGCGTATGTATGATCTAGTCACTTTATTTAGGTCACAAATTTTTTCTGGCAACTACTAGATCGGGAATGTAAATTGTCCCTTAAATTTTAAGTTCATTTTCATTAATGTGAGGATCAACATTTTATATCATAATTCATTTCATATTTCTTGTCGCTCATTCTTCCTCCGAATGAATTATCAACTTCAACATCCCTCGAGCGCTAGGTGGATTTACAATACAAGTTACACACATTTGGGAAACATATGGTTCGTGACCAAAACCATTCTAATGGGGATAATTCATTATACATTGTTGGCAAGATGCTAATCAGATTTATAATATGCCCCATAAACTAAGAGTTTTTGTTCTCATAATTATTACTTTTTCAATCAACTGAAGATGTTTTATAAATGTTTCAACAAAAACAGTTCACATATGAACGTGGGTGACATAAAGTTCAACACTTATTCAAATAACCGCCCAATACTTGTAAGTATTCACCACCATTTATATAATCGGTTAAACAGTGCTCGCAATATATTAGCCGAGCCACATATCACACTAACTTTAAGTTGCGCCTATGCTGATCATTTTGACGATGCATCGATTTAAAACTCAAAATGATCAACTCGGCGAATATATAGGCCTACATACACCCCCTTTATATCATTTCAAAAATTTAAAAGGACAAAGTCCTTACTTTAATTTGGTGGTAATAAGTGATTAATACACTTCCATGGAGAACAACAAAAATAATGAAATCAAAGAACCCATGATTCTTGTATATGGTTCGCATCACCATTGACCGGGATGGTCCGACCGGTCATGCCAATAATTTATCTTGGCTCATAAACTATGATTTATGAACACTTATGCTTCGCTTGCATTTAACTTTATGCAAAAGTATAAAAATGTTAATACATCATCACATTCTCCAATCAAATAAAGTCTTTTATACTTGCACAACTACTCACTTAATCAAATTTCTTACTTGCAAACAAATAAAATCACATGAAAAAATATCCCAATATGAGTCAACTAAGATATCTTATTCTGATATTTAATAGCTCCTTTATTCTTAAGAAATCATGACAAAAATGTTACAAACTTCACAATAATTATTTACTTTTACTTTTACTACCATGTCAAACTAAGCAATAGCCACATATATAAGCAATAACGCGAGATATAGATTCAACTTATATGTAATTATAATAATCATAAAAGCATGCACTACTCTGTGTTTTATATAATGGATCTGTGAACATTACATTTAGCATATTACGATAAACTTTTCAACTCAATGTACATTTTCGACCAATATAAGTAAAGTAAATTAGTTCAAAAGCACATACCAAATCTGGCAAATTAAATCACATAGTTGAGCCCAAGCTAGCTAACTGATTTTTTAGTTGCGATTTGCGAAGATACAATGAATTACAAGCATATCATCTTTTAAACAAATACCACGTAGCAAAATGTTATGCCAAAAGAGACCAAAAATATTAATACTAACCAATCGAAAGAGGCTGAATTTATAATTAGTGGCAAATCACTTGGTACAATAATCATCACAAATCCAAACATTCCGGTAGGTATAATTGATCCGTGGGGTCAATTGAGTCATGTGGAACCAATGTCCGAAAAAAAATCAACATGTACTATCTCGATCACAAACTATTATCATGATGCTTTGCCTATAATTTTATTTTGTTAAAATAATTTGGGATTGAAAACAAAAATACATGATCGCATGTGACTGTGTGACCTTTATACGTATATAAGACCTCAGTTAATTTTGAAGCTATAAAACAAACTCTATGAAGTGTCAAAGCATCATTACTAGTTACTCAAATCATAAATTTCCTTTGGTCTCAATTTTTAGTGTGTTTGGAAGCAATTCCTGAAAAATAAATGTTTTCTTTTTAGGTCAAGTAGTCTTTCAAATCTCTAACTTTATTTGACAAAACCTTTAATCATGAGAAGGGTGATGTAGTTATTAAAACTAATGAGGTATTCTATAATCAATTTTTTTCAAATACCATTACATACTTACGCAACAACTAATCCTACTTTTTATCTTGTCAGAAACTAATAAAATAAGTACCAATATGTATTTAATTTGCGTTTTCATAAATAGGGTATTCAAAAGATAATATTAGTTCACGAGTTGAGATCAATATAACTCATATTTCATTATAACAAACGAATCAACCATAATCCTCCATTTTTATCTAAATTAATACAAAATCATTTTCACATTTTTTTAAAACAACATATCTTACAAACGATAAATCTTCAAAATATAAATATTATCGTGATTTAGATTAATTATCTTTCTATGATATGCACTTTTATATATTTTCGACAAACATTTTTTTCAAAATTCCGTCCGAAAAATCATATATGATTTTTACGAATCATATATGATTTTAAAAATCATGTATGATTGATTTTACGAATCATATATGATTTTACAATCATATATGATTATCATAAATCATATGTGATTCAGAAATCGAATCATATATGATTTTCACAAATCATATACGATTTTTGTTGACCGAAATTTTGAAAAAAATCGTTAAAATATATAGAGTAGTATATCTATAGAAAGATAATTTAATTCGTCATGATTAGATAATTTTATCGCAGAACGATTAACGGTTTATAGATATTTAATTTTAAAAAAGGGTGAAAGTTTATTATAATAAAAACGAAAAGCGCTATTATTTGCTCATCGGATATACTAGAATTTTGGATCTATATCGAACTTTCGCTATTAGCTCATTAGACGCTAGTATTATGTTTAGAGGAAATCATTGTTTATGCAATGGTAAAAGACAAACTATGTCAATATAATCCTAAACTTATAACGTCTTAAAACTTTCTTCAATCAAATAAGGTTGTAGTAAGCAAATAAATAAACGTGCATTGTATAAACTGATATTCGATAGATATAAATCCAGATATAAAAGAAACTCAAAAATCGGCAATACTAATCAACACATAAGTGCAAACTGAACTACGGTTAAATATATAATTTACGTCTATTGCGATCCTAACTGGCATACATGTTATTATTTTTATTTCAATTTCGCTAAAGGAAAATTAATGTAAGATTTGAAACGTTTATTGCCATTGTGACGTACCAACCAACTGAGCAAGTAACTGAGCAAAATATTCGATTTGAGCGAATGTATCAACCAACTGAGCAAGTAACTAGTAAAAATAATATACCATGCTAATATGTTAATTTAAGAGACGTACCTGTTAAAATCTAGTCGCGAACTCCAACAAATTAAACACCCAATGATCCTCTCAACTATCGCTGGTGGTCTTATTTTACTTGTTCTTTCTCATGAGACAATCGTGTTGATAACGTGTTGTGAAACAACGGCCTAATAGTAATAACACATAACCAATGCACGGAAGAAGAAAATAGAGATAATCGAGACCAATATATTTCATTGAGATTGATCTCACAAACTACAAATGATCCTCAATTTATAGGACTCTCATAATCAAAGTATTTAGTACAATCATATTTGGGGAATATGAAAGATGAAAGGTTTGAGGGGTTAAGGTATATGGATAGCCACAATCATAATTATTCATAACATATACCAAATATTTTTGCTTATTAATGAGTCAAAGAGATGCTTTTATGACATAGGTAGTAGTTAAATAATGACTTTGTAATGCTTTTAAAAAATGTTTGGTTTTGATTCGTGTGGGTTAGCATGAGAAAGGGTGCTGTAATATAAAACATACATAATGAGATTGGGACATCTAGAATGATTCTACCTTGATAAGATTGTTATAATGGCCTTATCATAAAACCATCAAATACGAACGACCTTGTCGTATTTGAAAATTGACTATTGAAGGTTATTCTTTGTTACATAAAAGTTAACTTTTTTATATATGGAAAGGTAAGATTGTAACCACCCGCATTTTTAGGTTACTTTTTATTTCGAGAATTTACTATTCACTTTTACTATTCGGGCCACTATTCATCTCGTGAAAATTTTATTTCACATTCTCGTAAGATAAGTTATTTTAGTAATGACCGAGAGTTCGACCATCGTTAGATCATTTTCGCAAAAGTTATTAAGTAAACATCGCTTTAAAGTTTCGCTTTAGATCGGTCCACCATTTAAACATCACACGCTTAACGAAAATCAACCCCGATAATTTTCCTCGCATCGATAAATTTTAGATCCTTCATGATTAATTTGAGAATTTTAAGAATTATTATTTTAATATTTCCAAATAAGCCCAAATAATAACAAAACTAAACTTACGCTTTAAACAATTCTACTTACATCCGGACTTAATGATTCTCAGACCGTGTTTCTAATATGTTTTGATACTTTTACATTTTTGGAAAAGTCAAACATATTTCCTCCTCCTTTGACCATAAAGGAATTAACCTTGTACGCTCTACATTTTTGCTTAAATCGCATAACTTTTAAACTTCACGAATAATCAGAAGTTATCCTCGCATTTACCTAAAAACAACATTTTGACATCTCATATCACTTTTAGACTAATTTTAGTCTACTCTAAATAAATTCACGGTCGCTTCCCTAAAATTTCGTTCTTTTCGATAAACCGCGAATTACGCTGCTTTTGACCCAGATTTCCACCTTTAAGCAAATTTTGCACCCAATGAGACTTATCATCCATTTTATATTTTTATATGGAGTATAATGATGAATTTCATCATTCCTACAAATTTCAGATTTTTACGATACCCGGTTTTACGCTTTATGGCTTCGGTTAGCATTTAACTAACCAAAACTCACTCCGTAATCAAGATAATACCAAAACTAACCACATAAGTCATCCTAACTTATCATGAACGAAATTTGGGAGGAGTCATCACCTTGGTGTCAAAATCCTAAGCATGCTACCTTTAGATCATTTACATGTGTAATTTAACCATGGTTAGTTTTAACCCAATATATAGTTAACCTAAATCTCTAGCCTATAAATACCAAGCTAAATCACTTCATTTCTCTTGCACCACCCCTTCTAACATCTAAAGTCCTAAACCTAAAGGCATTTCTTATAGATCTTGTAAGAACATTCATGTGTTCTTGAAGAAAACTAGCGTTGATCTTCGTTCTTGAAGTTTTCAAGAAAGAGTCGTTATAATCTTCAAATAACTTCAAGTCTCCAAAAGACGTTGTTATAATCTTCTATTATACTTTGAGCTTTCAAGAAGCGTTGTTATAATCTTCTAATAGCCGTGGGTTTTCAAGATTGCAAATTCTACGTCGAAGTCTGCTATATTTTATTTTTCCATAATACTCCTAGATTCTATATTAAGGTAAGTCTTTATAAGACTCAAACTTATTTAAATACTTATAAACTTGTTAGTTTATTTATTGAATTTATAAACTCTTAATATATAATATAATCAAGTAATCAAAATACATGTTTTACGATTGAGCACTACAACACTAGGGAACTTCATGTGAGGGTTCATTTGAGGAAACGTTTCAATGAGCCGGATTTACGATTTAAAGTGTCCTAGCTCCTAACGCCATCGCATGACCTCGAATTATGATGGCCCGAACGGTAGTACGAGATATACAAACTAAAACCATTTCTATAAACAAACATACAAATACTACATCATGATGACATATATAGATGGTTTATGTTTTCCTAAACATTATTCCAAACCTAAGTCGCAACATTCTATTTTAGGTTGCTTCGTAGAAGTTCACACGACACATCCATCATCCTCATTATACATTTGATATTATTTACTCTAAGGTGAGTCATAGCCCCTACTCTTTAATACTTGTTTTACAAACTCTTTGGGGAGATACATGCTCAACTATTTTCATTTACTTTATAATTACTCTAAACTTTATCGACACCGTGAGTTCCTAGCCCCACTTTCTATTACTTAATTGTTTTACAAACCCTTGGGGAGATACATGCTTTATTTTAAATCGAACACATTGCTTTCAAACTGTATGCTTATCTCGAATGTATTATTTGCACTAAGTACCACTATTGCCAAATCCTAAGTCCCTACTATCATGAACCATTAATCACTATGAGTGAACGCGAATATTGTGGATAGGCCTATTGGGATTGATTTAATCTCGCTTGTGTTGACCGGTAGGCAAACAAACGCACTATATTTGAAGATCTATAGGTTAATTAGCAAATTACCTATTAGGGCAACGCACTATTATATATCATCTCGTTAACGCTTTTCGGTATCATGAGCTTAGTGCAATAATAACTCTTTTGGTTGTCAAACCATTGGTGAATTTATAACTCACACTACAAACATTATGGGTGTATAATAACGTAACCCACACAAACCTTATGTGTTCAACTCGATTTCCTAAACTCTATGAATTTCACTCAACCTTTGTGTTGACAGCTTTAAGCATGTATTTCGTGTCCATAATGTCGGAAGTCGGCACGGATGAGCAAAGATATCAAGAAGGCTATAAATTTTATTATCATTCGAAAACCCATTTAATGTATTTTGTAAACTTGGAACCATCTGGGACCTCATTTTTGTAAACTCGATATTTATATAAATCGAATGATAAATCTTTAAAACGACTCCATTAGAGTACGCTTATTGTTATGATCATAGCCATGAAGTAACACCCAGCTTTGAATTCACGCATATCACGAAATCGGGGTGTTACTGATTGATATCGAGCCACGCTTATAGAAACGGGTCTAATTGAGACTTAAACTATAACTACTTTTACAAACAAAACATTTTATAGCCTTCGCTCTCCATGCCTTCCATCCTCCAAACGATTATGTGACTTTTAGGCATTTTAAGCTATACAAACATACTAGTATATTGATATATATATTCGACATAATTTCAATCATAAACAATGTACTAAACATATTTACGTATGCCTATTCTAAGGCATTACGGACAATCATATTTTCCTAATCTCCCAATCATGCATCTACCGCATTTTAGGATTTCGAACTTCCTCCAAGACATTGTAATCAAGTTACAATGGTCTTTCCTACTTCCCGCATATTGTGAGATACAATGGTCTCATTCATTTTTCAAGACACCGTGAGATACAAAGGTCTCTATTATATTCTCGCATATCAGAAATCCTACAAAGGATCTCATTTATTTCTCAAGACATTGTGGGTTACACAATGATCTTTTCATCACTTCTTAGACATTGTGAGTTGCACAATGGTCTCTATTATTTCCTAGACATTGTGAGTTACACAATGGTCTCAACTATTTCTCGTATATCGTGAGTTGCACAATGGTCTCAACTACTCCTCGATATTGTAAGTTATACAATAGTCTCTAAAAGTTTCTTATAAACATTATATGATATTGTTTTACATGAAACCCACATAGTCTATCAATTTCCTAATGGAAATACAAGAAATGGGATTTCTAAAAGATAAACTGCCTCATCATCTACAAAAGTCAAGTTCAAGAACACTCTCTACATTCATCAAAATTCTCTTCTCAAACCTTCATTGTTAAAGGTTCGTGATTCTAGCCAAGTATAGACTATTTTAGGATTACTTAAGATTTCCTTTCCACACATATCTACCCATACTATCTTCTATGCAATGGAATGTGAAAACATAGGTTACAAGTCTTTTATGGCCAGGACTTGCAACTGAATGGTTTGATGTCGCATTTGCTTAGTGGACAATTTCTCAAAAGCTATGGACATATCACAAGTGTACCTAATTTAGGTATTTGAAAAATTTATCGAACCTCGGCTAAATATTGTCTAGTCACCTATCTTTAGCCTAGGGATAGTGGAACATAGTCTGACTAACTATGTTCGACTTAAATTTTTCAAATGTTGGGAATAGTTATACAAGTGTTATATTCAGGTTGATTTCATACTTAAACTCGATAAACAACCAGAATTCATTAAAGATCTAGAGACACGATAGTGTCTTACCACTCAAAGAAAATCTTAACATCTCATTTATACTACCTAATTTCATTCTTGAAATTTTCATACATGAGATAATGAACTACTATCTTGGGATAGTCATCAAATCTTCTCGTCATTTCTTAGAAGTTCTAGCCCGATTAAGTCTCAAGGATATCATTCCACCATATTCCTTTAAAATTCCCTTTGATTTTAAAACAAACTTGACATCTCTACCTAAGAATAATGGTAAGCGACGTTACACTCTTGTAATCGCCAACATATCACATCATTATCTCGAACCCCATTGAAATTCAAGATGTAAACTTCACTGTATCACGCTTTTGAAACACTAGTAGACATAAACACTATACGATATAGCCTTCATCTCGAAACCACCTAAGACCCGATCAACTTTGGAAATGGTTTGATAACCACTCATGACTAGCAAAACTTTCCCTAAAATGACAAGCTTATCACATCATTACAAACCGCTTTCACATCAACAATATCTTACACCTTTGATTAACAACAGCTACCCTAACAACAACAAAACTATTCCATTTGAGGCACTATATAGACGAATGTGTTAGTTAACCATTCACGGACTATGTGTCGAGATCACCCACCAAACAACTAAGGAAACCATACAAATACAAGTTAGGCTCCATGCCGCACACTATCACCAAAACTCCATGTTAGAAATTAAGGTTTTATTGATAGCCTCGATACAATAAGATATGATTCATTTTGAGAATCGGAAAATCCAAACTTTAGGTATATTAGACTCTATAAGATTTTAACAAAACCCTTTAGATTACAACTTAAGCCACATGGTATATAATACATTCTATGACCAAAATTTGAGAACACAAAGATTAGAATTGCGATACATCCACATTTCCATAGACAATTCAACATCGGTAACACATCCCGAATTCGGACTAATTCTATTATGAAGTGAGACCGTAACCACCCGCATTTTTAGGTTACTTTTATTTTCGAGAATTTACTATTCACTTTACTATTCGGGCCACTATTCATCTCGTAAAATTTTATTTCACATTCTCGTAAGATAAGTTATTTTAGTAATGACCGAGAGTTCACCATCGTTAGATCATTTTCGCAAAAGTTATTAAGTAAACATCGCTTTAAAGTTTCGCTTTAGACGGTCCACCATTTAAACATCACACGCTTAACGAAAATCAACCCCGATAATTTTCCTCGATCGATAAATTTTAGATCCTTCATGATTAATTTGAGAATTTTAAGAATTATTATTTTAATATTTCCAAATAAGCCCAAATACGAACAAAACTAAACTTACGCTTTAAACAATTCTACTTACATCCGTACTTAATGATTCCTGACTGTGTTTCTAATATGTTTTGATACTTTTACATTTTTGGAAAAGTCAAACATATTTCCTCCTCCTTTGACCATAAAGGAATTAACCTTGTACGTTCTACATTTTTGCTTAAATCGCATAACTTTTAAACTTCACGAATAACTCGTAGTTATCCCGCTGACGACTAAAAACAACATTTTGACATCTCATATCACTTTAGACTAATTTTAGTCTACTCTAAATAAATTCACGGTCGCTTCCCTAAAATTTCGTTCTTTTCTCGATAAACCGCGAATTACGCTTTTGACCAGATTTCAGCCTTTTAAGCAGCTTTTGCACCCAATGAGACTTATCATCCATTTTATATTTTATATGGAGTATAATGATGAATTTCATCATTCCTACAAATTTCAGATTTTACGATACCCGGTTTTACGCTTTATGGCTTCGTTAGCATTTAACGGAACCAAAACTCACTCAGTAATCAAGATAATACCAAACTAACCACATAAGTCATCCTAACTTATCATGAACGAAATTTGGGAGGAGTCATCACCTTGGTGTCAAAATCCTAAGCATGCTACCTTTAGATCATTTACATGTGTAATTTAACCATGGTTAGTTTTAACCCAATATATAGTTAACCTAAATCTCTAGCCTATAAATACCAAGCTAAATCACTTCATTTCTCTTGCACCACCCTTCTTAACATCTAAAGTCCTAAACCTAAAGGCATTTCTTATAGATCTTGTAAGAACATTCATGTGTTCTTGAAGAAAACTAGCGCTTGATCTTCGCTTCTTGGAAGTTTTCAAGAAAGAGTCGTTATAATCTTCAAATAACTTCAAGTCTCCAAAAGACGTTGTTATAATCTTCTATTATACTTGAGCTTTCAAGAAGGCGTTGTTATAATCTTCTAATAGCCGGTTTTCAAGATTGCAAATTCTACGTCAAGTCTGCTAATATTTTATTTTTCCATAATACTCCGTATTCTATATTAAGGTAAGTCTTTATAAGACTCAAACTTATTTAAATACTTATAAACTTGTTAGTTTATTTATTGAATTTATAAACTCTTAATATATAATATAATCAAGTAATCAAAATACATGTTTTACGATTGAGCACTACAACACTAGGGAACTTCATGTAGGGGTTCATTTGAGGAAAACGCTTCACGAGTTGTCGGATTTACGATTTAAAGTGTCCTAGCTCCTAACGCCATCGCATGACCTCTCGAATTATGATGGCCCGAACGGTAGTACGAGATATACAAACTAAAACCATTTCTATAAACAAACATACAAATACTACATCATGATGACATATATAGGATGGTTTATGTTTTCCTAAACATTATTCCAAACCTAAGTCGCAACATTCTATTTTAGGTTGCTCAGAAGTTCACACGACACATCCATCATCCTCATTATACATTTGATATTATTTACTCTAAGGTGAGTCATAGCCCTACTCTTTTAATACTTGTTTTACAAACTCTTTGGGAGATACATGCTCAACTATTTTCATTTACTTTTATAATTACTCTAAACTTTTATCGATTACGTGAGTTCCTAGCCCCACTTTCTATTACTTAATTGTTTTACAAACCTTGGGGAGATACATGCTTTATTTTAAATCGAACACATTGCTTTCAAACAGTATGCTTATCTCAATGTATTATTTGCACTAAGTACCACTATTGCCAAATCCTAAGTCCCTACTATCATGAACCATTAATCACTTATGCAGTGAACGCGAATATTGTGGATAGGCCTATCGATTGATTTAATCTCGCTTTGTGTTGACCGGTAGGCAAACAAACGCACTATATTTGAAGATCTATAGGTTAATTGGCAAATTACCTATTAGGCAACAAGCTATTATATATCATCCGTTAACGCTTATCATGAGCTTAGTGCAATAATAACTCTTTGGTTGTCAAACCATTGGTGTGAATTTATAACTCACACTACAAACATTATGGGTGTATAATAACGTAACCCACACAAACCTTATGTGTTCAACTCGATTTCCTAAACTCTATGAATTTCACTCAACCTTTGTGTTGATAGCTTTAAGCATGTATTTCGTGTCCATAATGTCGGAAGTCGTACGGATGAGCAAAGATATCAAGAAGGCTATAAATTTTATTATCATTCAAAACCCATTTAATGTATTTTGTAAACTTGGAACCATCTGGGACCTCATTTTGTAAACTCGATATTTATATAAATCGAATGATAAATCTTTTAAAACGACTCCATTAGAGTATCGCTTTCTATTGTTATGATCAAGTAGTGCCATGAAGTAACACCCGCTTGAATTCAACAAGATATCACGAAATTGGGGTGTTACAAAGATATTTTGAGCAACCCTTTTGTTATTGTGTGACCTATTAATAATTTGTTCGACCGACGGCTTATGACAACTCCACTCTTGCTCGACCGACGACTTATGACAACTTCATTTTTATTCGATCACGGCGGTTTGTCAAGAAATAAACACTCAAGCAAAGAACTTTTAGCACTATATGAACCAATATCAATTTTGCACATTCAATAATTAAGAGGTACGTGAATCTTTACTTGATGAAAACAATTCTAACAACGCAATAAAAATACACATAACTCATAACCAAGGTTGTAAAATCATAGCGCTAGTGAGACGGTTGGGTAGGCCTAGCGATTAATCGGTTAAGCGGGATTAATCGGGATTAATCGGATTGGAATTTTTATACACAAAATTGTAATATTATATACTATATTATATTATATGTATGAGATAAGCATAGAGTATCAAAATTTAAATATTTCAAGTGTTCAAATATAAACATAATACATAATTCTTCAAAGTTTAAAGTCAAACATAGATATTATTCGGTTTGTAGACCATTTTAAGCGATCTTTGACCAATTTTGTTCGATTTATTGGTTTGATGACCCATTTTAAGCGATTTTGTCTCGATTTTAAGCAATTTTGTTGACCAATTTTTAAGCGATTTTGTCCGATTAATCCGATTTTTCCAATTAATCGGTTTGTTGACCGATTTTAAGCGATCTTTGACCAAACCGATTAAATAGGCCGATTATGATAAATCAAGGCGCTTAGTGAGCGATCGATTATGCGGGATTAATTGCCACTGGACCGATTTTTACAACAGAGCTCATAACATCTTAGAAACAAAATACATATGACTTTTCCTTAACTCGATTCTAATTAGGTGTTCATGGTTTGGGTAATATCCAAATAAATCAAAACCAAAACCAAAATATACGAACCAAATTTGCAATATCTAACCGAACCGAATTAAGTATTTGGTTCTTGTTCGAGTTATAGTTCTAGCAATCTAAACCAAAAACCGAATCGAAAACCGAATTCAAATAAATATAAATAAATATAAATAATTATTTATATATTTATATAAAAAGATATTAAAACTCTTCAAAAATCTATATAAGTAAATGAATAAATAATTAAAATTATGTAATTCGGGTTATTCGGTTTTGTTTTCGTTATGGGGTTTGGTTTTCGTTATTCGGTTCGGTTTAATCATTTTTAGTTCGGTCTGTCTTGTTCGGCTTCTCGATTATACCCAAAAATTATTTAGACCGAATTAACCAAACAATCCGATAACCTAACCTATGAACACCCCTAATTATAATATCCTCAAACACTAAACAACAAATCATTCACTCACTCAATCACTGGGGCCACAGAGTGCCAAGTAGGCCCAAAAGGCAAAACATCAATATAACTCCTAACCTCTATAGCGCCAATCTCCACCGTCCCTTTTCCTCCACCTTCTTTTCCCCATCCAATCACACCGCTAATGAGCTATTTTGGTACCTCAAAGATCCAGTGCACCTACACTTGATTACTATATAGTTTTTAAGGTTCATTTCTTAACACCCTTTGGCATATAAATGTCTTTTAGTGTAGTTATATGCTTCAATTGCCATGAAATGCTATCAAACCCATATTAATACACCAAACAGCTTGATAGTGAATGATACCAAATGTTGATGTGCATTCATTGTCAAATATGGAAACGATAAAATGAGTACCAAGCCTTCTTCCAAAATGGTCCATTGTCTCGCATTACCTTTAATTGATCTCTTCTCATACCAGCCGTGTTCTCTCAATCTCGCATGCATCCGAATTCTATTGTATCCGTAGCGATATATATATATTTATTATATTATGATATTTATATTATAATATGTTCATGCATGCATGTCACAATTTGTAATCCTCATGCCACAAACAGAGCTTGTCTCCTTTGTAATCCTCATGGTGTCAAACAGAGCTTGTCTCCTTTGTAATCCTCATGTCGTCAAACAGAGCTTGTCTCCTTTGTAATCCCTATATATTACACGCCTGGGAAATAAACAAGAAAGCAATCATTCTATAATCCTCTTATCATTCAATCAATTACAATCTTATTATTCTAACATGGTATCGTAGAATTAAAATCTCTAACCCTAAACCTAAACTCGATCTTCGTTGTCGCCCGCCGGCCACACGGGAGGTTCGGAGGGCTCTCTTTAAATATTAACCTTTGTCATCTTTCATTTTCAAATATCAAGTAATAAAAGACAACTCACCGCTCCTTCAACTTCCGGCAAGCCCCCGCCAACCTCCTGACACCAACACCAACAACCACATTAACTAATCCCTTAACACGATCTCTTTCATCTCGGCCTCTATTCCTCAAATATTCCCGAGTCAATCAGCTTTCATCTCGATCTCCTCGCAATTAACAACGCCGAGATCGCCATCTTTGGCATTTATTACCGAATATCTCATCGCTTTATCTCATTTATTACCGAGTCAACAAATTTCATCTCGATTATTGCATGTCCGGTGTTGTACAAAAGAATTCTCATTTAGATTCGTAAAACATGTAGCATATGGTTGAGTTAAAGATGGGATGTGCGGAGTCGGTTTAGAAAGGGTACTAACTTCAACTCGTATGTTGTTATGTTCACATAACTTTGTATCGGACTTCACAGCTTGTATAAAGAAATGCTACTTTAGATTCAAAAAGCACGTAGCATTAGAATATTAGTGGGGGTATATTCTTTTTATTCTTGTTTTGTGTCGATGATGATATATATATATATATATATATATATATATATATATATATATATATATATATATATATATATATATATATATATATATATATATATATATATATATATATATATATATATATATATGTGTGTGTGTGTCGAATCCAGGTATCAATTCCCGAGACGACTTTTGTTGCTTTCGAATCCAGGTATCAATTCTAGATGACTTTTGTTACCGTCAATCTAGGTATCAATTCCGAGACTAATTTTATTGGTGTTGAATCTAGGTATCAATTCCCGAGACGATCGTTAAAAAAGTCTTTTCACGCCTCCTTCAACCTCTATTGCCTCCTCACCGCTGTCTTCTCATCTCGCCACCTTCATCGACACTTTCCTCACCTCCATTCTCCTCTTCGAATCAATCTATCCCACTTCTAAACTCACCATTAAAAAATTTGAATCTTTATGTTTTTTTATGGAAAACACACCTGCTTGTTTAGAAGGTTCTTTGGGGTTGAAGTTTTAGAACCAACTTTCGTTGTCTCTTCTTTGTTTTAGTTGTATCGAATACTTTGGTTTACCCGGTTTGTTGTCAAAGATGCACCTTGTCGCTATCGCTTATGGACATCTTCACCAAGGATTGCCCTATGCTTTATTTGAAGATTTCGCCCACTTGAGTGTTCGTGTCCTCCGCCAAACTGTGAGGGTGTGTTAGCGTATATATATATTTATTATATTATGATATTTATATTATAATATGTTCATGCATGCATGTCGTCAATTTGTAATCCTCATGTCACAAACATGAGCTTGTCTCCTTTGTAATCCTCATGCTGTCGAACAAGAGCTTGTCTCCTTTGTAATCCTCATGCTGTCAAACAGGAGCTTATCTCCTATGTAATCCCTATATATTACACGCTTTAGTGGGAAATAAACAAGAAAGCAATCATTCTATAATCCTCTTATCATTCAATTAATTACAATCTTATTATTCTAACAGTATCATCCTTAATGAGTGTGGAATGGCCTTCTTGCTGCGCTTGCTTGTTCGCCGTGTAACCTTGGCTTTATGCCAATCGCGCTGTAGGGTTACACGATTAGTGAGTACTCATCAAATGTAGTGTGTGCACCGAACCTTGGTCCTATGAGCTCAACCATTAGAACCACTGCTTTGTTGCCTTTATCGCAACAGCAAACAAGTATCTACCACATTTAGAATCACTAATTCCATCTTTATTGTGGCTACGTAATCCATTACAAGATTGAGCCTCATCGACTCTTATGTTACATCCATCATTTCCCACAAATTATCCCCTCACAATGTTAAAAAAGTTTAAGGCCTCATATGTTTAAAAATTTCATTGATTGCAAGTGTGGAATCTTCCACATTTTGGTTTTGAGAGACTTAAGTTAAAGGATGAATTTCTTTGTATTTTAACATTTTGATTCGTCATAAAAAAGTACTTGGGAAGTTACGCCAAAAAAGCAGTAAAAGAGGGTAATAATCGTTGTAAATGTACTTAACTAACCACAATATTCTGTGTATGTATGTGGATCTCATCCACATAGTTAAGCTTAATTTGCTGAGTTTTCTCAAAGTTAGTACGGTCACTGGGCTAATCCCAATCTTACCCATTTACCCTATTCGACCCAACAAACCCAATGGGTCAAACAGAAAAGTCAACCATTTGACAAGCCATAAACATAATCGCAAATAGCGGTTATATCATAACTGCCATATGGCAGTTATTCCCTAACCGACACACCCTTTCATCACACCCATTCAACTTGTATAAATAGATTAGATCTCTGTAACTTTAAGAATGATGACATATTATTGATTTATATAAAAGCATATTTCACAGAACCTTTTATTTCAATATTTGTATTGGTATATTTTGACTTTTGACTTAGTAAGATCATAGATCCTTAATCGTTGAGGCCAACAATTGGTATCAGAGCGGTTTGGTCACACTAACCAAGAATCATCATTTACCAGTTTCATTTTTTAGTTTTCAGAATCAATAAGAACCCAAAACAGTTTCGGAAATTTCTTTTTCTGCAAAATTAACTTGAACACAAATCAAGTTATCATCTTTGTGTTCTACACGTTCGTCGCATCAAGGGGAACAATCACACAAGTGATTACTCCAAACCCGGCAACAAACTTATTTGCACCCTTTTCATCGAAACTGATTTTTTCACAAAGGATCGAACTAATTAAAACTCGCTTATACATATTGATTCAAACAAACTAAACGAAGTCATCAATTAGGCAAATATCAAAGATTCAAATAAGAACAAACACACCGTTCCAACAAGAATCAAGCCCTAGAACGTTTAATTAAGCCATCAATTTGACTTAATTAAGTCTCCAATCTTTCATATCACTCTCGGTTTAAAAAGCCCCAAATCAAACGAAACCCTAAAAAATTTCGATTGAAGGGATCCGACGTTCACAAAGAGCACCACGTACCGGAGAAGATAAGCAGGCCACTCAACCTTATCACAGGCGGTGACCATTAAAGTTTTTGGAGAAGAAGCATATCTCAAACCCAGAAAAAGGAGAGAGACCAAGAAACAATCTCCAAAGAGACGTTTTAACTTTTATCTCAAAATAAGAGATACAAAGTAAATATATACGGCGCACTTTTATTATCTCACAAAGAGATAAATTGAATATACAAAAGGAAGACGCTCGTTTTTTTTAGTGGGCTAAATACAAGGATTTTATCTATAAGGCATCGGGTTAGACCATCAACCCATTCAGGTTCCAAAATTTTAACAACACCACTCTTTCATTTTTTATATAGTATATATTCTTTACTTTAGATATATATTATTTATAGTTTGATAAGTTACTTTTAAAAAAAAATTGTTACTTCATCAATTTTTTTTAAAAATATAATAACCTAGTGATTACACTGCTTATTATATTAGAAATAACTTTTAAGGAGTAATTAACCTTAGGATATTTCATTTAAGTTTTTTTTAATCTCCCTAGGATAATCTCTCAAAACTAGTCCTATAAAAAGTTTTATATACCTTTAAGGAAAATAAAACATTAGAGCTCATTAAATTTAAGAAATTTCAACACACATCGTGTTAAAATTTTCTTGGAGATTAATTGTCAATATCTTTAAGATATGACGAAAGAAAGTGGTAGTAAGAAACCTAGTACTAATAATAGTACACCCCAATTTCAATGCCCAATCCTAAAGCCCGCGAATTACTCATTATGGGCAATTCGATGCAAATTATCCTCAAGCAAATAGCTTATGGAACAATAGAGCCGATCGAGTCGACTCAACCCAATAAGAAAAAGATAAAACCGCTATTGCATTTCTTTACCAAGCCTTACCAAGAACAATTACTTCAAATAACAAAGCATAAACCGCCAAAGACATTTGGAATGCTTTGAAAACTAGACACGCTACGAAGACAGAGTTCAACAAGCAAGACTTCAAACAATCAAATCCGATTTTGAGATGTTATACATGAAGGAAGACGAGAAAATCGACACCTTCACTACAAAACTTACAACTCTAGTAAACAAAGCCGCTAGTTTAGGACATACCATAGAAGATGAAACCTTAGTACGAAAATTACTAAATGCTGTACCCGAAAGGTATCTGCAAATAGTCGAATCAATAGAACAATATTCCGACCTAAGCGAAATGACTATGGAAGAAGCAATTGGTGGACTTAAAACCTACGAAGAAAGAATTAAGTTTAAAAAGGGTAGACATGTGGACAACCAAGAAAAATTGATGTTCACACGGCATGACAATAGAGGAAAACACTTTAGAGGACGTGATTTGGAAGTATAAATTTTCACACCAGAAAACCACGAAAATTTTAAAGAAGAAAAGAAAACGGAGAAAACTCTCACAACAACTTCAACAAATCACATATTGATCTTAGCAAAGTAAAATGTTACAAATGCAATAAATGGGTCATTATGCAACTAAGTGTCATTCAAAACCAAACACTAGTATGCAATCTAATCTTGTCGAGGAGGACTTAGAGCCTACCTTACTAATGGCAATATTAGAAGACCCACCAGAATAAAACTTAAAGATCAAATTGTCTCGCCACACGAACAAGATGTAGGATATAAAAGACAAATGTAGATAGTCTATGGTACTTAGACAATGGAGCCAAGAATCATATGACCGAATGAGAGAACACTTCAAAGACCTAGATGAAAACGTTAGTGGAAAAGTAAAATTCGGAGATGGATCTCATATAGAGATTAAAGGAAAAGGTTCAATTCTATTAGAATGTGATGACGAGAAACAAAGAATCATATCTCAAGTCTATTACATTCCAAGCCTAAAAAGCAACTTATTGAGCCTTGGACAATTCACCGAAATCGGTTGTAAAGTAGTAATGGAAGATAATGAATTACGACTTTATGACATGGACAACAAAATCTTCTTAAAAGTCCCGAGACAAAGAAACCGTCTATACAAAGCAAGTCTGAAGATAGGCACACCTGTTTGCCTACTAGCAAACTTGAAGGACAAAACTTGGTTATGGCACGCAAGACTAGGACATCTCAACTTTGAATCACTAAAATCAATGACTCAAAGAGAGTTAGTTCAAGGAATACCGCAATTAAACATACAACACAACTGTGATGTTTGTTTAGTTGGTAAACAAAGTAGAGCACCATTTCCCAAGAAAGCAAAAACTAGATCAACCTCACCTTTAGATTTAGTATACGGAGATTTATGTGGACCAATTACACCACCAACACCATCTCGAAAAGATACATATTCTTACTAGTCGATGACTATTCAAGATATATGTTGGCGATTTCTAAACACGAAAGATCAAGCATTTGATACTTTCAAGGAATACAAGAATACAATAGAGAGGAGCTAAGAACAACATTAAAAATGTTCGAATCGATCGTGGAGGAGAATTCACTTCAACGAATTCACTCAATATCGCTAAGAAAATGGCATAGCACGACAACTTACCGCACCTTACTCACCGCAACAAAATGGAGTAGTTGAACGAAGAAATAGGACAATTATGTCTACAACAAGATGCATGATGAAAGCAACCAACATGCCTCAAAACTTTTTGGGTCAAGTCATTAGACATTCAATATACATTCTAAACAACGTTCCTACAAAGCCTTAGAAGACATCACTCCATATGAAGCGATTAAACAAAGAAAGTCAAACTTAGAAAATCTAAAAGTTTTCGGCCGCATAGCATATGCAAAGGTACCATCACAACATCCGACAAAGTTAGATGACGTACAACAAAATGGTATACTTAGGAATGAACAAGGATCAAAAGCCTACCGACTATTTGATCCAACAACACAAAGAATTTGTGTTAGTAGAGATGTGAAATTCAAAGAGGATGAAGCATGGGACTGGAAGGATTACTTGAATGAACACACAAACGATCAACCTGAATGGTTTGACTTCGAAGTTGAAAACCTAGAAGCCACAAATGATCATCAGGAACAAGAAATCCAACCAAATGAAGAAAATAACGATATCCCTACAAATGATGATGAAAATCCAACATCACCAACAAACTCACCCTCACAAACCTTTAACACACCATCTACAATTTCATCGCGAAAACGCCAAACTACACCAATTGCCTCAAGACGCTCAACCAATCAAAGTAACTCAAACGCTACTGTGAATTTACATCCGTATTTTGATCATACACCTTACAAGGTTTTAGAACGTTAAATGATATATACGAAACACCGAGGAAGTATTACCCGAGCAACTATTATCGGTCAAGATGAACCTAAGAATTACAAGGAGGCATCAACCGATCTAAAATGGATTGAAGCAATGAAGGTCTAATTAGATTCCATCAATAGAAACAACACATGGAAATAACCACTCTACCAAAAGGACATAAAGCCATTGGATTAAAGTGGGTATTCAAGACCAAGAAAGATGCTAATGAAAATATAGTCAAGCATAAAGCAAGACTAGTAGCAAAAGGCTACATACAAGAGCATGGCATAGATTTCAAGAAGTCTTTGCACCGTGGCAAGAATGGAAACAGTCCGATTACTATTAGCCATAGTCGCTAATAATAAATGGGAAGTACATCATCTTGACGCCAAATCTGCATTTCGCATGGAGACTTAAAAGAAGTGTACGTTACACAACCCGAAGGATTGATAAAGAAACATGATACCGAAAAGTCTACGACTCACAAAAGCTCTATACGGATTAAGACAAGCACCACGTGCTTGGAACATAAAGTTAGACAATACCTTGAAGTCTTTAGATTTCAAGAAATGTGCTTTGGAACAAGCTATCTACACGAAGAAATCAAAGATTCAATACTTCTAGTTGGAGTCTACGAGATGATTTAATCATCACCGCACACCTAAAGAAGAGATAGACAAATTCAAAGCTCAAATGGAAGAAAATTTCGAGATGAGTGACCTAGGATTACTATCCTACTACTTAGGAATTGAAGTCACACAAACCGAGGTGACATATCAATAAAGCAATCCGCCACGCAAGCAAGATCCTCAAGGAAGTTGGAATGCTAGACCGCAACGAAACGCTAATACCTATGGATCCGTGAACAAGACTAACAAAGAACATCAAGAAACAACGGTCAACTCAATCAATACGTGTTTAATTGATGCTTACGATATCTCGCTACATACAAGACCGACTTAAGTTATTCCATTGGATTACTTAGTCGCTTTATGCAGAACCAAAGGAACAACATATGAAAGCTATCGTAAGTAATACGCTATGTAAAAGGAACAAAAGACTATGGAATCACCTACAAACACAATGGAGGAAACCAGATACAAGGTTATAGCGACAGAGCTACTGAGTCAACACTCAAGAAGGCAAAGGCACTACTAGAATTATATTCTACTACGGTGAATCACCAATCACCGAGTACACAAAAACAAGCCACGTAGCTCTATCTTCATGTGAATCCGAGTTCATTGCAAAGAATAAAGAAGAAGAACACAAGCATTATGGTTAAAGAGATTACTCAAGAAGCTTACACATACCCAAGAAGAAAAAGTTACGATAATGGTCGACAACAAGTCCGCCATCGAACTAATGAAGAATCCGTATTTCACGGAAGAAGTAAGCATATTGACATAAAATATCACTTTATACGAGAATGCGTTGAAAGAGAAGATTTACAAGTCGAGTTTATAAGCGGAGAATTTCAAAAGGTCGACATGCTCACAAAAGTACTACCGAAGATCGATTCCTAACAATGAGACAACTAATCGGAGTCAAAGATCTACAACAAAGCGATTGTGATTATGGGGAGAATATTGGCTAATCCCAATCTTACCCATTTACCCTATTTGACCCAACAAACCCAATGGGTCAAACAGAAAGTCAACCATTTGACAAGCTATAAACATAATCGCTAATAGCGGTTATATCATAATCGCCATACTAAGCTTATTCCCTAACCGACACACCCTTTCATCACACCCATTCAACTTGTATAAATAGATTAGATCTCAGAACTTTAAGAATGATGACATATTATTGATTTATATAAAAGCATATTTCAACCTTTGTTTCAACCTTTTATTTCAATATCGTTGAGGCCAACAATCACCCAGTTCAAGGTATATTTTGACTTTTGACTTAGTAAGATCATAGATCCTTAATCGTTGAGGCCAACATACAACACATTGCTTCCACCATCCGTGGCCCTTCAAAGGTTTTGGACATATACAAAATATCTATCTTATAACATAAACCCATGGTTCATATATTCAACTTAGATGTATATGTGTTACAGTTTGTCTCTTGTGACCATAGACCCACAATCAATATCTCATACTTTGTCCAGAAAAAATTACATACATCAATAATGAGTATCCAAAGCAATTTGGTCTCGTAGTCAATTCATCAATGCAAGCAGGTGGCGGGTAGCCGGGCATATTAAAAAATGAAATATGGGAAAAAATTTTACTAAAAAGCCAACAACCTCATACTTTTAGTTTCCTCTAAAACATGTCACAAACATCTGATTGGTGCTTTACTAATATGCGACGTCAGAAGAACACACGGTGTTGGATTCAATAAGGCTTTATGGTGAGTTAAAGATAATAATGTAAAGCAAAACAAAGCAACTATAATGTTTCACACCACAAACTTCATATTGAATATTAAGAGAAATGGGAATACAGATTGAATGCTTGAAACCGCATTAGGCTTGGCTATTTATTCTCAAACAAAACATACAATAATACTAGAAAATCACTCCACCATCGATATTAATCATTCACTCCACACCGACTTTAATCATTCACTCCACATCGATATTAATCATTCACCCACATCGATATTCCGAAAGTCACCAACATTAATCCACATTCTCCCTTTAATGTTGACATCTTCATCCGATCATCCTTCTCATCTCAATGAACTTAACCCGAGGCAACGCCTTGGTCAAGATATCCGTGATCTCGCAAATCGCCACTAACATGCTCGATATAAATTTGATCCCTTTCCACACACTCCCGTATGAAATGGTATTTAGTATCGATGTGTTTGCTTCGTCTGTGAAACACGGATTTTCATCAATGCTATAGCCGATTGATTATCGACCGTGTCGCACTCTTTGAGCCTCTTTCTCCTGCTAAGAAACTAACCATGTTTCTTAACCATAATGCTTGACACGCCGCCGCCGTCGCAGCCATGAATTCTGCTTCGCATGAACTTAGAGCAACTGTTTGTTGTTTTTGAGATGCCCATGTGACTGGATTTTGTGAATAGTAGAACACCATACCGGTTGTTCCTCTTCGGTCCTCAATATCTGAAGCATGGCTACTGTCACTATACCCGCAAATTTTTCCATTTCCACCCTTTCGATACTTCAAACCATACCCGGTTGTACCCTTGAGATATCGCAAAATCTTCTTCACAGCTACGTAGTGACTCTCTTTAGGTGACTGCATGAACTTACTCACTACCCCAACCGAGTAACTAAGATCGGGACGGGTGTTAATTAGGTAGCGAAGGCTTCCGATTATACGTCTGTACTTGGTTGGATCAACTTCCTTGCCACCTTCATCTTTAGTCAGCTGCAATTTAGGATCCATAGGCCACTTTGCTGGGTTACATTTGTTGTCCCAACTCTAGATCAATAATATGTAGATTGCAAATGTAAAGTAAAATGAATAAGTATTTTTGTCTATTAACTATGAATCGTTACATACATGTACATATATATATGTTTCTATTCGGTATGTTCTAACCGATGCAACGGTTATGTCCTAACCGTTTTTCCTAATCGCCATTTGATAACCGTTTCAGCTTATAATGTTTCTATTTGGCGTACTTGGTCCTTCGCTAATAATAAATACATAAGAAGCATAAAGATAAAGATTATCGGTTCACATTCTCCTCCTTAATCTTGATCGCTGCTTCGCCCCAAATCTTGAACTCCGAGCATTTGTCGATAGTCACGAACTTCAATCTTGGTAGAGCCTTTGTTAGAATATCTCGCCTTTGTAGTTCTCCACCGACATGTTCCACATTAATGTGCCCATTCTCTACGCATTCTCGAATGAAATGGTAGCGAATATCGATGTGTTTGCTTCTTCCATGAAAACCGGTTCTTCACAAGTGCTATTGTTTGAAATGTTATCGACCTTCACGTTATCCTTTTTCTTCCCATCCGCTTAGTTCACTAAGAAATCGCTTTAGCCATAAGGCTTGACATGTCACGCAGAGCCGCCATGAATTCCGATTCACATGATGATAGCGCCATCGTTGGTTGCTTCGAGTACACCGTGTAATCGGTGACTCTCCGAAATAAAATACGATCCCAAGAGTTCCTTTCCCTGACTGCGTTGACTCCATAACCACCGTCAGAATCTGTAATCTTGCACCGCCTTCTTGCTTGTATATAATGCCATGCTCCTTTGTTCCTTTGATATATCGGATTACTTGCTTTACCGCCTGTGTGATGATCCTTCGGTCTTGCATGAATCTACCGAGTAGTCCGACCGTAACTAAGATCCGGTCTTGTATGCGTAGTACCTAAGACTTCCTATTAAGCTTCAGTAGTAAGTCAGGTCAACCGAGTTTCCTTCTTCCGCCTTGACCAACTTAGTACCAGATCCATAGGTATCTTCGTATCATTGTTGTCTCGCCATACTTGTTTCCTTCAAGATCTTGTTAATATAACTCGCTTGCTTGATTGTAATTTGAATTTATAATCTTAAATTTTGAACACTTGTTAAATCATCTATTTTAATTGGCAAACTAAACCTTTATTTAAGTTCTTTCAAATTACCTTCAGAGTATTTAATTTCCTAAGGCCTTCAATCTGGACTACAAATAACCATTATCAAGATTGGCCGAATATTTAAGCCATATACAAATTTAAACCGTTTTATACCAATTAGGCAATCAACTCATTATTTTAAACTTGTGTGTATGTACATTACGTTATTTAAAACATCAATCCAAAGCTTATTTTTAACTTAAATCATAATTTTTGGTTAACCATTGGTCCATTTAACCAATACAAATTTGATGATAATTTTTAACATCAACCCTTTTAATATTGTTAACACTCATTTTAACCGATATCTTAACTAAATTGGTTATAAATTTTTAACGTTATTTTAGACGTATATTTAATTTCTTCCGAACCTTTAAAATTAAAATTGTTACAATATGAACCTTTTTTTGAAAATGCTGATAAATAACCACCAAGACTTTAAACTTTAACAATATTATTGCACTATTGTAATACATTAACAAACTCTATACATAAAACCAATAACAATTTTGAACAATTATAGTATGAGATTGCTGCGGTTATGAACAACACTATATAACAAATTTTACAATTGTAAATTTTAATTATATTGTAGAAGATTAAATAAGTATTAAGTTTAAATATTAATTTTATATAAAATTTAAATTTATAACATAATTTATGTAAAACATAAATAATTTAACAAATTTTGTTAAAATCTAATCTTAGTTTTAAATTTGGATTTTAAGATGTATTTTACAATTTAAATTTGTTCTAATGTTTAATAATCAGTTTAGGACATTTTATTTAATTCAAAACCATTTAAATTTAGGTTTTGTAAACCGAATATTCTTGAACCTTTGCGATTTTGATTTGCCGATTTTAACCATTAAATAACATTTAAATAAGACTTTTATTCAATTAGGTTTGTTATGTTTTAATTATCCGGAATACCACCAAATTAGACCAATTTGAAAATAGATTTTTCCCTTTTTTATGTTCTATAATTTTTGGGAAATCGACAATTAACAAAAAATCAAAAAATTTAAAACAACAATTAATTTTTAAATCGTTATTATGAATAAAAATAAAAAAATAATTAAAATATATAAAATTTATCAATTTCCTTTCAATTTAATTTAAGTATTTCTTTGATTGATACAATTTTAACCACAATCAAACAATTCTAATATATAAATAATTTTTATTTATAAAAAAATTATTACGAATTAACAAACAAATCAAAAATTAAATTTAAAATTTATACTCTATTCTTTTTTTTATTTTCAATTGTTGAGTAATAAGGTTCGTTCCCTAAACTATAATATTTTAGTTCATCAAACCTTCTAAATCTTTAATTTATAACTCAACCAAAATTACAACATATTAATCCTTAACACTTTGAGAAATGAAGATTTATTGTTATTCATTTACCCATATACGATCCCCAAATTTTACAATTTTACCAAAATGGTATTGGTAAATTTAAGATATACCTCTTTTCCAATATCGTTAGTTATTTTTTCATCCTTAACTTATTATGTAATTATATCTTCATGATAAATGTTAATTATATCCCAAAAATTGTGTAATCTTCATTTGTTCACAAGCTTTCCTTTTAACCTGAAAACTTGCTTTTCCTTTGTAAATTTTCCCTTATTTATTAACGCTTTAATACAAGTCAATCTAAATCCAATTCAAAATTCTTAACTAAATTATTAAATTAAAATTCTAACCTAAAAATCATTTCGCATGCCACTGCCACATCCGTAAACCAAACTCCTTTGAATATTTCATTTTCATTTAAATAATAATAAAAAAAACCCCTTCTCCTTAATCCCTTTAACCCAAAAACATAACCAAACAACTTCACATTATTATTAACAATATTATTCAAATTTTATCGTATCCGATCCCTTTTACTAACCAAATCTTCGTTTTAGAGAGCTTTGTGCAACTGTGAGACCATCTCCTCTTTTCCTTTTACTTCAAAGCCGGGTGGTTGAGTTACATAGACCTCCTCCTTAGCTCCCGTTTAAGAAGGTGACTTGACATCTAAGTGATGTACAATCCGACTTTCGTTTCTTTGCCAAAGCTAATAGCAACCGTATTGATTCCATCGAGCCACCGGGCAAAAGCATCTTGAAATCTACACCCTTACATTGTACATAACCTTTGGCCACAAGGCGTGCCTTGTACTTATTGACCGTACCCGATCGTCCTTTTTCAACTTGAACAACCACTTTAACCTTATCACCTTTCGGTTGGGAGGTAATCGGGTTAAAGTCCACGTCTGGTTCTTCACTATTGAATTTATCTCGACACGCATGGCTTTCCTCCAATGGGTCTCCTTTGTTGCCTCGAGAAACGAAGCTGGTTCTTCATTTAACACTACTACAAAATGTGCTTTGGAGACCTGTTTGAGACGAAATCGAGACCGGTTTATGATGAGGTCTCTATGTGGGGGGCTCTCCATGTGAAAATCAATGGAGACCGGTTGTTTAACCGGTCTCGAAAAGCTAATTGAGACCGGTTTGCTGTTTAACACCGGCTTCTAAAACAAAGTAGAGACCGGTTATTCTCATAAAAACACGCCTTAAAAACCTAATAGAGACCGGTTTTAGAATAAAAACCTGTCTCTATGATAGTTAGTTTTAAATAAAAAAAATGGGGTTGAGATTGCTAATTAAAGCTACTATTAGCGCTTTCAATAAGCAATCCCTAACAACCCCTATAAGTGTATTCAGTAAGCACTATCAAACAGCCCCTACAAATCATGCATTTCAAGTTATATGACCACGAGTAATATTGAGTTATATCCAAGCAAAAAATATCATTAGTAAGTACACATGTAGAATTCATCGCCTCTACATGAAATGTATCGTATAAATATGTAAGCTTTTAGCTAAGACAACAAAAAAACACGTTACAACTGAAAGTATGAAACCCTACCGAAGTTGTAAACACTTTGTTGCAAAAAGGATATTTGGAACCACTTGGTGATCTTTATCAGACAGCTCCAACAATCTTAGCATTTGGAAATATTAATCAGCCAGCTCCAAGAGAAAAACGCTTGCGACTACAGAATCTTTATCTACCAGTTTCAAGCTTGTATTTAAGTAGTATCTAGAAAAGCTCCATAAGCATTTTTAATAAGCAATAACAACTATATAAACACTTGACTATTAATACATGTATGAGTATCTTAGTAAGAGTATAAACTTAAGTCTCGAATCTATAACTTTTAGATATTAATCATGTATATACCAGAAAAAAGAAAAGAAATGTGAGGTTTAAATCAATTCCATCGAGACATTTGCAAATTAACAAAAGGCTACATAACAACATACATATTCTTTTGCCCAAACATCAGATAGATTTGTGAGTTCTCTTCTAGTTACATAATAAACTGCTTAAATCTGGCACATGAAACAATTAGCAAATATACACCTATAACTAATAGGTATGGCACAAAAAAAGAATCGAATGATATCATTATAGTTTTTTTCTTCATGTAAATATCTTAAACTTGATTCACATACCCATTATAATTCCTTGAGCTCCTCTATAATATGAACGAGTTAGGCGTCGGTTCGCCGCGTTGTGGCGGGGCGTTGTTTCATCTTGTTGATTATCGGAGTAACCTCAAAGAGATGAGCCTTTCTTAAAGCCTTTCCTTAGCTATAGTTATGCCTTATCCCAATTTTCTTTTTAACTTGGTCTTTCTTAAAGCCTTTCACAGCCAAGTGATCACCCGACTATTAACACAAAAGCATGTGTTTGTGCAACATCAAGCAACTGTAATTTAAAAACAAAAGCCACAATTTTATACAAAAGTAATGTACATTTAGTTTATTTAATTTTTTTTTTATTTTGGCGACAAATTACTTAACACGGTACTTTCCATGACGATATGAAAATTTTAAGTTTACCTTGTCCTCGTATTTCTGTTGTCATAGCCCAGCAATTTTATGAGCTTCAGCACAAAAAAGAAAACCTTGAACAAAAGAAAAAAATGGATATTAATCAGTTGCGTGGCTAGTAGATAATGTAAGGGAAAAGATGTTATCATGTGACTTTACCTCATCCACAAAGTTTATAGGTTCCTGACGGGGTCATGAATTTTTTTGCCTTTAGAAGCTGGATATTTGGCATATGTCTGGTAATTCAAAAAAAAAAAAAATGTTACACATTTCAGACAGTTGTTAGTTTTATATTTTCTTGGTCCTACTTGATTATTCATCTTACCTGAGTTTGCGCACACCATTTCAGCTTTTATACATTTTGATCCCAAATTGAGACCAGAAGAAAACATACATGTTGGAGCTTCATCATCTCCAAACAACCCTTTAAATGAAGTAACATCACAACATGTATACTTTGACTTATTAGTTTACGTTGTAACTGCAACAAAGATTTATGTCTAGTACCCTGTGTCAAAATACCATATCTTTTAGAAGAAAAAAAACAGAGCATCGTATGTACATTACAAATACAGACCAAGTGTAAAGACAACACACTTTTTGAAGAAAAAAAGTTTGCTAACAGATTTGAACCGCAGCTACCAAACACAAAGACAACACACTTTTTCTTTTGTTGTTCGAAGCCTACAAAGGGATTCACAAGCACAACATACTTTCTCAACATAATCAATCAATATAGAAAGATAATCCATATAAACGTATAATAATCAAGAAAACCGGCATAAAATTTACATACCTTATTATGTATAATTGAACATGAATCCACCATATACCCAAAAAAAATATACGGGCAAAAAAACCCCTCAAAACTGAAAGCCAAACTCCTCTATTTTGATCAGCCATAGTTGCAGCCTACGTTTCCCTTTAGCCCATTTTCTGCAGCATGTCATCTACAAAACACAAAAAACATTGCCGCTATCCCATATATCAATTCAGCTTCTTCCCATCCACTATGACATATTCTAACTTAAAATCCACCCATGTAATAACGGTACATAAAAATTCATTAAAAGACCAGTTTTGCGAAAACAATAGAGTGAAATATGTGCATTTCATGTGTGTTAAACAATAGAGTGAATTATGTTTTCCAAATATTATTCAGTTTCGCCCCATTTCTGTTCTTAACTCTATCCCATAGAGTGAATTATGTGCGTTCGATGAAGTCAACTACGTAAATTCAATACTTATACATCAGCAACATATTACAGTTATACATTACTATATGGGCTGTTTGTATTGCTTACTAAACTGCTTGTAAACAGGTCGTTTAGGAATACATCTAAAATGCCCCATTCTAAACAAAAGCCTACATCGCAACAAGTTATTGAAGCTGCTTATACATCAAAGGTCTCAATGAGGCCTCTATACCTATTTGTGTAGTAGTGATCTAGAAACACATCAAAAGCAAAGAGTTAATATTTTTATACCATAACCATAAACATTTGCACAATTTCGCCTTATCAACTTAAAAGCACAACAAAATAGTACCAAGCATCGTATAACATTACATAATCATATACTCATAAAACATCCATGTTAAAAAGTATATCCAACTTGGTCATTTTTTGCCTTGAGCTCAATTCAATCACCCGAAACTTCAACCTCCATCTTTCATTCTAATAAGCGGATGCTCAATTAAACCCATAAGAAAACCAAGCTAAATGAGTCACTAACACGCAACACAAAAGAGTACTAAATATTAAACCTTCTTAGAGCATATGAGAAACAAAATAGATTAAACAATGAAAGCTTAAAACATGTTCAGCGTACATTCAATTATCTGATGCATACTTTCTTTAGAATAGAAAGCAGACAAGATGTTTGCAGCAACAACAACAAGCAAAACATATAAACAAGATGAAGCATTTCATCAAACACCTTCTATGCAAGCTTTAAACCACAAGAATCAGCTTCCAAACTAACTCTAATTCAATCACATAACTATTAAAATCTTTTGCGACAAACACTAATGCACACAATCAATTAACTGATCTTGGGAAAAACAAATATATCAATTTTCAGATATATGTAGTAATTGCCACAAACACAGATTTAATTCAAGTTTTAACAAACCTTTAGTATGGTATTAGTACGATTCAGTGAAGGTGGCAGAGAGATGACCGGTGGCATTAGTATGACGGTGGTGTTAGTCGGAGCAACGTTGGAGGGTTTGGGTGTATGTGGGTGTTGGGGAAAGCATATCAAAGGGTAAAAGGGTAGATAGGTAGGCTGATGTTGAAAAAGATTTAAAACCTTTCAAAAAATTTAAGAGGGCAAAAGTCCCGCTTATATTTTTTTGGAATAAGACCGGTACTGTTAAAACAGACTGCTTTTAAAAATGAAAGAAAGCGGGTTTCAAAATTGATACCGGTCTATTTTAAGTGTCATAGGGACGTGTTATTATTTTAAAAACCGGTCTCGATTTGTTACTTACATCAAAACCGGGCTTTTTCTTTAAAACAGGTCTTGAAACTTCCGGGCGGGCCAGAAACAACTCTTGAGACCCGTTTTATTTTACAAAGGGTCTTGATGAGGGGGTCTCTAAACCCAAAAATGTAGTAGTGTAACAACAACAATCCTGCTTGTTGATATTGATCTTGCACCTCTTCTTCTGTCATCATGGGTGTTTGCTGGTATATATCTTGTATATCGCGAGTTGCCCGAACAGGAGTGTCATCAAAAGTATCGAAGGGCACTGTTTCATTGACCGACACACCGCCAAAAGAACTTGAAAGGCTTTGATTTGCACGTCCTGAGCCTTCCATATAGTTGGTACCTGTCGAATTTAAGAAAGGAGGGACATTATTAGACTGTGGGGTTAGTGGTGTATGTGGTCCCTCCTCTTGATTCATGCTAGCATTCTGTGGACTTTCAATGTTTCCCATGAATATGGGATGTACCATGCTTCCTGACTTACTTCCTTGTGTAGTTTCCCAAGTCCATGACTTTGATTCATCAAATGAGACATCACGTGCCACCACAACCTTTTTACTTTTGGATTATACAACTTGTATGCTTTGCTCCACTGTTCTTTACCTAAATGAACCATAGGAATGCTTCTATCTTCCGACTTAGTAAGATGGCCTCCCACCTTCCTTACAAATGCCAAGCAACCATATTTTAAATATTCGAGGTTTGGTTTTCTTTTCTTCCATCCTTCAGTATGGAGTAATGTCTTTCACCGTCGTAGGAAGTCTATTAAGCAAATAGACCGCATGGCTGACTGCTTCGCCCACAATGAATCTGGTAGGTTCATGCCTTTCAACAATGATCGTGTCATTTCTACTACCGTTCTGTTTCTCCGCTCCACAACTCCGTTTTGTTGCGGAGTATCTGATCCGTGGTTTGCCTTTGAATTCCTTCTTCTTGACAGAACTTGACAAAGGCATGAGAGTTAAACTCGCCCGCGATCCGTCCTTAGTGCCTTCACTTTATGCTCGGTTTCCATCTCAACCTCGACTTTAAAGATCTTGAACTTTGCTAACGCTTCATCTTTTGATTTAAGAAAATAAACCCACATATATCTACACCAATCATCAACAATCGATAAAAATATCATTACCTCCATTGATTGTGGCGTTATTGGACCGCAAAGATCGGCATGTAAAAGTTCCAACGGCTTTTACGCTCTCCACGAGCTTCATTTGGAAAGCTTTTCTGGTTTGTTTTGCTACAACACGGCCATTGCAGCAGTTGTTTTGGATGTGCGACACACGACATTCCGGTCACCATCCTTTTCTTTCCCATCATTTCCAATGTGTAGAAGTTTGCATGTCCCAAACGGGCATGCCACGTCCATCGTCATCAACTAAAGAAGGCGCCAAACAAGCGGGTTTTGCAATCTTTAATGCTATTTTACTCTGACTGTTTGTCGATCGTTGCACTTTCATCACAAGCATCTTTTGTTCATTATAAACTTCGGAAAATCATTATGCAACCACACATCATACCCGGCTTGATTAATTGACCGAGGCTAAGGATATTACTTGTTAAAGCGGGATAAAATACACATCGAGACCATTAATTGGTCACCATTTTGCATTACAATGTAAATGTACCTTTTCATTTAATTTCAACAGCGAGCCATCACGAACCAAACCCGTCCCGTGACACTTTCGTTCAACTCTGCAAACATATTTCTTTCCCCGGTCATGTGATTACTTGTTGGCATCAAAATAATCAAGAATCATAAGTCCTTGAAAGTAGAAGGACCAGACCTGTTAAAACGAAAGTAAATAACTACTTGGCAGTTATTTCTGTAGAAACCATGAAGGGTTATGTCGGTTCAATGTACCGATTCATAATCTATATATACATATCGATTGTAAACGTTTTGTAGTTAATAAAAGAATAACGTGTGTTTTGTAAAACAAACCCACCCTCTCATTTGTTAAGCGAGTCCTGCACACATCAGTTGTGCATACTCAGTTGTTTCATTATATACATGTTCATCATGATTGATCCAAGATCCGCGAAGACACATGCAAAAGTGGTATCGAGCTACATGGTTACAATGGATCGATCATTTGCGATCAAGGAAGATATCGCTTTGAAGAAGAAGACCCGAAAACAAAGCATGAAGATTATCATGGAGCGTTACGAGTTTTGGGCGAGAAAAGAAAGAAGGATGTTGCAAGAAGAAGTTCCAAAAGAAAGATGTCTTATGCGGATGGCGGGAAGAAGACACGGTGAAAAGATGTACATAGGAATGGTGAAGTTACTATGAGGAAAACAATCCAAGCAAGGAAAGGCGATGATGTGTGAGCAAAGGAATTGCGGGACCACGTGATCTTTGAGATGGATGTTGACATAGAGGAAGAACTTAGAAGCACCGGTAAAGATATGTACAAGGACGATGATCAAGAAGATCAACCATGGAACAAAGGAAGGGCAACTGAACATGAAAGAAAGAACAAGTAACAAGGCGATCAATTACAGAAGATGCAAAGGAGGAACGAGACTGCAAATCAAAGATGGACAAGAACAGAGTGAAGATTATGATGTCTTGATTAGGGGAGTGAATGTTGGCATCAAAATAATCAAGAATCATAAGTCCTTGAAAGTAGAAGGACCAGACCTGTTAAAACGAAAGTAAATAACTACTTGGCAGTTATTTCTGTAGAAACCATGAAGGGTTATGTCGGTTCAATGTACCGATTCATAATCTATATATACATATCGATTGTAAACGTTTTTGTAGTTAATAAAAGAATAACGTGTGTTTTGTAAAACAAACCCACCCTCTCTGTTTGTTAAACGAGTCCCTGCACACATCAGATTGTGCATACTCAGATTGTTTCATTATATACATGTTCATCATGATTGATCCAAGATCCATGAAGACACATGCAAAATTACTTGCCCGTTATCGAGGTACCACATGTCTCGATTGCTCTTGTTCGACTTTCATGCAATTTAGGAAACACTTTGTCCTCATTCAACATTACCATTGATGGCATGTTCTCTCCTTTAACACACAACAACAGAGCTTGTTCTTCCATTTCTCTCGTCAAGTGCACTTCTTGTTCCGGTTTCTTCATATTCGTACATTCCGATGCGTAGTGCCCGTATTCTTGACACTCGAAGCATTTGATGTGACTTTTGTCACGCGGATTTCGGTTCGAGTATTCCCCTTCGTGAGACGGTTTCTTGCCATATCGATCACCCCGACCTCGGCCTGATCCACGACCCCCTCGTGTGCTATCTCTACCGCCTCTGCCACCATTCCAGCCTCTGCCACCATTCGAACCTCTGCAACCATTCCAGCCTCTACCACGACCACCAGGTGCCTTGCTATTTTGCTTACTCATTGTCTGGCCCTCCGCCTTTGTAAACAACAACGAATTTTCCCCGTCGACCCTCCTTGTCGAAGCCTTAACTGCCTTCATAGGCTTTCAATCGACCTATTGCTTCCTCAAATGGCATCTCTTCTACATCCGAATATTGCTCCATTGAGGCAACAATATGGATATATTTCTCGATCATTTGTATCAAAAGTTTTGAGCGAGTTCTTCGTCTTCCAATGTCGCACCGACACTATTATACTTCGAGATCATCCCGGATAACTTCCCGCATACTCGTCAATGGACTCACCGTCCTTCATTCGGGCGCCTCGAACTCGCTCTTCAACGTATGTAACTGGCCTTCGAACCCGGTGCGCACCAACAAATCGGGTTTTCAACGACTCCACACTTCACGGGCTGTTTTCTTCTTGGCTACTTGCATCAAAATATCTTCGGTATTGCTTGGAAGATGAATGCACGACCATTTTACTTTTCTTCTAAATGCGCATTCACACCGTCTGCGGGCACAATGGTTTCCATAACCCTTGGGCTTCCATTATAGCTTCCATCTTAATGGCCCATATCGTAGTTCGTAGTGGTGAGAACAGACCTTTGAAAATGGCGGGTTTTCTTTAGTGGGATTTGAGGTATTTGATCACGGAGACATTTACGAAGATCGAATGATTTTGGCATATAATTAGAACAACCAAGCTCTTGATACCAATTGTTGGATTCAATAAGGCTTTATGGTGAGTTAAAGATAATAACAGAAAGCAAAACAGCAGCTATAATGTTTCACACCACAAACTTCATATTGAATATTAAGAGGAAATGGGAATACAGATTGGAATGCTTGAAAACTGCATTAGGCTTGGCTATTTATTCTCAAACAAAACATACAATAATACTAGAAAATCACTCCACCACTGATATTAATCATTCACTCCACACTGACTTTAATCATTCACTCCACACTGATATTAATCATTCACTCCACACTGATATTCTGGAAAGTCACTCAACATTAATCCACAACTGGATGGTCAAATTAGAGACTATTCATTATTAATCATGCTTGCATTTACACACAATTGTTTCTACTGCGACTTCTTGTCAAGCTTGCAACTTACAATTGATAGAAATGAGAAGCATATATTTTTCCTAAAGCAAAGCGATACAAATTATTGCAGTGGTCACTTGATTATACAGTTTACACATCTGTATCTGCAATGGTTGTCTAATCATCAAAATAACAGTAAAATTACTTGATTGCCCGGTGACCAAAGTAAATTTTATTATTAAATACTAAAACACACTAATATTACATTCAACATAAATTCGAAGTGACTAAACACAAACATCATCATTACATTGCATAACTCAAAAGGTCCGGCCTCCTAAACCTCCGACTCCAACCCAAACTCCTCTACCGCATGAAAAATGTTTTAAGAGCAAGAGAATTAATAAAGTAAGGCCCTTTGCACAATTTAATGAAATAAGAAAACATTTGAAAAAATCTTACCTCTAATAATCGAACGGTTATTTCCCGATAAATACATATCTTCTCTTGTTTCTCGCTAAGATCATGTGCTTCCCTGCATTAGCAATCACATTGAACCACTTGACTTTTCTTGTTGCCAACATGAGATATCCCATCACCATTCCGACTAATGTTCCACATCCATATCCCAATGTCACCACTTTCCATGTAAATCCACTCTCCTCTTCGTCATCATCATCTTCAACTTGTGGGGAACTGTGATGTTCACGTTTGGGCAATGGAGGCCCATAGAGACCTGATCGAATTCCCTCCAAAGGAAGTGCTAAATATGCTGAACTGTGGTCCATCTGGAATGCGTCCCACAAGATGGTTTTTTCGAGAGATTTAACACTTCAAGGGTGGTGATGCGTGCAAGACTTTGGGGGATCTCTCCTGAGAGCTGGTTCCAAGAGAGGTCTAATGACTCAATCTCTTTGAGATTCCCAAGAGCATGTAGAATTGGACCCTTAAGGCAATTGTGGGATAAATTGAGCACTATTAGTGAATTAAGACCACCAATAACGTCTGGGATCTCTCCTTCAAATGTGTTATCTGATAGATCAATGATTGTGTAGTCAACCGATATTTTTGGAAAATCTTGATTCACCCCTTTCACCGCAACAACGAATGAGTAATAGATTTCACCACCCATGTACATATATTCTGGTTTTGTGCTGTTATTCACCACATTCTTCATGGAACTGAAACTTTGAAAATATTTTACAGGGAGTTGACCTACAAACCCATTATGAGATAAATCGAGAACTCGAAGACTTGGAAAGGGGATTACATTGGAGAATATAATATTGTAATTGATATTATGTCATTGTTATTGATTGCATGCCATCCAAAGTCTCACATGAGACATATATATATATATATATATATATATATATATATATATATATATATATATATATATATATATATATATATATATATATATATATATATATATGAAACCATACGAAACCCTATGTAGACATGGGTGGGCTTGGCGCCTCCGACCTCGTGATGCGGCGGATGTGTCCTCAATGCAAGAAACATTGTAGAAATAGACCGAGGAGCTCGCTACAGGAGGAGTCGGATGGACCAGGTCATGGGTTTGTAAGGTCATTGCCGGGTTGGGAGAAGCGAATCTGATCGCCCGGGATCAAGTGCTACTCCACCGGTGGGTCGGGATCCGGAGAGGTGGGTCGGGATTTGGAGAGGTGGGTCGGGATCAGTGCTACTCCATCCGGTGAGTCTAGAGATCTGGGGGCGGTAATGGGGTAGTGGGTTTGAGATGCCGATTTATGTTACTTTAACACGTTTTGGATATGTTTGTAGAGAATAACATGTATTATTATATCGTTTATGTGCATTACGTGCTAGGATTCCCGTAAATGGATTATACGTATAGTTTTGGACCATTTGCGGATAGGTAGTTTTGGATAGTTTTGTAGATGATCATGCGTTAACTGTTTAGGAACCGTTTTGGCGATTTTGGAAAAGTATAACTATGTTAACGATTGAAGGGTATATATGATATTATGTTTAGCGAATTTGTGTTATGATTGGCATATTAAACATTGGTAAAACAGGATGTGGCATATTAAAACAGGTTGTAGATTTTTTCCAGAAAATTGCCGGAAAAAATCATGAAAATTACCTATTTTGCGACAATATTACGCATAATGCACTAGTACAAAAGCGGATTTGGTCACGAATGGTGAAATGGAACGACCACACATTCGCATATTTGTGTGGTGAAGGTGCGAAAATTGACAACATGTAGTAATTAGTCACACATGAAAATTTTGACGTGTGACCATTAGAACTATGTCGCCACACAATTGAGCGTTATGTGGCTAAAGGTATCTGGTGATTTTGTTTGGATCATTTAGCCACATATGAATTTGGAACGTGACAAATACAAGTAACCTTGATGCGTTAGTCACATGAAGTAATTTTGTGTGTGTCTAAATCATAGAGTCAAGTTTTGTCACATATTATTTAAGGGTGGTGATATGGTTTGCCAACTCTTTAGCCACATCGAAATTGGAACAAGTGACAAATGAAAAGTAAGGTTGAAGCATTAGTCACGATATACATATAAACAAATGACAAATATATGTCACACACTTGAAAATTGTGACCAAAAGCCATATATGGTCACACTAAATGTTTTGTCACACATTCGTTAAGTGTAGCCAAAATCCAGTACATATGTTCACGTAAGTTAATATGTGTGTTTAAAGTTTAGTTTGTGTTAGCTTGCCGAAAGCTAATCTATAAAGTCACGTTTGCTACTAACCCCGTGACCAAATGCCATATATGGTCACGCTAAACGTTTTGTCACACATATTATTAAGTGTAGCCAAAATCCAGTACATATTGTCACGTAACTTAATATGTGGCCATTGGATGATGAATAGTCACTCAAAATACACATTTCGTCACTTTAAACACCATATGGTCACACTTATTAACACTTTTAGCCACTTTATGGTTAATTGTATGTGACTAAATACCCAAAACAAACATGCTTTGTGTGACTAAATGTTAGAAAAGGCCACACAAACATAAAATTCATGTGGCCCATATGCTCACACTTATTAACACTTTTAGCCACTTTATGATTAATTGTATGTGACTAAATACCCAAAACAAACATGCTTTGTGTGACTAAATGTTACAAAAGGCCACACAAACATTAAATCCAAGTGGCCATTGGATGATCAATAGTCACACAAAAGACATTTCTTCACCTTAAACACCATATGGCCACACTTATTAACACTTTTGGCCACTTTATGCTTAATTGTATGTGACTAAATAACCAAAAGAAACATGCTTTGTGTGACTAAATGTTAGAAATGGCCACACAAAAAATAAATTTGATGTGGCCATTGGATTATCAATAGTCACACAAAAACTATTATGTTTTCATAAGCGAACTAACTACTGAATACTAAACAGACTTATCTTATGTCCGCCAGACTTAACCTTGTCTTGGCAGCCTTAACCACTAAAACTACCCTACCGGACTTAACTTTGTCTTGGCGGCTTTAACCACTAAAGATTTACGTTTATAAGTAGACCACAACACAAAATATATATTTTTTGGTGCAAAGATGAACTTGTATTAATCAAGGAAACTTTGTAAAATGAAAAAATCAACACACACTGATATGGACAAGTCCCATGTCAAGTTGCATACTAGGCAACTCTATTCAATATCTGATTTATATGTTCTTATAAGTCTGATAACAAAAAAAAACTGATAACAACTGATATCTTATAAATGTGTCTACCAATAACAACTGATAACGCATAGAATTACGTTTTAGCACATGCTAAATACTGGAATTATAACTTGATTATGGGAAGACACCGAAGCTTGGTCGTCGATGACAAAGTCAACAAGATTGAATCGACCATTTTGTTTCGTTCCCACCGACACTCCTCAACAATCTCTCTCATATGGCGTTTATGGTAACATGGTTCTTGCTTTTAGGCCTATCATTTGTGGTGTTGCGATTCACGTTCACATAAAACTCCATGTCTTCCGGTATCTCGGCAATGTGTTATGGTACTTCCACATGTGATTTCGCCGTAAACTTATGTGGTATGTTCGCATTAAAAAACGATGTAGTATGCTAATCAAAAGTATGTCCATGTCTTGAAGCATATATTAGTTTTTGCGAAAGCAGATAATGGCCGAAATGGTCCGATTTGTATCATTACTTACCAAACGACTCTGTCCGTGACATATGCAAGGATGGGCGTAAAACAATCCCTTTCACTTTCATGCTCGGACATTCGTTCCATGCACATATGTGTTTCATATGCTCATACGCAATTGAATTTAATAAAATGGTAATTAATAATTTAAAAGCTATTATATGGAAAGGTTTATTTTAAAATAAAATCATAGATTATGTCAACACTTTCATTAACATACCTTCATCTACCGGGTTTCTCATGAGCGGTCTTGTGCGATTCACTCCATACGTTGCACAAGTTCATAGCATCATCAATCCATTTTCGACCAAATGGCATCGGGAAAGAGTATTGTTTAGGAGATTTGTGAAAACAACTCTTGTGCCGACAACGAGTTTTCATCGTGAACCAATACATTCCATCCGTGCCCACTAAACTCATGCACGTGTCTGTTTTCCTCCAGTATTTCAATTTGACGGTGAGTGATAGCTGCTACGGACGCGCCCGAGAACAAAACGTCAAATTGGTTATTGTCATTATTGTCCCGAAATTGCAAGGAATGACCTACGTAGCAGTTTAGTTTAGAGAAAACATTAGCGGGTCAAACAATTAAAATAATCCCATTTTCAACAAACTTATACAATGTATTGATTAACATTTTTTCTTACGGAGGTTGTGCAAGATATCCATCCAACGTAACCGGCACCTCGTTGTCGTAAACTAGAAGAGCCGATCGTATCCGGGGCATTCGTGGCTGCATCGTTGTACCACTGTTACATAGTAGTAATGTGATCTTCTTCCTAACGAATGAAATGGAATGTGGCCACATTGATGTATTGGCTTTGATCAATAAAAGCTTGCCACTCGGACCCTTGCAAAGTAATGCGACCACGAACCAATTTCGGTAAACCTTATGTTTGGTTCCCCTATTGTGGATTAGGTATATCCAGTGCTTCTTGGGGTACAATGTTTCCATAAACAAAGCAGGAAGCATCTTAAATTTAAAAAGTAAGCACGTATATTAATTTGATGGTTACATTGAGAAATTTATAACCTTAAGTACGCAATTTAAGTACAACTTACCTGCAATGTCCTAATGTTTGTGCGGTTTGCCTCCATCAACAATTGGATGCTCATTCTATTTTAAAACCACAATCGTCTTAATGGTCAATAAGGTTATCACATATGCATAACATTCAACTAATACAAGTCTTAGATGATCAATACATCTTTATCATTAAGGTGTCAAACAAAAAATGATTGATGATGTACTACTACATATTTAACTATGTTTCAAAAATCAATAATCATATAGTCCTTTTAGAGTAAAAATCTGTATTTTTTTACGTTTATTCATCTTACCGCATACGTTTGTTAAAATCTAGTAAGAAATCCATAATCTACCCAACATACCATACGCCATTGCTTCATCCAATGTTTAACCTTAAACATATGTTTACAAGTTGTCTAATTAGCTATTTAACAAATAGCTGCTACGTTTTTCCACAATCCACATATATCCATGATTTTTTTTATTCAAATCATCCTATATTTACATGTCACACAATATTATAAAGAATCAAATCGCATATAGTTCTAATAAAACGGCTGTTACATTATGATCAAAGGATACTATATTCTTTAGGATATGTTAAACATTGCAAAAAATTACCAAACATGCATTTGTATCCATCAACATATCAGAAACATGCATATCAATCACTTTACATTTGCAGTTCATGGTTAAAAAAAAAAAAAAAAAAAAAAACAACCAATTTTTAACATTACCTGATGTTGCGGGTGTTGTGTTGAAGAAGATAGACTTGAATAATTTGCTTTGACTATGTGATTAAGTGTAGCCGTAATATGTCACGGTTCTCAAAGCGCAATGATTACTATTAATTAAGGAAGGATTTTTGTTTCATTTTTAGCTTGTATTATGGGAGCATTGCATATATACCCACTAAAACTCAAAAGTTGCATATTTCTCCATAATACCGTTTTTAATGCATGATGTACAATGCAACTTAAGTATGTTTTGGGTATATATGCAAATATGTAAATTTTACACAACAATTACGTACCAAAATGGTACATTTTCAAAAGTACGCAACTATTTTATGACCTAAACCCTTGATTATATACATACAAAATATTTGGTAGAATCACCTTAAAAATTAAGTACCTTAACATACAAATAAATAATATTACATTAACATACGCGATATCGTAACTTCTCGCAAATAAATACATATGTCGAATACAATATTGGTTAATCGAATATACAATGTAGCTATTGAATCACTGCCGGTACATCAACGTTTGCAATGTTTTTGTACGATGTTTCCCATCCTTGAATGTCACGTTCACCGTGATGATAAAAACCTGTGGAATCAAGTAACAAAAAAGTTAAACGTTGTAATAAAGTATATAATTGTAGGTACTTTTAAATAAGAAACATACTATTCAATAACTTAGCACTACCAAGATTAACTTAGCAGACAAGATTAACTTAGCACGCCAAGATTAACTTCTTCCACCCATTCTTATTCGATGTCAAATTCCACCCATTCTACTACGACTATATACACAGATGCTTAACATCTTCGAGCCAATCATGATTCATTGGGACGGGTGTATGATAGGGACCAATGATTATATATAGCTTCTAAAAGAAACTATATATACACGTGACGCCAACGGACGCCAGCCACAATGAAACATGATTGATCTGAAGAAATTTACCAACTTCATTAAACTACAAGGTTGTGATAATATTATGCATATAAAATAAAATGGTCACAAACATGCGACATAATCGTGTATACATTGCTATAAACCAGGTCAAGGTATGGGCAATCTCAAGTTTAAAACTACCCGTCATAATTGATCAAAGCGTTGATGGTCATGGTAAGCTTAACACAGCCTCTATCAAAGTAAGACACCTATGTTATAAGCAAGCAAGTGGATACAGCTTAGTACTTTGAGCGTCCACTCGAAATCCCATTGCCATGTCTATGAAATGGCGCAAAGATTTGCACCAAACCTATTGCTATGGCGGTGACATAGGAATGGGTTTTCGAGGAAGCTCAAAGTAGGGAATAAGATCTTGTATCTGACAACCCATCTACCATACGATCAAAAAATTTGACTCATTTTTGCACATAATAGTGAGGCTCGGATCAGATAAATCAATAGTTTCAAAACATCGGGATATAACCGCCATGGTCGCAATAGTATAAAATATATAATTGCCACGCCAAGACACGGAGTATCACATCATTTGCATGATTTAATAAGATACTTGTCATCACAGCCTCATACACACTGACACCTCATAATTATAGTTTTGTTAGAGTGTTAAAAAAAAGTTAAGGAACAATTTGATATAGTTGCGGATTAAATGGAAGTTGAACATACCAATGTGGCCGCGTTACTTTGTAGATGTGTATGGAATTTCAACTTAGTGAACCCTTCTCAATCCACCTACAGTACCTTTTGTCGTTTCAACTCCCTTTGAGCAAAGGCATACACTAGGCGATTTGCTAGATTGTTGAAAAAACAAACGGCACTGTTTGGGAACTGAGAATGGGTAACTATGCTGAAATTTCCTACTCATCTACAAAGTAACGTGAATGGGTTTTCGAGGGGAAGCTCAAAGTAGGGAATAAGATCTTGTATACAGGCAACCCATCTACCATACAGTCAAAAAAATTTGACTCATTTTTTGCACATAAAAGTGAGGCTCAGATCTGTATAAATCAATAGTTTCAAAAACATCAGGATATAACCGCCATGGTCGCAATAGTATAAAATATAGAATTGCCAAGCCAAGACACGAGATATCACATCATTTGCATGATTTAATAAGATAATTGTCATCACAACCTCATACACACCGACACCTCATAATTATAGTTTTACTAGATTGTTAAAAAAGTTAAGGAACAATTTGATATAGTTGCGGATTCAACGGAAGTTGAACATACCAATGTGGCGCGTTACTTTGTAGATGTATGGAATTTCAACTTAGTGAACCCTTCTCAATCCCTACGGTACCTTTTGTCGTTTCAACTCCCTTTGAGCAAAGGCACGCACAGGCGATTTGCTGGATTGTTGAAAAACAAAAGGCATCGCTTTGGGAATATAGAATGGGTAACTATCTTGAAATTCCTACTCATCTACAAAGTAACATGGCCACCTTGGCACGCTCAACTTCCCTTTGAATCGCAACTATATCATATTGATCCTTAACTTTTTAACAATCTAGCAAAAGTCTATAACAAGTATATCGACTCATATAAACTTCCAAACCGAGTGTGCGATGTGATATCCATTAGCAAGGCTCGGATCGTAAAAGGTTGGATAAACACCGGAACATCAGGATATAACCGCCATGGCTGCAAAATAATGTAATAAAATTGCCATGCCAACATACGGTAAATCACATCATTTGCATATCAAATAAGATAATCGTCATCACAGCCTCTTGCATATCACAAATAAACACATGTGGCCCAAAATAGAGTTTATACATGCAAAGGAAATGGTCAAAAAAGTTAAATGTCAATATGTTATAAGCAAGCAAGTAGAGACAGCTTAGTACTTTGAACGTCCACTCGAAATCCCATTGCCATGTCTACGAAATGGCTGCAAAGATTTGCACCAAACCTGTTGCTATGACAGTGACATAGAAATGGGTTTCAGGGAAGCTCAAAGTACCAAGTGTAAATAATTATCGATTCTACGAAGTGTATGTGTTGAATGGGATAATGAAGGAGTGTGGCTGCCATGAACAATACACACTATATCATTATCGCAATCAACACACCTCATAAAAAAAACACAATCAAACCCTTTACGAGATCCCTCTGGTCCTTTTGTCGTTTCAACTCCTTTGTGCAATTGCGCACCGGACAAATTGCTAGATTGTTGAAAAAACAAAAGGAACGATGATGGGATCTTAGAAAGGTTTGATTGTTTTTTAAGATCATAAAAAGTGTTTTCCTAAAAAGAAGCATAGTTAACCCTTCCGAGTCCCCATACACTAACATTTAACTATGCTTTTATATTTACTAAACCGCATACCTTATTGACTATTATGCGATCACAACAACAACAACAACAACAAAACAAACAAACAAAAGGCAATAGCGTAGTGCGAAAGGATAGAAAGCATCGACAAAAACAAAAGGCAATAAGCGTAGTAAAAAGAAAGCAAGCAAACAAGCAAGCAGGCATACAGGGAAAAAACACGCACAAGCACGCCGTCATACGCCAACAAGAAGCGCCAGCAGACATAAAACCAAAAGCCGGCACACCAAAAGCATGCCAACAAAATGGGGCAACACAGAGCAAATCAAAGTAGCACACGAGGCATAAAGCTAAGGCAAAAATACACGAGGCACCAAAAGACGAACGCAGGATCAAGACAAAGCGAGCAAACCTAAGGGAGCAACAACGAGCAACGCAAACCACGCGGGGCCTAAGACTACGGCAAAGCAAAAAGAGGCCACAAAACAAAACACAAGAAGGCAAAGGGGACACCTAAAAGCCAACCTAGCACCACTACCCGCAATCCGAATTCTATCCCTCACCCCTTCCTATCGAGATCATGTCCTCGGTCAAACAAAGCTCCATCATGTCAAGCTTAAGTCTATCCTCCACGAAATTTGCTCACTGCCTCATTGACGAATAATCTCATTCTTGAGTCTACTAATCTCATTCTTCGCGTCTCATTCTTCACGTACCCATACCGCATGTATAACACGTAATCGTTATTACCTCAACTAATGATCCATAAATCATCAAACAACTACTTTTCCTATGCAAATGACTAATACCGACTAACATCCTAAACTAACATAACACAATATCATCTATAAATCAATAAACATCCTAAACTAACAAACTAGCGATAAATTATAACATTTATACCGAGATATTAGGCTCGATAGGAAGAGAATCAAGCCCTTTATAATATCCCTCAAGAGTATTTCATTGACTAACATTTATTTTGATTGATTTTACGTTTGATTGAAAACCCTAAATCTGCTATTAATTAGAATCTAACTGTGTGTTTTGACCCAGTGCAAGAGAGATAAATGTGTGAAATACTGTGAAAGTCAAACACACACTACTTGACCATTTTCTAATAACAGTAAATAAATAAATAAATAAATAAAAGTAATTTATTTCTTCAAGTTAATAAAGCATTAAGACCTAAATTAACCATTGTACTGATCATTGATCATTGATCATTTACATATAATTACTAATATAAACAAATTAGCAGTTAATAGCGAGCATCCATATACAACCATCAAATATACATCATCAAAACACAAAAAAAACTTCCAAAGCTTCTTATGCTCCATCTTCAGACCCATCAACTTCATCCAAATCTTCCAAGAACTCCTCCTTCTCCGATGACTCGGCGACATAGCACCAAAAGGCGAGCCAACAAATCAATCTTCCTTCGATCCTTCAACCAGTATCTCACGAAGGCATACTCACCGATTCTTTCGCAATGACATTGAAACGAGTAAACAATCTACCGACCTCATCGATTGTCTATTCTTTTTGGCAGCAGTTTCCCTCGAATCTTTGCTCTCTTCTCCTATCCGCTCGATCAACTTTGTCTCCTCTGCTATGTCTTGCAATATCAACAACCTGAAAGCATCGCTGAGCTTCCCGGATTCAGTGGCGGCTTTCATTTCATCAATATTAGGTGTCGAAGTCATTTTGTGTGTTTATGGGTAAAATTATTGATAGCTGTGTGTTTAGGGTTAAAATGATTGATACTTGTGTGTTGATTTTATGGTTAGGTAAGTATATATAATTACAATGTACCTCACAATTTGCACAAATAATCACAAAAAAAGACTTAAGAGGCATCGGAAAATTTATTTTGGGTGTTACTGTAGCCCTTTCATATTCCATGCGTAAATATGATATGCAATAGTTCAAAAAAAAAAGTGATATGCAGGAGGAGTATTTAGGAAGATATCTAATATTGCAATTTAAACCCTTCATTTTTTTCATTGGATCTAAACCAGCCCCTATATACTAGGGGTGTTCACGGGGCGGTTCGGCTCGGTTCAGTTAGAGATTTTAACTATCCATCACGGGGCGGGTAGTTCATTCTACTATCCAAAACCGAACCGTACTAGGCGGGTAACCGGACATGCGGGTATCCGAAATGAGCGGTTACCCGCGATTCGGGTCACGGTTAATCATTCAAAAAATTAATCGAATCGAATCGGAGAACAATAACATAAATTAGAACGTAATATGTCATTTTAGTAAAATTAAATAACACTAACGATTTTAGAATAATAGTAATGTTGTTGTGTCGCAATAGCAACATTCAAATTACCATATCTAACAAAATAACTAATACTAATTATTTGACGTTTATACATTACGATCACATTAATCATATGTAATCCATGAACGTTACTAAATGATCAAATTAGATAAGTAAAAATGCATTATATGATAAATGTAGTGCAATAATATAGTTAATACTTGAACATTTTTATGAATGGTTTATTAAAACTTACATGTATATTATACGCGGTTCGGTTCGGGTAACCACGGATAACTAAAAGTAAAAACCGAAACTGAACCGTGATAAGCGGGTTTTTCGGTTTCGGGTTTTCTCGGATTAAGTTTCTTCGATTATCGGTTTTTAGCGGTTATCGGATTTGCTCAACTTAAAATTTATGTCGACTGCAATACATCGACCAAAATCAAAGTTAGTCATCTTTACAATGTAGGACATTGACCAAAATCAAAGTTAGTCATCATTACTATGTAGTCATCTACAGTAGAACTGAAGAAGACTAATCTTGCTTTATAGAGACTACAACTTTGGCAAATAATGAATTCGGTGGTTATTAATTTGCGAACCATGCAAATTTGCATAACAAAACCCATGTAAACATTACCAAACAAGGTTACAACAACATTACGCAACAAGAATTGCTGACATAATAGGATGCTGACACATATGATAACATCAATTGCAATACCGTACATGTAACTACTTGCATACAATATTACGTAAATTGTCGACACAATAGGATCTTGACACATATGTTTAGCCATACTATATGATTTAGGGTTGTTTACTTTTTGAAGACTTTTTCGCCCGTGTATACACGCTTAATTTATACACACATTAAACGCTTATACACGTTTTTGTCTGCTTTTAATACGTTTTAACGCGTCTTTGTCCCCTTTAACTGCTTTTATACGTTTCGTTTTTGTTTACGCCGTTCGTCCGTGTTTACGTTTTATATTTTTCATCTTCCGTCCGTTTGAATACGTTTAATGCTTTTTACATACTAACGTACATTTTCAAACGTTTCATACATTTTCATATGTTTTACACATGTTTTCGTCCGATTTACCCGTTTTACCCATTTTCGTATGTTTTAACAATTTTTCAACCGTTTTCAAAGGTTTTCTTATACTTTACACGTTAGTGCGTTTATACACGCTTCTTCTATTTTAATACGCTTTGGTCCGTTTCTTACGTCTTTGTCCCTTTTAATCGCTTTTATATCGTTTCGTTTTCTTGGTTTTCATCCTTGTTTGCACGTTACCGGTTATTTCATATTTTAGTCCGTTTGCATAACTTTTTACACACATTCGGCCGATTTGAGCTTTGTTTTGCGTTTTCGTCCCATTTACCCGTTTTAAATGCGCTTACCCATTTTGTATGTTTTAAGAATTTTCAACCGTTTTCAAAGGTTTTCTTACACTTTTACACGTTAAATGCGTTTATACACGTTTTCATCTGCTTTTAATACGCTTTGGTCCGTTTTCTTACGTCTTTGTCCCTTTACCGCTTTTATACGTTTAGTTTTGTTTATTGGTTTCGTCCTTGTTTGCACGTTTTATTTGGTTTTTCATCTTTTAGTCCGTTTGTATAACTTTTACACACATTCGTCCGATTCAATTGTTTTGCGTTTTCGTCCATTTACCCGCTTTCATCCGCTTTTACCCATTTTCGTTTGTTTTTAGAAATTTTCAACCGTTTTCATAGGTTTTCTTACACTTTTACGTAGATTCGTACGTTTATACACGTTTTCTGCATTTAATCGTTTTGGTCCATTTTCTTACGTCTTTGTCCCTTTTAATCGGTTTTATCGTTCCGTTTTGTTTACTGAGTTTTCGTTCGTGTTTGCATGTTTTACCGGTTTTTCATCTTTTAGTCCGTTTGTATAACTTTTACACATTCAAATTGCTTTCAATTGTTTTGCACATTTTCGTCCCATTTACTCAAACAATATGTTTATACGTATCTAATTATGGAAGCCATGGCTTAAAATCTAAATAATTTTGTGTCAACTCAAGCGAACTTAATTATCCATTTTCGGTTTAAAACCATATGTGTCAACCCAAGAATCAAGCTTAATTTCGGGTCAACCCAAGAAGCGAACTTAATTCATAATCGGTTTTCGGTTCGCTTTGGTTTAATTATAGTTTGGTTCGTTTCGGTTTTCATGTTGACCAAAATAAAAATATAACCGATTTAACGAAACAAAACCCGATAACCGAACGGATCAACACCCTAATTTATAGTCATAGTTTAAAAGAAGGAGGACTTAGTTTGCCGTTTTAAACATTAGGTCCTTAGAGATTGGTGGATCTTAGGGATAATAGGGAGGTCATGCGGTCTAACTGCAGGGTTGAATGATCTCATTACTCAATCTTAGGAGGAAATCGATACCAAGGAAGAAAAAATTCAGCGATGAATGGTTGAAGGGTTTCTCGCTATGGAATGGGATTTTTTCTTTTGCTCTAATGTCATCTGTTTATGTCTAATGTCTAATGTCTAATGTCTTGGTTTAATGGGATGGTATGTAGATATATTAACAATGGAATATGTATGTATCTTTTGATGGTTTATCCATACGAATGCTAATTATGTTTGTTAATATAAGTAATGTGTTCGCTAGTTTGTTTCATCTTTTTTTTTTCATGTTGTTTTGAATTTAGGAATTGGTTCTGGTGTTTAAGTTCATATTCGCACTAGTATAATGTATTATTGTAGGATTAGGATGTTGAATTTTTAGATTGTTGTCAATTTTTTTATGACTGATTATGAAGTTTACAACTGGAGGCGTTTGTTCATGACAATTATGTTTTATTGAACCACTAGATTTAGGGTGTTTTTGTTGTTATTTTTGCTTTAAGTTATTTGCATTTACATGTTTTCTTGATTTTTTTTGACTGCTTGAGGATGTTAGAGCTTATCTAATTGCTTATAAATAGCTTATTTATAGGCTTAAATTAAGGTCTTGGGGTCATTTGATGTATCGCCAGCTCTTGGTTTGATTTGCTTATTTTTGTGCTAAATTGTTTATCCGGAGTCGCTTATTATTTATAGTTGCTTAATTAGTTGCTTTAAGTCCATTTTAGCTTTTTATTGTTCATTTGTATGCGCCATGTGGTGTAACTAGTGTATCTATGATTATAGGTGTCTTTGACACAACCGGTTTGAAGTAATATGGGTGTTTGGGATGTGGTAAGCACCATTTCATCAAGGGTGTTTTGGTTTAAAATTTTTTTGATTTGGAGCCACATTTTAAAATTATCAAATTTGGAGCCAAATTTTAGCCAAAATTTTAAAATTACTTTGAAATTATGGTTTCCTTAATTGAAAAATCGCCCATCATTAGCCCTATTTTACTCCAATAAATCGGGCTTCAAGCAAAACAACCGAACTTCAATTTTACACCATTATTTACCAATTAAGTTTACTAATTTTCTTTAACACATTACTTCGACGAATCATGTCAACGCAAATCAATTATCCAGATGATTTGGTTTATTCGATCGTGAAAATGAAAACACTTTAGAATATGAATCGAGACGATTCGATGAGGTCGAGGATGCTGAAACAACCATTCAAATGCGAATGTTGTTAAGAGGGGCATAACTAGGTTAGCTAAGTTTCGCAGGAATATGGAAAACAGACGGAATAAAGGTCGGTGTAACCTTCGATGCCTTTGGATAGGTTATCGTGAAAAAGCAGCATTGTTTTCGAGTTTTTGGGTGATTTGGTTCGTGAGCATATAGGTGTCGGGATTCTAACCCGGAGGAAGGTTGATTCGTAAGCAAGAGATTAAATGTGGGACGAAATCACGGTACATATAATTTTTTAACTAGTAGTGGCTTGGGCATCGTAGATACAAGGTGTTAATAAGTTTATCTCTGCATTTACGTATGTGCAACTAATTAACAACAATTTTTAATCTTTGCAATGATATTTTGATGTTGACTTGACGGTCGAAAGTCGATAATGAATCGTCTTGGTCAACTTCTAAGGAATTTCGAAATGAAATTGATACAAAACTACATATTGCCCAACCAAAATACCCTTTCAAAACTAAATGAAGTCCCGACAAAGTATAGTGCAATTATAAAAGCGAAGATTGGGTTAATTTTGTTAACTACGACCCATCGAGGAATACAAGGTGTTAATTATTCATTTTATTCAAGTTCAAATATCTTTCACCTTTTCATATGTTTCAATATGTATTAGTTGTATACTATCGCATTACTACATCTAAACGCCGTATGATTTTGTGTTGCAAGGTGAGATCGACAAAAGCTAAAGTGTCGCGTTCCAAGTCTGCATTTATGATCATACAATGGGACGAGGTGGATACGCCTGTGTGATAGAAAAATGATAACATAAACATTTGCACATTTTCATTTAATAGCATCATACTTTCGTTTATATTCGCTTATCTTACATTTGTATGTATTTGATGTTTATAAGATCGAGAGTAAAGAAATTGAACCGGATGAAGAACCACCGCGTGGTACGTTGTGGTTGAAAGGATGGGTGAAAAAGACGGAGAATATCAAGATGATGATATCGGATCGATGGGAGAAAAATTTGTAAGTTTGACCGCAAATTTTATTATTATGTTTGTTTGGTTATAAGTTAATCACATCAGACATTACTTAAAGCGTTAGTTATAAGTTAATACGACTAGTGTTTTAGTTAATATCATCAGACATTTAAAGCTATAGTTATAAGTTAGTACAGTAGTGTTTTAGTTAATACTTTTATCTACAAGTTATCTTGGTAGAATTAAATAACCTATTTCCCATATTGTGTGCGCAGAAAGAAACGGACGACAAGATCAAACAAGGAATCTTGAAGCTTGATCATGGCACCGATGCCATGACAGTTGTATTAGGTAAGGAAAAGGGAGGATATGCGAGAGGAGTGGGAGATGGAGTAACCTACAAGAGGTATTTTGATCGCCTCGAATCGATAAGCATCCGATGAAAGAGTGGTGTTACTTCAAAGTGAACTTGATGATGAGAGCGCCAACGTCAAGAAAAAGAGGCGGTAATGAGATTTGATGAAACAATTGGTCGCAAAAGGGGCGATTGCGATCAACTTCAACTCCATTGATGTAAACGAAGTAAGACATAAGAAAGTAACATTCCATCTTCTTTTTACCCTTTTAAATACTACTGCAGTCTTCTTAAACAATTTATTTTTCGGTGTCTCCGGTGAACACGTGTTCTCGGACGTGAGAAATTTGCGAGCATTGAGAAGTCTAATTGACTTGCAACTTTGGAAAAGGAAATGGAAATAAGTGTAAGTAATAAATCATCCCCGGTATTTTGAATTCTACATACATGTATTATTTACCGTGTATTATATATATAGGAAATCTATTAAATCATCGATCTAAGAAATCGACTAGATCAAAACGAAAGGATTACAGACGTCAACTTTCCGAATCACAAGAAAATGAGTCTCCATTAATAGTACTACCACAAGTATGTGTGAAAACGTAGAGGGGGGGTGAATACGTTTCCGTTTAAAAACGTTAGATCTTTAGTATCAAATCGTTTATGAAGCTTGTTATAATATGAAAGTATCAATTATTGTTTGTAACTAATATAAAGCATAGTAAACCAAGTTGTCACACAAGCATAAACATCAAACCACATCACAAGCAATTATAAAAGTAAAGAGATAAAGAAAGGAAAGTGCAAACCGAACACGAGGATTTATAGTGGTTCGGTCATGGATCTCCTTTCCGCCTACTCCACTCCCCGAGTACCCAACTCGAGAGTTACTTCACTAAATCAACAAGCTCCCTTCTCGTGGAGAAAACCTTACAATCGTCGCTTACACTTTTTCCGTACAAAGCTAAATACGGGTTCTAGTTCGAGGTAGAACCAACCTAACGTCGCTTATACAATATTTCCGACACTAAGCTAGATGTCGAGTTCTTTTCAAGGGTACAACCACTCCCACTATGTTTTATGGCCCAACATAACAAACCTTGTGTTTTATGGTACAAACACATAAACCATCTAATCTAGTTTGGTGAAAGTGTTGTGATGATGCAATGATGTTTACAATGATGATCCATGACATAAATGTCTAATGGATATGAATAACTAATCTAAATGATCTTCTTAAATAAGAAGTCTTCAATCAATGAGGATATCAAGAGATCTTGAATCTTCATATGTTGATATGCTTTGGTGAATGAGGATGGCTAGATCTCCAAGCTTTCCTTGGTTGATCAAAATGTAAAGTATGCTTACAACAAAGATGAATGTTAGAAGCATTATGATCATGTGATGATATGGGTGATTAATGTATGTTACTACATGGTTATCTATAGATCTAAAAGATGAAAGAAAGATAGAAAGAATGTGTGTTGGAAGGATAATTGAAATGAGAAGACAATGGGCTCTATTTATAGCCAAAATGTAATCTAAAAATAATACTTTATTGAATTTGATATCTTAGAATATCTTTCAAGATCTTTCAAATCTAACCAAATATTGACCAAATCTTCTAAAGATATGATGATGCATGAAGTGATGTAAAATTGTATTTTCATTTAGATTAAAATGTTCATGAAAATAAACTTGTAAAATGTATTATGTAACTAGTTTATAAAAGTCTAATTGCCTTTTATAAAATAAAATATCTAGTTAGGTGCTTGTCAAAATAATATATATTTTGTCAAGTGTAAGTAAACTTTAGTACTTGTATTAATATTATAGTTAGTTTACTTGTACAAATAAAAGTATATATTTGTTAGACATTTTACAAAAGAAGTATTTGTATAAAATACTTGTGAATGCAAAATGTAAAATGAGGTTCGAAATAGAATGATTAACCTATTAAAATACTTAGTGACTCTAAACGTATTTTAAACATTCTAAATGATTTGTTAATGGGTTTGATCATAATGCCACATAACAAACATGTACGAACTCGTGTTGTAACATACGAGGACTTGAGACATCGAGAGGTGTTGAATGTATGTTGAGACAAATGTAATTACAAGTAACTTGTACATTTTACGTTATGTATTACAAGTTACATGTTTGTCATTAATCAAAACAAACGAGATCATAGATTAAATATCGTAATATTTGCACTAACAATCTCCCCTTTTGATGATGACAAAGATATGTAAACGTAATAGAAAGTAAAATGTAAAAGTTACTTGTATCCTTACTACCTTTACATTACCTTCTCCGTTTACACTCTTCTCCCCTTTTGTCGAAACAAAAGGCGTGTCATGGAGTTTAACTTAATTTCTCCCAAAAGGCGAGCTTGCATCATCCCTAGTGAAGTTAAATCGTCTACTTCAATCCGTCCCTTGTTTGGTAGCGGATCCATGGATCAAATAAAGATGCTTAACCTACATCAAGGTTAGTTTTATGCAACAAAAATTATGAGAAATATGAAAAGGAAAAGGCATAGCAATGTTAGCCTATTTTCTCCACTTTTATCGAAGCACAAATGCTTGTTGAAAAGTGAGAATGATGCTAAATGCGTGCATGCTCCCCTGACGGTTGCTCCCCTTGTTTGAGGCGTCGGGGTATGATTAAAACCTACAAAACAAATATTAGTGCAAAACTATATTCGTCATTGGACGAGTAAGTGATATACAACAAAGTGTGTATAAGATGCATTCATAAATTCTTGACGGAAGCTCCCTTGCTCTAGGGCATCAAGATGAACCTTCAAAATAAATATTAGTATAATAGAAGCTTTGTCTTTAGACAAATATGTCATATACAACCAAGTGTATAGGCGATGCAATATGAGTGCTTAAAGGATATTCCTCCTTGTTCTAGGGTGTCAAGAAGCACCTAAAATAAGAAAAATAATTGATGCAAACTTCATCCTTAGATGAGTAAGTTATATACAATCGAGTGTATATGATGATGAACCTACAATGAAAACATTAGTGCAATATATTTCATCTTTTCACAAAGAAAAATAAGATGTATATATGTGATAAATGATATAATCAAAGATCTCATGAAGTGTAGTCTCCTAATTACAATCATAAGAAAAGTGAGAATATAATATGATAAAAGCCTACAAAATAGTTCCTAGAAAGAAGATATGAAGTCTTCCACGGGTGTGCCACTAGTGGTGCTAGTGTTGGTGTCGGTTTACTAGTAGGATTCATGTGGTGATGGTAGATGACTCGAAATTTACAAAATCAAGTTTTCGCTAATCCATGGTGGTGATGATTAGTGAAAGTGGTGATGGAAGGTGGTGGTGATTAGGTAGGAAGCTATTAAGGAGTTAGAAACTCGTATGTATAAAAAATATGGATTTATGCAATCCTTTCGTCATGTCAAGTGACCAAAGCTAAGAGGAAAAAAAAAATATATGAATGGACATTGCATTTCAATGATGCATAAGGGTTATGATTTGAATGATTTATTGATGCTAACAATCTATTGTTATGAGCAAGTTCTCATATGCTTCAACCCAAGAATAATCAATAATGCGTTCTATCTAAGAATATATAAAAGTGATAAGATAAATTCGTTCATTGATTGACACGAATTATAAAAATGACCTATTCTAGGTGACAATGGGAAAGGTAGTATTAGCATGGTTTTGACCCACATGGATGATTATTACTTTGAAAAGAAGTGAAGACAATATGGAAAATACTAATAATAATAATGAGTACCTATATGAGGATGAGAATGACATCATATAAGTGAGAGTTGGATGGACCAACGTGTTGGAAATGACTGCTTTGATTAATATATCGTTTGCACCGACAATGAGATGCATGATATATGTCAAGCGAAAAAGGATAAGATCCTATGATGGTGTTCTAGATAGTGAAGTTGTAGGGTGCTAGTTTAAGGAAAATCCTAGATTCGTTGATTGTGGAGATGAAGAAGTTTGTAAAACACATGATGTGTTTTTCACTTGATGAGGTATCGGTGCAAACTTGTGATATAAGGATTAAAAAGGTTGAACTAGTTGTGGTTTCGTGAACCGGTTTTAGCTAAGTGGTGTTCGCCTATGTGTTGGTATTTTAAAGTCTAAGAATAAGGTTAAAGAGGTTGAACTAGTTGTGGTTTCATGAACCGGTTTCACTAAGTGGTGTTTGCCTATGTGTTGGTATTTTAGAGTCTAAGAGACATAAAATTTGACAAAAGACAATTATGTGAATGGATTTCTCTCCCCTTAATTGGTGGACATCCAACATAATGTGTAATGTATCAAATAAGGAATGACAACAAAGTGTTTAGGAGGTTATTCGGGTTAACGAAAGAGATGAGCTTAGTGATGTTTTTCGGATGATGGTTAGCATACAATGAACTTCATCCTTAAAGTCACGTACCTCTTCTCGATTAATCTGAGATGATCGTATGATGAGGCATGTGGTTTCCTAATAGGAAGTGAAGAGGATTAGAGTATTGTTATAACTAAATAATGATGGAGGTGATTTTTGGAGGCGGAAGCAAAAATGAGATTTGGAAAGAGGTCGGTTGAAATACAAAAATGCAAAGCCAACCCGCTAGAACTTAATTTTATATGCTTTTAAACTATATGCAAGTGTAGGGGTCCCATAAAGCATGTTACTAATCTATGTAGCAATAAAGGGGATTATGCAAAATGAGCATATAAAAGTTAAAACCAAGTGAGATAACAAATAATTTGTTATCGACCTACAAAACAAGTTCGTTAGTGACAAAAGATGTTAACATGATAGAAATCAAATGATAACATATTATATAAGCAAAACAACACATTGTACTTAGTAGACAAGAAATCACCACATAAGATAGCATCAAAACAATCATATTATGCAAGAATACAACTTTATTCAAGACATTTCATTATGAGATTGTTTTGTCGTTAGACTTAGACACTTAAGCATACTTGGATATACAAAACTATGTGATTAATTTGTAAGATAAAAAGGCTTCTAAAAGTTTGTCATACCAAAAGCACTTTGACATTATATGTGCCCATGTAGCAAACAAATAGTGTGACAAGAAGCAAAAGAAACAAAATGAAAGATTCATGCAAGCCATGTTTAAGACATAACAATTTGGAGCATGTATCATTTGAATCGTACTACACATAGATATAATGAATGCCAACTAATAGCTTTCAAACACAAACTTATCATATCGAATTATCACGTATCAAAATGACATATTATGATTTCATAAGTAACATGTTTAATCATGCTAAAATTAATTTAAAAGTAAGTATCATGCAAATAAAGTTTTAGGTTTAAGCGTTTAGTAGCATGAAACAAGAATACAAGCATTATAAAGATAAAACCGTACTAAGGTTTACATTCGACTAGTTATCAAACACTAAGATAATGTCAAATCAACTTATCGTATTAAACAAGAACATGTAATCAACACATGTAAGTGCAATGCAAGTGGTTTTAAAAGAAAAGTCATATATACTACTTGTTTGATTAGTATTCCTAAGGCGAGGCAAACTATCAATGTTTTAACACTTACTTTAGGCAAGTATAGGAATACAAATTTTTCAAGTTGGAGAATGAATATGAGACTATTACTAGCGGTGCTTAATTAAGGATAAACACGACCATTTTACGGGTGATTCCACATACCCAACTTCTCTCCGGAAGCAATTCAACCGTTAGGTCAAATTGAGTTTCTAGTGCAATAGATTCTCCAAGAATCATTCTCATGTTAGAAAGATGGGAACTCCTACTTTTGCCTATTAAAGTGTATAAAAGATGATAGTTTACCAATACTTGGCTTAATGTGACACAACTAATATGCAATATAACCAAGGAGATGAAGATGTCATGTTATACACATGAATTTTAACAATGGTGTGTTTGATAAACAATGTGTTTTAATCTTGTGTTTAGAATCGAAAGTTGTTCAAATTACACGCCTAATTGTATGATCTAATGGATGACATCTTGTACTTTAAATGTGAATTGATCATCTAAGACTAGAGAATGGAATATGCTAAACTAAGAACGTTCTCAAGAAAGCTCTTTGGAACATTATTTAACAAGAATCTAAGTAAGGTTACCAACTTCAATAGATCTTGTGTATGCTCTAAAATTGTGTAGTTTTAACCTTGGATGTGCACTCGGTTTGAGCAAGGTTAGGTTATGATGTACGCTTGAAAGGAAATAGATACAAATAGTATCTTTCAACAAATGAGATTATCCCATGGGATAAAGTTATCATGCTTATGAAAACAAGTATGACAAGATGAATTGGATATGCTAGTTCACGTAACTTGTAGATGTTTGTTTCAAGATCATTTAGCCAATGAGGTGTAATGAAATCTCTTGTAGCACAACTATTTATGTCGCAAGAGTGATGCATAGGATATACAATATCCTTTTAACAAAATGAAAGCTTAACGATGAATCTTAGTCATAATGTTCTTCAAAACATCATGTTTTCCTAAATGAAGATATGAAGCCAAAGTGTTTGAATCGGATAGTCCCATCTAAATAAACTTGGTCTCAAGATTATATTCACTAGATGATGACAAGAGGAATTCACTCGAGTTTCTTATGTATACTCCTCAAGATTCATTGTTGCTTGGGGTGTATGATGTTGGCTTTGAGATTGCATTTTAACATATGTTGTTAAAATGTTGATTTGAAGTTTGACGAAATTTATGCAGAGTTTATCGACAAAGTATTACTAATACTTTGATAATTTGTGAAGGTAGTACTACTTATACCTAGTGGACATTGACAACAATTACCAAGAGCACCATGCTTATTTGATAGTTGAGGTTCTAGCCATAATGAATTATCTAAGTCCTTATATATGGGAAAGGATGGTTGAGTTTGTTCAAGCGTGCATTTGATTCAGACAAGTGTTGGACACAAAGGCTTTTGGGCAATACACTCAACGAATTCAATTGATGGTAAGGATGGTGGATTGGTTTATCTATGTGGTATGTCTTCTAGTGTGTCTAAATAAGGATGTGGTGATGTAGGGGTTTGTTGTGCTATGGGAGTACTTAGGTTGATTATTTGTCCATAGACGTTGAACACAAAGAAGTACGATACTAATTCTTATGGTTCATTGGTTGCTACAACTAGTGGGTGAAGTGCTTGAAGTTTTGGTCATGTCTATGAATCTTAGGGGTGAGGTATAGGTTCACCTTGAAAGGGACGTTTGATTTAAAGGATGCTCTTGGAAGATCATGAGCAATACGCTTAATGGTGCCAAAAGATGGAAGAGGGATAGTAGTTGTCAAAGAGGGATAAGTGGCACAATGGGTTGTTTGTTTTGGATAAGTGCTTCAACATGTGTTGTTAAAATACTTGAGTGTTGATTTTTTTCGGATATGACTTTTAATGACTACAATCGTAAGTCGCATATACTTGAATATTTCGGATGAAATACTTAAGTTGTGTATCCTAATTTGTTGAGATTATAAAGCTTAGATTGAACTCAAGGATAACAAGATTTGATAGTATGTTTTTAACATATGTGTGAGTTATGACTCTATGTAAATACTTATCGTCTTGAAGGATGACACATTATTTTCATGTTAACCAAGTGAGGCAATACATGTAGATACAAAACAATATCTATAGTCATATGTTAGACTTGTGTATGATATCTTTGCAAATAATGAGTCCAGATTTGTTAGTCTCGTAAGTCATCTAAGTCATCCATAAACGGGTGAGGAGATGTTGGTGGTGTTGTACAAAGTACAAGTTTTGGAGACTTTGGTTGTGAAGGTGTTTTTGATGGTTGTAAAGTAGTCATAATGATGGGTGATTTTGGTGGTGGACTTGGACTACTTAAGTTTAGAAAGTTCACATCTTGAATGGGTGATGAGATGTTGAGAGGTAATGAGTCTGAGGATGAAGAGCTCAAGCTAATGAAGCAACAAGATCGTATGTTAATCCTAGTGGTTTTCTTAAGTGGCTTATTTGAGGTTAAGGATTTAGTCATTTTGACTTTGCTTTAAGAAATGCTAAGCTTGAGGAAAAGTAACAGTGAGGGTGTGAAAATGATCATCTTGAATGTGTCGATTTATGAAACTAAGGATTCATGGATTTGATGTTAATCCATACAAAGATGGTAGTTTCTAATGAGATGGAAGTGTCTAAAATCATGTCAAACATCCTAAGTTAATCCATTGAGGATGTGTTGAGTGAGGTATGAAAGATATGTATTAACAACTATCCTAGAAACGAAGTTTGGTAAATTAGATTGCGGGTTTTAGTAAAATTCAATAACTTACCGTAGGATCCACGGCACCAAAATCATACACGCACGGTACCCTAAAGAGGGTGCCGTCTCGTCCTTTGCATGCACACGGCGGTACCAAAATACATAAAGGACGGTACCAAAATTATGGTGCCGTCGATCCGTGGAGTCTGAAAATATGGATGAGTGCGTTTTAGGTGTCGGGGACATTTCGAAACCGAAATTTTCTCAAAAGTCATTATACTAAACATTTCTAGTTAGGAAAAGCAAATAACACATGTATAAACATAGTGGAGCATAAATTTTGAGCAAGGCTTTTTGATTTCCACAATATAGTGAAAATGGGTAAAATTTGATAGCACACTTGTGCTATCCACCTGCATAAACCGGTTAGCATACAACATTGTTTTAAGTCATATTATCATCCTACAAAGTAAAAACAAATAAATTACATCATACAACATTGTTTTTGTCCTTGTACCAAACACTCTCTTAAAACCTCTATTTTCAAAGTACTTGACTAACTTACTTGGTACTTATTGCTAAGCGAGTCATGACATTTCATAAGTTATGCGAGATGTTAGTATAACCTATGCAAAGGAAGTGATCTAAGTCTATAAGTGATGGTAAAACAATTTTCCAACTAAGTGCACAAAATCTAGCAAATGTCCTATTGTGCATAAACAAGAAATCGTCAAGCAAGCGAATAAATAACATGGCAAGATTGACATTACATTATGCAAACAAACAAGTGTAAACAACAATTTTAAAATAAGCAAGCAACATATATGCAAACAACATAAACAAGTGGTCATTTAGCATAGCATAACAAAAAAACACTTTTCGTCATTTTGCGTTTAAGAATGACGATGTATAACAAGCTTAATTAGTTTCCTTTAAACATATTACCAAATTATTTAGTTTCAAAAGAAATTGTATCCAAGTTTCAAGAATACCAACTTAAATTACTTGATTCAAAAATTTTGAGTTTTTATGTTAAAGCGAAACTTAATATCTTAGATATACGGTAGTATTTGGTCTATTTCACCTATTTAAAATTTGACTCATGCCATGAGAGTATATTTAAATGAAAGTAGACTCAATTCCCTTTAAAATGATAGGTGGTTCGACTCCTACGGACTTACGGTTAATAAGTTATGAATTTTTTAAGTTGGCTAAAAAACTGCGTCTTGTCAGAGACCAAGGAACCAAAATGTAACAAGGAAGGATCCCTTTATTTGGTACCGCCCGAGTCCGTGGCCTTCACTGAATGTCACGAATGTTGAAAATGTACTTACTCATAGCGAAAAAGTGTAGGACTTACTAGATTTGATAGAAAAAATATAACACACATATTTTGTTTATTATTTTTTTTAATATGACTTATCTAAACATTTAACAATAAAATTTATAAGTATAATTAGCAAAACCTTTTTCATATTATATTTCGCTTCAATGATAATTTGATACATGGATCGTGCTCCATTTTAAAAACCATTTGTTTTGAAAATAAGAGCTACGAGGCTCTGGTACCAATTGTGAAAACGTAGAGGGGGGGGGGTGAATACGTTTCCGTTTAAAAACGTTAGATCTTTAGTATCAAATCGTTTATGAAGCTTGTTATAATATGAAAGTATCAATTATTGTTTGTAACTAATATAAAGCATAGTAAACCAAGTTGTCACACAAGCATAAACATCAAACCACATCACAAGCAATTATAAAAGTAAAGAGATAAAGAAAGGAAAGTGCAAACCGAACACGAGGATTTATAGTGGTTCGGTCACGGATCTCCTTTCCGCCCTACTCCACTCCCAGAGTACCCAACTCGAGAGTTACTTCACTAAATCAACAAGCTCCCTTCTCGTGGAGAAAACCTTACAATCGTAAACACACTTTTTCCGTACAAAGCTAAATACCGGGTTCTAGTTCGAGTAGAACCAACCTAACGTCGCCTATACAATATTTCCGACACTAAGCTAGATGTCGAGTTCTTTTCAAGGGTACAACCACTCCCACTATGTTTTATGGCCCAACATAACAAACCTTGTGTTTTATGGTACAAACACATAAACCATCTAATCTAGTTTGGTGAAAGTGTTGTGATGATGCAATGATGTTTACAATGATGATCCATGACATAAATGTCTAATGGATATGAATAACTAATCTAAATGATCTTCTTAAATAAGAAGTCTTCAATCAATGAGGATATCAAGAGATCTTGAATCTTCATATGTTGATATGCTTTGGTGAATGAGGATGGCTAGATCTCCAAGCTTTCCTTGGTTGATCAAAATGTAAAGTATGCTTACAACAAAGATGAATGTTAGAAGCATTATGATCATGTGATGATATGGGTGATTAATGTATGTTACTACATGGTTATCTATAGATCTAAAGATGAAAGAAAGATAGAAAGAATGTGTGTTGGAAGGATAATTGAAATGAGAAGACAATGGGCTCTATTTATAGCCAAAATGTAATCTAAAAATAATACTTTATTGGATTTGATATCTTAGAATATCTTTCAAGATCTTTCAAATCTAACCAAATATTGACCAAATCTTCTAAAGATATGATGATGCATGAAGTGATGTAAAATTGTATTTTCATTTAGATTAAAATGTTCATGAAAATAAACTTGTAAAATGTATTATGTAACTAGTTTATAAAAGTCTAATTGCCTTTATAAAATAAAATATCTAGTTAGGTGCTTGTCAAAATAATATATATTTTGTCAAGTGTAAGTAAAATTTAGTACTTGTATTAATATTATAGTTAGTTTACTTGTACAAATAAAAGTATATATTTGTTAGACATTTTACAAAAGAAGTATTTGTATAAAATACTTGTGAATGCAAAATGTAAAATGAGGTTCAAATAGAATGATTAACCTATTAAAATACTTAGTGACTCTAAACGTATTTTAAACATTCTAAATGATTTGTTAATGGGTTTGATCATAATGCCACATAACAAACATGTACGAACCTGTGTTGTAACATCGAGGACTTGAGACATCGAGAGGTGTTGAATGTATGTTGAGACAAATGTAATTACAAGTAACTTGTACATTTTACGTTATGTATTACAAGTTACATGTTTGTCATTAATCAAAACAAACGAGACTGTATAGATTAAATATCGTAATATTTGCACTAACAGTATGTATTTAAACATTTTCATATGTTCTTTAGTTTAATTAATTACTGATACATATATACATGCAACAAATTTTCTTTTTAGGTAATTAAGTGCAGACTGTGGCACTTAAAGAAATCAACTATTATTGCGGAGGTAACGTGTACAAAACCGATGGAAAACAAATGCTTCATAACAAACCACGCCAAAGGATTGCTACAGAGTGTCTATTGAAAATCTTTAATGGATGCAAGATGCATACGGATGTAGGAAGTAATGGTTTCAAAGCAGTTAAGGATGCGATGGGTGGTTTTTATGCATGGCCAAAGGATCAAGTGGTTTTCGATGAAAAGGTACATAGATGCATGTGTTTTATAAACCTACATATATCATTCTCCATACTTAATTCAGTGTTTGATACACCCGGCTTTTGTTTCCTACTGGTAACACCACCAAGTACCATAAAACAGATTGGTGAGAACAGAACTGCACCTAAATTACAAACGAAGCGCTACGTCTCTAGTGATGCCATGCAAAAGGAAGCTAAGAAGATCAAGAGTCAGAAGTCGTTAAATTATTGAGAATTTTAATATGTACGACATTACAATTTTATATACATTTCCAATTATATTGTATTTGAATATATTTTGGATATATTTTTATATATTAGAATTTGTTTTGATATATATTGATTTCTTATATGTGACTAAAAGATTCATATAGTCACAATTATTAACACTTTTTTGTCACAGTTTGCTTAATTCGATGCGTGACTAAATGTTAGAAAGGGTCACACAAACATAAAATTAATGTGGCCATTGGATGAGCAATAGTCACACAAAACACACATTTCTTCACTTTAAACACCATATGGTCACACTTATTAACACTTATGGCCACTTTATGCTTAATTTGTATGTGACTAAATACCCAAAAGAAACATGCTTTGTGTGACTAAATGTTAGAAAAGGCCACACAAACATAAAATTAATGTGGCCATTTGATAAGGTTTTAAAAGGTACCATTTTGAGGGGTCGTTTTAGCCCTTATTTGATCACTTTTGTATCCGTTATTGCTTAATATCGTTCCTTTTCACTTTTTAGGTCTCTTGAAGGCAAAATGCTGGAATGGCACTTATTTGGATGAAAAGGCACGAATATACGAAGAAAATGGCCAAATTCATAATCGAGACACTCAAAGTCTGGCTTCTTGAAATGAAAGCACGACGTCATCATAATCGCGACGCCGTCGGAGGAATTTGTGACGGCCGTAAGAAAATGGCTTGTTTCAAGGACGGCGTCGGGCTTTAAAAGAGTAGACCGTCGCAACTCGAGACGGCCTAGATGCGATTCAGACGATGTCGAAAGTCGAAGAGACGGCGTCACGGAGCATAAGGTGACGCCGTCGCAAGGTTAACGTGGCCAAGACGAAACCCTAATGATGGCGACACGACGGCGTCACGAAACATAAGGTGGCGCGTCGCATATGTAATCTTATATATAGAATCCGAATTTTCGGTTTTAGGAGAGTCTTTTGGGTAAAACCTAAAACCAAACCAAGAGTGCCTTGTACAGATTTTAGGGTTCTAAACCCTATTTTACATCAAGATAAGTATTTACTTCATCAATTCAATTATGTCTTTGATTATTTGTGTGTATGCTTGCATGTTCTCCATGTCCGCTAATTTATTTGTGTGTTTGCTTAGGAGTATGAAACTTAATTATTGAATATTGATTGGTTTTTCTTATCTTAGTTGATTAATGATCTAGTAATGCGATAGGTCATTCGTTGTGTACTTAACGCTTGATTCATCTTTGTGAACCTTAGAATATAATTACCGAGTAGTTGTAGGCTAAACCATCCAAAGAGTGCCTTAGAGTAAGAGTTTATTATCCCTAGTGGGTTTTGTAGACGAGACCCTTTGGTAAGTTCAAAGAGTTAGGAGAAACGCATACCCTACAACTTTAGACACACAACACAACTAAGAATAAGGACGTGACAACTCAACCATCAATAGGAGATAATTAAGGAGTAGTAATACCTAAGTAAACACATCTTTAAACTATCATACGAGCACACATTAATTAGACATAGACTCCACCACCTTAGTTTAGATAATTAGATAATAGTAGAGTAATCGGTAGAAATACCAACCCCCAAATCCAATACCCGAGATTCGACCTTTCAATTTCATAAAATATAAAAGATAAAAATAATCTTCCTCAACCTCGACCTTAGCGTAGTAACTCCTTACTAGCATTCCTATTCCCTAGAGAACGATATCAATACCCGTGGCTTACCCTAATTACTACGCTACAATGATTAGGTTCACCGCCTGGGGTGTTATAAAACTTGCTCAAGAAAAGGAAGTTTCCTTGACCCCGAACGCAGCTGCGTAAGCGTATCAAGTTTTGGCGCCACGGGGAATAGAATAGCTAGTTAGTAGTCCACCTCGCTTAGGTTCTTTGCTTGATTCCTATCAAGTAAATTTTTCATTTTTAGCTTTCTCTAGTCTATCTCCTTCTTCGTGACCTTTGTTCGTTACACCAATCACTTTTCATCATGGAAGGTGATAACCAACAACCACGTCCCCATACCAACCCCTTAAGCAACTTAGAACCCGCAGTTCCACCAAAACTCTTCTTGAACCATTTGCGTAACCCGAAAGAGAGCTCAACAAAGAAGAAAAGCTCTCCACGATTCGTAACATCAAGGCACTTCCATCAATTTTGATGAAGACACATCGATGAAGAGTCCCCTCATTCCCACAAACCCCGAAACCATCATCATTGACAATCTGAGTCAAATGGCGAGGAAGTTCCCGCCACTCCACCCAATGGACCCATAAATCCTCCTAAAGCGAAAACCCTCAGGAATACTCTTCCCTTCGCATCCGGATTCACCTGCCATTTTCTATCCTTCTAACAGTCAATGAGGTATTGCATGCGTCGACATTTGGCTAATCCAAAAGGCTTGTCAATTCCATGGATCCCACAATAAAACCCAATCCACCACATCAAACAGTTTTAAAAATTGTTGATGCTATCTATACCGACGGAGCATCTAAGGAGACATCTAGACTCGGTTTTCCCATTTTCTTCAAGGCAAGCCAAGGAGTGGCTCGATAAGCTCCCTCCAAGGTCCATTTTCACGTGGGAACAACTCACAACCAAGTTCACCAAAAAGTTCTTTCCCCCTGGAAGAACTGCAGCAGTTAGGAGCAAAATTCTGCACTTTCATCAACCAGATGGAGAATCTATCACCAACTCCTGGAGTCGTTACAAAGATCTTATTCAACAAGCCCCACACCACGGTATCAACCTTTGGTTGCTTGTTCAAATCTTTTACGACAATGTCTCCCGAAAGGATCAAAAAGGGATTGATTTCTCGACTGGCCGAAGAATTGCGAACCTCACTGCAGAAGAAGGGTGGAACCGAATAGAGGAATACATTCAATACCAAGACAGCCATTGGAATGAGCCAGTAAACGCATTAAGCATCTCTAATTTCTCGAATGAAGAGTTATCCTTCGATGATCGGATTGAGAAAGCACAAAAGAAGCTAACTTACCTCACAAAATCACCAGAACCAAAAAGGCTGACTAACCCATACCTCATATGCGACATTTGTGGAGGACCACACGAGAGCGATGAGTGTGAGGACACACACCAAGAGAGCGTCTTCCTTTCTAGTCATGATATTTATGATGACCCTTCACTCCTCGCATTTTATCAAAACGATGAATGTGATCCATGGGGCAATCTGAAATGGAAAACTGAAGGAAAGAAAGGATCTGAATACACCATCCATGATTCTTTTGAAGAAGAACTCGGACAGTTCACCATGGAAGGGACCGTACTCTTAAAAGGTCTTGAGGGGTTTATCCGAGAGTAGCAAGCTGAATTAGAAAGTCAGTTCACCAACCTCCACGAAAGAATGAGTGGATCTGGCCCAGCCCCTCATGATCCAACTTGCGTAATCACTACTCGGTCACGAACTACTACCAAGGATCCCCCACATCCCAACCGGAACCCCATCACAAGGGAACTCGTATTAGGAAATGAGACAATTCCTGAACCCCTTACAACCCCTCACGATCCTCCCCCACAAACACCAAAGACCGCCCAACGACTAACTCTCACTAATTCCTATCCTCTCGCCTAAAGAATCAAAAGGTCAAGAAGACAATGAAAGAATATTGTCTTATTTGAAACAAACATCCGTCAACATACCACTCCTCGATGTATTTTATCACATCCCTAAACATAGTAGATACTTCAAGAGGTTGATATCTAATCGGAAGAAGCTTGAAGGATTGATATCATTAGAGAAGAATGTTCGGCTATTATCCAAAAAAGCATGCCCAAGAAGAAGGAAGATCCGGCGGTTTACCATTCCTTGCTCTATAGGGGCGCTTTCATGAGAAACGCCTTGCGATCTTGGGGCAAGCATTAACCGATGCCTCACTCCTGCTTCTTAAACTCGGATATTCGTATGAAACCAACTAGGATGAGTATCCAATTAGTGATCGATCAATCAAGTATCCCATTGGAGTTTGTGAGAAAGTTCTTGTAAGGGTGGGAGAATTCAAGTTTCCAGCTTGATTTCGTAATTTTAGAGATGGAGGAAGATAATTCCGTCCCAATAATCCTTGGAAGACCCTTCTTGCTGTACCGTGCCATCATTGATGTTCATGATGGTAAACTCACTTAACGAGTAGGATCCTAGAGCTTGACCTTCGACATTAAGGATTCTATGAGACATTCCTCTTCCTGCGGTCGCCCCATATATTTAGTTGATGAAGTTGATGAATTTGTTGATGACATAGATGGCTGCATTGACGAGTATCTATTAAACGAATTCATGAATAATGATAACAACGCAATATACGACGACCAAGAAATTGAGATGGTTAGAGCTATTTCCTTTTATTCACGTCAGGATGAAATTGAACCTATTGAGATTCAGAGGCCGGAGAACAAGCTAAAACCATCAATCAAAGAGCCTCCTACCTTAGAACTAAAAGATCTCCCGAGTCACTTGGAATATGCCTTCCTTCAAGGAGAGGACCAACTCCCTGTCATCATAAGCTCTTCGCTAACCACTAGTCAAAAAGAGAAGCTCTTATAAGTTTTAAAAGAGTACAAAGGAGTGATTGCGTGGAGTGTTGCCGACATTAAGGGAATTGATTCTACATTCTGTACTCACAAACTCCTCATGGAGGAAGATTACAAACCAACCGTTCAACCGCAAAGATGGGTTAACCCTAACATCCAGGAGGTAGTGAAAAGGAGGTCATTAAGCTTCTAGACGCAGTCTCATCTACCCCATATCGATAGCCCATGGGTCACCCACCCAAGTGGTTCCAAAAAGGGAGGATGACGGTTGTGAAAAATGAAAAGGGTGAGTTGGTGCGGCAAAGAACGGTTCTTGGATGGCGTGTTCAGATTGACAATGAAAGTTGAATGATGCCACCGGAAAGATCATTTTCCTCTGCCATTCATTGACCAAATGCTTGAAAGGTTAGCCGGCATGAATACTCTGCTTTCCTTGTTGGCTTTTCGTGATACTTCCAAATTCCCATTGCCCCTGAAGATCAAGAAAAACTACATTTACATGTCCTTACGGAACGTTCGCACAAGCGAATGCCCTTCGGGTTATGTAACGCACCCGCAACCTTTCAACGATGTATGATGGCCATATTCCACGAGTTAATTGAGGACAACATGGAAGTCTTCATGGATGATTTCTCGGTGTTTGGAAATTCCTTCGACCTTTGTCTTTCCAACCTTAGGAAGATGTTGAAGCGGTGCGAGGAAACTAACTTGGTCTTAAATTGGGAAAATGTCATTTCATGGTAAAGAAGGAATTGTCTTAGGGCATAAAGTCTCGGAAATGGAATTGAGGTCGATAGAGCAAAATCAAGCAATTTCCAAACTCCCTATCCTACCACCGTTAAAGCCATTCGCAGCTTTCTTGGTCATGCGTGTTTTTATCAAGGTTTATTAAAGACTTCGAAAATTGCCCGCCAATGACACAACTTCTTGTTAAGGATGCCCTTTTGATTTTTCGGAGAACGCAAGGAAGCATTTAACCGACTAAAGAAAGATCTCACTCAGGCGCCAATAATGGTCACCCCTGATTGGTCTCAGCCATTCAAAATCATGTGTGATGCTAGTGATTATTGTATTGGCGCTGTGCTCGGCCAAAGGAAGGAGAAGAATTTTCAACCAATCTACTATGCTAGCAAAACCATGAATGTAGCGCAAGAGAATTACACTACCACTGAGAAAGAACTTTTAGCCGTTGTTTTTGCCTTCGACAAGTTCAGGCAATATCTCATTCTCTCTAAAACTGTCGTCTTCACCGATCACTCCACCTTACGCTACTTGTTTTCCAAACAAGATGCTAAACCCCGCCTTATTAGGTGGATCCTATTACTTCAAGAATTCGACATTGAAATTCGAGATAAAAAGGGGGCTGAAAATCTCGCTGCTGATCATCTATCACGCTTAGAGAACCCTGATCTTGAGAACTTAGATCACACCGAGATTCGCGACTCTTTTCCCGAGGAACAGCTAATGGCCATTAAGGAAATTGAGCCATGGTATGCGGATTACGCTAACTACCTGTCCAGTAGGGTTTTGCCAAATTACATGACCAAGCAAGATAAAAAGTTCTTCACTACGCTAAAACATTACTTGGATGAACCCTTCCTATTCCGATATGTCCCGATCAAATCATTCGACGTTGCGTGGCGGTAGAGAGATTGATCGAGTTACGAAAGAATGTCATGCGGGACCATCCGGAGGACATCACGGTGTGAATATCACGGCACGAAAGGTTTTCGACGCGGATTCTATTGGCCTCTTGTTTTCGAGACGTTAAGAGATTAGTTCAAACGCAGATGCATGCCAACGATCAGGAAATATCTCGCGACGGGATGAGTCACCTCAGAACTATATCCAAGTTTGCGAAATATTTGACGTTTGGGGAATAGACTTCATGGGACATTTTCCATCTTTCGGAGGAAATGAATACATTCTCGTAGCTATCGACTATGTATCCAAATGGGTAGAGGCTCAAGCCCTTAGAACTAATGATGCGAGGGTAGTTATCCACTTTCTTAAAAAGCTCTTCGCACGATTCGGGATTCCCAAAGCATTAATCGGTGATGAGGGACTCACTTTGCAATGCTCAAATGGAGAAGGTGATGAAGAAGTATGGCGTCCACATAGATTTTCTCATATCATCCTCGCATAAATGGACAAGTAGAAAACACGAATAGGGCATTAAAGAGGATACTTGAAAAACGGTCCACCAAAATAGGAAAGATTGGGCATTCAAACCGGATGAGGCACTCGGGCATTTAGAATCGCTTACAAAACACCTATCGGAACAACCCTTTTCGCTGGTATACTGGAAGGCTTGCCACATCCTATCGAACTTGAGCGAGAAAGCATATTGGGCACTTAAGGCTGTAATATGGATTATTACGAACTGTGGTCAAATCGGTTCTTACAACTTCAAGAATTGGATGAACTGAGGCTGGAAGCATATAAATCATCAGTCACCAACAAAGAAAAGGCAAAAAGATGGCATGATCAACGAATAAAGAATCCTAAAGGTTTTTAGAAGGAGATAAGGTGCTCTTGTATAATTCAAGACTAAGATTATTCCCGAGAAAACTCAAATCCAGATGGTATGGACCCTTTTCAGTAAGAAAGCAGATGAGCAATGGCGCGGTAGTGCTACTAGACCATGATGGAAGAGAATTCACCGTTAATGGACAACGGGTGAAGCATTATCAATTGGATAATAATGAAATGGTGAACGATGAGGATATTGTTTTAGAAGAAGAGGGCGGTAGTGAAGTTACGTAGGAGCACGACTACGAGTCTAGCTACAAGACTCTTAAATAAAGAAAAGCGCTTCGTCGGAGGCAAACCATGCTTAATTGTTTGCTTGTTAGTGTCATATATCTTTTATTAATTGTTCATCCTCATGTTTAAATTTGTAAAAAAGCTTTATTTTGTTTTTAACCTCGTCTTAATTGCATATAAAGGTATTTTATATAAGGGATAAGTGTAGGGAGGATTACACACATTTTCAAAAGAAACGTAAACATGAGAATAACAATTAACTAAAAGATATATATGTTTGTTTGTTCGAGTCAAATGCTTGTATCGAGTCATAATGGATGTTTTGAAGAAATTTTTCCGATTCTAAAGATGTAAATTTTCCGTAATTTTTCCAAAATCGCAGACCGCTTTTTGTCGTGGATAACTGACGTCGCCGAAGGAGTAAAACATCGATCACTTTTTCTCGCTTTCGAGCTACTTATAAATTTTTGGAATTTTCCGTGTCTTAATTTTCTTAGAAATTGTAAACATCCATTCCACAAGCATTATATCCTAGTTTAAATCGAGTCTTATATATATTATTACCGCGATTTTACGAAGGTTTCGTTTGTTTTCTTCAAGTGTGCGTGTTTAATTTATCAAGAAGAAGTTACAAAATATTGGAAGGAGCCTTTCACGAAATAATACTTCTTGGAAAGGACTTAACCACCACTTTACACGGATCCTACCGAGCTAATCGGGGAGTATTAGTTTCTTCGCTTTTAATTACCTTCCATTATCATAACTTTGATACTTCGGGAACATTGGGGACAATGTTCGGTTTAAATGTAGGGAGGGAAAATAAAATGGGAACTTTGAAACTATGCTTATCCTTGATTATTTGCTTTGTCAAGTGCATTTGTGTAATAAACCATGAGAAAATGTCGGTTAGGGTAATTTTGGCACCAAATTTAAATTTTTTTATGACATGTAGGAGTGGGCCATTAGTCTTAACAAAAGCGTCTCACGGATAAGAAGTTGCATGACTAGCACAAAAACAGTTTACCACCCAAATTCCACCCAAAATGTGAGGATCGCCCTTAGATTAGTAGGAATTAAAAGCATTCATCTTCAATGCTTAGAGTGTGAACCGGTAGTATATTAGATTCTATAACTTGTTTTGTGATGCATTCCGAGATCGCAAGTGAGACTACACTTGTGTAGTGAGGAATAACTAAATGATAAGAGGCATTAGGATAACCCTTGTTTGATACCCGTAATATATTACTTCTTCCACCTCGGTTGAGTAATTCCCCCACACCCTTTGTGTTGTACTCATCTTTAGTACATGATACCCTAGTTAACCCCTCGAGCCTATCCTTTTCGCGGTTCTCGTGATGTTTGGATTTTCGAATATCAATGAAGAGCATTGTTTACACCCCACCCCCAAATATACACCCAAATCGCCTTAGCCTACCCTTATGCACTCACTTTTAGTGCATTATTGTTATCACCCTAAACCCTTAGTTCAATTATCCGGTTGCTTGCATGAGTTGCTAAGTCGAGTCATATCCTTTGTATACTGCTTTGGGACGATTAGGATTCATGGGAAATTTAAAGTTTATGAAACGACGGAAGGGCGTTAAATTCAAATTCCCTTTATTTGCGTAATAATGTACCCCAAGTGTTTTGATCTTTTCAATTCGAGTCAAATTAGTGTTAGAGTAATAAAAACTCAAGTGTAGGGATGTGCCTATAAATCCCTATCATTTTGATGTTACCGTAGAGGATGGTAGAGTAAAAGTGTATGAAAACAAAAAAAACAAAAAAATAGAAAAAGAGAAAAAGAAAAAAATGGAGTGTATGAAAAAAAAAATTCATACGAGCTACCATTCTACATCTATCTTTTAAATTTATGTTTGTTTATTTCCGTTACCTGGAGTTTTAGAGTGTCGAGTCTTGGCTTAGCAACGCCATTCTTCGTATGCATTTAACATATAGCTTTTTGACTTTCCACCACAAAATAGCCTATCCCACCAAACCCTTGTTTCCCTACCGTAAGCCCAACATTACAACCCTTTAAAAGACCTCTTTGATAGTCTTTCCTAGGTGCTTACGCCAAAGCGATGGAGGTTTGATCTATTCTCAAGCCTATGGTAATCTATGTACTAGGACCGGTTAATGAGTGTTTATCTTCCATTTCCTATTTGTTATATTTCATATATACACCGAGAGAGATGTAGTATCCAAACACCCCATGTTAGGTGCTAGTATGTAATTTCGTGCTTGTTATGACTTTTATGGGCTTATATGTGTTGTGGACCGTTTTGAATCAATGCTTCATGACCCCTAACTTATAAATTAATTGGCTAAAAGCACATTTGCTTGAGGACAAGCAAATAACAAGTGTAGGGATATTTGATAAGGTTTTAAAAGGTACCATTTTGAGGGTCGTTTTAGCCCTTATTTGATCACTTTTGTATCCGTTATTGCTTAATATCGTTCCTTTTCACTTTTAGGTCTCTTGAAGGCAAAATGCAGGAATGGCACTTATTTGGACGAAAAGGCGAATATCTGAAGAAAATGGCCAAAGTCATAATCGAGACACTCAAAGTCATTGAAATGCAGGCGGCGACGTCATCATAGCTTATCCGCAACGCCGTCAAAGGAATTTGTGACGGCTCGAGAAGAAAAATGGCTTGTTTCAGAAGGACGGTCGGGCTTTAAAAGAGTAGACCATCGCAACTCGGACGGCCTAGATGCGATTCGCACGACGTCGAAGTCGAAGAGGACGGCGTCACGGGCATAAGGTGACGTTGTCGCAAGGTTAACATGGCCAAGACGAAACCCTAATGATGGCGACACGACGGCATCACGAAACATAAGGTGGCGCCGTCGCATATGTAATCTTATATATAGAATCCGAATTTTTCGGTTTAGGAGAGTCTTTTGGGTAAAACCTAAAACCAAACCAAGAGTGCCTTGTACGGATTTTAGGGTTCTAAACCCTATTTTACATCAAGATAAGTATTTACTTCATCAATTCAATTATGTCTTTGATTATTTGTGTGTATGCTTGCATGTTCTCCATGTCCGCTAATTTATTTGTGTGTTTGCTTAGGGAGTATGAAACTTAATTATTGAATATTGATTGGTTGTTTCTTATCTTAGTTGATTAATGATCTAGTAATGCGATAGGTCATTCGTTGTGTACTTAACGCTTGATTCATCTTTGTGAACCTTAGAATATAATTACCTGAGTAGTTGTAGGCTAAACCATCCAAAGAGTGCCTTAGAGTAAGAGTTTATTATCCCTAGTGGGTTTTGTAGACGAGACCCTTTGGTAAGTTCAAAGAGTTAGGGAGAAACGCATACCCTACAACTTTAGACACACAACACAACTAAGAATAAGGACGTGACAACTCAACCATCAATAGGAGATAATTAAGGAGTAGTAATACCTAAGTAAACACATCTTTAAACTATCATACGAGCACACATTAATTAGACATAGACTCCCACCACCTTAGTTTAGATAATTAGATAATAGTAGAGTAATCGGTAGAAATACCAACCCCCAAATCCAATACCGAGATTCGTACCTTTCAATTTCATAAAATATAAAAGATAAAAATAATCTTCCTCAACCTCGACCTTAGCGTAGTAACTCCTTACTAGCATTCCTATTCCCCTAGAGAGCGATATCAATACCGTGGCTTACCCTAATTACTACACTACAACGATTAGGTTCACAACTAGGGTGTTATAAAACTGCTCAAGAAAAGGAAGTTTCTTTGACCCCGAGCAGCGCTGCGTAAGCGTATCACCATTGGATGATCAATAGTCACACAAAACACACATTTCTTCACTTAAAACACCATATGGTCACACTTATTAACACTTTTGGACACTTTATACTAAATTGTATGTGACTAAATACCCAAAACAAACATGCTTTGTGTGACTAAATGTTAGAAAAGGCCACACAAACATAAAATTAATGTGGCCATTGGATGATCAATAGTCACACAAAACACACATTTCTTCACTTAAAACACCATATGGTCACACTTATTAACACTTTTGGCCACTTTATACTTAATTGTATGTGACTAAATACCCAAAACAAACATGCTTTGGGTGGCCGCCACTTGTGAATGGCGATCGTAATCCAAGCTTAAAACCGCTCAGCACGAATGCAATGAAGATCCGAGGAGTATAGAGTCTCCCGGTCGTTATGTCCCAAATGAGCTATGCAATGGATTATCAACGAAAGTGATCGAGAAATTTGAACGGAAAAGGGATTTGAGATTATTATAACTACAGAAATATCAAACAAATACAAAGGCTTAAATGCAAATTAAGGAAAATTAAAAAGATAAAATCTATTAAATAAACGCTATCACTATAATTAAAATGATGTTTTTGTTTTTATGTTTTTACGAAACTGAAATAAAAACTACGCGACGTACAAATAAAAACGTGAAACTAACACAATATTAAGCCTAAAAATATGAAAATGATGTTTTTACAAACCTAATGATAAGAGAAAATATTTAGAAAAAAGAAAATTATTTTTATAACTAATTATCTAATTTAAAACTATTTTAACTATTAAATAATTACCTAAAATACAAGAAAATAGGAAATAAAGCTAGAAAAATAAAATTAAGACTTAGAAAATCTAAAATATCAAAATAGAATTTTCAAAACTATTTTTGTATTTTTCTGATTATTTTCTATTTTTATGAATTTTAAACTATTAAAACTAATTAAATTACTAAAATTACAAAATAAACTATGAAAATCTGGAAAATTACTTTTTACTTTTTATATTTATCTAAACCTAAGAAAATGAAAATTATTTTTTGAACCTTTTCTTAATTTTTGTATTAAAAGCTAATTAAAAGTGCTTAAAACTACTTTAAATCAAGAAAATAGCAAACCAACTAGGAAAAATCTGAAAATTTCAGGAAAACTCTAAAATAATATGAAGAATCTAGGAAAATGGAAAACAGGTGGTTGCTTGGAAGAATATGAAATCGATGTCACAAGTGCTTATAAATAAGCACTAAAATAAGCCAAATGAACCAAACAAGTCACCCAATCGATTATGAAGCAATATTATGCTAAAAGTTACTCTAAATGCAACTAAAAGAACAAGCTTAACTCTGAATAGCAATCTTGATCAAACTTTGATGATTTTGAGTATAAGCTAAAACAGCTTTTTTAGTACCTACTTTAAGCACAAATAAGCCACAAAACAAGCTAAAACCGAAAACTAAGAATGGCAACCTAAACTAGACCTGGCTAACAACTATCAAACCAAAAATCAACTCTAGACAAGCTCTATTGAGCCCTGAGACAAGCCTGCAAGATCTGAGGAAAACTCAGTTTAAACTGAGTTGGAGCAGGGCAACTAGGACCTGACTTAGAGCTTATGCACAAGCCTATTTAGCAAGCAAAAGCTAAAACCAGATAAGTGGTTCTCAAGACCACCAAGAAGGCTACAACTAGACCAAGAATCAAACCCTAACCATGCAAATGACTATCAGCAATGCCTTCAAAATCTGCATAAACCGCTTTTTTACACCATTTTTGACTTTTGAAACAGATATGAACTTTGACTTTCTGAAGATTTGAATACAATTTATGGACTGATGTTGATGTATATGGATGTGTAATAAGCACAATGCAAGCAAGGTTTAAGACTTTTAAACACAAAACAAGGTTTTGCAAATCCAAATTCACAACAGATGAGCCTTATGAGAGATTAAACTTATTTTGACTTTTGTAAAAGAAACTTAATGTTAATTGACTCAATATGAGTTAACTAATGCTAAAGAAACTTGAACCAAAAAAGCTAGATCAAGACACACTTTGAAGATGATATAATCAAGAAACCAAACACCCTTTAACTCACTGATTTGCAAACTTAAACTAAGTAAACAACCGATTAGCATGCATTAATGATCAAACTAAATTTACTTAACCTAAATACGCTATTAAAACAGGTTTTAACTACTTAAGAATACTAAAACAGATTATGCCAAGAACAAGAAAATAGCACTTACAATTGGTCCAAAGCCACTATGGCTTGCCAACAAGGAAACCAAGAACACTAACCTAATCAAACCAACCCAACCTATTCCAATTCAACCCAAATCCATGTCCCGCTTCAACCCATTGCCATTTCTCGCATCATTTTTGCTCCATGTTGACTTTTGTTGACCAATGTTCAAAGATGATTAAAACTTAAATGTGAACTTATGGTAAGCTATGAATAGCTAGTTTGAACTTGTTTGAGCTTATAAATAAGCTTATTGAAGCTTATACAACAGATTGTAACTTGAAAATTTCAACAGAAGACAAGATATGAAATTGTAACTAAAAGCTTGAATTGAAACTTGAAATGAGTTGCAATACACTTGGAAAACCTTTCTTGATACAATTGAGCTTGAAAATACAATACAAAACTATTTAAGACTAAGAAAATGAAAAACGACATACATTGTTTTTAAAACTAACTAACTACTCCTTTGTTGCTTCCTCTTGCCTTTTTATATGCTCCAAACTCTTTCTCTCACCTTCTCGAGTGGATCCCAAAGAATAATCTGAGCCCTTGGATGTCTTTAGAACCATCTTGGCCGTTTGATGGTTTTTGGCGCCAAAAAGCGGTTTTGATATCTTGACAGGAACAAGGTGCATTAAATGCATTGGGAGGGTTGGTGATGAGGGGAGACAAAGGGTGGAGTAGGGTGATTTTGGTGGCTGGAGGAGGGAGGTTGCGTACATCTTTGTCGGGAAGACATGTTTATAGGGGGCGGGTTTGTTTTTTTTAAACATTGGGTTTGGGTTGTCGGGTCATGGGTAACGGACCGGGTAAAAGGATTGGGTCAAGGGGGTTTGGTTTGGGCTTGGGTTGTTAATTAGGTCCGTTTGGTTTGCAATAATAATAACACAAGGACCACTTTTGCACTTTCTCAAAACCAAAGGACCAATTCTGTAAATTATGAAGAGTAGTACAAGGACTAGTTTTGCCAACCTCTAATAATCCAAGGGTTAATTTTGACACTTTTAAAATTCCAAGGATTAATTTTGACCATTTTAAAATTTTCGTGGACTAAACTGTAATTTCTCAAATATTTTGGATTTTCTACCAAAGGACTAAATATGACAATTTATGATTCCAAAAGGACCTTTGGTGACTTTTCTTTAAAATAAATGCCTAGGGACCGATTTTGCCATTTTCGAAAGTCGGGGACCGAAATCGCCAATTATGCAAACTTTGCTCGTTTTCATCCGATTTTGAACATTTTGCATCTGAAACATATAAATGCAATTTTGGAATATTTTCATTGTTTTGATGCATTTCGAGCATTTTAAACGCTTTGCGCTCAGATTGACTAAAATGATGAGTATTTACACACTCATCAATCCCCACACTAAACTATTGCTAGTCCCTAGCAATCTTTTGAGAAAAACTAATGGATTTGAATCTCTTTACCAAAAGCCATTACTTCGAGTAGCCAAATGTTTCGGTTCAAGTAAGAACCATGGTACACCGATAACCATGTGATTTTGAGCAAACCACCGCCTTCCAACGGATTTGATTTGTCTTTACCGTGCCGCTTTGCTCGGACTAGCCAACTCTTAGATAAATTATCAATATTATCTTTGGTGAGTCGATTACCAATTATGGTTTTTCCATCGCCTTTACCACAAGCCATAAACTTGCGGGCTAGCCAACTCTTCACTTTTTAGGATATGGTGAGTCAATACCATACAATTTTGGGCAAATTGCAAGTCGTCAACGGATTTGAGATATCTTTACCAAGAGCCGTTTGCTCTGGATTAGCCAATCCTTTTGTTTATTAGACAAGGCGGATCGATAACCAAATGAGTAAGTGTAGAACACTTACTCCAAAAAAATTTTGGCCAAAACGGGATCATGGTATAATTACATGATAAAATTCGTGAGAATCCCCCACACTAGAGATGAATATTGCCCTCAATATTCAAAGTACCGCGGTTATGCCGAAACAAAGAACGTGAAAGGAAATACTACGCCATTATTTAGAAAGAAGATTTTTTTTTTTTTTTTTTTTTTTTTTTTAGAAGACTTATATACAAAACATGGGGCAACCCCCACACTAGGGTGGTAGAAAGAGGTAAGAAGACGTAAATATGGGTGAGAACCCATATGGCATGCTATTGTTTTTGATTACCGAGTCGCTAGCTTGACTCGATCCCGCATTCATTGGTTCATGGGGAAAGTTTGTAAGTCCGGACAACCATGGATGGAATGTCCTCTCCAAAGTAATGCTTCACCGATGACCATTCACTTTAAAATTAGGACCATCGGGTTGAGATAACTCAATGGTACCATAAGGATAAACCTTAGCGATAGTAAATGGACCGCACCAACGGACTTGAGCTTTCCCGAGAAAATCTTCAATCTTGAATTGAAAAGAAGGACTCGATCACCAACGTTGAAAACGCGGTTTTGATTTTGAGTCATGAATCTTCTTTGTCTTTTGTTTATAGATCAAAGAGTTCTCGTAAGCTTGATCACGGAGTTCATTTAATTCATTCATTTGAACTTTCCGATGATCACCACCGTCTCAATATCAAAGTTAGCATGCTTCAAGGCCCAAGATGCCTTGTGCTCGAGCTCAACCGGTAGATGACACGCCTTCCGCACACCAGCTTGTATGGAGTGCACCATGGGTGTTTTGTAAGTCGTCGGAAGGCCCAGAGTGCCATCTAACTTATCCGACCAAGAGGCACGGTTTTCACCAACCGTCCTCTCCAAGATTCTTTAATCCCGGTTAGAAACTTCCACTTGCCCACTTGTTTGGGGTGGTACGCAGAGAGGTACGGTGAGTTACACCATACTTTTGCATGACTCTTGCAAATTGGTCATTGCAAAATGCGCACTACGATCACCGATTATGGCTCGTGGAGTTCCAAACCTAGCAAATAAGGATTTCAAGAATTTCACAACAACTCGGCATCGTTGGTGGGTAAAGCTTTAGCTTCAACCCATTTTGACAAGTAGTCAACGCCACGAGTATGTATTTGTTACCACGGAAGAAGGAAATGGCCCCATAAAGTCAATGCCCCATATGTCAAAAATCTCACACACTTGAATGGCGCTTTGCGGCATTTCATTCCTTTGTGAGATATTCCCGTGACGCTGACAAGCGCCACTGTGTTTTGACGAATTCATGGGCATCCTTGTAGATCGTGGGCCAATAGAATCCGAATCAAACACCTTCTTGGCGGTGTAGTTGGGGCTATGATGTCCCCAAGAGGGTCCGTAATGGCAAGCTTTGAGAATGTCAATGGCTTCCCGACCATACACACATCGCCGGATGACTTGATCCGCACAAATTTTAAACAAGTAGGGTCGTCCCGAAATAATGTTTCACATCTTTAAAGAATTTATTTTTCCGTTGGGACGACATCCCTTTCACCACAAAGTTACCCGCATGGTAATTTGCAAAGTCAAGAAACCATGGGGTAGAAGAGTCTCCACGAAAAGAAACCATATTGAGTGTTTCGAGAGGAAATGTTTCATTAATTTCCTTTTCTCGAACACATTTTGGTGAGGGTTCTCTAATCGAAAGATGATCGCAACGTGTTCTCACTCCTTTTTATCACGAATAATGATATCAAATTCTTGTAGGAGGAGAACCCAACGAGCAATCTCGCTTTGCATCTTGTTTTGCAAAGAGATATTTGAGTGCCGAGTGATCCGTATACACCACGATTTGGTCAATATAAGATATGGCGAAACTTTTCAAACGCATACACCACGCCTAATAATTCTTTTCCGTAGTGGTGTAATGGGTCCGAGCTTCACCATAGTTTTGCTTATGTAGTGGATCGGTGAAAATGCTTGGTTTTATGCTGCCCCAAGACCGCACCGATAGCAAAATCACTTGCATCGCACATGAGCTCAAAGGGTAAATCCCAAATGGGGCAACTAGAATGGGTGCCCGTAGCTTTTTCTTAAGTGTTTCAAAAGCTTCGATGCACTCGGAGAGAAGATAAAAGGAGCATCTTTTCGAGAAGATGGGTCATAGGCCGAGCGATTTTAGAGAAATCTTGAATAAATCTACGATAAAACCCGGCATGACCTAGAAAACTCCTAATACCTTTGACGGTAGTAGGGTGAGGTAGTTTAGCAATGACATCAACTTTTGCTCTATCTACCTCAATCCCATTCTTGGAAATCTTATGGCCAAGGACTATGCCTTCTTTGACCATAAAGTGGCTCTTCTCCCAGTTTAGACATAGATTGGTGTCTTCACACCTTTTAAGCATTTTGTCTAAGTGGGAGAGACATGTCTGAAATGAGTCCCCAATGACCGAGAAGTCATCCATAAACACCTCCATAGTTTCCCCGATCATGTCGTGGAAAATGGCCATCATACATCGTTGGAACGTGCTAGAGCATTACATAAGCCAAAAGGCATACGCCTATAGGCAAACGTCCCGTATGGGCGGTGAATGTGGTTTTCTTGATCCAGCGGATCAATGGGGATCTGAAGTAACCCGAGAAACCATCAAGGAAACAATAGTATTCGCCCTCGCTAATCTCTCAAGCATCCGTCCATGAAGGGTAGAGGAAAATGGTCTTTACGGGTGGCTTCGCTTAACTTTCGATAGTCAATACACACACGCCATCCCGTAACCAATCGAGTCGGAATTAACTCGCTTTCTTCATTCGTGACAACAAGAATGCCACCCTTTTGGAACGCAATGAATTGGGCTAACCCAAGGACTATCGAGATCGGGTAAATCAAACCGCATCAAGAAGTTTGAGAACCTCTTGTTTGATAACCTCATGAATCTTAGGATTCACCCTTCTCGATGTTGGATCGCTGGTTTGAAGTCATCCTCCATTAAGATTTTGTGAGTACAAAATTCGTGGTTGATACCCTTAATATCGGAGAGTTTCCAAGCAATTGCTTGCTTGTGTGACTTCAAGACCTTTATGAGAGCGCTTTCCCTCCTCGCTCAAGTCTTTAGCAATTATGACGGTAATTTATCATCACCTCCAAGAATGCATACTCGAGATGAGGAGGTAGGTCCTAAGTTCAACCTCGGAAATTCTTCAGAGATGATTGTACCGATTTGATTTCCTCAATCGTGATCTCTTTCGGAGGAGTGAAGATAATGGATCTTCATTAAGCAATTGCTCAAGATAAAGAATATCCTCCGAATCATAAACACCATCAATTCCAGCGGAATTGATTCATCAAGAGCAAGAAATTCATCGATCTCTTCCGAGGAAGTCACCTCCTCAAACGGAGTGAGAGGGGAAGAGTCGGCAATGATAGGTTGAGAAGATGTGGTGGAATTGGAATTCCCACTCACGTAATTATGAAGATAACCAAGAAACTCTTGAGAGTACTCCTCAAGCAATATCAATTAAATCGACACGATTAATTGATTCAAGATCATAGTTTGAGGAGTACCTCAAGTTTGATCGAGGTTAAAGGTAACGACTTCATTACCCACACGTAGAGTGATCTCTTGCTCAAATACATCGATAAGAGCACGGCCCGTCCTCGTGAATCCTCTTCCAACAATGAGGGAACCCGAGGATCGAAGATCGAAATCAACAACAACGAAGTCACCGGAAAATGGAACTTTCCTACTTTCACGAATACATCCTCGGCAATGCCAAGAGGACGCGATATAGAACGATCCGCAAGCTCAAGAGTCATGCGTAGGAATAAGTTCCAAGAGAAAGTTTCTTCCACATCGAATACGGCATCGATTGATGCTTGCACCAAGATCGGCAAGGGCAAAGCATTCAATCATCCCAGAAAAACACAAGGAAGAAGAAATTTTCCGGATCTCCTAGCTTCTGGAAGCTTTTTAACAAGATCACGAGCAATTCTCGCTCAAAGGAGTTTTAGCCATTTCAAACAACTTTTCCTTGTTGCTCAACATGTGTTTCGTAGTAGATGCAAACTTGGGCATCAACATGATAGCATCCGCGGCTTATGTCAAAGTGAAGTTCTTGGAAAATTTGAAAGAATTTTTCCATCCGATGACTAGCTTTCTCATGAGCTTTTGCTCATGTAAACGTGAGGGGTAAGGAATAGAAGTTTTGGATTTAGGGTCAACAACCGGAGGTTCAAAACAACCTGTGCTTGGGTTTGGGGACAACCCGAGGATGGACATTGCCGGTACTTCCGTTATTAGTAGGAAGTTCCTTGTCCTTTGTCGCCTCGTGTTCGCTTTCCACTACCTTCGGAGAGAGGAAGAAGAGGTAGTAGGAATAGCGGGTCCAGCATAAGAAGCACCACTTCGGTTGTGATCGCTTTGCATCGCCTCTGGATTAGCGATCGTGTTGCTAGGTAAAGTACCGAGCCCGAGGGTCGATCATTTAAAGACTTCTTGATGTCGCAATCGGCTAACCAACAACCGATTCATTTCTTCTTGATTTCATGAATTGTTTCAACAACTCATCGATGATGGTCCAGTTGGAACAATGGCTTGAGTTTGCACAGAAAATTCGCCTCTATTGTTAGGATTAGGCCTTGATTTTGAAAATTCCTTGATTATTGCCATGAAAATACCCTTGGTTGAAATTTCCGACTGGTTTCTATTGAAATTTCCTTGGTGTTGGAAATTTTGATTCGATTTTGAAAACCGTTGTTTTGACCGAAATTACCTTGGTTTTGGAAACCTTGGTTTGGTCTATTTTGATTTTGATTACGGTTTTGATTGAAACCGGAGGTCCAGGTAGTGGTTAGGACGGTGGTTCGGGTCTCTGAGAGCACGATATTGATTGCCTCCTTGATTAGACATCCCGCCCACAAGATTGGCTTCAAAGGGGTTACCATCGGTGGCCATACAGCTATAGTAAGCATGGGGCCACCACAGTAACACAGACTTCCACTTTCTTAACTTCAAGGAGGTGAAGTTTGTGGAAAGAGACTTTCTTCCGTTGGAGAGAACCAAAGCTTGGATAGCTTCCGTGAGTTTGTCAATCTTAGCATCGGTGCTAGACCGACTCACGGGCGATGAAGAAGAAGGACCAACACCGACTTGGGAAACAACCGCTTGCTTCGCAAAGGCGGACTTTAGACTTGTTTTCGATGATCGCTAAAGCTTCTTTGACGCTTTGCTTAGGAAATTTCCTCCCGGAGGAATTGAGAGAATCTTGATCGATTGACTCACTCCATTGTAGAAAGTATCGAGTTGCATCAACTCGAGAAACCGTGGTGAGGACATTTGCGAAGCAATTCCTTGAAACGATCCCACGATTCATCAAGGATTCATCAAACTTCGAGTGAACTTGATGATTTCATTTTAAGACTCGTGGTTTTGGAAGGTGGATAGAATTCATTCACAAATTTCTTCACTGATCTTCCCATGTCTCTATAGACCGAGGGGTTGTTTTCAAGCCAACCGGGCTTGCCCTCAAGAGAAAATGGGAATGTAAGAAGCTTAACAAAGATCGTAGGGACATTCTTATACTTGATGGTAGATGCAATCTTGTTAAACCATCGAATATGAGCATGAGGATCATCCCGCCAAAACCGTAGAACCGATTCGAGGTTACAAGATTCAAGAACCGGTCTTGAGTTCAAAATTTTCACCACGATGGTCGGTACAACGATAGCATCTCCATACCCGCCGATGGGTGCTCGGAGAAGCTCACACATAGGCGCTCTTCCGCCATGATAACGGAAGTAGTGTGAGTAGTCCGGATCTCGATCCGATCGATGGAGCAGAAAGTCTCACGAACACGCCTTCTGGAATCTTGACAAGCTCACGAAATGGGCTCACAGATCTAGAAGAGCGAAAAGATACACTAGAGTTAACTCTAAGGAAACTCGAGTTAAGGAGAGAAATGGGAATTATGAAAATCTTTCGATGAGAATGAGAATTATGAAGACGTTTTATAAAAATCGGTGTGAGAAGAATCTTTATGGGTTTTCCGTTCAAACGTCGATATCACAACAAAATCAATTAACACAAAATCGAGGCAAAACAACAAAGAACTTAACCAATAATCACAATATGAATGGCTTTTTGAAAAAGGTACACCAATCACAAGGACACAAAGGCAAGTTTTAAATCTTTAGTTCGAACTTATTATGGTCGCACCCCAGCTAGGTAGTGCACCGCCTTGGTTTGCGTGGTAATCTTTAAGTTGTTATTTATTAAAGAAAACGATTTAATCTTTTGTATTTTTATTTTTGATACATATATAGAAACAAAAGGAAAATATTTTTGTGTTTTATACGCTTTGGATGTTTTGGGTTTTGGATTTTTATAAGAAAATATGGATATATATATATATAGATAGATATGGATGATATAAACAAATGAGTGAGTATTCAAACAACTAATCGCTAAACGGAAGATAGATCAAGACAACTCCCAAGCATGCGCCTAAAATTTGATGCGCTCCCGAATAAATCAAGCTTTATCACTCAAGCCCGCCACTTGTGAATGGCGATCAGAAAGCTTAAAACCGCTCAAGCACGAATGCAATGAAGATCCGAGGAGTATAGAGTCTCCCGGTCGTTATGTCCCAATGAGCTATGCAATGGATTATCAACGTGTAGTGATCGAGAAATTTGAACGAAAAAGGAATTGAGATTATTATAACTAAGAAATATCAAACAAATACAAAGGCTTAAATGCAAATTAAAGGAAATTAAAAGATAAAATCTATTAAATAAACGCTATCACTATAATTAAAATGATGTTTTTGTTTTTATGTTTTACTAAACTTAAAATTAAAAACTACGCGACGACAAAAATAAAAACGTGAAACTAACACAATATTAACCCTAAAAATATGAAAATGATGTTTTTACAAACCTAATGATAAAAGAAAATATTTAGAAAAAGAAAATTATTTTTATAACTAATTATCTAATTAAAACTATTTTTAACTATTAAATAATTACCTAAAATACAAGAAAATAGGAAATAAAGCTAGAAAAATAAAATTAAGACTTAGAAAATCTAAAATATCAAAATAGAATTTTCAAAACTATTTTTGTATTTTTCGATTATTTTCTATTTTTAATGAATTTTAAACTATTAAAACTAATTAAATTACTAAAAATTACAAAATAAACTATGAAAAATCTGGAAAATTACTTTTTTACTTTTATATTTATCTAAACCTAAGAAAAATGAAAAATTATTTTTTGAACCTTTTCTTAATTTTTGTATTAAAAGCTAATTAAAAAGTGCTTAAAACTACTTAAAATCAAGAAAAATAGCAAACAACTTAGGAAAAATCTTAAAATTTCGGAAAACTCTAAAATAATAATAAGAATCTAGGAAAATGGAAAACAGGTGGTTGTGTGGAAGAATATGAAATCGATGTCACAAGTGCTTATAAATAAGCACTAAAATAAGCCAAATGAACCAAACAAGTCACCCATCGATTATGTAAGCAATATTATGCTAAAGTTACTCTAAATGAACTAAAAGAACAACACTTAACTACTAAATAGCAATCTTGATCAAACTTGATGATTTTGAGTATAAGCTAAAACAGCTTTTGGACCTACTTTAAGCACAAAATAAGCCACCAAATCAAGCTAAAACTAAAAACAAAATTGCAACCTAAACTAGACCTGGCTAACAACTAGCAAACCAAAAGCAACTCTAGACAAGCTCTATTGAGCCCCGAGACAAGCCTCGCAAGATCCGAGGAAAACTCAAGTTAAAGCGAGCTGGAGCAGGCAACTAGACTCGACTTAGAGCTTATGCACAAGCCTATTTAGCAAGCAAAGCTAAAACCAGATAAGTGGTTCTCAAGACCACCAAGAAGGCTACAACTAGACCAAGAATCAAACCCTAACCATGCAAATGAGCATCAGCAATGCCTTCAAGTTCTGCATAAAACCGCTTTTACACCATTTTGACTTTTGAAACAGATAGAAAACTTGACTTTCTTGAGATTTGAATACAATTTATGGACTGATGTTGATGTAATATGGTGTAATAAGCACAATGCAAGCAAGGTTTAAGACTCTTAAACACAAAACAAGGTTTTGCATATCCAAATTCACAACAGATGAGCCTTATGAGATGATTGAAGAGTCATTTTGACTTTTGTAAAAGAAACTTAAACTAATTGACTCATATGAGTTAACTAAGCTAAATAAACTTGAAACAACAAAAGCTTACCAAGACATACTTTGAAGATGATTATGACAAGAAACCAAACACCCTTTAACTAATCGATTTGCAAACTTAAACTAAGTACAACAACTAATTAAACATGCGATAATGATCAAACTAAATTTACTTAACCTAAACACTATTAACTAAACAGTGTTTTAACTACTTAAGACCACTAAAATAGATTATGCCAAGAACAAGAAAATAGCACTTACAATTGGTCCAAAGCCACTATGGCTTGCCAACAAGGAAACCAAGAACACTAACCTAATCAAACCAACCCAACCTATTCCAATTCAACCCAAATCCATGTCCGAATCAACCCATTGCATCCATTTACATCATTTTTGCTCCAAATTTGACTTTCATTGACCAATGTTCAAAGGTGATTAAAACTTAAAAGTGAACTCACAAAAAGCTATGAATAGCTAGTTTGAACTTGTTTGAGCTTATAAATAAGCTTATTGAAGCTTATACATATGATTTTAACTTGGAAAATTTCAACAGTTGAGACAAGATATGGAAATTGTAACTAAAACTTAAATTGAAACTTGAAATGAGTTGCAATACACTGGAAAACCTTTCTTGAATACAATGGAGCTTGAAAATACAGATACAAAACTATTTAAGACTAAGAAAATGAAATTCGACATACATTGTTTTTAAAACTAACTAACTACTCCTTTGTTGCTTCCTCTTGCCTTTTTATATGCTCCCAACTCTTTCTCTCACCTTTCTGAGTGGATCCCAGCAACAATATGAGCCCTTGGATGTCTTTAGAACCATCTTGGCCGTTTGATGGAACTGGCGCCAAACTTCGTTTTGATATGAGGACAGAACAAGGTGCATTAAATGCATTGGGTTGTTAGGTGAGGAGGGAGACAAGGGGTGGAGTAGGGTGATTTTGGTGGCTAGAGGAGGGAGTTGCGTACATCTTGGTCGGGAAGACAGTTTATAGGGGCGGGTTTGTTTTTTTAAACATTGGGTTTGGGTTGTCGGGTCATGGGTAACGGACCGGGTAAAAGGATTGGGCCAAGGGGGTTTGGTTTGGGCTTGGGTTGTTAATTAGGTCCGTTTGGTTTGCAATAATAATAACACAAGGACCAAAATTGCAATTTCTCAAAACCAAAGGACCAAACATGTAAATTATGAAGAGTAGTCCAAGGACTAGTTTTGCCAACCTCTAATAATCCAAGGGTTAATTTTGACACTTTTGAAATTCCAAGGATTAATTTTGACCATTTTGGAAATTCGTGGACTAAACTGTAATTTCTCAAATATTTTGGATTTTCCACCAAAGGACTAAATATGACAATTTATGATTCCAAAAGGACCTTTGGTGACTTTTCTTTAAAATAAATGCCTAGGGACCGATTTTGCCATTTTCTCGAAAGTCTGGGACCGAAACGCCAATTATGCAAACTTTGCTCGTTTTCATCCGATTTTGAACATTTTGCATCCGAAACATATAAAATGCAATTTTGGAATATTTTCAGTGTTTTGATGCATTTCGAGCATTTTAACCGCTTTTGAGCTCAGATTGATTAAAATGATGAGTATTTAACACTTTTAGCCACTTTATGATTAATTGTATGTGACTAGATACCCAAAACAAACATGCTTTGTGTGGCTAAATGTTAGAAAAGGCCACACAAACATAAAATTCATGTGGCCATTGGATGATCAATAGTCACACAAAAGACACCTTTCTTCACTTGAAACACCATATGGTCATATTTATTAACACCTTTAGCCACTTTATGATTAATTGTATGTGACTAAATACCCAAAACAAACATGCTTTGTGTGACTAAATGTTAGCATAGGCCACACAAACATAAAATTCAAGTGGCCATTGGATGATCAATAGTCACACAAAAGACATATTTCTTCACCTTAAACAACATATGCTCACACTTATTAACACTTTTTGCCACTTTATGCTTAATTGTATGTGACTAAATACCCAAAACAAACATGCTTTGTGTGACTATACAGTGTTTATTGTCACTAATACGGATTAATCCAACAAATTTTGTACCTAATTAGTCACACATGTTACTCACCTCAAGTATATGTAATCGTTAGAAGGTATTGCTCGTAGTCGTAGTTCTTTTAAGTTAAGTAGTATTTAGTTAAGTAACAACTCGTGGAGGACGAAATGAATTTGGACGGGTCTTTACCCACTGTATTTGTGAGACTTGTTAACAATGATCCAAAAGAGTCGGTCACCCAAGTTGTGTGGCGTTTTCTTTTAAGTTAAGTAAGACTATAAATACTCTCTACCTTCCAAGGTAGAGTTGGAGCTCATAATAATATTTTCCTTTCTCTCACTATAGTTCCCAACTCTCTTCCTTTCTCTCACTAGAACTTTCTCTCTAACACACTTAAACGCCTACTTTGATCATGGTTTAGAGTGTTTGTGAAATCAATATCTTACAATTGGTATCAAGAGCCATGGTTTGATCACTCATCTTTCATGCTCTTTGTTTTGGTGGATTTCATAAGGTTTTTGGAGTATTAAGGGTTTAGGAGAGTTTGATTCATTTGGACAAATTCTAGTGTTAAAGTTTGAATTTTGCTTGTACTTTTGTGTTTAGGATCATCATATGTGTTTATGTTTTGAATTGGAAGGCTTAAATCATTGTGGTTTGGTTGTTTTGGATTGATAAAGTGGTTATTTTTGAAAGAAGGACAAAGCGAGTTGAGTCTCGAACTTGCTTTTCAGCAAAGCGAGTTGCTTAGTTATTTTATACGAGTTGGTACATGCGACTTAGCTGTTTAGCGAGTTGATCTTTATGCGACTTGGGTTCTAAGCGAGTTGTTTCTTTAAGCGACTTGAGATCTAAAGCGACTTGCTACTTAGCGAGTTGTAACTTTAGCGAGTTAACTTAAGCGACTTAGTGTTCAAGCGAGTTGATTGTGTTGCGAGTTGAGACTAAAGCGAGTTGGCTATTTAGCGACTTGATTAATTAAGCGAGTTGAGTGTGTTGCGAGTTGATGCTAATGCGACTTGGCTATTTAGCGAGTTGACTGCTTATGCGAGTTGTGTGTTTAGCGACTTGTTCATTTAGACTTGTTACTTCTTTGTGATACATTCTTACGGTTGTTCTTTTGGTTTAGTAAAATCCCGTGAAAGAATCAATTTCCCGGTTTAATCAAAGAATAGTTATATCCTGTAGAATTTGTTATCATGGCAAACATCGTTCCTACCGATGCTTCATCGATGGTGAGGATGTTCAAGTTCTTGGCTCGGATACTAAATCCACCCATGCTTGATGAATCGACTATGACTCTTGGGCTCAACGAATCGATTGTCTTGTCTTGGAAAAGAAAATGGGGTTAACATTCTCAAATCCATCGATGAAGGACCTTACCGAGTTGAGACTACTAGAGATGTACTTGATCTTCTTTGAAGATGGAACTCGATTTACGGAATGGACGGACCAAAGATGTATGATGAACTTGATGATAAGGAGAAAAGAGATTCGATCACGGATATCCGAGCTTCCAACATTATACTACAAGGTCTACCAAAGACATCTACAAGCTTATCAATCACAACACCGAGGCAAAAGTCGTTTGGGATAATGTCAAGATGCTTCTCTCGGTTCGAGCTAATCTGTTGAAGACCGAGAATCACAATTGCTGTATATGATGAATTTGAGCACTTCAAGATGAAACATGATGAAAGTGTCTATGAGTACTATGTGAGATTTCATAAGTGGTGAATGACATGAGGAACATCGAATGACTATGCCTAACATTCATTTGAACTCAAAGTTTGTAAACAACATGAATCTGAATGGCACAAATTTGTTACTTCAGTAAAGCTCACTAAAGGATTGAAGAATACGAATTATGAGCAACTCTATGCCTTCCTTCTTCAAAATGAGAGGCATGCCATGTTTGAAAAGAGGATTCTTGATCAGTTCAAAGCTCAGGGAGAAACAAGCTCAACAAATGATTCAACTGCCTTTTACTCAAATATTGGGATTACCACCAAAGCTTCTCAAGTTGTACCAATGGGTAATGGTAATCATAAACTCATTCCTGATCCAATGTTCAAACAAGCTGATGCAGATGCTGGCATAGGAAACTTCATCAATCAACTGGCACTTATGATAAGTCAAAACATGAATTCTCTCCACAAACCAACAACAACCTCGAATAGCTTCTAACCCGCACAATCAAGCTCTTGTCGAGATGGGAAGATTGTTGTGCAACCGATTCAGGAAAGACAGTATGATCGGGGAAGAGGTGGAGTTAGCGAGAGGTTATGTTGCAAATCGAGAATCGGGTAGGAATGGAAATCAAGGTCAAGCTAAGCCGATCAAATGCTATAAGCGTGGTGGTGAGGACACATTGCAAGGCGCACATCTCAAAACGTCCACGAATCTTGAGTACTTGAGGACAAGATGTTGCTAGTACAAGCTCAAGACAATGGAGCAACTTTGGATGAAGAGGAGTTACTATTTCTTGCTGAAGGAAATGCCAAAACCTATGATGCTGATGTTGATGAACAACCGATTCAAGAGATAGGTCATAATCATCAGAATGCTTTTCAAGTAGCTGACTGTGATGCATACGATTCTGATGTTGATGATGGACCTTCTGCACAAACAATTTTCATGGCAAGCATTTCTCCAATGGTCTCTCCTAAGGTCTCTTCTTCACCACCTACTGGACCATCCAAAGACAAAATCATCTCAGAGGTATTAAAACTATATGATGATGTTGATGAGCAAAAATTGCATAATGAAGTACAATCTTTTGAGACTTACGACTCAGATATTGATAATATGGGTAATAGCAATGTTGTCCCACACGATCAATATGTGAATCAAAGTGAAACTAAGATTGTACCAAGTAATGCATCTTCTGCAGTCAATGATGACTATGTCGTTGATGAATTAACTGCATGTACCCCTGATGATTCTATTGTCTCTGAACTAAATGCCTATAAAGAACGGGTTGCCATTTATGAACAACGAGCTAAGTTTGAGTTGACCACTCGTGAGCAGGAAATGGAAGACCAAGTACGTACAATCATTAGAAAAAGTAATTTTAGAGAAGAAGTATTAAAACAAGAGTTAAATTCCTTGCAAGAAAAGCTTTCAAAAACTGCTAAGCAAAAACAAGAACTTCAAGAAAATGTGAAAATGCTTAAGCAAGAATTTAATGCAAAGGAATCAAAACTCTTGAAAGATTTTTCTAATCTAAAACTTTGAAAAACAAAATTGAAAACAAGTTGTACATACAAGGGAATACCATTCAGACTGCTCACATGATCACTAAGCATAGAGTCTTAAGCGATAAACACAACATTGCCCTTGTTGAGGAACCAAATCCTGAGGTCATTAAAAAGGCTAGAATTGCACATAAGGTAATTTATGATGGTAATGAAATCCTTAAACCTAGACAGAAACCTAGTTGCGTTGAGTGCTCAGAGGAAGATAAAAATCGGATGAAATCACTAGGAAAAGATGAACAAGAAACTAGGCGATCCAAAGTGTAAAGAAAAGAAAGTAATCATCACACCCCATGATTACAAAAGGAGAATTGGATTGCCTTAAACAAGTTTAAGCCTCGGACATTGTTAACTCTGAACAAGTGTTCGGAAAATGGATTTAGATAAGCGAGAAAGTCGAAAGTATTGTTGAAACCAACCCTCCCTTAGGAAAATGCCTAGAGCTACATGTATCCTCCAAATACACCAATGCATCTAGTTCCTAGAACTATTGCCACTAAAAGCAAGACCTTAATCGGTCAATATGTTATTTTTCAACTATTTGTTGATTTTGAGAAAACTTGCAAGAAAAGGATCACACCCACGGTATTCTTGAAGGAGAAAGAGGTTTTGAGCAAACTAAAGAATGTTATTTAACTGAAGTCATGCCTTTCTTTAAACAACTAAAAGATCACTTTGAGAGTCTTAAAAAGGGAATGAATTCTGACATTAAAGAAATGGAAAAGGAATTTGATGCAATGATAGTTGAGGTTAGTGATTATGAGCGAGCATTAAAATATAACGAGATTGAAAGGAAGAACTTACTTACACTGAATGATAATATGATTTCTGAATGTATTGCTCAAGATGTGTTTTTCACTGCTACAAATCGTTCCATTAATGCTTCTCAATTTCATGAACTATCTGTTGCTCTGAAAGTCTCCCATGATCGTGTCATTGAGCTTGAAAAGACTAATTCTAAACTAACTGAGAAAATTGAACTGGATGATCACGACAATTTGGTTAAACATTTTTCTAAGCTAGAGGTTGAGCATTTTAATTTACAACTAAAATATCAGCATCTTAAAGAAAATGTAAAAACTTCAAATATCAAGACATCTTTAGATGATCCGAGTTTGATGCGATTTTCAAATAAACAAACGAGATGAACAGATTCATGCTCATTGTAACACGATCGAGAAAGTTGAAAGCCCAAATTTCTCAATTAAAGGGTGAAAAGAACAATGTTCTTGGCTCCCAAATGCCTCCTCCTTTAGATTCTCGAATTCCCAAACGTTTCATCTTCAAAACTTAGTAAATACATTACAAACAAGAAAGCGAAAGTTTTCTAGAAGAAAATGAAAAGGTTAAACGTCATTTCAATGAGTTATTTGAATCAATAAAGGTCACTCGTAGCAAAATAACGAACAAATAGCTTCATTACAAAAGGAAATTGAGAATCGAAGAGCCGTAAAAGGGAAAATGCCAATGACCAATGGGGAATGATGGACCAAAGGTTCCTATGGATAACAAATATGCTTTATGCGTGAAATATGTCCCTCCTCATCTCAAGAATAACAAACTTGCTATTCAAACATACTTCTCATCCCTTAAGGATTGCCTAGAATGTCTGCGTGAGATTGTTGAAGAGGATAAGTTAGAAAAACCACATGACAATGCAATTGGGCATGCATGCTTATATGCCAAACGATCTCAAGAAATCCTAGAATGCTTAATCACAATATGCCCTAAGTCATTAGGTGAGAGAGTTAATCCTTTGATTCCATGTTCTATGCCTAGTGCCAAGTACGATATTCATTCGATGCCCAATGTGTTGAATATGAACAGTAGTTTGCCTTCAGTAGTTCGAATCCTGAATGCTAAAATTGCATACTCTAGTGTGCCTCTAGAAGTTCAAACCCTAGTAATTCTAGTGACAATAGAGTGAACCTTAGTATGCCTTCTAGCATTTGATTCGGATATGTGAATACTAAGAAAGTGAATCTTAGTGTGTCGCATGTAGTTCGGATCCCACATCTAAGCAGTGAAGCAAAGAGTAGTTAAACCAACTAATGTTCCCATTCCTCTACAGAGTAATCGGTGACATTAAAGGGAGCGGTCAAAGTCTCAAGACAATACAAGGAATGATAGGACCTCATGAAGCTAAAAATGTGCACCGGAAAAGAGTAGAAGAACAATCTAGGAACTTTATGTTTGAACCGAATAAAGCGAATCGTGTTGATTCTAGTATTAGCCTTAGGCGTCTTGTAATTAATTCAATTCGATACTATTTGCAAACCTTGTAATGATGATTGCTTGAATTACATTACTTATCATGAATGTGGTATGAATGTTTTGCCTAATCTTTGTCAATTGTCCCGTGAAAAGTGTTAATGCTAAAAAGCGTGCTAAGAAGGCTAAAAGGCAAAAGCGAAAGAAAGCTAGGAAACAGTGGAAACCCACGGGAAGAACCTTGATGGGTAGGATATAGATGGATTCCTTTTGGTCAAAAGACTAATCGATCCTGTCCTCAATATGCTAAGTCAATGCCCACTAGTAAATGGATGCCTCTTTGAAGAACTATCCCTTTAAGAAGTGAACATACTTTGAATAGGTCAAATCTGAACACTAGTATTGCATCTATTACTAATGATTTCATTGACTCTATCTACGATTTAAATGTTTCCATTCACGATGTGGGTGTTCCAATCATTTGTTACTAACCAAATGGAACCCATTCTTGCATGGGGATCCCAATTATCCGATTATCCATTCTTATGCGTGTTCAACTGCGGATCGTTCAAATCGTTACGTGGTACACGGACTCGGTTTGTTCCAAGCATATGACTGGAGACCGGTCGCGGCTCATGAACTTCGTGAGCAAATTCATCGGGACAGTTAGATTCGGAAATGATCATTTCGGTGCAATTATGGGTTATGGAGATTACGTTGTTGGTGATAGTGTCATCTCTAGAGTATACTATGTGGAAGGTCTTGGTCATAATCTGTTCTCTGTGGGTCAATTCTGTGATTCTGATCTAGAAGTAGCCTTCAGAAAACATACTTGTTTTGTCAGAGAACTTAATGGTAAGGAACTGTTAAGAGGAACTCGTGGTTCAAATCTTTACACCATCTCTATCGATGACATGATGAAGTCTTCTCCAATTTGCTTATTGTCAAAGGCTTCGAAAACAAAATCATGGCTATGGCATCGTCGTCTCAATCACCTAAACTTCGGCACCATCAATGATCTCTCCAGAAAGGACTTAGTTGTAGGATTACCTAGACTAAAGTATGAAAAGGATCATCTTTGTTCAGCTTGCCAATTGGGTAAAAGCAAAAAGTATGCCCATAAACCCAAACCTACAAACTCAATTCTGAAGTTCTTCATACCCTTCATATGGATTTGTGTGGACCAATGAGAGTGCGAAATATCTTTGGGAAGAAATATGTGTTAGTTGTGGTTGATGACTACTCTAGATTCACACGGTCAAGTTCTTAAGGACAAAGGATGAAACTCACGATATCATCATCAAACTCATCAAGCAGTGCGAGTTCGACTTAACAAAGCAGTCGAATTATCCGAGCAGACAATGGGCGGGTTTGTTAACAAACAACTTAGTGATTTTTATGAAAGCATTGGAATCGACCATCAAAGAAGTGTTCCACGAACTCCTCAGCGAGCGGTGTAGTTGAAAGACGAAATCGAACCCTTGTGGAAGCCGCTAGAACAATGTTGATTTACTCAAAGGTTCCAATGTTTCTCTAGGTGAAGCTATTGCCACTGCATGCTACACACAAAATCGTTCCACGATTCACCTTTGTTCATGGAAAGACACCATATGAACTTGTCCACAACAAAAACCTAATCTCTCTTTCCTTCGTGTGTTTGGAGCATTGTGTTATCCAACTAATGAGGGTCAAGACTTAGGCAAACTTAGAGCTAAAGCAGACATTGGAGTATTTGTAGGGTATGCACCAAACAAAAAGGGATACCGAATCTACAACAAAATAACCCGAAATATCATGGAAACAATTCACGTTACGTTTGATGAGTTGACCGGTCAAACGGCTCCTGGACAATTTAGTTCTGGACCCGCACTTCAAAACAGTCCAATTGGTTCATCCCTTGTTCCAAACTCTTCTCAAGAAACTCCATATGTACCTCCATCTGAAGATGATTTAAAGAAATTGTTTGATCCTATGTTTGATGAACAATATGAGCCAAGTGCTAATGAACTATCAACTCCTACAGCGAGGTGCTCATATTCACGAGAATGAAGTCAATCCTTGGTCTCAATATCATTAAGCCAAGCGCGCTGCTGCGATCACTCTATCTCATCGACAAATCATCAATCTTGAATGTACATCATGGATCATTTTACGGTATCAACAATGAAGATAATCCCTTTGCTACTATTGAAGATGCTCCATTTGAAAACATATTTGCTCCTAAATCGTCATCAGAACCATCTTCTTCAGAAGACATCAACTCTGCTACTTCAGTCCCCCAACCACTGCCACACGAACACCTCAGAAAATGGACTCATGATCATCCATTAGACAACATCATTGGAAATCCCTCTCGTCCTGTATCAACACGAAAACAACTTGCAACCGATGCCTTGTGGTGCTTCTTCAACTCTGTGCTATCTAAGATCGAACCAAAGGATGTTAAAACCGCCATGGATGAAGACAGCTGGTTCAATGCCATGCAAGAAGAAATTCATGAGTTTGATCGACTTGATGTATGGGAATTAGTACCTGCTCCAGATTGTGCTATGATCATTGCTCTAAAATGGATCTTCAAAGTAAAACTTGATGAGCATGGTGATGTGTTAAAGAACAAGGCTCGATTAGTTGCTAAAGGTTATCGTCAAGAGGAGGGTATTGACTTTGAGGAATCGTTTGCTCTGTTGCTCGTGTCGAGGCAATCGAATCTTCTTGGCTAATCTTGCTAGTAAGAACATGGTAGTCTATCGGATGGACGTAAAGACGGCATTTACGAGCGGAGATCTTAAAGAAGTCGTCTATGTCGACCAACTGAAGGCTTTGTGAATCCCGAGCATCCGACTCACGTTTATCGTTTGAAGAAGGCTCTATACGGTTTAAAACAAGCACCAAGGGCATGGTATGATCGCTATCAAAGTTTCTTCTATCCACTTTGGATTCAACAAAGGAGCGATTGATCCAACATTGTTCACCGGAAGTCGAGCAAACATTTAATTCACGTTCAAATTTATGTTGATGATATCATCTTTGCCTCGGCCGACCCCAATGAGTGTGATCGTTTTCAAATGAAATGAGTTCAAAATTTCAAATGTCAATGATGGGACAAATGTCATTTTTCTTGGGATTACAAATTTCACAAAGTCCGGAGGCATTTTCATAAATCAATCTAAATATGCAACCGAGATCTTAAAGAAATTTGGATTTGATTCAAGTGACCTGTTGACACTCCATGATTGATCGAACCAAACTAGATGAGGACCACTCGGGGATCATGGTAGACCAAACAAAATATCGTAGTATGATCGGATCCGGATGTACCTCACTTGCTAGTAGACCGGACATCTTGTTTCTTTGTTTGTATGTGTGCTAGATACCGAGCTAAGCCTACTAAAAGCACCTTGAAGCGATTAAGCGGGTCTTCGGTATCTCCAAGGAACCATCAATATGGGACTTTGGTACCCAAAGACACCGGTATGTCACTAACGACATATGCGGATGCGAGATCATGCGGTGTCAAGATACTCGTCGAAATACGTGCGGAGGTGCTCGGTTTTGGGTGATAAGCTTGTGAGTGGTCTTCAAAGAAGCAAATGAGTACTTCTATTTCCTCTCTCGAGGTGAATACATAGCCATGTCATCTTGTTGTGCTCAAATCCTATGGATGAGATCCCAATTATCGACTATGGCTTTGAATTTAACAAAATCCTACATCTTGTGATAATAAAAGTGCTATTGCTCTCTCATGCAACAACGTACAACACTCAAGAGCTAAGCACATCGACATTCGACATCATTTCATCGGGAACAAGTGGAAAAAGGTGTGGTGGAACTCTATTTTGTGAGGATGAATACCGGTTAGCGACATCTTCACCAAAGCTCTTCCAAGAGAACGCTTTGAGTTTATTCTTCCACGACTGGGCATGAAAAGCCTTCAACGAAACACTCAAACGTCTTGGGAGGAAGGCGAGGAGTAAAGGTCTATCTTCATCTATCTCTTGTATATATCTATTCGAAAAACAAAATCAAATAGAAAAAAATATAAAACCTTCAAAATCCATAAAAATCGAAAAAATTGAAAAATCTTCAAAAATATTGTCAATTTGTTATGTTTTTTTCTCTGGTTCGATAATATCTACGGTCTTTGTCTTTGTCATTCAAAGAATGACACAGGACTTTAGATGTTGTTCAATTCTTAAAAAAAAAAAAAAAAAAAAAAAAAAAAAAAAGAAACAATGGTTTATTGTCGATTCGAGCGAGTAACCCGCTTTTCAAAGAAAGAACGAGCCATGCTTCTTCATGTTTTTCAAGATTTGAGAATTTGTTTGAGCGTTCATCAAAATCCTTCTTATCAATCAAATTCCATGCTCGATTCTATTAACAAGTTATCTGCTGAAAACAAATTGTTTTGAAAAATAACTCGGACTCTATTTTTGATAATCATCGGACTTATTTGTCAAAATATCTATCTCTCAATCAACAACCTATGTCATTGATTGAGGGAGAATGATTTCAATTAAATTAAAATGTTATTTGTCATTCAAATTGTTTTCAAAAGATAATCATGCATGTTCAATCAATGGAGTTTAAAGTCTTAATATCCGATCCATATCAGTTAAAACGTTTTCTTAATCAAGTCACAATTCTCCTTAAAAGCTTTCAAAATCAATTTAAATCTAAAGAGATCACAAATCTCAAATGATTTGATAATTGTGATCGGGGGAGAATTTGTGATTTAAATTGGATTGATACTGATAAATCGGTAAATGGTTTTATAAGGATATACAAGCTCTCCTTCCCACATGTGCCAAACGATTTTAAATTTTTCATGCACATGTTGAGGGGGAGCATCTATCTTAAACCAATATGTGTTGAAACGTGATCATTTTTCTCAATGTGCAGGTTCCCTCTATTATGTGCAAAACTCTTTTCAAACCTCGAGGCACATATTGAGGGGGAGCAAACTTATGAAAACCTCATCCTTCCCAAAATGCTTTATCTACTTGATTCGATTAGGAAGTGATGTTGATATCTTTAGAAAATGGTAATCAAAGAAGTTAATTCTTTCTCTTGCCTCCGTGTGCAAAACTATTTCAAATACTTGATGCACATGTTGAGGGGAGTTCTCGTTCTAAAATATCAAAAACAATTCGGTACAAAATGCTTTGATAATATATCATAAGTATCCGGATTGATTTTCAAATGGTTTTCAATTGGTTCCATATGGCGGATGAACAATACCAAATAGACCGACCAACTTTACTTTATGTATGGTGATATAAGGATGATAAGGTTAGGTATTTGTTCCCATGATCCGCGAAACCGGAGGGATCTACCGAGGACTATCCACTAGTTAGTGTAGAGTTCTTAGGTATATTGATAAAAGGAGAAAATGAGATATGGGAAGAGTGCGGATGAGGCCGAGCTAGTATTGGAATAAACCCAACAAGGTTCTAGCTATGAAGTCTTGGTAAGCGAAGGGTTGAAGAATTAAAAGAATTGAATGAGAAAGGGTGAAAACAAATAGCCCTCCATTGATTCAACCTTAGGGCGAATCGGGTTCAATTCATATACTCTTGATGGTAACATCGGTATTGAAGACAAGGCGTCATGGACCCGGTGGCGCTTGCACTTCAACTTTCCAAACCACTCAAGTTCCTCTTAAAATGACTTGTTTCATTCTCACGGGAACCTACATTATCTATCGACTTTCTCTTAGAGATTGTTGATATTGAAGAAGGAGACCCTCTCCCTTGTCTCCGATATAGGATCCAAATATGCACAAATTGAGTCTAGAGCCACGAGATCATCAATAAATCTCATTAGGACACTTTCAATGAAGACTCTCATTTCACACAATGTGGAAAGAGATTATTTCTTGAGTCCTCGCATTATCCTTGTGGTATTGCGGAACATCCGAGTGATATGCATACATATTCACAATGAAGATGGAAAGCCTTAGAGCCAACATCAAACAAGCTCTGGTAGGTGGCATGTGAGATCTATTCATTAGATCAACCATGTGACAACTAAGCAGAAACAATGGGGCGATTCAATTCTTGAATCAATCCTGGTTCAGGTTACGGATTGACGGATACCTTTGAAAAACCGGTCGTTATGCTTAATAACTCTTTTCACTAGTACATCGACCGTGTACGAATATTTCAAATTAAAAGGTATTTTATGATTGATAATTGATTTTCATTAAAACCTTCGTTGTATTGCAAAAACAATTTCTATTGAGCAATACACAATTGTTTTTCAAATCTCTTTTCATCAATCAGTGAATCTCTATTCATTGGTTCACTCACTCCGTGTTGTCTTCTTTGAGGCGTTCGGTTTGAGAACGACTAGAGCATTGCGAAACCACATCAAGGAAATTCTTGAATTTTACACGATCACAGCGATGCTTGTCTTGATCAGCGGGAACCGTGGGCCGTGTACCTCAATTCAACGAAGTGATCAAAGACACTTTCGTGCGCTTTATTGCTAAATGTTTTATGCGGTACTCCCTACGTTTGCGGTGATCGAATGAAGCGGTCAATCCATAGCCGCATGCTCACTCAACACATTCATCTCGAAGAAATCATGATTAAGGCATCAATGACTCTATATTTTCACTCCATGCTTCGCTTCTACGTTCTTTGCCAATATCATGAATCAACGAAAGCTTCCGCTACTCGATGAGAAGATATCATGATCCAAAATGTGAGCATGTCGGTCCAAATGTCACAACATCACATAATACCAACACCACAATGGATGTCTCGAGATTTTTGTTTCTGATGATCTCAAAAGCGGCTCAAAATTATTATCACGTGGATCAATAAAGACCTCCACTTGGATTATCCAAACATGCAATGAGAAGAATCAATGACTACGAGCTTGAGCAAAGTACTACATCAAGAATGCAAGAACAATTTTAATGTAATATCTGTTTGTATTCAATGTAATTTTAGTACATGATTGAGGTGACCTCCTTTGGGGAGATTTTTAGGAATTAGAAATTCCGGTATTAAAAGAGTCGGTCACCTCAAGTATATGTAATCGTTAAAAGCTCGTAGTCGTAGTTCTTTTAAGTTAAGTAGTATTTAGTTAAGTAACACCGTGGAGGACAGACGGGTCTTTACCCATGTATGCACGATCCACGCCCGTTGTGTGGCGTTTTATTGTAAGACTATAAATACTCTCTACCTTCCAAGGTAGAGAGTTGGAGCTCATAATAATATTTTCCTTTCTCTCAGAGGAACTATATGTTCCCAACTCTCTTCCACTTCTCTCACTAGAACTTTCTCTCTAACATACTTAAGTTTGAGTCGCATACTTTGATCATGGTTTAGAGTTATTGTGAAATCCAATATCTGGCCTTGTGGGTGCGTTTTGATTTTTACACGGACTTTTACATTCAAATTATCTCTAACAATGACCATATACTCAATTGATATCTACTCAAATCATTTTTGAATTTTAAAAGTCTTGTTCAAAAAGCTCACTTTCTGAAATCATACACACTTTCAGCTGCATTAACTTGTACGTGTTCGAATAGTAGAAAAGCCCGTTTACTGCGTTTGTTCATTACTTCTTATGCATCTAGGAACACCAAGAAACTTCAAAATTTCATTGCCACCAATGCATGTGTTAATAACTGGCCATAAGGCATAAGCATTAAGCAGTTGGCCTCTCTACAACATTACAGGTATAACATGAGTGTATGTACATGGAGAATCACAACACCCAGATGACATTAGCTAGCGGAACCTAACTTCTGTCAACAAACGTATTCTTGCTGAAACATAAATGGGTGTATGACCATCAAAATAATAGAAACATGACGAATTTATATTGAAGGTTAAGCCACACATATACATGATTACCTAAGGGTAAAACATTAGACTTTTACCAAATACACGTATTCTTGCTGAAATATAAGTGGGTGTATGAGTATGACCATCAATTTACTTTTATTTTCCACACCTGTTTGTCACCTTTGGTTTTAGAAATAAGGCATATAACAAATACTAGTACTATATTCTGAAATTGAATTTAGTAATCCGGAAAAGGGAGAGAGGGGATTGGTAAAAGTAGTGGTTCAACCCGTGACCCAAACTCATTTTGACCCATTACCTAACCCGCCCGCCATTTTGAGACCGCTAGTTTTTTTTTTTTTTTTTTTTTTTTTTTTTTTTCATTGCCTCGATCATCTTAGGCCCATTCTAAGGTTTTGGATACCTTTATTACGGATATATCTTGATAGCCTATGACAATGTTTTAAACAATTTGCATCACAAACCATGAAACTTGGATTTTTTTTTATATTATTAATGGCCATATACAACTTAGGGTCGTTTGATAGGTCGAAGCATGCTATATAGAGTACCATCGGTCATCAACTAAATTCTTAATTATCTCACAACCGTCAGAATCGAAAAGCAAAATGTACTAATCTTAGTAATCGTAACAAAAGGCCAAGAAAATTAGATGGCAAAAGATGTAACCATGTGTTATTTACTCGGACACATATCGTTTGTCTTCATGGTCGGCAATACAACACAATAACTTAAGTGAACTATAACAATGGGACTTGTTTATAAAGCCAAAGTCATGCGGGCTCGTAGTTTCCACAGGCTACTTACATTATGAAATATCGGGCTTTAAGAAATCGCCTCAACAAAACATATAGCAAGCTAGAGAGAGACTTTGCATGTGACAACTTTTTCTCAAACAATGCCTCGAATATCCTCTTCCGACGATAATTGAAGACTCCACAGTCCACGAGATGGTCTTTTATCCGTCGATAAGTAATTGCAAAACATTAAATTCTACCAAATTATAGATATTGTGTGGATCACGAAAAGACATACCGTTCGTTATTGACCAACGCAAGCAATCATTAATCTTTAACATTTAAAGGATGACAAATAGCAGTTTATCAGAAATTCTATGATTTGAAGAAAATATTGGGAAGCACATCTGCGAAACAACAAAGAGGTCACCGCATTGTCTTGAATGGCAAGATGATCAGCAGATTGGTGGGCGATAAAAGAAATACTCTTAGTTTCCTCTAAAACGCATGTTATTAATAATTATGCTTTCATTTTCACATATTTATTTCTCTGCAACTTACAATTGATAGAAATGAGAAGCATATAATCATCAAGATAACAATAAAATTATTGAATTGCCAATAAGGTCAATGAAGATTATACGCGATCACACGGTGACCAAAGTAAATTTATTGTTAAATACATACAACAAGAATTCAAAGAGACAACACACAAAGTTCATAATTGAGAAGCTTATATCGATGACTTAACTTAAATGGTGCCGCCCACCCCAAACTCCTATATCTCGCATCACAAATTGTTTTAAAGCAAGAAAAGTTATAGAGTAAGGCATTTGGCAAATATTGATAAAATAAGAAAACATATGAAATATCGTACCTTTCATTATCTAACTTCATTTTCCGATATAAACATGTCTTCTCTTCTTCTTCTTCTTCTTCTTCAAGACCAAACTCTTTGTTGCATCCGCAATTGCATTGAACCACTTGACTTTTCGTGTTGACAACATGAGATATCCCATCACCAATCCAAGTAGGGTCCCACATCCATATCCCAACGTCACTACTTCCCACGTAAATCAACTTTCCTCCTCATGACGTTCTGTGGTTTGTGTGTAGACTCACTGCACTTTTTGGGCAGCGGAAACCCACAAAGTCCCAAATTTTCTGCAAATGAGTTCTCATCAAATGTATTGAACTGCGTTCCATCTGGTATACGCCCTACAAGAAGGTTATGCGAGAGACTTAAGACTTCAAGACGCTTGATTCCTGCAAGGCTTTCAGGGATCTCTCCTGTGAGTTGGTTCCAAGATAGGTCTAACGACTCAATCTCTGTGAGATTCCCCAGAGCATGTGGAATTGGACCCTTAAGGCAATTGTGGGATAAGTTGAGCACAATTAGTGAATTAAGACCACCAATAACGTCTGGGATCTCCCTATTGAAATAATTGCTTGATAGATCAATAATTGTGTAGTCAACCCAAATTTGTGGAAAATCTTGATTCACCCCTTTCACCGCAACAACGAATGAGTAATACTTTCCATTACCCATGGACAAATATTCTGGTGTCTTGTTGCTTTTAACAACATTCTTCATGGAATTGAAATTTTGAAAATATTTTACAGGGAGTTGACCTACAAAGCCATTATGAGATAAATCAAGAAGATTTGGAAAGGGGGATTCAACAGTTGAAGAGGGTTGAATGTGTCCATGAAAGTTGTTTGATTTGAGGACAAGAGCCTGCAAATATGGAAGGCCTTCTAACCAACTATGGAATGTACCATTTAAGTGGTTATTTCCAAGATCAAGCACACCTCGGCATTTAGACAAGGAACTTGGCACCTCTCCTCTTAATTGATTTCTGTTAAAATTTGGGGTAATAATCTGTGGCAAACATGTCACTTTATCAATTGCTAATGGCTTTCAAGCTATGTTCTTTGCGAGCATATTATGGGGGTTTAACATGGACAAAGCATAAGTGGTTTATAGTTTCAAGATTATCATTCTGCCAAGACTCTCTTGTTCTCTTGAAGTTCATTTTATTGTTTCTGCGGAGTTCATTATTATAGCCGTTAGAGGGTCTTAGTGTAACTTAATCCCTATTTAATCCGTCCTTTATTCTAGGGTTAGAGACACTCGAGTGTGCGCCTTTTGTATCACTCTCTTCTTTCTCTTAGATCATTTCACCGATCTTGTCTTGTCTTTACATTCATATGATTATTGTCTCATTGACATTAATCTAATCTTGTAACATTTGATTCTATTAATCTAAGTCGACTATTGCGACTTAGATCCGAATAAAGGTTCTGTTGTTTATCTCTTCGTCATGTATACCTTCAGACATGGTTTGAGCCTCGTGCTCATTGATTCTCTTCTGCAACATATTGGTGGTTTGGGGTTATTACTCTTGGCGTAATCATTGGTTATCTTCTACTTACAATTAATCCTAGACTAAGTGAATCTAGGGTAATTGTGATCTGTTCTTCCACGCATATCTCTCGTAAGTCTAAGTCTTATCTCTTCTTCAAACATACAAGATGCTTAAGTCTTTGTGGGTGCAAACGGTAGACTAACATCTTGATCGCCACCTTTGAGTGGTACGAATACCGCCTCGTTTACCCTAGTCCATGGCTTGGTGCTTGTTGTTTCTTATATTCATAGTCTTATTATTATCTTTGTCCATCTTCTTTGCCTTTATTATGGTTCTTTGGTGATAATGCCGGTGGTGGTGGTTCCACCGAGAAAAGCTTATCCTTTGGGGATGCTTTGTACTTACACCCTAATAACACTAATGGGACTCCATTATTTCTATCAAACTCACAGAACCGAAAATTATAAAATATGGAATATGGCCATGACCTTTGCCTTAAGGAACCATAATAAGTTAGGGTTTATTGATGGTACTTGTATAAGAGATGATTCGAACCCTAGTCTTGCTAATCAATGGGATACTTGTAACTCGTTGTGGTTACTTGATTCTTAATTCTCTCATCTGAGCGAATCGTCTTTGGTGCTATATATGCTAAAACCGCTTATGAAATGTGGAATGATCTTAAAGATACCTATGACAAGGTTGATGGTTCAACTATTTTTAATCGCATAAGAATATAAACTCTCTTAGTCAAAGTGGGTCCTCTCTAGTCGATTACTATAACAATCTTAATTCTTTATGGAAACAATTTGATTGTATGATTAGCTTGCCTCCACGCACTTGTGAGGTGCAAAACATTTTGAAAAACACAATCAACTAATCAAATTAATGCAATTTCTTATGGGTCTTGATGACTCCTATGTTCCCATCAAGCAATATTTTAACCGAGATCCTTTGCCTAATGTCAAAGCGCTTTCTCTGTTGTCTCGAGAAGAATCTCAGGAATGTTTCATCCAGGAATAGCTCGCTAAACCCAATACTACACCTTTAATGCAAAAACCTCGATGGAGGAAAATTTTTGATAACAAAGAGTTTTTAACAACGAGTTTCGGTTTTAACACCGGTAACACTCTAATAGCGAGAGGACCAAATATGAACCTAAAATGTACCAATTGCAAAAGCCCGGTCATACTGTTGATAGGTGTTATGAAATAGTTGGATATCCTACTGGATATGTTAAGAGAAACTTTAATGGAAAACCTTCGGTGATAACAATGTTTCTGCGAAACTAATCATGTCACCGATAATAGCACTAGCAATTCTCCTGTCTCCTTATCTAATGAACGACCTCAAGACTCATGAGTCTTCTCAATGACAACAATGTGTCATCCGCTAATGCCAACTTGGCGGGTAAAAATTTTCGTGAACCTTCTTTAATGGCGTGTCAAGTTTAATGTGAACTTCAACAAGTTTTTAACAACAACACTAAAACCTTAATCGAAACATCGGTCTTGGTTGGATTGTTGATTACGTGCAAATCAAAGACATGATCGTGTCCGAAAATTTTCTAATCAATGTTGTTAACATTTCAAATCTTGGCTTTGACTGTTGGACATCCCAATGGTACTCGGGCCCTAATTACTAAATTGGTGACTTAAAGGTCAATAATGACCTAACCCTTTTGATGTTCTTGTTGTTCCACGAATACAATGTCGGTTTACTATCTGCTCATAAGATTGCTAGAGACAACAAAATGTTTGTTGGGTTTAATGAATCTAAGCACTATATCGTGGATTAACATCAAAAAGGATTGTGGGATTGGTAAACAACACAATGGATTATATATTTTGATATAGAATCTACATGTAAGATTACCTCTAATAATTGCATATCTACCGCATGTCTCTAGAAATCTACGGCATCAAAGACTTGGTCATCCTCGACCAAGTCCTACACATACTAGACCCACTCTTAACTTTGATAGTTCATCTGAAACTGATCATCTCTGTGATACTTGTAATAAAGCCAAACAAACCAGAGAACCATTTCCTCTAAGTGAACACAAATCCACTAAAATTGGTCAACTTGTTCACCTCGATGTTTGGGGACCATATAAAATCACTAGCAGAGATGGTTATAAATATTTTCTAACTATTGTTGATGACTATTCCAGGGCAGTGTGGGTTTATATGCTCAAGGGGAAGGATGATGTTTATGTTTCCATTGTTAACTTCACTCATATGCTATCAAATCAATTTGAACACAATGTCAAAATTTTTAGAAGTGATAATGGGACGAAATTTGTCAATAATAAACTTCAACAATTACACATGAAAAGGAATTCTACATCAAACTTCTTGTGTCTATACACCTCAACAAAATGGCATTGCGAGAAAGGAAACATAGGCATCTCCTTAATGTTGCTAGATCCCTTATGTTTGTGGGAATTACCTCTAAATCTTTGGCACGAATGTGTTCTAATCTGCGATATGTCATAAACAGGTTGCCTTCTTGATTCTCAGCAAGTCCCCTTCTTCCATGTGTATGGGCATGACCCTTCACTCTCTCTCCTTAGAGTCTTTGGTTGCTTATGCTATGCCACCATTCTCAACATCTCGACAAATTTGGCGAGGTCGAAAAAGTGTTTTCATTGGTTACTCAAATGAGAAGAAAGGCTATAAACTCTTGAGCCTAGAAACAAAAATATCTTTTACTCGGAGATGTCAAATTTTATGAAACTGTTTTTCCTTCAAAATGAAAAATAATTTGTCAAAACCTTTTGTTGAAACCTTTGTACCAAAAGATTTAAATCACAAAAATTTCTTTGACTCACAAACAAGTCCCAATGATGAAGGAGAGTGACATCCTATGATGATAACACGGTGGTAAGTCATCCTACTAGGATTGACGAACGGTTGCAACATCTATAGATGATAATACACACCACGAGGGCAACATATCACATGATTCACATCCTGCCGATGCGCTTCGATCCTAGCGATACTACGCCGATTCTTTGAACAAGAAAGAGGCTTGCCGACCATCATCGCTAGAAGGTCAACGAGTTTCTAAATTGCCCAAGAATCTTAATGACTTTATTATAGAAGGAAAAGTCAAATATGGTGTTGAAAAGTTGTTAATTACTCAAATCTTAACAAAGACAATTCTTGCTTTGTTTCTAGTCTTAATAAAAGTATTGAACCTACTTGTTATGAAGAAGCTATCCTTGATAGTAATTGGGTAGATGCTATGAATTCAAATAGAAGCCTTAAATGAAAACCATGCTAGGGATATAAGCGATCTACCTCCTAATAGAACTCCTATTGGCTACAAATGGATCTTCAAAATCAAATATAAAGCTAATGGTGAAGTTGATAGATACAAGGCTAGACTAGTTGTTAAAGGTTACAACCAAAGGAAGGAATAGACTATGATGAAACTTTTCCCTGTTGTAAAATTGTTCATCGTTAGATGTCTTATTGCCTTAGTTGTAAAAACAAATGGCCTCTATTTCAACTTGATGTTAACAATGCTTTCTTATATGGAGATCTTGATGAGGATATCTATATGACCATTCCCAAAGGGTTCGTAATGAGAACAATAAAATAAAGTTTGCAAACTTGTTAAGTCTCTATATGGTCTAAAACAAGCTCCCGGAAAATGGAATGAAAAACTTGTCGGTGTTTTAAAGGAAAACAACTTTGTTCAATCATTAATGATCATTCTCTGTTCACCAAAGCAGAGAATGACAAGTTCATTGCTCTTCTAGTTTATGTGGATGATATTGTTCTTCTTGAAACCGTGTTGATGAGATAAACCTATTCAAGGAGTTTCTAAAATCAAAATTTCATATCAAAGACTTGGGAAATCTAAAATACTTTCTTGGCATTGAGGTTTTAAAAGCGGAAATGACATCTGCCTCTCCCAAAGAAAATCATCTTGAACTCCTCGAAGAATTTGGGCTTCTTGGGTGCAAACACTGTCCACCCCTATGGAACCCAACTCGTGCTTCCATACATTCCCACCGATGATGACCCTTGCTTGTCAACATCACGGTTATCGAAGCTTCTTGGAAACTTATCTACCTCACCCATACAAGACCGACATTTCATACTCGGTTCATTGTCCGGCACAATATATGCATTCTCCTTGAAATCTCATCCGGAATGTGCCCTCAACGTTCGAGGTATCTAAAAGGAGCTCCGTGAAAAGGTCTAGGTACAATTTCAAAGAACTCGAAAATCATCTTGAAGGATATAGTGATCTTGATTGGGCCAAATGTAAGAAAACCAGAAATCATTACGTGTTATTGTGTTTTCTTCAATTATTTAATCTCATGGAAAAGTAAAAACAAAACACTCTTTCAAAATCTTCCACGTATGCAGTATAGATCTATGTCTCTCGCTGCTTGTGAAATCATTTGGATTCGTAAAATCCTAAAAGATCTAAAAGTTGATATCAACCTTCTAGTTAATCTTTTGTGATAACAAATCGCTTTACAACTTCTTTGTCAACCCTGTTTCTCATGAAAGATCAAAACACTTTGAAATTGATGTTCACTTCATCGGGAAAAAATTGCTAGAGGTGTTATAAATGCTAAAAGATTGGATCTTCAAATCAAGCTAGCGACATTCTTACAAAGAACCTCCCATCTATCGGCATAAATTTTTGTGTGAAAAATTGATAATGTTTGATATGTTTGCCAATCAGATTAAGGGGAATGTTAAAATTTGGGGTAATAATCATGGCAAACATGTCACTTTATCAATTGCTAATGGCTTTCAAGCTATGTTCTTTGCGAGCATATTCGTGGGTTTAACATGGACAAAGCATAAGTGGTTTATAGTTTCAAGATTATCATTCTGTCGAAGACTCTCTTGTTCTCGCCAAGTTCATTTTATTGTTTCTGCTGGAGTTCATTATTATAGCCGTTAGAGGGTCTTAGTGTAACTTAATCCCTATTTAATCCGTCCTTTATTCTAGGGTTAGAGACACTTGAGTGTGGGTCTTTGTATCACTCTTCTTTTCTCTTAGATCATTTCAACGATCTTGTCTTGTCTTTACATTCATATGATTATTGTCTCATTGACATTAATCTAATCTTGTAACATTTGGATTCTATTAATCTAAGCTGACTATTGCAGCTTAGATCTGAATAAAGGTTCTGTTGTTTATCTACTGTTGCGTATACCTTCGTACAATTTCCATTCAAACTTAGCGCTCCTAATCTTGCACAATCCCGGTATATGTTTGGAATTGTTCCTTCAAAACTATTATTCCCCATATCCATCGTCATAAGAGATTAGGTGATATTTCCAAAGCATTGTGGAATCAATCCACCAAAGCGATTATTGGACATATCTAAATACCATAGATTGCTCATGTTGCAAATTGATGGAGGGAATGGTCCCTGAATCAAGTTGGACTGCAGAGATAGTTGTTGAAGTCCATACCATTGAAATTGTGGCAAGCGTGTTATGAAGTTATATGAGAGATTCAAATGATACAACCCATAAGTACCTCCAATCTCCCCTGCCCAATGAGGAATTTGGCCATGGATTTCGTTGCTAGAAAGATCTAACTTTTCAAGTTGTTTCATGGCCCGGAATGAATTTGGAAAAACCTTTAGCTTGCAAGAGGCCAGATATAATTCTCTAAAACCAGGGTTGACATACTGATAGGCATTCTTTGTTGTCACAGAGAAACCGTTGTATGAGAGATCGAGATATTCAAGGTTTCCGAGGCTTGTTAACAATGTATCCAACTCCCATTCACCGCTAAAATTATTATCGAGATATTCAAGGTCCAGGTAAGTGAGGTTAGTGAGATGTCGAAATGTTTGCACATCAGTATGTCCAGCTAACTGATTGCCTTTGAGGTATAACTTTTTTAATGATGGAAGAGCAAATGACTCAAACGGAACATTTCCACCGAACATATTTTTGTTAGATGGAGAAATTCTAAAGAGGGGAAGTAAATGACCAAGATGGCAATGTCCCATTAAGTCATTATATGATAATCTCGGATAAGTAAGGTGTGTTAGGTTAACCGGTATTTCAAGGATGCCACACAAAATCGTTACCTCCTAAGTCGAGTGTTTCCAAAGAATGAAGATTGAAAATGTAATGAGGTAATTTTCCTTTCAATCCAGTTTAGGGAGGATTTAGTAACATGAAAGAATATTTAGAAGTGACATTAGCATATTCAAGAAAGCCATACGAGGAGAGATCAAGAGAGACCTTCCTATTTCACGTGGCCAGAAAACCCACAATTGGAGAGGTTGAGATGTGTGAGACTATTTGAAAACCTTCCTATTTCACGTGGAATTTGGGAACCAGTAAAATTATTGAAAGCAAGATTGAGTGTTTGTAGGGGACGAAGGTTGAAGAGGGAGCTGTTAGGATAGATGGTACCTTTCAGCATTCCACAACTAACATCGATGCCGATAATGTCACCGTTGGAGTAGTCGCAAGTAACTCCATTCCAATTACGACAATCGCACTTGTGTTCCAATTCATCATTATCGGATGATAATCGTAACCAAGCCAATCATGACAAGAGTAAGTCGTTACGAATTGTTTGTGCAATTGATGGATGAAAGGTTATGTTTAAAGAGAAGCAAAGCTTCACTTTGTTTTGAGAGCATTTATGAATATTTTGAAAGAAGTGGAAGAAGCAAAAGTGGTGAAGAAAATAAAAGGAAAAAGATACCGAACTGCTTTGAAGAACCCATTATGTTTTAATTGCTATAAACATTCGTACATACACACACACACACACACACACACACACACACACACACATATATATATATATATATATATATATATATATATATATATATATATATATATATATATATATATATATATATATATATATATATATAGAACAACACTTGTTTCACAAGAATATGATCCAAATATGTGTGCGGTCTTAGTTTCATTTTTAAATGTATCACTTGGGTTGTACCAGTCCATCTAAATTGATAGGCACTAAACTTTAATTTCTTGTCGGTTTGTACACAATTGTAACTTTTGATAGCGATGAAAAAGAATCTTTCAATGAAAATATGTGGTTCACGGTAATCTTTAAACAATAAAGGAAAATGATTTTTGGATGACTCATTAGACCGAAGACTAAATTGAACCAATAGATGAGCTCAATGCAGTGAAGAAATGTCTAAGAAACATAGACTGGGATGTAACTGTTTGGGGACCAACAACTTTGAAGTATACGATGGTGTAAGAAGACTTCAAAGTAAACTCATCTTGGTCTGCATGTCATTTGTCAGACTTGTCATCTGGTGGTCCTTCTGAACCAGCTAATGAGGTAATACCATAAGCACGTCAATTGCTAGTTTGAAACTTATTACAAACCTTCCTTGATTGTGCTTGATGGTTGTTCAATGATCTCTGTAAACCGGGTAGGATTTTCATAGAACGTGGACACATTGATGGGGGGGAGTTTAACCCAACCATTAAATTTGTAATTTGATGCCCGTGTAACAAAATTAAACATCTTGAAATCTGAATAGAGGTTCAAGTAGAAAAAAAAATCGAGTTTTAGTTCATTTAGGTTTATATAAACCCCAATGAAAATATTAGTTATATTCATCAAGCATTGGTCGTCTTGTGTTAGTTCATCATTGCTCGTCTTGTTGCTCATGAGTAGCTCGGCTTTTTAAGGCTCAACTCGTGCGATAATTGGATCATCACGTTGCCTTACTAGTTGTGTGATCATTTACATGATTCTTCATTGGTCATTTATACATATGCTTGTTTCATTGGCTGGATATAAGAATCCGTCGGTTTTGCATTCTTCCTACCTTCACTTGGTGAATATGATCTTTCCTTATCTGATGTAATACATTTTCATCTCTTAGTCTTTTAATAAAATGAAAGGAAATGTAAAATTGGGTTTATTAAATCAACGAAGTTACCGGTGTTCTTGAAGAACATATAAGTTTTCATGTGTCTTTTTTTGTTATTTGAACACATTGTTTTGCTTCCATTGTCGCCATGAAATTATGAATTAGCTAAGGCGGTGGATTAAACAATAAAAGTAGTCTAGTGTGTTTCTTTTAGGATGTTCAATGGTGAAGCATACTTATAGGTGATGTCTTAAAACGAGAATTAACTAAAATAAATGAGGAATTTAAAATAGTGACATACAAATATCTAAAATTCTTATGCTTGGACATAAAATATTTAAAAGATAGCAGAGATGCAGTTGGATCTCTGCAAGTATTTTCTTTAGTGGGTTACGCATTAGAAGTTAGATTATAACATTTATTTCAAGGTGAGGCATCAAAGAATTTCAAGCAGTGTTCGTTTTGGACAGTTTAAGACTTTAAGTCATTGCCTTTAGCTTCAAGATGCGAGCCACTTATAACCTCTTAGGAAAATATCACATGGCGTCTAGACAAGATACGGCGTGCACTCAAGTTCAAATCAACTTTTCAAGTTGTGATTCAAGTTGGTCAACTAGCAGTTTCAAGTGATTTATGTTCTAAGTTTACAAGTTAGGTCTTCAATGGGATCTTCTTCATGTCCAATCAGAACATTACCATACTTTTTCTTGCCAAAAATATAAATAAAAATAGATACCAAAATGTCAATCTACTGGACAATCAAAATTGATACCAATCCTTTTTTTTTTTTTTTTTTTTTTTTCTAATGGTTTACTTACGCACTTCTATTACACCTCCATTTGATCTCAGTTCACTACTTGATACTTGAGTCGTATTCTATCTTGCATCAAAATTCTCTCATTTAATCCCTAAATTGGAATTGCCTTCTTGTGGCCTCTACGTATTTGCTTCAGTTTATCTTCTCTCTTCTTAAGTCTGTGCTTTACTTTTGAGTTTGGACAGGCGGCCAAGTAAAGTAGTAAGAATCATGAATAAACTCATTATAGTTTATCAATAGTAATGGATATAAGAGTTTGTTTTATTTAGCAAAATCTTATGTTAATACTATATAACTCAATTTGGATATAGTCTCTTCCTATTGTAATTCTTTGTCAATGATTTGCTCTTTAAAGTCCGCAAGCTACGGATGAGATAAAATACTCACATGTACTGCGAGTGCGGATACATAGAAGATTATTGACCGTAACCATCTTATATCCTCTACAAGAACAATCATTTACGAAATATGTCTCAAGTTTTTGCCGGTAAATTATAGTTATGCCTATTAAGTCTGCACAGAACTTGAAACTATGAATCAACCATTACAACCACTGAACTTGTGGTCTTCCCTTCGATCTGTCGCCTTTATCACAATGGTAATTCATGTAACTACCACTGACGTCTCGATTATGACAACCGATCCTCATTGACTCTAACATTACGTTTGTCAAGTCTCCAACTATTCATCCCCTTACCAACTCAAACAAAATTTAAGCCCTCATACAAATTCAACATTCCATCGATCCTGAGTGAGGAAATCTAATTCATTATGGTTTCACAGGAACTTAATGATGTTTTGTATCTTTATTTATGTTTGTTATAAAAATCTGATGGTTAGAAATTTGTGCCAAATGAAATAGTCGAAGAGGTTTCAAAGTGCATATTGATGAGGTTTCTTGTCCCACATCATTGGGTTAGCTAAGTGGCGGTGGGAGTTGTATAAATTAAGATGTTGGGATAATGTCTAAAGCATCTTTATGCTGGGGCAATGACACGATAATGAGGTAATAGCCGAGGCGCGTCAATTCTTTGGTTGAAAACTATTTCCAAACCCCTCCTTGGCCTTGGGTTTCCTTTGGCCATCGAGAATTCTGGAAGGGCTCCTTTTTAGGGTAAAGCCCTACAATCACTAATTCAAATTTCAGAAAGTCTATGGTAAGTTTGCCTCAGTAGCGCATCAATTTATTTTGTTTGGCTCTTGTATTTGTATTTTATTAAATATATTGACCTCCTCTAAATTTAACTGGGTTTGGTTTTGGTTTGATTGAGGCACGATTTTAAAACAGACATATGAAAAATCCATTTGAGACCATGGTGGATCCAAAGAGCATAGACCAATATCTAAACAGCCAACTAACGTTTTAGTTCATGCTCATTGGGAATCTTCAATATTGGTTCTCTACATATCTTGGTCTTAAATCCGCTGTGGTGGCCTTAAGTTCTTGCTATAAAGGAAAACTGAGTTGCATGCCTTGGTTCATGAATATAAGTGAATTTCTTTGGGTCGAAATTTGTACCCGTCCTCCAATTTAGCTCCATAGTTTCATGTCTGATTTAAAAGCTTGAGTTATGTTCACGGCATAACTCAAAAGATCGAGTTATACTGAGTATCACGATGTGATTTTAGATCAAAGCAACTTTCAGACCCATATTATGAGACCACCAAACTACCAACATCATGTGAACACCAAACTGTCGGGTTTAGGTTAATAATGGTTCAATGTGCCTTCATGTTCTGCAAAGCCATAACTTTGGTTTTCTAACTAAAATAAACGCCCAAGCAACATTTTTTTAGCAACGTATGCAACCAGATCAATTTTGCACATTGAATAATTAAGAGGTATGTGAATCTTTACTTGATGACAACAATTCTAACAATGCAAATGAGCTGCGATTAAGACAGCATGTCAAATTACCTCCATATTCCTTAACAATAACCAGCTTTGAAAATGAAACTAGAGGCAACTCCTATATCATAAATATAAACTCAAAGAAGACAGCCTTAACTCATAACATGTTAATAACCTAAATAAAAATGATTGAAATGACATAATCTTTTTCCATAATCTCTAATTCTAACTTCCTCAATTCAAGCACAAAATCTAGTCACTCTGCTGTAGATCCAAAAGACAAGCCATCCTTAGCCCTCAACTCATCAATGTAACTCCTAAACTCTTTAGCAATCATTTTTTCATGACATCGACAAGAGGCGGGTCATCGAGTCTACGCGTCGTCCCTTTCCACCTCATGACTAGCTTTCTTCTTCTCCCCATCTCACGGTGGCAACAACGTCAAAGCAGTCATTCCGTCACATTGCGGCGTCCACCATTACTCACACTCACACACCTCCTCCTTTTATTCTTCAAACCCAAACCCTCATCATTATCATCGGTGAGTCGACTTGCTCTCGAAGAAGAGTCGAAATTGGTCCACCAACGGACGGTGTTGGGCGTTGGGGTGAGTTGGTTGCACCAAAGGAGACGACATGACTTGCTTGGATCTTCCGGTATACTTGACCCGATAACCCACCGGTTTCTACGCACCTTGTGTTTCCACTAACTCATATCGACTTTGCGTCTTCTTCGGGGGTCCATGAGCCTTTCTTCTTTAATAAGTTAACGTCATCGTTTGATGATGACTACGTCACTGTTTTTTGTTTTGAAAAGATGGAAATGTGAAGATGTGAAATGGTTTGGTTGTTATAAGGAAGGTGGGAAGCTAGGTTTAACCGTTTTTGTTATGTGAAGATGGAGTGGTTATTAGTTGGTTGGCATGAGGATTCATAAACTGTTGTAAATTAGTATTCATATTAGCTCACGGGAGTCTAGGAGATTCGTGAAGCTTCTTTTAGTCAACTAGTTCTAGAATATCAATAGCAGCGTCAGACGTCAATAATGTGTGCGCGTCAATAATGTTATGCGTACACGTTGTTGGTCGGTGTGGATCTCAAGCCGAGATGTCCAACACGTCTGTATTATTCTTTTCCGGCCGGCATAGAGTGCGGTGTTAGAGTCGGTTGTTCTTTCCCTCGTCTCTATAAGAAGGAGGTGAGGGGAAGGGTTATATACTCATCCTTTGTGCGGTTTATCTCCCTCATCTCTAGAAGAAGGAGGTGAGGGGAGGAGGTCATGTCGCATTCTTTCAATAACTAATCAAACATCGATTAGGGATACTTACTTGTACATTACATGTTATTTATCTTTTATGTCGATGGCTTCTTTGGTGTTGTCATCTTCTTGGTCGAAGTTATCCGTGCTAGTAACCGGGTTGTAGGTTGTCGAATATTACAAGTGGTATCGAGCTTTGGTTCGAAAGTTCTCTGGTTATCTAGGATCGATCTTGAAGGGTCTCATTGTTTGTTTGGAAGGAGCGAGAAGGTTGTTTCTGTTTGGGCTACCAAATTCAACGAAAACAAGAAATAGCAGGTTCTTCGTTGGTTTTGGGTTTATCCAAGATCGGAATTTTTTCCGGTACGTTTTGGGTTTCATCGGAAAAGGAAGAAGAAGAAATCTTGGTTGGTAGTAGAAGACATACCAGGCTTAAAGTCAAGAGATAATACAAAGTGGCGTGGGGTTTTAATAAAGAAAAAGGAAAAGAAAGACTCGACATACCCAAGTGGTTAAAGGAAAAAAGTGACATAAGTTGCTTTTGTAATTTTTCTTTGGTACCCACGTGACCACTACAAGGTATTTTAAAAGAGTTAGTGTTTTTTTTTTCTCTTTGCTTTTATCATTTAGAAAACATAAGGATTGGTTGCTTTTTATTTTAAAAACCGGGTATTGCACAAGGGACTTTGTTAGTTTGTGATTGTGAGTATTTTCACAAGTTTTAGCAAATTAATAAAGGGATTAAAGAATGGCCAGGAGCCAAGTTTGACATCGAAAATTCGATGGGCGGTGATTTTGGGTTATGACTTTTGGTTTTCATTTTACGGTTGGAAGAAGGTTTTTACTTGGGCTACGGGTTTGACAACAAAAGGAAGTGCGACACAAGGTTTCTTGGGAGTTCGGTTTTAGGACTTGAAAGTGTCGGGACTTTTGGTTGGTACAGTATCAATGAAAGGGTTCTGCTATTCGGGTTTAGGCAATGTCTTGGTGCTCGTTCGAGCAACAAGGGTTTTATGTTAGTAGTCTTTGTCAAGGTTTACTTGAAGGGTTTCATTTGTCGAGGTTCACGACAAGGTGTAGAAACATTTAAGGGTTTTGGTTTGGGTTTTAAACCGATCGACACAAGGTGCTTGAAGATTGAGTTTTGAACTTCAAAGGTGTCGGGTATTACAAAGATTCTTTTCAAAGGTTCTTGGATTTTCAAGTGGTCGAGGTTGTTATCGACACGGGTTAAGAAAGTTCAAGGTTATAAAGGGTTGTTGGTGGTTTATCGGGAACAAGGAAGGCTAATGCGTATATACCACGGGCGGTCGAGGCGGTGGCGGGAAGACATTGAAGGGTAGGAAGCGATTAGGAGAATCTCGATCGGAAGGAAGATCAAGAAAGGTAATTTTCTTGTGTCTTGTAAATCAGAGGTCTACACAACAATGTATAAAGTGGGGTCGCCAAACATTTGGGTGTTGCGAGGGTTACAATGCGAGAATGGGTTGGTTAAAAGATGAGCGTGACACTCTTTGGTTAAGGTACATTGTTTTCGATTGATCTGGTCGACCAAGGTTTTAGGCGAAGATACAGCCAAGCCTATAGATATGTTGGGGTTATTTGGTTGGCTGCTAGTATTTAGCAAGGATGCTTGAACCGGTTGAGTCAAGTGCATATTCACGAGATACCGTGAAGGTATGGTGTGTTACCGACTTTGGAGGTTAAATAGCGTTACTTCAAAGGGAGTGCATTACGGAATATGGGTTTCAATGAAAGTGGGGAATACAAGAAAACTTTCATTGGTTACGGTGTAAATACGAGTTCGGTGCGAGATGTTGCATGGGTTGGGTTTGAGGTGGAACCACTAGGGATCATACATTTGAGGTGGAACCTCGGGGAATGTCGGTCGGTGGTTGGTTCACATGAAGTACAAACTCGAGTTTGATATACTATCATTGACCGTGATAGAGATCAACACTTGCACGGAACTAAGCGGTATAGAAGACGATATGAAGCTACTTTGCGATTCTTTGTAGTAGAGATATATCTGCATGAGTCATTGACTTTCAATGATACAGGTTGTTGAGGCAATTTCAAGTGGAAGGCTTGATTGAAAGAAGATATGGTTACTCGGTCAAATATGTGTGCTCGATAGCGGTTGCAAGAAAAGCGATGGCACAACAATGACTATTCTTGGGAGTATACACCGGTATGTTCATACATATCTCTCTATATAGATGGTATGGTTTTCTTGCGGATGCAAATTGAGATCTGGTTTACCAAGGATTGCTAGATAATGCAAAGGAAATATACTTGGTATGGAGATCGTCGAGGATCGAGTGGTAATACTACGGGGGTCCTGATCCGGGGTTCACAATGAGAAGTTGGTACAAACTTTGTTGAAGGACACTCCATATTGTCGTTGGAGGTAGTCTATCAAGGACCTGTGATATGGAAAAGGATGGTAAGTGGTCATGTATATATGGGTTGGGCCGGAGTATCAAGTGGTGCACGACGAGACGACATAGCATCTGCGGATGTGGGTATGTTGGATGGGTTTGATCGTGGATTACGAGACAAATGTACAGGTTTTTGTCGTTTTTGACTACATCATGGGTATGTCAAATCACAAGGTACAGGTTTATGATACAAGGATGTGCAGGAAGCTGTGAAGCTATCATATAGCACATGGAGGCTTTTTCAACAACTGAAGCGGCGTATATGACACTTACGGAGGCTGTGAAGGAGACTATTTGATTAAAGGGACTCTTGATAGAGTCAGGAGCTAAGCTATGATTAGTAGCGGTTATTGCTACTGGTGCCTGGATGAAGGCACACCCGATCAGAGGTTCAGTCTTTGTTTGAAATTTGTTGTGTAGCGGAGATGGCTAATATGATACTAAGGTGGAAATTGTTGTAAATTAGTATTCATATTAGCTCACGAGAGTCTAGGAGATTCGTGAAGCATCTTTTAGTCAACTAGTTCTAGAATATCAATAGCGTGTGTCGTCGATAGCGTGTCTGCGTCAATAACATGTAGCGCGTGAGCGTTGTTGGGTCGGTGTGGATCTCAAGTCGAGATGTCCAACACGTCAGTATTATTCTTTTCCGGCCGGCATAGAGTGCGATGTTAGAGTCGGTTGTTCTTTCCCTCATCTCTATAAGAAGGATGTGAGGGAAGGGTTATCTACTCATCCTTTGTACGGTTTATCTCCCCTCATCTCTAGAAGAAGGAGGTGAGGGAGGGTCATGTACGCATTCTTTCAATAACTAATCAAACATCTGATTAGGGATACTTACTTGTGCATTACATATTATTTATCTTTTCTGTAGGTAAACTGCTGGTGTTGTCATCTTCTTGGTCAAAGTTATCCGTGCTAGTAACCAGGTTGTAGGTTGTCGAATATTACATAAACTGCTCGTGCAACTTCTATATATTCATTTGTAACAACATCACTTCGTTCGGCTACAACCTTTTTGAGTTATTATCATCCACATTTTTATTTTAGGTAATCTCAAATTAATTGTTCACTTCTAAAAATAGATATAAAATTCAGTTTGAGTTTACTATATTTACTCTAACTTTAGGTTATTATTACAAACATTAAATAAGTTTTAAATTAATTAGTTAAGGCTAAAAATGCCATTCTTAAACTGGATGTTTTTTGGTCTTTGGACAATTATTTAAGACGGATGTAGTATAAGAAACAAGGTGTAGGGTGCGTTTGGCTCGCCATTTGGTTAATTTGTTTTACCATTGGCGCCGCCATTCACGCCATGCTGCACCGGTGTTGCTTGCCTTCTCCTTCATGGTTTCACATACGACTGTTATTCACATTTTTTTTTCTTTTTTGTTTTGTGAGAGGGTATTTAATTTTTGAGGGATTTTTTGTAGGACTCACATGCACCAATAACAGTTATTACTGGGAAAAGTGTTTTAGTTATTAAGGTGTTATTAATAAAATAATGAGGTGGCACACCAATAACGGTTATTGGTGTGTGACTAGTAGTTAAATAGTGACTTTTGTAAAATCTTCATAAAGAGGTATGTGAATCTTTACTTGATGAAGACAATTCTAACAACGCAACAGTCAAATACATATATAACTCATAACATCTTAAAAACAAAATAGATATAACTTTTCCTTAATCGATTCTAATATCCTCGAACACTAAGCATCAAATCATTCGGGCCCAAAAAGTAACCCATCCTTAGCCTCAAATCATCGATTATAACAACTCCTAACCTCTTTAGCCACAATCTCCACGTCCCTTTTCCACAGTCTTCTTTTCCCCATCCAATCACAGGCTGCTGGCGTCGGTGGTTAATTGACAAGGAGTATCATTTATCAATGGCTTCCAATGGGTTCCTTGTCTATACTATTACATTCAATTAATTTCTACACATGTCTTATTCTCTCATCTCCTTTTGAAAGGATAGGGTTGGATTAAGTGTAAATAAGAAAACCCATTTGTTAAGGCGATTTTTCATCTCAATGACTTTGCTAATGAAATGTTTTGGTACCTCATAGATCCTACACTTGATTACTATATAGTTCTGTAAGGTTCATTTGTTAACACTCTTCTGTATATAAAAAGTGTTTTACAAGTGTAATTATATGCTTCTATTGCAATGAAATTCTTTCATGCCAAAATGTCGATGTACATTCAGTTGTAAAATATGGAAACGATAGAAAGGAGTACCAAGCCTTCTTCCAAAATGGTCCATTGTCTGCATTACCTTTAATTCATCTCTTCTCATACCACGACCGTTTTCTCTTAAGGATGTTTAGAATTTTGTATTTGGGAAGTGAAAGAAAGTTTTGGGAAATGTTGATTGAATTTGCTGGAAAGAAATAGTGGATGGTATGTATATCTAATGTGACCTTGTAGTCTTGCACTGCTAGGGTGTGTATATCTATTGGGAAATTAGTTGACTGGATTTTACTCTACCCTTGGGACACATTGCATTCAGCTTAACTTTTTCTGGTTTTAAATCTATGTGTAATTATAACTTTTTAATCAGCAAAACTTTGTAAGACACTCCTCCTGCAATTTTAGGTCACTCACTTAGTCCTCTTTTTGATTCATAAAGTTATCGAGTAATAAAGGTTCACAATGTTGTGTAGCTTTGCATCAACGTTCGATGTAGCTCACCTGTGTGTCTGCTTCTGTTTCTTGTTACACTGTCATTTCGTCTTGAGGTATTTCTTTGTGTTGACCATCTTATCGATATATTGTCATAATTTTTTGGTTTGAAGGTTTCACTGCCCTTGTCAATGGTATTCACAATTTTTTGGTCGTCTTTTGTTAGTTCATTTTGAGCAAAAGACCATTGGATGATGTGTAGTTGGTTGTGTATTAGATCATAATGGTGTGACCTTCGTTGTATAAATGTTTCATTGTTCACCAGTCATTTCTATATGCTTGATTCAGTTTTCTGTTCTTCCAATCTTCACTGATCTAACATAAATTTGGATCTATAGTATTGCAGTAGTTAATTGACAAGGAGTATCATTTAACAATGACTTCCAGTTGGTTCCTTCTCTACACTGTTACATTCAATTAGTTTCTACACAGGTCGTATTATTTTTATGTATTTGCCATTTTCTTTCACCATCTTAATGAGTACGGGTGTTGCTTTTGCACTGCTTTTGTTTGTATACTTTAAATCATCTGTTATGTTCCAAAGTCTATGATCTCCTTTTAAAGGATCAGGTGGATTAAGTGTAATTAGTGTACCTCAATTGGGTTGTTGTGCCGGATGGTCTAGATAAGAAAACCCGCTGTGAAGACGATTTTTCATCTCAATGACTTTGCTAATGAGCTGTTTTGGTACCTCATAGATCCGGGTGCACCTACACTTGATTACTATATAGTTTTGTAATCTTCATTTCTTAACATTCTTTGGTATCTAAAATGCGTTTTACAAGTTCATGTAACCGCAGTCGTGTTCTCTCATTCTCACATGTATTTGCATTTTCTCGTATCATCCTTAACTAGTGTTGTAATGACCCTCTTGCTGCGCTTGCTTGTTCACCTTGGTTGTACTTCGTTGTGGAAAATGTGATCTCCTTTCGAGAAGACGGCATAAAACAAAAGTACTGAAGATCACCGTGTAACCTTGTCTTTGTTTAATAGTGAACATGTTTCAAAGATTAATTTTTTGCTAACACTAGAATTTGCTTTAGTTTACCTCTATTAGGACGTTTTGCTCATTCATGTAGTCTTGATTAGTGGAAGTTTATAGTAAATGTGACTTCCCCATCTGAGTCTTGATTGCAAAATATGAAATCATCTTTGTTTTGACTCGGGGTGTGCTCTATTATTGTTAAGCGAATAAAGGTTCTGAGTCTTATGTTACATCCATCGATTTCCACCAATCATCACCTAACCATGTTAAACAAAGTTTAAGGCCTCATATGTTTGAAAATTTCATCGATTCCATGTGTGCAAATCTTCCTCATTTTGTTTTGAGAGCTTAAAGGATGACTTCCTTTTGTATTTTCACATTTTGATTTGTCATAAAAAAAATGCTTGGGAAGTTACGCCAAAAAAAGCAGTAGAAGTGGCTTTCAAGAGTGCAAGTTCATGAAGATGCAAATCCTATCCAAAGTGTAAGAGGTTGTGAGGAATACAAAATATGGATTGTAGTATTCGACAACCTACAACCTGGTTACTAGCACGGATAACTTCGACCAAGAAGACGAAACACCAGCAGTTTACCGTCGACATAAAAGAAAGAATATGTAATGCACAAGTAAGTATCCCTAATCAGATGTTTGATTAGTTATCGAAAGAATGCATACATGACCCCTCCCCCCACCTCTTTCGTGGAGATGAGGGAAACTAAAACAGTACAAAGGATGAGTACATAACCCTTCCCCTCACATCCTTCTATAGAGATGAGGGGAAAGAACAACCGACTCTAACACTAGGCGTATGGTGTCCCTCCAACAAAGTTTGTACCAACTTCTCATTGTGAACCATGGACTGTGACCCCCTCAGAGTATTACCTCTCTGATCCCTAACGATCTCCATACCAAGTATATTTCCCTTTGCTTTATCCAGCAATCCCTTGGTAACCCAGATCTCAGCCTTGCATCCGCACGAAAAACCATACCATCTATATAGAGAGATAGATGTATGAAAATACAGTGTATACTCCCGTAATAGTCGTTGTTGTCGTCCTTTGCTTTTCCGCAACCGTTCTTGAGCACACACATATTTGACCGAGTAACCATATCTTCTTTCAATCCGACCTTCCACTGGAAATTACCTCGCAAATATTGTGTCATTGAAAGTCGATGACTCGTATCGTATATCTTTTCCACTCTGACAGCGCAAAAGTAGCTTCATTCTTGTCTAGTCTATACTGTTTAGTTTCCGTCTTTGAGTGTTGCTCCTATCACGTGTTGAATGATAGTATATCAAATCCACGAGTTTGAACTTCCTGTGAACCAAATACGACCGATATTCCCCGAGGTTCCACCTCAAAGTATGATCCTAGCGGTTCCACCTCAGACCCAACTCCATGCAACATCACCTTGAACACATACCTACACGGAACCAATGAAAGTTTTCTTGTATTCCTACTTTCATTGAAACCATATTCTGTAAAGCACTCCGCTTTGAAGTAACGTCATTTAACCTCCAAGGCGATAACACACCATACCTTCACGGTATCCACGAATATGCACTTGACCTCAACGGTTCAAGCATTCCTTGCTTAATACTAGCAAGCCAACCAAATAACCCCAACATATCTATAAGCTTCTTGAATCCTATAATGATGGTGACTTATTCACTAGATATGTAGACTTGGTTGTATCCTCGCTTAAAAACCTTGGACAGACGGTGAATCGAGAAACAACGTACCTTAACCAAGAGTGTCATGTTTTCTTTTCAACCAACCCATTCTGCTGATGTAACCATGCAACACCCAAATGTTTGGCGACCCACTCTTCATACATTGTTGTGTAGACCTACGATTTACAAGACACAAGAAAATTACCTTTCTTAATCTTCCTTCGATCGAGATTCTCCTAGCTTCCTACCCTTCAATGTCTTCCAGGTCCTTTGCGACCATCCGAGTATATCATGATTAGCCTTCCTTGTTCTGATAAAACCACCAGTGAACCCTTTATAACCTTGAACTTTCTTAACGTGTCGATAACTACCTCGACCACTTGAAAATCAAGAACCTTTGAAAAGAATCTTTGCAATACAGACACCTTTGAAGTTCAAAACACGAATCTTCAAGCACCTTGTGTCGATCGGTTTATAAACCCAAAGCGAAAAAACCCTTGAATGTTTCTACACCTTGTCGTAACCTCAATAAGCGAAACCCTTCAAGTAAACCTTGACAAAGACTACTTTCAAATACAAAACCCTTGTTGCTCGAGCGAGCACCCAGGACTATTTGTCCAAACCCGTAATAGCGAAACCCTTTCGGTTGATACCGTGTACCAAGCAAAAGTCCCGACACTTTTGAAGTCCTAAACCGAACTCCCAAGAAACCTTGTGTCGTACTTCCTTTGTTGTCAAACTGGTAGCCCATGACGAAAAAACCTTCGCTCCAACCAAAATGAAAACCAAAAGACACATTGTCGGACCTTACATAGCGAAACCCTTTTCGGTTGATACCGTGTACCAACAAAAAGTCCCGACAATTTTTGAAGTCCTAAAACCGAACTCCCAAGAAACCTTGTGTCGTACTTCCTTTTGTTGTCAAACCTGGTAGCCCAAGCAGAAAAACCAAAAGTCATAACTCAAAATCACTAGTTCCATCGAATTTTTCAATGTCAAACTTGGCTCCCGTCATTCTTTAATCCGTTTATTAATTTTCTAAACCTTGTGAAAAAACCTCACAATCACAAACTAACAAAGTCCCTTGTGCAATACCCTTTAATTTAATACCCTTTGTTTTCTAAATAATAAAAACAAAAGGAATCTTATTAAAAAACCCCACCAACTTGATGTCTTCACGTGGGTATGTTCTTTCCATGTCTATGCTTTTCTTTTAAAAGCAATGTCTTTTGTCTTCAAATAAAGAATGAATAACATAACCAATTGTATATCTTCTTTTCTCCAAAAAAATCACCTGCTTTCCTGGTTCATTATTTCGACAAGAACAAAACAAAACCAAAAAGCATCATTGTTCTCCTTCTTCTTCGTTTCACCGGAAAAAATTCCGATCTTGGATAAACCCAAAACCAACGAAGAACCTGCTACTTCTTGTTGTCGTTTAATGGTAGCCCAAACAGAAAGCAACCTTTACGCTCCTTCGAGAAAGCGAACAACGATAACCCTTCTCGATCGCCTAGATAACGAGAACTTTCAGACCAAAGCTCGATACCACTTATAGTATTCGACAACCTACAACCTAGTTACTAGCACGGATAACCCGACCAAGAAGGCGAAACACCGCCAGTTTATAAATGACGACATAAAAGAAAGAATATGTAATGCACAAGTAGGTATCCCTAATCGGATGTTTGATTAGTTATTGAAAGAATGCGTACATGACCCCTTCCCCCGCTCTTTCTGTGGAGATGAGGGGGAAATTAAAACCGGTACAAAGTATGAGTACATAACCCTTCCCCTTCACCTCCTTCTTATAGAGATGAGGGGGAAAGAACAACCGACTCTAACATTGTACCTATATCGGCTATGAGAAAAGAATAATACAGACGTGTTGGACATCTCGGCTTGAGATCCACACCGACCCAGCGGCGTGTCGCAGCGTTACACGTTATTGGCGTGATACACGTTATTGGCGCGTCGCCTTATTGATATTCTAGAACTACTTGACTAAAAGAAGCTTCACGAATCTCCTAGACTCTACGTGAGCTAATATGAATACTAAATTACAACACGGATAATTGATTGTAAATGTACTTAACTAACCAAAATATTACGTGTATGTATGGTCATCCATATAGTTAGCTAATTTGCTTAGTTTTCTCGGGCTAGTACGGTTCGAAGAAGTGGTTAGAAAAGTCCAAGGATACCCATACTGCTACTTAAGATTTGAACATATTACCCAAAATTGCGGTATCTTAAAAATCAAGCGTGGCAATTTCTACATGACATAAGGCGATTAGTATGGTATATGTTCATGTTTCTATTTCCATGAAATGCTATCAAACCCATATTAATACACCAAAGCAGTTAATAGTGAATGATACCAAAATGTTGATGTGCATTCGGTTGTCAAATATGGAAGCGATAAAAAGGGTACCAACGCCTTCTTCCAAAATGGTCCATTATACGAGTTGCTTTTATTACTACAGAAAACATTCTTGAATGCCATTAAGGTCAAATGAGGAATTT
>CM040245.1:23955016-23985396 GCA_022545495.1 Chrysanthemum lavandulifolium
TTGAAAATCCTATTAAAGTATATTGTGACAATTCACGCAGAATAACTTTTGCCCATGAACCCGAGTCATGAAGGGCACCGTGACACTATCCTAAACAATATCACTATGTTCGAGAATAAGTCGAGATAGGTTAAATTGAGTTGTTCAAAGTTCACATGATGATAACCTAGCGTATCCAAGTAACTAAGGCCTTACGGTGAAAAACTTAATCATTTGTCCGATAAGTTTGGACTTCGCTTAGCTAGTAGTTTCATGCCCATCTGTGACTAAATATTTTAGATAAAAGGATATTGTAAACATTATTATTGAAATGAAATAAAGTATTTTGTTATTTTTATTATTCATTTATTGTGATGTTATCCTATATTTGCATGTTTAAATCCTTGAATAACTTAAGTTATTCTAAATGGTCCGTTGTCAATCAATAACATGGGAATGATATTGAATTAAGACAAATCTGAGTATTAGTTAGAATATACTTGAAATTATATTGATGCGTAGCATTACTAATTTTAGATGATATTCAATGAATTGAGTATATGAATTATCCCACCCGCATGATAATACTTTATGGATCTTTGTCATTAAGTATATCATGAATGTTTATCCTTTGACTTGAGATACCGAGATATGTCATGGATGTAGTGCATTTTGTAAAGCAATCTAACGCTATACGTGAATCGGTAGTTATAAGGGTTGTTTCGTAAGTGTTATGAAATCTATGAATCTCCGCTTGATCAAAATAGATTTGTTTCATTCAAATTTATTTTGAAGTATAATATCGCTGGGCCCTCGTAGGGTTGTTAAGATGTTTGCATGGCTATGCCCAAGGTCTTCGGAATATATTCGTAAGATTTGGTAATCTTGATCAATCACATAAAGCGAGAAATGTAATAGTTAATTAAGAAACGAGCGAGGTCCATATTCTTATTAACATGATATTAGAAACAAAAGGATGGATATGATGATGACTCATCGAAACTCGCTTTTCTCCAGAAACCATACACCAGTTGTACCGGGCATTGGCGTGTTGCTAGACGCCAACCATCGTCATTTCACGCTTTGTAAACATATCCAAGTGGGAGTCGTTGGAAAATGAATATATTTACAACACGTAAGTGTCCGGATTCGAACTCGCGACTACCATACACACATTAGCGAATGAGAATTCAAGTTAAATAATTAATGTTAATGTTTACGATTAATTATTGCACATAAAGTCCATTTAACGACCGTTAAGTATTTAACGGAAAATAACTAACGATCGTTAACTGTAAAGAGAAGGACTTGTAGTGTAAAAGCTTAATTTGGAAAAGATTTGGGTATCCCTTTGGGGCTCTTGAAGTGGCCGGCCATAGGGGGGCTTCCCAAGCCCAAGCCCTAACTTGTTCCCAAAGTTTTGTAAACACTATATATACAGAGGCTAGGGTTTAGGGTTTCTCATAACTTTGTGCATTGAATTAACCCTAGATCTCTCCTCTTCCTCTCTTGTCCCTATTCGGCCGAACCCCCTCCTCCAAGGGTGTTTTGGTTTTGTTTTTCATAAAAACAAGGACTTTTGTTAGATCTAGCAATCGCTTGATTTGTTGGTTAATTCCTGTGTACAAGAACGTGGTAGTAAGACACTATTCTTACACCAATTGATTTGAGTTGTAAAACGGTAAGGGACAACTCTTTAAACCACTTCTTCTGTTTTATTCAAGAGATCTGACATTTGCAAGAGGTACGTTACGCATCTTTCAGTTAATTATTTATTTTTTATGATCTTAAGTCTTCCGCTGTGTACTCTTGATGTCTACATGTTATTATTGTATGTCATGTATTATAAACTCAACACGTTCTATGAAAATCCTACCCGGTTTACAGAGATCATTGAACAACCATCAAGCACAATCAAGGAAGGTTTTTAATAAGTTTCAAACGAGCAATTGACGTGCTTATGATATTACCTCATTAGCTGGTTCAGAAGGACCACCAGATGACAAGTCTGACCAAGATGAGTTTACTTTGAAGTCTTCTTAAACCCTCGTATCTTAGACATTTCTTCACTGCATTGAGCTCTTCTATTGGTTTGATTTAGTCTTTGGTCTAATGAATCATCCGAAAATCGTTTTCCTTAGTGTTGAAAGATTACTGTGAACCACATATTTTCATTCAAAGATTCTTTTTCATCGCTATCAAAAGTTAGAATTGTGTATAAACCGATAAGAAATTAAAGTTTAGTGCCTATAAATTTTGATAGACTTGTACAACCCAAGTGATACGTTTAGAAATGAAACTAAGACCACACACATATTTGGATATTCTTGTGAAACCTGCAGTGTTAGTATATACTGTGTAGCAAGTATAAATGTTTATATCAATTGAAATTCAAATATATAAAACACAATTGAGTATCTTTTTTCTTTTCTTTCTTATCACCACCTTTGCTTCTTCTTCCACTTCTTTCAATAATAAATGCCCTAAAAAACAGAGTGAAGCTTTGCTTCTCTTTAAACAAAACCTTTCATCCATCAATGATGTTAGTTTTATGGATATAAATTAGTAGACGTGAGTTAGGATCGAACTCGAGACTATGGGATTGCACACTTTACGTATGAGAATTTAAAGTTAATAATTAAATATAAATGTTATATTTATTTATTTATTAAATGAAATAACTAACGGATGTTAAGTAATTAATGTAATGGACTAACGGGCGTTAAAGGTATTTGGAAAAGGACTAAATTGCAAAGTTTGGGAAGGTTCCGAATCCCTTTGGAGGTCCAGAACCGATCGCCAAGGAAAAAGGAAACAAACCCAACTTGTTCACCAAGTTTGCTTGGGTATATATACAAGGCTAGGGTCTTATTTTTGCATCTCTTGTGCTCATTAGCTAAACCCTAAAATTGTTTTTGTGTGTGTTTTTAGCTACAAACCGATCGCCACCACCCTTGGTGTCGATCCAAGTCTTTTCCACAAACCAAGTTATTTGTTTGATAAAACTAGCATTACTTTAATTCGGTTTAGTACGTGTGTACAAGAACATAGTAATAACATACTTTTGTTATTATCTTGGATTGAATTACAAAACGGTAAGGGTAATTCATATAATCCTAACTAAATCAAATTAGGGTTCATCCGTTGCTAGTTTGTGGATTTGATTCTTGTTCGCTAGAATCAAGAAAAGGTACGATATTCTTTTATGTTAATTAATTGTTCATTAATAAATCCTATACGCCCGCATGATTACTTTGATGTTTTGTGATTATTTATTTGAATGTCATGTTATATAATTCCAACAATGGCATCACGAGTCATTGGTTTTAATGAGTAATTAATTACATAAACGCGTAATAAAACAAATACTTGTATGTTGTTTGATATGTTAATGTAGGGTTTATGTTTTATTTATGTTTGGTCGATTTTTTTTTAATTATTGGGGCGTTCCCCTATTTTATTTATATCGACACGTGTATAAATTTTTAGGGTTTTGAAAATTGTTTGGTAACCTTATTAAAACCTAGAATTAATATTGATTACGTGATTAATTCGTGAATAATTTGTTATGTGTCATGGAATTTTTATATGCGATCTTGTGACTTATAATTGTTATGATATCCATGATTATACATGCATGTTAGTCATGGATAAGTTGCTTTGATAATTGTTTAATTGTTGAGACATATTTAATTACGATAAATCTTGAATTGGGAAGACTCAATTATGTATATTAATGAATCAATTATGTGCAATTTGGTATATTATTAATTATGGGTTTACTTAATCGATTCGTCGATGTATGTGGCTCACTCTCAATTGAGAGAGTGAAAGCCCTAATTAATATATACATTAATTTAACCTAGATATTGATTGTTAATAGGGTTTTATCGAATAAGTTGCATGTGGCTACTTGTTTACACGTATAAATTGTTTATTATGTGCGCATTGTTTTTAGTAGTTTATTTTTATTTGTTACTTGTTTGTTTATTATGTTAGACAGCTTTTAAGCAAAGGGTAATTTTGAATAGAAAAATAATACGGACTAAACAATGGCTAAATTTGATTTGTTTTGGAAGAGTTAAGTTTTCAATAGTTTAATTGATTGGTGACTTTGGTACAAATGGTCCGAACGGCTCACCCATTAGAATGAACTATAAAGGGTTAATAAAGAAGTGCGCACACACACACCGAAAGGATGTCTTAGGTTATGCTTTGCGCTTACCGGTCCTCCGCCTCGTATGTTCGAATGGAGCTACTTAGTAAGCCATAAAATGTGCAAGCTCATCTTAAGGGCTAATTAGTTTTAATTCCATGCGCCACACGGTGGTAATTACCCAAACACTAAGTGTTTACACTTATGCAAAAGTACGGTATAATGGACGATAATTATCACTAAATTCCTTGATTGGTGAACCCAATACCTCAATCAAAACTTTGATAATTTGATCTTTATGAATTGGTAATAAAAGTTTTTATTAAATTTATGCTACAAGATGAATGCATGACATCTTTGTACATATTTGATTTGACCACATAAAATCAAAACTAGTACCCTTTTAAATTAAGAATATGCCATCTAATTAAAAGGAACACTTGAAGTTGCAATTTACGTCATGACAAGATTTGGCTAGATTGTGATGGAGAGGTAAATCTCTATGTAAAGTCGACCTTACATGGACATATTTGCGTTCTTTAAGTTAGACACTTAAGTTGAGTAGAAGTGAGACCTGGACTCAATGGCATAAGATGGGATGAAACATGTTTATATTTGCAATAGCGTTGGAAAATATAAATCCCATAATGATCTAGGAGTTGGAAATTGTTTGCCAATTAATGTTCGATGATTACCTTATTATATGCGTTCGTTGCTAGCGATCAACCGATGTAATGAACCTATGATAATTTGGATCCTAGTTTTCGAGAAAATTATATGGTTATATGTTTATATTACCGTTGGGTATATTTTATTTTCTTGAAAAATTGTATTATCGAAAATACTAATACTTGAACTTTTTCTCGTAGAAATGGCTCAAAATAACGATAACACTAACATCGCACTAAGTTCTCGCTCAAAAGCTTTTTGATCGAGAAAAGTTGATCGCTCTAAGAATTTCAATGATTGGCACCGCTCTTTGAGAATTGTCTCAGAGTTGTCGACCGGTTGAAATATCTTTATGAACCTTGCCCCGAACAACCAATCGGTCCTCGATACTACTCAAGCTCAAATTGACGCTTGGCAACTTGAGTATAAGCGCCATAATGATGTGGCTTGTCTTATGTTGGGAACAATGGAATCGCTCTTCAAAAGCAGTTTGAACATTATTTCCCATATAATATGCTCAATGAACTTCGAACTATGTTTGAGAAACCACCGCCGTCGAGATTTATGACTTGACCGACGCTACACACACATTGTAGGCAAGGTGAGGGTAAACCCGTAAGTGCTCATGTGCCGGAAATGAAAGGTTACATGGACCACTCAAAGCACTTGGCAAAACTTATGATGATGACATGGTCGTGAATCGATTAATAGATCCCTTAACAAGGATTTTAATGGTTTTGTCGAATTTCAATATGCAATCGCGTGGGAAGACAAGCATCGACCTACACGCATTGCTTATTGATTATGAGAAAGGGTTGCCTCAAAAGGTTCCTACTGCCCAGGTACTTGCTATTCAGGGTGGAAGGATTAATAAGCCAAAACCGCAGCGTGCGAACAACAAGAAGGGGAAGGGTAAGGGTAAGGTTGACAAAGGCAAACAAGTGATGGCCTATCAACCTCAACCCAAGAAGAACCCTACTCCTAGGAAGGAAAATCCTAAAAAGGATCAAGCATGCCACCACTGTAAGAGCGTTGGGCATTGGAAGAGAAACTGTGCTCTCTATCTTGATGAATTGCGGGCAAATAAGATGAAGTATGAAGGGTCCATTGGCGCCGGTTCTTCCGGTAATTTATTTGTCATTGAATTATTTACTCTAAATCATAATAATTTTGGGTATATGATACGGGCTGTGGTATTCACATTTGTAATACACCGCAGGGTTTAGAGTGGAAAGGAAGCTTGCCTATGGGGAGCAATATCTCGCACGTGGGAAATGGCGCACATGCAAATTGTTGAAGCCATAGGAACGTTTAGTTTAGTATTGCCTTCGGCTTAGTAATCGTTATTGAACAATTGTCATTACGCACCTTCTATAATTAGAGGTGTTGTTTCCTTTTCGCTTTGTTGGATGATGGTTTTACTCATACTATTTCACGTAATGGAATTGATGTTTCTTTAAATGGTGTATTTTATTTTAAAGCAATTATCGTGAATGGTGTGTTTGAAATTGATGTGATTGGAAATGAATCTAACAATAATAATAATTCAATGTTTAGCATTAACAAGAAGATAAAGTTAGACTTGAATTCTTCTTATCTTTGGCATTGTAGACTTGCTCATATAGGCAAGGCTCGCATGCATAAGTCGCAACAAGAAGGGCTTTTGCAAAATATCAATGATGAATCATTTGATAAATGTGAGTCATGCATATCCGGGAAGATGACTAAGAAACCTTTTCATAGCAATATGGAGAGGGCTTCGATCTACTTGGTCTTATTCATACCGATGTGTGTGGACCACTTAGACATGTGTCAAAGAGAGGTGCTAGCTACTTTTAACCTTTATCGATGATTTCACCGTTATGGTTATGTTTATTTACTTAAGCATAAACATGAGGTGTTTGAAACATTTAAGGTTTTCAAAGTCAAGTAGAACCGCAATTGGGAAAGAAGATTAAAGCTCTTCGATCCGATAGAGGAGGCGAGTATCTAAGCCAAGAGTTTAAAGATTACTTAATGAGAATGGAATTGTCCAGAATCTCACTTCTCCATATACTCCACAACAAAATGGTGTATCTCGAGAGAAGAAATCGTACATTGTTGGACATGATACGATCTATGTTTAATCTTACCACTCTACCTTTATCCTTTTGGGATTATGCTTTGGAATCACTGTCGCATTCTAAATATGGTTCCCACAAAGAAGGTTGATAAGACACCATATGAAATATGGCATGGTAAAGCTCCTAACCTGTCTTATTTAAAGGTCCGGGGTTGAGGCGATGTTAGACGTGACTCACAGATAAACTCCAACAAAGATCCAGAAGTGTATCTTCGTAGGATACCCTAAGGAAACTATGGGTTACTACTTTTACTATCCAACCGAAAATAAAGTAATTGTTGCTAGGTATGGAGATTTTCTTGAAAGAGATCTCGATCTCAAGAATTCTGGGAGAGTTTATGATCCGAAGATGATCAAGAAGATGCATTACCTTCCGAAAACACTAACGCATTCCGTGAGAACCGATAGTCCGGGTCCTCCACCGAAGTTGAAGTGATTCCCGTCAGAGATCCGTAAGGAATACGCTGCACCGAACGCCTATGTCTTAACGTAGAGGTTGAGGAAACTATGTTAGAGATCTTGGAGAGCCTACTAGTTATAAAGTCGCCATGGCAAGTCCCGATAAGGAAAAATGGCAAGTTGCAATGAATGGGAAATGCAATCCATGAGAGAAAATGAAGTCTGGTAGAGGTTGACTTACCTCCAAACGCCACGGTGGTTGGAAGTAAGTGGCTCTATAAGATTAAGACCGACATGGATGGCAATGTACACGCCTATAAAGCTCGCCTAGTTGCGCAAGGTTTTACTCAAACTTATGGCATTGATTACGAGGAGACCTTTTCTCCCGTAGCGGACATTAGAGCTATTAGAATTCTCATAGCTATAGCAAGATACTATGACTATGAGATATGGCAAATGGATGTCAAAACCGCCTTCTTAAATGGTCGCTAGATGAAGACATCTATATGAAGCAACCGAGGGGTTCGTGAATCCACAATTTCCAAACCGTATGCAAACTTCAAAGGTCCATTTATGGATTGAAGCAAGCATCAAGGCAATGGAATAAAAGATTTGATGAAGAAATCAAAAGGTATGGATTTATTCAAAATCTTGATGAGCCATGTGTATATCACAAAGTTAGTGGGAGTGATGTAATTTTCCTAATTCTTTATGTCGATGACATATTAATTATGGGAAAAGACATTCCGAGTTTGCAAAATGTTAAGGCATATCTTGGGAAGTGTTTTTCCATGAAGGATTTAGAGAAGTCGCATACATTCGGGAATCAAGATCTACCGAGATAGGTCAAAGCGGTTAATTGGTTTAAGTCAAAGCGCTTACATTGATAAAATATTGAAGAGATTCAAGATGCAAAATTCCAAGAAAGGATATTTGCCGATGGAAGTAAAGCATGGCTTATGTAGCGATATGTGTGCTTCAACACCGCCGAGGTGGCACGATGCGTAAAGTTCCTTATGCTTCTACCGTAGGATCTATTATGTATGCCGTGAGATGCACAAGGCCGATGTATGCTCGCTCAAAACATGACCAATCGATATCAATGTAATCCGGTGAACTTCATCGATTGTCGTTAAACATATTCTAAAGTATCTTAGGAATACGAAGATATGTTTTAGTGTATGGAGGAAATCCGCATACGTAACTTGGTGTTACTGTGTTACCGTGATGCGCCCCGGCAGGTGTGATAAAGATGATACGAAGTCTCGACGGGTTATGTCTTTGTCATCAATGGAGGAGCAGTTGATGGAAGAGCAAGAAGTAGTAGTACGATTGCGATGTGTCGCGATGAAGCCGAATACATAGTCGCTTCGAAGTCGCAATGGAGGTCGTTTGATTAGGAAATTCATTTCGTGGCTTGGTGTTATGCCTTCAATTGAATCACCTATTGATATGTATTGTGACAATTTGCCGCAATCATATTTGCCAATGAACCCGAGTCATGAAGGGCACCGACATTTTCTACTAAGTATCACTATGTTCGGGAACAAGTCCAGAAGGTGAAATAAATCTACCGAAAGTTCACACAGATGATAACTTAGCCGATCCGTTCACTAAGGCTTTAGCTAAAGACAAGCTTGTAGGACTTGCCAATGGAATTGGACTTCGCTTAGCTAAAAGTTTCATGCATAACTGTGATTAGTATTTGGATAAAGGATATTGTAAAACATTTATTATTTTCAATGAAATAAAGTTTGGATTATGTTTATTTTCATTTATAATATTGTTGTCCTATATTTGCATGTTTAATCCGTGAATAACTAAGTTATTCTAAATGTCCGTTGTCGATTAATGATATGGGAGTATCATTAAATTAAGACAAATCTGAGAGATGTGGTAGAATATACTTGAAAGTATATTGATGAGAATGCATACCAATTTCAGATGATATTCAATGAATTGAATATAGGACTTATCCCAACTACATAATTTACTTTGTGGATATTGTTATAAGTAAATTATGAATAGTTATCCTCGACTTGAGATACCGATAAGTGTCATGAATGTAGTGCATTTCGTGAAGCAACTTAACGCTATACGAATCGGTAGTCATAAGGGTTGTTTTCGTAAATGTTACAAAGTTTGTGGGTTATTCTTGTAGTCAAGATAGAATTTGTTCCTTCAAATTTATTTGAGTTTAATATCTTGGGCCCTCGTAGGGTTGACAAGATGTTTCAGCGGCCGCACCCAAATCTCCCTAAATATGTTTAGATGATTCGTAATCTTGGTCAATCACTTACAACGAGAAATGTAATAGTTATATAAAGAATGACTTAATTCCATATCTTTATTTAACGTGGTATTAGAAACAAAAGGATAATAATAATGAGAAATCATTAAAAGGTTTTCCAGAGCCTTGCTCGAGTTGTACTAGAGGCATCAAGTGTTGCTAGACGCTAACCGATGTGATCACTCTATTAAGATATATCCAAGTGGGAGTCGTTAGTTTTATGGATATAAATTAGTAGACGTGAGTTAGGATCGAACTCGAGACTATGGGATTGCACACTTTACGTATGAGAATTTAAAGTTAATAATTAAATATAAATGTTATATTTATTTATTTATTAAATGAAATAACTAACGGACGTTAAGTAATTAATGTAATGGACTAACTGCTAAAGGTATTTGGAAAAGGACTAAATTGCAAAGTTTGGGAAGGTTCCGAATCCCTTTAGGGAGGTCCAAACCGATCGCCAAGGAAACAAGGAAACAAACCTAACTTGTTCACCAAGTTTGCTTGGGTATATAAACAAGGCTAGGGTTTTATTTTTGCATCTCTTGTATTCATTAGCTAAACCCTAAAACAGTTTTGTGTGTGTTTTTAGCTACAAACCGATCGGCCACCACCCTTGGTGTCGATCCAAGTCTTTTCCACAAACCAAGTTATTTGTTTGATAAAACTAGCATTACTTTAATTCGGTTTAGTACGTGTGTACAAGAACATAGTAATAACATACTTTGTTATTATCTTGGATTGAATTACAAAACGGTAAGGGTAATTCATATAATCCTAACTAAATCAAATTAGGGTTCATCCGTTGCTAGTTTGTGGATTTGATTCTTGTTCGCTAGAATCAAGAAAAGGTACGCATATTCTTTTATGTTAATTAATTGTTCATTAATAAATCCTATACGCCCGCATGATTACTTTGATGTTTTGTGATTATTTATTTGAATGTCTTGTTATATAATTCCAACATATGATGACGAGCAGGAGAGTGGATTTACATGGAAAGTGGTGACGTTGGGATATGGATGTGGAACATTAGTCGGATTGGTGATGGATATCTCATGTTGTCAACACGAAAAGTCAAGTGGTTCAATGCAATTGTGATGCAACGAGAGTTTGGTCTTGAAGAAAAGGAAGAGAAGACACATATATATCAGGAAATGATTTCATTGAAGGTAGGGTGTTTCACATGTTTTCTTATTTCATCAAATTTTTCAAAATGCCTTACTCTATAAATTTTCTTGCTCTAAAACAATTTATGATGCGGTGTAGAGGATTTTGGGTGGAGCTGAACCTTATGAATTGTGCAACAGATTTTGAATTTTGATGTTTGCGCTTTGTCTCTTTGAATTATGTTGTATGTAATATTAGTGTGTTGTTAGGCATTAGTAATAAAGTTACTTGGTCTCTCGCATAAAAGATCACCACCAAAAAAGCTAATTTTCTAAGCAAAAAGCCAATTTTCTGCTAAAATTTCAGCAACGGCCAATTTTCTGCATAAAAATAACTCAAATAGCTGATGCAAACGGCCTATATTTCTGCATAAAGGGTAGCCATAAAACACCTTGAAATAGTTGATCCAAAAAGCCCAAAACTCTGCATAAAGCAACTCTAAAATTTAGCATAAAGTGGCTACAAAACTCTGCACATTATAGCTAATCCAAACAGCCTAAAAGATTACTTTTCTGCACAGAATTTTAATAACCAAACACCCCTCTAAGGTCACTTTGCTGCACAAAATCATATAAACAAAACTGTCTTATTGAAAAAAGTTTACTACACCAAATTTCAGCAAGCAAACATCCTATTAAGGATCATTTTCTATACAAATGTTTCAGCACCCAAACAACCTTTTAAGACTCACTTTTCTGCATTAAAATCAGCAAAGACGTCCTTTTCGCAAAACTTTTCAGCAACCAAACACCGTATTTGTGTAGAAACTCAAATTAAAGGCTGTATGGACGATATAGACGGTTTAATTTAGAGGAAACTAAAAGTATTTCTTTTATCTGCCCACCACCTGCTGCTGATACAAGACAATGCCAGTGACCCTGCTGTTGTTTCGCAGACGTGTGCTTCCCTTTATTTTCTTCAAATCATAAAATTTCTGCATAAACTGCTACTTTTCATCCTTTAAATGTTAAAGATTAATGATTGCTTGCGTTCAGTCAATAACGAACTGGAATGTCTTTTCAGGATCCACATAATATGTACAATTGGTAGAATTTAATGTTTTGCAATTACTTATCGACAGATAAAAAGACCATCTCTGGAGTGTGGAGTCTTCCATTACTTTTCGACAGATAAAAAGACCATATGTTTGGTTGGAGGCAATTTCACTTGAAGCCCGATATTTCACAATGCAAGTAGCCTTGTGGATACTACACTTCCGTACAGCTTTGGCTCTATAAGTTATTGTGATGTATTGCCAGCCTTGAAGACAAACGATATGTGTGTCTGAGTACATAACACATGGTTACATCTTTTTGCTTTTCTGTTACAGTAGTTGTGAGATAATTAAGAAATTAGTTGACAGTTTAGTTGATGACCTGATGGTACTCTATATAGCGCAGTTTCTGACCTATCAAACAACCTAAGTTGTATATGGTCATTAATAATATCAGAAAAATCTAAGTTTCACGATTTGTGATGCAAATTGTTTAAAACATTGTCATAGGCTGTGAAGATATATCTGTAACAGGATATACACAGTGTGTCCAAAACCTTAAAAGGGGCACAAGGTGACTGAGGCAATGACAATAAAACTAGCGGTCTCAAAATGGCGGGACGGGTCAGGTAATGGGTCGAAATGAGTTTGGGTCACGTGTTGAACCATTACTTTTTACCAATCCCCCCCCCCTCTTCCCATTTTTTAGGATTACTAAATTCAATTTCAGAATATAATATTCGTTATATACCTATTTCTAAAACCAAAGTTGACAAACAGTAGTCGAGTTTACTTATTACCAAAACTTGACCTGCAAAATCTAATGTTTTACCAAAACTGATAAAATTATAATTCATGTATTTGTGTGGCTGAACCTTCAATATAATTCGTCATGTTTCTATTATTTTGATGGTCATTCGAACCCCTATATAAAGTGCATGCATGTAACAGTTGAATGGTTAGACGATATATACAATCTTATTCTGTAAATTTACAACTTTGTATCGACTAAACTAGGGACAACATTTTTAAATACATTTTTTGATGATCAACTCTATCTATATACCTTGTTTAAACAGACAAAAGAATTTTATGCCATTGGCACTAAAGTGTGTTATATTATTATGCCTTTGGGGTGGTATATCAGATGGACCAGAAGGTGTATCGTATCATAACTTGATAAGCCACCGAGTAAGGCACTTAGACACGCGACTACTACATACAGAAGCTCAAACGCGGGCAATCTATTTTTCTTAGTAACCGACCCTCAATGTCGTTTTCTTTTCTTTTCATTTGGCACTACATATTTATTTATCACGGATTTTTCCGGTTAACATACATTTGTGAGACTTGCACCAAGGTTTACTAATTTGGTTATGGTTATTTGAAGTTGTTTTAAAATGAATATTTTATTTTCTAAGCGATCTCTTTGTTTTATAACTAAATATTGTAATGCATCAATTGCATCATATATGAAGTTGATGATGAAACTAGAATGGTTGTTTAACTGGCAACAATGGTTGTTTGATCCAATAAATTGTCGACTACAATAAGAAGATTCTTAATTCTTAGCTCGTGAATCAATTCGGTTCGTGATCAGTGATGACAATAGTTCCTCCAAATTAGTAAAATTTTAAATATTAATTGGTTTTGTTATCATGTATTAATATAATTGGATTTAAGATTAACCCATTTTTAAAAGTGTAGGGTTTAACTGTAAACTCTGTGAAACAATCAAATTATAATGTTGGTTTACACTTGAGTTTAAAATTTGAAAACAAGAACTCCAAAAGCCATACGCAATTTTGTTTATTTAAAAAGATTTTATTTTCGAGTATACGTTTGACCACAATTAATTCAATGTTGACTTTTATTGACTAATAGATATGCTTTGTTTCGAGAAAAAAATAAATAAATAAATAATAAAAAAAAAAATGTTGAGCTCGATCTACTATTGGTTTGATTTAGTCTTCCTTTGAATGAATCATCAAAAAGTCGTTTTCCTTTAGTGTTTAAATATAATTGTGTCGTTTTCCTTTAGTGTTTAAATATAATTGTGGACTACATAACTTTCTTTGAAAGATTCCTTTGGCATTGCAATCAAAAGTTGGAATTGTGTATAAATCGATAAGAACTAAAGTTTAGAGCCTGTCAATTTTGATAGACTAAATAATATGTTTATAAATGAAACTAAGACCACAAACATATTTGAATCATGTACTTGTGAAAATAGTGTTAGTATATATATGTATAGCGAGTATGAATGTTTATAGCAATGAAACAAAAAAACACGATGGGATATTCAAAATTGTTGAGTATCTTTTTTCTTTTCTTTCTTACCACCAGGTTTGCTTCTTTTTCAGCTTCTTTCAATAATATTCATAAATGCTCTGAAAAACAGAGTGAAGCTTTGCTTCTCTTTAAACATAACCTTTCTTCCATCAATTACACAAACGATGAACTTGATTACTACTGTCATCAAAGGTACGGTTCTGATTATCATCCAATAATAAGGAATTGGAACACAAGTACAGATTGTTGTAATTGGAATGGAGTTACTTGCGACCATTCCACCGGTGACGTTATCGGTCTTGATGTTAGTTGTGGAATGCTGAAAGGCACCATCCATCCTAACAGTTCACTCTTCAACCTTCCTCATCTCCAAAGACTCAACCTTGCTTTCAATTATTTTTATCCTTCCCAAATTCCACATGAAATTAAAAGGTTCTCAAATAGTCTCACACATCTCAACCTCTCTGGTTGTTTGTTTTCTGGCCAAGTCCCACCAGATATCACACTCCTTCATAAATTGGTCTCTCTTGATCTCAGCTCGATTATTTATCATGATTTGAAGCTTAGACCACATGTTTTGATCAATATGTTTCGAAATTTTACTAAATTGGAGGAACTTTCACTTAGATTTGTTAATATCTTTTCAGTTTTACCTGATAGACTTAACATATCTTCTTCTTTGAAAGTACTTAATATCCCCTTCACTGGATTGCAAGGAAAATTACCTCATTACATTTTCAATCTTCATTCTTTGGAAACAATTGACTTGTCAGAGAACTATTTCACAGGTGATATCCCTTTGGAAATCCCAGTTAACGTGACACACCTTAGTGATCTTGATTTATCATTTAACAATCTTAATGGGACATTGCCATCTTGGCTGTTTACTTCCCCCTCTTTACAATATCTCAGTCTAGAATATAACATGTTCAGTGGAAATGTTCCTTTTGAGTCATTTCCTCTTTCATCATTAAAAGAGTTATATCTCAGTTTCAATCACTTAGATGGGCATATTGATATGCAAAGATTTCAAACACTCACCAACCTCACTAGACTACTCCTTTCATTTAATAATTTTAGTGGTGAATGGGAGTTGGATACATTGTTATCAAGCCTCACAAACCTTGAATATCTCTCTCTCTCACACAGTGGTTTCTCTGTTACAACAAAGAATGCCAATCATTATGTCAACCCTGGTTTTATTACATTATCTTTGGCCTCTTGCAAGCTAAAGGTGTTTCCAAATTCATTTCGAGCCATGAAACAACTTCGACGGTTAGATCTCTCTAGCAACGAAATCCATGGCCAAATTCCTCATTGGGCAGGGGAGATAGGAGGCAATGAGTTGGTTTATTTAGATCTCTCACATAACTTCATATATCGCTTGCCACAATTTCAATGGTATGGATTAGGATGTTTGTATCTGCAGTCCAACTTGATTGAGGGGCCATTCCCTCCATCAATTTGCAACATGAGTAGTCTGTTTTATTTGGATATTTCCAATAATCGCTTTGGTGGATTGATTCCACAGTGCTTTGGAAATATCACCTCCTCTCTTAGAATGATAGATATGGGGAACAATAGCTATCAAGGAACAATTCCAAATGTATACGGGGATTGTGGAAGATTAGAAGGGCTTAGTTTGAATGGAAATCAATTAGAGGAGAGGTGCCAATTTCCTTGTCCAAATGTCAATCCTTGAAAGCGTTGATTTCGAAACAACCATTTGAATGGTACATTCCTCGGATGGTTAGAAGGCCTTCCAAATTTGCGTGCTCTTGTCCTCAAATCAAACAACTTTCATGGACGCATTCAACCCTCTTCAACTATTGAATTCCTTTCCAAGTCTTCGAGTTTGGATTTATCTCATAATGGGTTCATGGGCAACTCCTGTAAAATATTTTCAAAATTTCAATTCGATGAAGAATGTTGTTAAAAGAAGCACAACACCGAATATTTGTCCACGGTGGAAAGTATTACTCATTCTATGTTGCGGTGAAAGGGTGAATCAAAATTTTCCAAAATTTTGGTTGACTACACAATTATTGATCTATCGATAACACATTTGAAGGATGATTCCAAACGTCATCGGTGGTCTTAATTCGCTAATAGTTCTCAACTTGTCCCACAATGCCTCGCTTGTCCAATTCCACATGCTCTGGGAATCTTATAGAGACCGAGTCGTTAGACCTCTCTTGGAACCAACTATCGGAGAGATCCTCGAAAGTCTTGCAGAATCAAGACTCTCAAGTCTTAAGTCTCTCGATAACCGTCTTGTAGGGCGATACCGATGGAACGCAGTTCAATACATTTGATGAGAACTCATTTGAAGGGAATGTGGGACTTTGTGGGTTTCCACTGCCCAAAAAGTGCAGTGAGTACACACACAAACAACAGCTTGAAGCACGCGAAGATCAAGAGGAGGAAAGTGGATTTACGTGGGAAGTGGTGACGTTGGGATATGGATGTGGAACATTATTCGGATTGGTGATGGGATATCTCATGTTGTCAACAAGAAAAGTCAAGTGGTTCAATGCTATTGCGGATGCAATAGAGAGTTTGGTCTTGAAGAAGAAGAAGAGAAGACATGTTCATATCGGGAAATGACGTTAGATACTTAAAGGTACGATATTTCATATGTTTTCTTATTTAATCAATTTTTGCAAAACGCCTTACTCTATAAATTTTCTTGCTCTAAAACAGTTAGTGATGCAGATATAGGAGTTTGGAGTGGAGTCGGGACCATTTAAGTTAAGATGTCGTATATAAGCTTCTGAATTATGAAGTTTGCATGTTGTCTCTTTAAATTACTGTTGTATGTATTTAACAATAAATTTACTTCAGTCACTATGTGATCGCGTATAATGTTGTAGACCTTAATTGACAATTCAGTAATTTTATTGTTATTTTGATGATTATACAACCATTGCAGATACAAATGTGTAAACTGTATAATCAAGTGACCACTGCAATAATTTGTATCGCTTTGCTTTTGGTAAAATATATGCTGCTCATTAACACCAAGAATAATTTATTAGTTAGATAAGAACTCCAGTCCTGTGCTTTTCACATGTTATTCTTGTTAATAATGCTGTAGAGAGGCCAACTGCTTGATGCTTATGCCTTATGGACAGTAATTAGCACATGCAATGGTGGCAATGAAATTTTGAAGTTTCTTTGTGTTCCCACATGCATAAGAAGTAATTAACACATGCTTATGCCATACGGGCTTTTCTACTATTCGAACAGGTACATGTTAATGCAATTGCTGAAAGTGTGTATGGTTTCAGAAAGTGAGCTTTCTGAACAAGACTTTAAAAATTCAAAAATGATTCGCTGAGATATCGATTGTAGTATATATGGTCATTATTAGAGATACTTTGAATGAAAAAAGTCCGCGTAAAAAATCAAAACCCACTCACAACTCACAAGTCTCACAGGTTACTCCACATATCTTTACATATGGCTAAGCATGGGTTTTCATCCTTATTTGACTATGTTCTTTAACTTCTTTGAAGGTTGTGATAGAGGCGTAGGTATGTAGAGGCCAAGGTAGGCCATGGCCCACCCATAAATTTTTAACATTTGTACATATATATTAGTCCATCTTTAGATGTTTATTGGCCCATCACAAAAATTAATATAGTTATACTAGCCCATCTCTACTAGAAATCCTAATTCGTAAACAATTTAACCGATTATTGAATATCAGTTCTTATATAAATACTAGTACTAATTAGCTAAACAATCTTCAACATTACCCCAAGTTCTTGTCCACACAAAGTTTCGTCAAATTCAATCAGGTTAGTAACTTAATTTTATACTTTACATGTTTTAGGTTTAATACTTTATTTTAATTATGGTTAGTACTTAGAAGGTTACTGATGCTCTTTTAGCACTTGCTGATGTATTTAAAAAAAAATTCGGGCCCCCCATAAACAAATTCCTGGCTACGCCCCTCGTTGTGATCAAGTTTGTTAACCAATACTGAATTTATAGTTACTAAACTGAACTGAAAAAGTTTACTTCTATTTTTTTACTTTTAAGTTGTACAAAAGATTAGGAGATGTGTGGGTCATGCTTTTTTGGGTTGTACACGTGAAGAATTATAAGTTGCACGTCATCGAATAACAATTTTGTATGCAAAGCTTTTAAAAAAGTTTCTTTTTATCTTATTTCTCATTTTTGCATATCATATTTATATTAGGGCAAATGTTTTTAAAAATTATCATAGTTGTTATCATTTGTTTTCTAGGTAGCAAACATTTTTTTTTTTTTTTTTTTTTTTTTTTTTTTTTGCTTTTGTGAGGACTTCTTTTCAAATTCATATTTTTTTTTGGGATTTTGCGAAATTTCTGGACATTTTTGTCCCTCTTTACTAATATAATTTTTTTCTTCCCGAAAGGTAAAAAATGTCACATAGTACCCAAAAATGATAAATATGAAAGAAAAATAATATCCACAAAAACAAAAAAAATTGTTCGCCACCTACAAAAGCAAATAGTGGCAAATGTGATCTTTTAAAAATATTTTCCCTTTATATTATTGTCTATAACGCAGGTCTTTTAGAATATTCAAGGATGATGAGTCCTTTATTAAAATATATGCGATATAATTGAAATATTTTCAATATCGTTCCTAACTATTTGTTAACTATTTGTTATGCACGTCAATCAAACTCTTTTAACTATAGCTTATAACATTTTAATCAATTAATACATGTAGATTGCGCGCAATAGAGATGTTGATACGGTCACTTATCATTATTAAAGTTAATCATGATCCGAACATGAAATATTTCACATCCTAATCATAGTGCTTTTAATTGCTCGACAACCACAAAATAGTCATCTTTGTCGTTTAAAAGTCATATCATCAAATGTGGTTGATTTTATTAATGATATTCACTTTAGAAGCACAATTCATGACTCAAACTTAGCCTTTCAATACTATTTGTAATAATTCCAAAAATAATAAATAATAAATAATAAATATATAAACAAAAATATATATATATATATATATATATATATATATATATATATATATATATATATATATATATAATTATTTGTAGCCTTTTAAACATCCTTACAATTAATTTTGAAACAGTGTATAGATGGGGTGTACGAAGAGCCCAAACTTTGGCATAAACCAAACTCATTATAATCAATTCAGCCCATAAACGTTTTGGTCATCTCAATCCCATTAACTCTGCAAACTAAAAACCAAAGCCCAGTTCAAGCATGGTTTCACGGTTGAGTTATAAAAAAAATTTGTATGATTGTGTATCTAACTCTTTTTCTTTTTTTTTTCTTTTTCTTTTTTTGGGCATGGAAGCTAATTTACAATAAGTATTATGGAATTATTGGTTCTTCAAGCCATAAAACTCGATTTTTTTCCCGTTTAGGATTATACCCCGGTGAATATATTAGATAAACATATATGAGTTTACGTACATGAGCCCCTTTTTAAAGATGAACATCGACAATACACCTTGAACAAAACTCAAAGCATAATAGCCACGAAACACAAACTAGGAATCTACATAAAATAAACATGACAACAAAATGCTCAGGCGATCCCTAGCTTCCATGCGCAAATCTGCCACCTTCAATCACCAAGCTTGAAAACTTCCTAATTTTCATCAACCTTTCAGCTTGATACGACTTCTTGAGACGTATAGAAGTGAGCTTCATCCTAACCACATCCAAAATGCATTTCGTTATCTCATCAGTGTTCCTATCACCTTTGCCATGAATTCTATTATTTCTCTCTTGCCACAAATAATAAAATGATGCACCAATGAGAAGAGACCAACTATACTTTTAATAGTGTTATCATCAGATATAGGAATAATCCAAATCATGATATCATCTAAAATAGGCGACACATTTGGCACTTCAGCTGCAGTCAAGACTTGCTTCCAAATCTTCTCCGAATAGCTACATTCAAAGAACAAATTCTCATGAGAATCCAGTTGTGCTTTACAAAGAGGGCACCGAAGCAGGTTTAAGTCGACATTGATGCCAAAATCCCATTGCCTCATCCTATCTTGAGTCTTTAGACGCCTCCGCATAACAAGCCATAGGTGGAACGAATTTTGAGGGATGCTATGTCTAAACCAAACCAAGTTAGACCATGGGACAAGACTACCACGATCATGGATAGCTTCCCAAGCCTATCGAACAGAAAACTCCACCAAAATCTCATCATGCTTTCGCCATTGTAACTTGTCAACCTGGTAACACAAAATGGACACGCTAATATGAATAAGAACAACCGGGTACAAATCATACCATGCAACAAGAAAGGTCCATTCTCCATGCGAAATTAGGTCTGCTACTTTTTCTTGCATATTGTAACCTGCTCTATATACATTTCTTGGCGTCAAGTAGTTCATGAGAGGGCATTGATCCTCCCACTTATCAAACCAAAGAGATGCATCATTACCATTACCGATTTTGTACATAATGTAGGGACGAACTTGATCACGAATTTGCAATATTTTACACCACCCCCAGCTTATAGTCGAAGCAAGCTTAATATCCCAGAAGTTCCTATGTTTAAGCTTATAAGCATGGATCCATCTCACCCACATGGATTCTTTATTAGACAACAACTTCCAAATATGAGAGGTCATCAAGGCAACATTAAACTGAGCCAATTTATGAATACCTAACCCACTTTCTGATTTAGGAAGATAAATATCGTCCCATGAGACTTTCGCCTTATACCCCGTCTCATATCCCATTGGCACCATAGAAAGCCACATTAATTTGCTCAATGTCATAGATAATACCTACTAGGATGATAAAACCGGATGCCCAATAACCATTCATAGCCGAGAACAGAGGTAGTCAGTTGAAGCCTCCCAGCGAATGACAACAATTTGTTCTTCCATTCTCCCACTATCTTTTAAACTCGCTCAACAAGAACTTTGCAATCCTTGTAGAGGAGTCTAGATGAGATTAAGGGAACCCCTAAATACTTAATATGAAGCACTCCTTCCTCAAAAGGCATAAGCTGAAGAATCGATGATTTCACACTACCAAGAACGTTACAAAAAAAAAAAGATTATGCTTTTCGGGATGCTAGGGACGAGCCCTGAAATACCTTTGAACTCATCTAACGCTTCCATAAGAACTCTCGCTGAATCAATGTTGCCATGAGCAAAAAGGATCAAGTCATTTGCAAAACAAATATTGATAATCTTTTGTTTGCTACACTTGTTATTATACACAAACCTGTCATCATCACAACCCTTTCGTTTCAAGATACGCGTAAGAATCTCCATCACTAAGGTAAACAAATATAGGGACACTTGGTCTCCTTGACGCAACCCACGTTTCCCTTTGAAGTACCCATGCAACTCATCGCTCACATTGATGGAGTATCACGTACTGGAAACACACGTCATAATCCACTTAATCATTCTATCATGAAACCCGAATCCATGTAAAATTTTATTCAAAAACATCCAACTATCCATGTCGAACGCTTTTTGGATATCAATTTTAAAAGCACATCTCGGCAGGCCTCTATTCAAGTGGTAATTGTGCATTAAGTATTGAGTTAGAAGAAGGTTAACTGAGATACTACGACCCAGAATAAACGCTGACTGGTTATTACTAACAATGTCATCTAGGCCATCTTTGATTCGATTCGTAATGATTTTGCTCATGCATTTATAATTGACATTGCAACACGAGATTGGATGATAGTCGTTAACTCGAGAAGCAGAAGATACCTTAGGCAACAAGGCTAAGTTTGTATGGTTAATTTCTTGTAGAATACACCAATTACAGAAGAAATCTCGAACAGCATTGCAAAAGTCATTTCCCACGACCTCCCAAGCCTTTTGAAGAAAACTGAAGTAAAATCATCTAGGCCCGGGGCTCTATCATTACCTATAGAAAACATAGCATCTTTAATTTCCTTATTAGAGACCTCATGTATCATATGACCAGCTCTTTCGGCACTTAACTTTTTCGAAAACAGCCCATGCACATTAAGAGGCGCAACAGGGCTCTCAACACCAAGGAATTACATATAATGATCAACAAATACTTTAGGAACATTACTTACTTCATAGATGATATTATCATGGCCCATGACATAATCAATTCGACTTCTACTTACTCTAGCCTTGACAGGTTGGTGGAAATAGGATGTATTAGAATCCCCCTCACAAAGCCAATCTATCTTTGCCCTTTGTTTCAAAAACCTCTCTTCATCTAGCACAACTTGTGTATAAGCATTAAGGTAAGACGCTTCTTCACCACGAAGGGCTGTTGAAGAAGGGGTTTTATCTAGCTCATTTTGAACCTCTTCAAGTTCATGACGAAGTCTAACTACATGATCATGATTCATGAATATTTCCTTGATCACTCAAGAGTTTTCGAAGAGGCTTTTTCAAGTAGCGCATTTTCTTGACAAGCTTAAACATATTATGACCTTGAACATTCAAACACCAATTTTCCACAACCAAGTTCATAAAAGCTGGTTTATAAACAAGAAAGTTGCATAATTTAAATGGTTTAGATTTTTCATTTTTGAAGACAAGCATGCATATATTCTTCTGAAAATATGTATGTATCGTATTGTATTAGTGTATAGATTATACACATTACATTTTGGGAAATTGATAGTTATGGACAAATGATATGAATTTGGATACATGTATACACAAATTTGTAACTTGCTAGTTATTGTGTCGTTGGTGAACAACATGATTGTGTGCTTGATCACAATTGGAGCCACATAATCCCATTACTTTAAAATGGTTAAGTGGATAATGGCGTACGTTACCAACACTTTATTTTCTATTAATATTAATTGTGATTTACATGGTTACTTTCGTGGTAAACGGGGGCTTCGTCAAGGTGACCCTATGTCGCCTTATCTATTTACCCTCGTTATGGAAATCCTTACGCTTATTGTTAAACAGAAAGTTCGTGAAGATGGAGATTTCACATATCATCACAAATGTAGTAAGCTAAAAATGTTAATCTTTGTTTTGCGGTTGATCTTCTAATGTTTGGTCGTGGTGATGTGCACTCGGCTAGAGTTATAATGGAAGCTTTGGAGGAATTTAAAGAAGTCTCGGGGTTAGTTCCTAGTATCCCGAAGAGTACTATCTTTATGTGTAACGTTCATGATCATGTTAAGTCCTATATATTGCAACTTATGCCATTTGAACGTGGATCTCTTCCTATAAAGTACTTGGGTGTTCCTCTTATTTCGTCAAGGCTTCTTTATAAGGAATGTAAAATCGTTATTGAGTGTGTTCGCAAACGAATAAGTGATTGGAAGAATAAGTGGTTATCTTTTGCGGGAAGGCTGCAACTCGTGAAATCTATTTTGTCTTCTATGCATTTGTACTGGGCATCGGTGTTTATCCTTCCAACAGGTAATTATTTATGATATTGAGCATATCATGAATGGATTTTCATAGTGCCAAGGAGATATGAAACGGGGGAAGGTTAAAGTCGTTTGTGATGACGTGTGTTTGCCAAAGCATGAAGGGGGTCTAGGGGTGCGAAAGCTTGAATCTTTTAATATTCCTTTAATGTCTACTCATATTTGGAAGATTATAACACACAAAGAATCCATGTGTGTTAAATGGATACATGCGTACAAATTGAAACATCGTAGCTTTTGGGATGTGTCGTCATTAGCTAATGTAAGTTGCGGATGGCGCAAGCTTCTTCAAATCTGCAATAGTGTTCGGCCTCATGTGTGGTATAAGCTAGGTAATGGAGGCAAAGCTTCAGTGTGGTATAACACATGGGATGAATTATGTCCTTTGATGAATCATGTGACGCATAGGGTGGTTAATGCGGGGTATAATAAACGAGAAAAGGTGGTTGATGTCGTGAATGACGGTTCATGGAGCTGGCCTCAGACGTGGTATATTCATTTTCCTGCTTTGAGCCAAATTAACGTCCCCAGTCTAAGACCAGATCAACCTGATTCTCTTATTTGGAAGTATAATGGAGGGTTCTATGAATCCTCAGTAAAGCATTCTTGGCATGCTATGCGTGAGCGTGTTGTGGAAGTAGATTGGTCGTATCTAACGTACTCTATTCCAAGACATATGACTCATCTTTGGCTTGTGATGAGGAAAAGGCTGCTTACCCAAGATAAGATGAGGCAATGGCATGTTGGGAATGATATTGATTTAGCTTCACTTCGTTGATATAAAAGTCAACCGGATTCACATGAGCACCTCTTCTTTGAATGACCGTTTTCAATTAAAGTGTAGAAGTCCATGGTGGAAGCGGCTGGTATGAGGGTCGTATCCTCGAAATGCAATGACATTGTCGCATGGTATCTCCAAAGAAAATAAGGTAACTACAATTATTGGTCGATTACTCGTGGCTGCCTCTACTTATTTCATGTGGTAGGAACGCAACAACCGAATCCATAGGAAAGGTGGAAGACAACCTGATAGAGTTGAACAATTTATTCTTGATATAGTTAGGTTAAATTTGGCTTCTATTTGGTTCAAGAAGAGTATTCGAGTGGATTCCGTTCAAGAAGAGTATTCGAGTGGATCAAATGAAGAGAACGTGGAAGATTACAGATGTTCAAGTCGACATAGGCTAGTCTTGGTTCGGTGTAGAGGTTGTGCGGTCACTATTTATATTCTTTTATAGCCTCTATTTCGTTTCTTAGGCGTTGGTTGTTATGTTTAGAGTATGGCAAAAACATATTGTTTTGAGTTTATGGTGGCTCATTACCATCCTTTTTTGTACCGAATCTTTTTTATTTTTTAAAATTTCACCGGGTATAAACCCTTTACCTCAAAAAAAAAAAAAGGATCATTCTACATTGTCCTCCAATCTCAAATCTCATTATGTTTTATATTACCAACCATACTTTCCCATGCTAACTCATACCGAATCAAAACCAAATAGTAAAAAAACATTAAAAATGTCATTACTTAATCACTACAATCATTTAGTTAAAATTTCATCTAACATAAATAACTGTAAGCAAATATAACTTATATTTTTATTATTGAAATAGCACTAAAAATTATTGTGCATCTTTATTTTCAGGATACATGAAATTAATTATCCAATACTAACAACTAGAAGGGTACACGCCACAACTATAATTAAATTTTCAGGCGAGCAAATATTTACGTTTTCAAGCACTGAATAATTTGATCACCTTTTAATGATCATTTTTAGACTTAATAAAATATCAACGTTATAATTAGCATGTTGTTGCAATATGGTTGACCATGGCTTTTACAAACTAACAAAATGTTACGATTTCAGTTGTTAGCATCAAGTTGATTGTTACAGTAAAAGTTTAGAGATGTTACAAGCTAATTGAATGTTACAAGTTAAGTTTTTCGCATTAAAATTACCGTTACAGTTTATTTACATGCCATTAAAAGAAAGTGTGTATTTAATAACTTTAAGCCTTTTATAAAAAGAAAAAAAAAAGTTTACAAATACTTATATATTAGTATAGAACTATAGATATATAAAGAAAAAATAGATCTAGATTATCATATTAATATAAAGAAATTAGATCTAGATTATCATATTACATTTATTTACTATTATTACAAACTTTAAAAGAAACATTAATTAATTAGTTTAGGATAAAAGTATCATTCCGCAAAGAACAATGAAAAGATAAAAGTAATAGTTATGTTTTTCCAAATTGTCCGTTTTTTTCAAGAAACAATTGTCTTAAAACGGAGGAGTATTAAAGTTTCATATTTCGTTCGGATGTTAAACAGTTTTGCTAAGCACTATAACAATTATTAAAACACATGTGTTAGGCCATCTTCAACCGTGTACTTTAAATTTGTAGATCAAAGAATCTTTCAACAACATTCATCTTTCAAAATTTATTCATCTCCAACCATATACTTCAAATATGGAGTGTCTAATGCAAAGCTTGAAAGACATCTAATATATTATATAGAAAAACTAATTAAAATATGGTTATAAAGTATTTGAAGGATGAATAATAATTATCCAAATATGAAGGATATTAATCAACCCTTCAAAAATCTCTAAATATGGAAGATGTTGGTGATGGTTTTCCATTGTCGGATTTAATAATAATAATAATAATAATAATAATAATAATAATAATAATAATAATAATAATAATAATAATAATAATACTTTTTATTTTAAAAAAAAGGATTTAAGTTTCCACATAACATAAAAAAAACGTGTTCATATAATATTGTTTTACGGAGAAAGTTCGTTATAAGCTATATTTATCGTAAGCCAATCAACCAATCATGCCACTCATTTCTTTTATTAAAATATATTCACCCTTTTTGAAAATTAAATATCTCACAAACCGTTAATCGTTACGCCAAAAAAATTATACCATCTCGACGAGAATTAAATTATCTTTCTATAAATATGCATTGTTATATACTTTCGACGAAATTTTTTTTGAAAAAATTTCGTTCAGAAAAATCACATGTGATTTGTAAAAATCACATGTGATTTGTTAAAATCATATGTGATTTGATTTTTACGAATCACATGTAATTTTTCTGGGCGAAATTTAAAAAAAAAAAAAAACTTCATCGAAAGTATATAACAATGCATATCTATAGAAAGATAATTTAATTCTCGTCACGATGATATATTTTTTGTAGCTTGAATATTTACCGTTTGCAAGATATGTTGTTTAAAAAAAAATGTGAAAAATAATTTTTTATTAATTTAGATAAAAAAAATGGATTGCTATAATTGGTTTATTGGTTCTATGACAAATATGAGTTCTATATGGATCTCAACTCTTGTTTTATATTATCAAGAAAACAAGGAGGTTGCAAGATAAACAAGGAAAACACAAAATTGTGTTTTGTAGTTTCCTTTTATTTAAACGCAATTTTTATTTTTCTTGTTTTTTACAAAAATATTTTGTGCAAAACAAATAGTGTCCCCTTTCAACTAAACGTGCCCATAAGATCGAGATAAACTTGCAAGTTATTCATAATAAAATGAAGATTCCTATATGATAATCATAAACAACATATATATATTTAACCCAAACTTAAACACAAAATGTTGTAAAAGTATTAACAACTTTGTTTTAAAAACATTATACAAAGCTTTTTGATTTAAAACTTTTGAAATTCTAAATCTATACTACATAAAATACAAAAATGGTTAACAAGTCAAGAACTAGAAAAGTGGAATTTGAAAAGTGAAAAAGGTAATTTTGGAAAGTATTCATTGTTTGAAAAAAAAATTGTCATACCATTCGTGAATGTCAAACCATGTTAAGAATTTTTGATAGAGTTGAATTATCCGATTTTACAACCGTTTGCAATTACATTTTTATCTTTTCACCTTCTATTTTTTATCGTTAATTTGTCTACCGCTAGGAACTGCTGCCACCAGACGCGGGTACTCGCCTAGTAAATTAATATGAAGTGATCACATCAAAATCAGAAAAAAAAAAAAAAAAAAATGTAATTATACTTTGTATGAGAGTGAGTTTAAATTTCATAAAATTAGTAGTTAAAGAAACATTGTTTCCAAAATAAGCTATTTACAACTCTTTCCGTCTCAAAATTATTATCCATCTTTTAATTTTGGAATATTTCAAAATAATTATTCACTTCTTATTTAAACTAATTAAAAGAGAGTTTTTGTGGAATATAGTGGTCTTATTTATTTTAAAATGTGTATTTTTTGTACGACGGATGCATTACTTGACTAAATTAAAAAATAGAAAAAGTTTGTAGTAAAATAAATTTAACATTTATAATACCTAAATTAAGAAAACGGGTAAAAAGAAGTTGTAACTGAATGAGCCATGTTGTTACAAATTAGTTACAAATAAATATATAAACAAAAGTTGCACGAGCAGTTTATGATTCCTCATGCATGCCAACAAACCAACCTTTCCATCCCAAAAACGGTTAAACCTAACTTCCCACCTTTTTTATAACTACCAAAACCATTTCACATCTTCACATTTCCATCTTTTCAAAACAATGACGTCATCCCCATCAAACGACAACGTTAACTTATTAAAGAAGAAAGGGTCATGGACCCCAGAAGAAGACGCCAAGCTGATACAGTTAGTGGAAACACAAGGTGCGAGAAACTGGTCCGTGATCGGGTCAAGTATACTTGGAAGATCCGGCAAGTCATGTCGTCTTCGTTGGTGCAACCAGCTCAGCCCCAACGTCCAACACCGCCCTTTCACTCCAGAAGAAGATGACGTCATCCTCCGCGCACACGTTATCCATGGCAACAAGTGGTCCGTCATTTCCAAGCTCTTGCCTGGTCGTACGGACAACGCCATTAAGAATCACTGGAACTCGACTCTCAGGCGACGTGGACTTACTTTGACTCGGTCTTCTGAGAGTGAGTCGATTCAGTCTGATGACAAGAGGAGGTGTGTGAGTGTGAGTGACGTTAGCAGCTGTGATGGGATGACGGTTCTGACTTTTTTGCCACCTGGCGATGGTGAGGTGGAAAAGGAGATTGAGGACACGTGTCTTGTGGATGTCATGAAGAAGATGATTGCTAAAGAGGTTAGGAGTTACATAGATGAGTTGAGGGCTAAGGATGGCTTGTCTTTCGGGGCTGTTTTGCTCCCTGTGGCCCAACAGCGCGAGTGACTGAGAGAGTGATTTCATTGTTTAGTCTAGCTTTGAGGATATTATAGAATCAGATTAAGGAAATGTTATATGTATTTTGTTTCTAACATGTTATGACTTAAGAATGTCTTCTTCTAGTTATATTTATGAGATAGGACTTGTCATCTTATTTTATTTTTCGAAGCAGCTTATTGTTATGGAATGTTGATGTAATTTGAATCACGGTCTTAATCTCAGTTCGCATAAGACATTAATGTTGCATTGTCAGAATTGTCATCAAGTAAAGATTTTATGTCGCATATACTGCTACAAAAGTTTATTGCTTGAGCGTTTATTTCACCTGAGATAACCCATAATATAACTATATAAGGGTTTGTATCAAACATGAATGCACATTGAACCATCATTAACTAAAGCAGCCAGTTTGGTGTGCACATGATATTGGGAGTTTTTGGGTAAAGGCTTTCCCCGGTAAATATCAATATATATGATATTGGGAGTTTGGTGCTCTCATAATTTGGTCTAGAAGTGGCTTTGGTCTCAAATCACATCATGGAACGGGCCAGACTCAATCTTTTGAGTCCAATCAAGTCACATTGTGAGCCAAACTTTTGAGTTCGTGTGAATCCATAACGAATTAGATTTCCTCACTCAGGATCGATGGAATATAGAATATGTGTGGGGGCTTAAATTTTGTTTGAGTTAGTAAGGGGATATAGTTGGAGTCTTGAAGGACGTAACGTTAGAGTCAATGAGACTTGGTCTCGTAATGAATTAGGTGGTCATGATATCAACGGTGGTAGTTGCATGGGTTGCCATTGTGATAAAGGCGATGGAAGCGATTACCACAAGTTAAGTGGTTGTAAGTGTTGAGTTCGTAGGTTCCATCTGTGCAGGTACTCTCTTTAATAATTATAGCTGTGTAACCCCAACATACTAGATAGGCATAGTTATAAGTCCAATACGTTCAAAGGTATAATTTAAATCGCAAGATTGCGATGAGGTTTAATACTTAAAAGTTAGAACCTTATAATTTACCGACAACAACCTGATGCATATTTTGTAAATGATTGTACTGTAGGGGACAAATAATCTTCTATGCTAGTATCTATGGCTCATAACACTTCAGTTGGAGTTTATTCAGTGTTTCTTACAACTTTACTTCAATTTCTGCCTGTCCAAACTCAAAAGTATTGAACTGAGATCAAATGGATGTGAATAGAAGTGTAACTACTAGTCAACAAACTTGTAAAAGTACTTGAACATTTGATTTGAACTTGAGTACACGCCTCATCTTGTCTAAACGCCATGTGACATTTGCCTAAGAGGTTAAGAGGTTAAAACTGGCTCACCTCTTGAAGCTAAATACAATGACTTGAGCTGGCTAAAACTAACACTGCTGGAAATTCTTTGACGCCTCGCCTTGAAATAAATGTTATAACCTAACTTCTAATGCTTAACCAAATAAAGAAAATCTCTGCTGTCTTTTACATATTTTATCTCCAAACAAAGAATTTTAGATATCAGTATATCATTATCTTATATTCCTCATTTAGTTTAAGACATCACCTATAATGGCGAGTTAAAGTATGCTTCACCATTGAACATCGTAAAAGAAACACACTGAACTACTTTTATTGTTTAATCCACGTTCCTTTGCGCAAAACAATGTGTTCCAATAACAAAAATAGA
>CM040245.1:23985496-24104639 GCA_022545495.1 Chrysanthemum lavandulifolium
TGAATTTCACCGGATTACATTGATACCGATGGTCAAGTTTTGAGCAAAGCATACATCGAGGCCTTGTGCATCGCACCGCGTACATGATATATCCTACGGTAGAAGCATAAGGAACTTTCTTCATCGCGCCACCTCTGCGGTGTTGAAGCCTGACCTTGGCTGCTCAAACCATGATTTACTTGCATTGGCAAAAATCTCTTCTTGGAATTTTCTTCAATATTTTGTCAATGTAAGCACTTTGGCTTAAACCAATTAGCCGCCTTGATCTAACCCTGTAGATCTTGATTCCAAGTATGTATGATGCTTCCCCTAAGTCTTTCATCGAAAAACATTTACCAAGATAGGCTTTCACCTCATTCAGACTTGGTATGTGATTTCCCATGATTAATATGTCATCGGCATATAGAATAAGGAAAGTAACACGACTCCCACTAGCTTTGTGATATACTAAGATTCTGAGTAAATCCAAAACTTTTGATTTCTCCATCAAATATTTTATTCCATTTCCTTGGTGCTTGCTTGATCCATAAATGGACCTCTTAAGCTTGCATACGGTTGAAATAATGGATTCACAAACCCTCTGGGTTGTGCCATATAGATGTCTTCATCTAGGCGGCCATTCGAGCGGTTTGACATCCATTTGCCAAATCTTATAGTCATAGTGGGCGGCTATAGCTATGAGAATCCTAATAGCTCTTATGTCCGCTTCTGGAGAGAATGTCTCCTCGTAGTCAATGCCATAGGTTTGAGTAAAACCTTTAGCCACTAAACGAGCCTTGTAGGTGTGTACATTGCCATCCATGTCGGGTTTTTTTTTTTTTTTTTTTTTTTTTTTTTTTTTGAAGATCCACTTACTTCCAACGACTTTAGCATTGGGAGGAAGGTCAACTTCAATCCATACATCATTATCTTTCATGGATTGCATTTCCCATTCATAGCAATATGCCATTTATCCTTCTCGGGATCGGCCATGGCGACCTTATAGTTAGCGGGTTCATTAAGATCTGACCATATTTTCCTCCACCTCTACGTTAAGACATAGGCGGTCGGTGCACGTATAGTCCTTTCGGACCTCGAATGGGAACAACTTGGAGGAGCACCTAAGCTTTCGGGTTCTTCTTGAAGTTGGCTAGTATTTTCGAAGGTGTTGTATCTTCTTGATCATATTCCGGATCATATACTCTCCCATCGAGTTCTTGAGATATGAGATTCCTTTCAAGGAAATCTCCATACCTAACCACGATGACTTTGTTCTCATTGGGTAGTAAAGTAGTAACCCATAGTTTCCTTGGGTATCCTACAAAGATACACTTAACGAGATCTGGTTGGAGCTTATCACGTGAGTCACGTTTAAGAAACGCCTCGCATCCCAGGACATTTAAGTAAGAAAATTTGGGAGCTTTTCCTATCCATATTTCATATGGAGTTTAACAACCTTCTTCGTTGGAACCATATTCAAAATGCGAATAGCGGTTCAAGGCATAATCTCAAAAGTAAAAGGAAGAGTCGTGGTTCAAACATTGATCGTACCATGTCAAGTAAGGTACGATTTCTCCTTCGATACACCATTTTGTTGTGGAGTATAAGGAGATGTGAGTTGTTGGATAATTCCACACTCATTAAGTAATCTTTGAACTCTTGACTTATATACTCACCACCTCTATCGGATCGAAGAGCTTTAATCTTCCTTCAAGTTGTAATTCTACTTCACTTTTGAAAACCTTAAATGTTTCAAAGACTTCATGTTTATGTTTAAGTAAATAAACATAACCATAACGATGAAATCATCCGTAAAGGTTAAGTAAGGAAGCACCACGTTTTGACACATGTCTAAGTGGACCACACACATCGGTGTATCAATCCAAGTAGATCGAAGCCCTTTCCACTTGTGGTGAAAAGGTTTCTTGTCATCTACCCGACTATGCAAGACTACGCATTTGTCAAATGATTCATCATTGACTGTTTGTAAAAGCCCATCGTGTTGTAGCTTTTCCATGCGTTTCTTGCCTATATGGGCAAGGCGACAATGCCAAACATAAGAAGAATCACAATTCAACTTGCTCTTCTTATTTCTAATGCTATACAATGAATTATTTTTATTGGATACACAACCATCCATATCAATTTCAAACACACCAAGCATAGGAATTGCATTAAAGTAAAAAACATTATTTAAAGAAACGAAATTCCATAAGCGGTAAAAGTGTGCACAAAACCAATATCTTTTAACAAAGAAATCAAATAACACCCCTAACAATGGAGGGTGCAAAATGACAATTATTTAGTTCTAAAATTAAGCCCGAAGGCAACAATAAATCAAAGTCCCTATGGCTTGACAATTGACGCTTTCCATTTCAAAGTACAAGTATTTTTCTCCACAATTGACTTCCTTGCTCCTTTAAGTCCTGCGATGTATTATAGATGTGAGTACCACATCTTGTATCATATATCCGAAATTTTGCTATGAGGAAAAGAAAATAATTCAAACATAAAAATACACGATGAGCTAGGCACCATCTTATTTTTATTCAGAATGCACTCATTCGGATAAACGGATAGCTTCCTTCCGTTGGCACAGTGAGTTGTAGTGGTGGCAAGTTAAATCCTTCTTAGGATTCTCCTTTTTCTTTGCAAGGTTCTTCTTAGGAGCTGGTGGGATGACAACTTGTTTCCCCCTTCCTTTTCCTTTCCCTTTCTTATCTGCTTGCGGCTTTGGCTTATTCACCCTAGCACCCTGTATTGCGAGCACAGCAGGTGTAGGAGCCTTCTTTGGCAATCTCTTCTCGAAGTCTACAAGCATTGCATGTAACTCATTCACTGTCTTCCCCGTACAATGCATGTTAAAATTTAAGACAAAATCACCAAATCGTTCCTGATTAAGGGAGTGATTGATGAGGCCGCACATACATCATTCGAGTAACCACGGTAGCTTCTCCAATTGATCAGTGATGTTTCATCTCGAGGCGTGGTCGGGAGACAGTTGCCAACCTCACCTTGCGATTGTGAACCTTTTCAATTAGTTCATACGGTTAAATTGCTGGTGGCTTCTCAAACATACGTTTGAGTTCATCTAACATGCTCATGGGAGGATAGTGCTCAAATTGTTTTGCAATTGAGCGGACATCCCAAAGCATTAGACATGCCACATCATTGTGCTTCTCATATTCAACACGATATGCCTCTTGTTCAAGAAGCGATTGCCGTGTCGAGAGGAGCATCGGCAGAGTGTAGTCAAAATATCAAGTCTTTTGGCAACATGAAGGATGATCCTAAGTGCGCGATGCCAATCATTGAAATTAGGGCGGTCGACTTGTCTCTTCCAATCATATCTTTGAAGCGAGAACTCATTAAGCTCATAGTGTTTCGGGTTGAGCCATCTGAAAAAGTTCAAAAACCATAATTAGTATTTTGATAATTTCCCTTTTCAATAAATAATTAAATACCCAGGTTCATATTCATATAACCAATTAATTATTATTGAAAACTAGGATCAAATTGTCATAATTTCATCACGTCGAGTTGATCGCTAGTAATGAACCTTATACAAAATGGTAGAGTTTTGCTCAATTGCCAATATCAATTGCAATTCCTAGATTTATGGGATTTACATATAGCCAATTTCAATCGTCATGTAAACATGTTTTATCCCATCTTATGCCTTGAGTTGCCGTTCTCACCGCTAACTCAATTAAGTTGTCCAACTTAAGAAGCGCAAAATCGTCCATGCCCGTTCTCACGACCGTGGACATTTTACCCTTTGATTACGATCTAAGTCACGTTCTCACGCAAATAAAAAGTAATCTTAGGTGTTTTCGTTTCGTTGGATGGCATATAACTTAAATTAAAGGGTAATAATTTTGATGTCAAATCAAATATGTACAAAGATGTCATGCATTCATCTTTGTAACATAGGTTTTATTAAAACATTTATATCTTGTTTAAATGTATAAGCTTTTCATCATCAAACTTTAATTGAGGTATTGGATTCACCAATAAAGGAATTTAGTGTTAATTATCATCCATTATACCGTACTTTTGCATAAGTGTAAACACTTAGTGTTTGGTAATTACCACCAGTGGGCGCATGGAATTAAAACTAATTCGCCTTAAGATGAGCTTGCACATTTTATGGCTTACTAAGTAGCTCCATTCGAACTTACTGAGGCGAGGACCGGGTAAGCGCTAAAGCATAACCTTAGACATCCTTTCGGTGTGACTATGCGCACTTCTTTATTAACCCTTTATAGTTCATTCTAATGGGTGGTAGATTCGGACCATTTGTACCAAAGTCACCAATCAATTAAGCGGTTATGATTACTATGCTTAAAATACATGTTTCACCATTGTTTAGGTCAGTTTATTTTCTTGTAAAAATACCCTTGTTACACATAACAAACAAGCAAGTATTTAAAAATAAATATATAAACAATGAATGCATAACAAAAAAGTCATGCATATCAAATAGCCACATGCAAACCTTTTGATAAATCCTATTAATAATCAATTCTAGATCATCAATATGCATATGTTTAATTAAGACTTTCACCCGTTTGACATAATGTACAATGTGAGCCACATGCATCGATTCATCGATTGCGTAAGTCAAAATTAAACACATACCACTTAGCACATAATTGATTAAATTAATAATTATTGAGGTCTTCCCCAATTTTAGATCTATCATAATATTTAGTGTATATCACTTAATCAAGTAAAACATACAATAAAAGCAGATCCATGATAAAAACATGCATGTAATTATCATGGACATAAATTACTTAACAATTAATGCAATTAAAAGCGAGTTCATAATACACATAAAGTTGCATGCATCCTAGGGTTTCTAATCCAATTAAAACTTTAGTTTACAAAACCTAATTAGGCACACACACAAAACGCCCCCCAAAAAATTAGGGTTTAGGTTTTGCAAACCCTAGATCTCGCATACAAATAATAACACAACATGTTTATTTTATTTATGTGTTTGATGATTAATTACTTGTTATACAAGGCTCGTGATGCCATTGTTGAGTTTATAATACATGACATACAATAATAACATGTAGACATCAAGAGTACACGGAAGACTTAAGATCATAACAAATAAATAATTAACTGAAAGATGCGTAACGTACCTCTTGCAAATGTCAGATCTCTTGAACAAAACAGAAGAATTGGTTTAAAGAGTTGTCCTTTACCATTTTACAACTCAAACCAATTGGTGTAAGAATAGTGTCTTACTACCACGTTCTTGTACACAGGAATTAACCAACGAATCAAGCGATTGCTAGATCTAACACAAATCCTTGTTTTTATGAAAAACAAAACCAAAACACCCTTGGAGGAGGGGGTTCGGCCGAATAGGGACAAGAGAGGAAGAGGAGAGATCTAGGGTTAATTCAATGCACAAAGTTATGAGAAACCCTAAACCCTAGCCTCTGTATATATAGAGTTTACAAAACTTTGGGAAAAAGTTAGGGTTTGGGCTTAGGAAGCCCCCTATGGCCGGCCACTTCAAGAGCCCTAAAGGGATACCCGAATCTTTTCCAAATTAAGCTTTTACACTACAAGTCCTTCTCTTTACAGTTAACGGTCGTTAGTTATTTTCCGTTAAATACTTAACGGTCGTTAAATGGACTTTATGTGCAATAATTAATCGTAAACATTAACATTAATTATTTAACTTGAATTCTCATTCGCTAATGTGTGCAATCCCGTGGTCACGAGTTCGAATCCGGACATTTACGTATTTGTAAATATATACATTTTCCAACAAAACGTGGACACATTATTTGGGGGGGGAGGTTAACCCAACCATTAAACTTATTAAATCAACAAAGTTACCGGTGTTCTTGAAGAACATACTATAAGTTTTCATTTGTCTATTTTTGTTATTTGAACAGATTGTTTTGCTTCCATTGTTGCAATCGAGTTATGAATTAGCTAAGGGACGTGGATTAAACGGTAAAAGTAGTCTAGTGTGTTTCTTTTAGGATGTTCAATGGTGAAGCATACTTATAGGTGATGTCTTAAAACGAGAATTAACTAAATTAAATGAGGAATTTAAAATAGTGACATACTTATATCTAAAATTCTTATGCTTGGACATAAAATATGTAAAAGGCAATGAGAGATGCGATTGGATCTATTTTCTTTTCACTTTACACATTAGAATTTTGGACGATGTTCGTTTTCAATCGTGTTCGTCTTGGACGGTCAAAGTAAGTACCGACCCTTTTTTAAAATGGTTCTTTATTACGCACTTCTATTACACCTCCATTTGATCTCGGTTCAATACGATACTTGAGTCTTATTTTATCTTGCATTACAATTCTCTCATGTAATCTCTAAATGGAATTGCCTTCTTGTGGCCTCTACTTGTTTGCTTGAGTTTATCTTCTGTTCTCGAGTTTGTGCTTTACTTTTGAGTTTGGACAATCCGAAATTGAAGTAAAGTAGTAAGAATCCTTGAATAAACTCGTTATAGTTTATCAATAGTAATGGATTTAACGCTTTGTTTTGTTAAGCTAAATCTTATGTCAATGCTTTATAAGCGAATTTGGATGTTGTATCGTCCTATTGTAATTCTTTGTTAACGATTTGCTCTTTAAGAAGTCGGCTAGCTACGGATGAGATAAAAATACTCATATGAACCCGTAGATACATAGAAGATTATTGATCCATAACCATCGTATATAAACAATCATTTACTGAAATGTGTATCGAGTTGTTGTCGGTAAATTATAATTATGCCTATTAACTTTTTAAGTGCATCGGGTTTACATAGCTAATTATTTCAAATGGGTGAGTAGCGCACGAACTTGAACTATGACTCAACCATTACAACGAACTTATGGTCATCGTGTCCATCGCCTTTATGGCAATGGCAACCCATGTAACTACCACTTTAATAACCACCACGATGTCTCGATTATGACAATCTAATTCCTTACAAGATGAGCCTCATTGACTCTAACGTTACGTTTGTCAAGACTTGACTATTCATCCCTTACCAACTCAAACAAAACTTAAGCCGCTTCATACAAATCATTCCATCGATCCACAGGTGAGAAAATCTAACTCATTATGGATTCTGAGAACTTAATGATGTTTTGTATCTTTATTTATGTTTGTTATAAAAAATACGATGAGTTAGGAATTTGTGCCAAATGAAATAGTCAAAGAGGTTTCAAAGTGCATCTTGATGAGGTTTCTTGTCCCGTCAACTTTGGATTAGCTAAAGTGGCGGAGGTGGGAGGTGTATATCGAAACATAAAAAACGATAAAAATAAGTTCATCAAAAGTATACAATATTGGATCTCTATAGAAAAACAAAAAATCTAGTCACTCACTCTGTTGGGCCAAAAGACAAGGCATTTTTAGCCCTTAATTCATCAATGTAACTCCTAACCTCTTTAGAGCATAAGGTGTGGTGGTTACAATTTTTTAGCCATTTGGGCCCTATCACATGCCACATCATTTCAACACTCCAACACTCCAACACTCCAACATCAAAATACCCCTCCCTCACAACGAACTTTAACATAACTATTTGGACCCCACCCACTCTCAATTTTTATTTTCTTTTCTATTTTTCCAAACAAAATTAATTCATTTCATTTCAATACTTGGTATGGTGGTCCATTTTGATGTTTGTCATTATATGGGTTGAAGAACCAACACAAAGTAAAGTGGCTAAAATACTTGGTATGGTGGCTATCATTAAATACCTTCAAAAAGCATTCCATGTCATTTCAACGAGTCTACAAGACACGTGTCATCAATCTCCACCGTCCCCTTTTCCACCTCACCATCTCCAAGTGGCAACAACGTCAAAAGCGTCATCCCATCACAGCTGCTGACGTCACTCACACTCACACACCTCCTCTTATTCTTAAAACCCAAACCCTCATTATCATACTGAGTCGACTCACTCTTAGAAGACCAAGTCAGCTCACATCACCTGAGAGTCGAGTTCCAGTGGTTCTTAATCGCGTTGTCCGTACGACCTGGAAAGAGCTTGGAAATGACGGACCACTTGTTGCCGTGGATGAGTGTGCATGGAGGATGGCGTCATTTTCATGAGGAGTGAAAGGGCGGTGTTTGGCGTTGTGGTGAGTTGGTTGCACCAGCGAGCGACATGACTTGCGGATCTTCCGGGTATACTTGACCAATCACCGACCGGTTTCGTGCACCTTGTGTTTCCACTAAGCGTATCGACAGGCGTCTTCTTACGGGATCCATGACTCTTTCTTCTTCAATAAGTTAACGTCGTCGTTTGATGATGATGATGCCATTATTTTATTTTTTTTTGAAAAGATAAAAATGTGAAGATGTGAAGAAATGTTGTTATAAGAGCACAACGAGTGGTAACCTAGGTTAAGGTTCAACACCATGCCACGTCAGCGCCACATCAGCTTTAACATTTCACCTTAACTCAACAAAAAAAACACCCGTTATCATAATTTACCCAAGTTAAACCTTAACTCACCAACAATTTACAAAAACAACCTTTCATTTAGGGGGCAGAAATGAAAAAAATAAAAATAACTCAAAAATCACTTTAACGCAGTGTTAGAGGCTTAACATGCCCGCTTAATGCCACACACGGTGTGGTTAACATGTCTTAACGCGGGCATGTTAAGGGTTAACACACAAGTGATAGTTACCATACCGTGTGCTCTAAGAAGGAAGGAAGCGGGAAGTTAGGTTTAACCGTTTTTGTTATGTGAAGATGGAGTGGTTAGTTGGTTGGCATGAGGATTCATAAACTGCTCGTGCAACTTCTATATATTCATTTGTAACTAATTTGTAACAACATCACTTGTTCGGTTACAACCTTTTTGAGTTATTATCGTTCACATTTTTATTTCAGGTTATAAAAATTAATTGTCCACTTCTAAAAATATATATAAAATTTAGTTCGAGTTTACCATATTACGCTAACTTGAGGTTTTTGTTACAAACATTAAAGAAATTTTAAATTAATTAGTTAAAGCTAAAAATGTCATTCTTAAACTGTATATTTTTTGTCTGTAGACAATTATTTTGAGACGAATGGAGTATAAGAAACAAGGTGCAGGGTGCGTTTGGCACGCCATTGGGTTGATTTTTTTTACCATTAGCGCCTCCATTCGCGTCATGCTGCACCGGTGTTGCTCGCCTTCCCCTTCATGGTTTCACCTACGGCCGTTATTCACATTTCTCTATTTTTTTTAATTTTCTTTTTTGTTTTGTGAGTGGGTATTTTTGAGGGATTTTTTGTGGGACACATATGCACCAATAAGAGTTATTACTGAGAAAAGTGTTTTAGTTATTAAAGAATATTTGGTTTTGATTCGGTGTGGGTTAGCATGAGAATATGTGGTTGGTAATAGGGGTGTCAGTAGGGTCGGGTCAACCCGACCCGAACCCGAACCCGATAAGGCCTTATCGGGTCGGGTCTAATCGGGTCAAAAATCTTGTCGGGTTGTTTTGACCCGAACCCGATAACCCGATAATGTTATCGGGTCGGGTTAGGGTTAAAAAAATAATGTTATCGGGTTATCGGGTCAACCCGATTAGACCTGATAATCAATTTTTCATTTTTTATATATTAGTTTTATAGGTACTGTATGTTTGGTTTTTATGTATTAGTTTTTATATATTAGTTTTTTACATTAAGTAACTTAAACGTTTGGTTTCCCCTCGTTCTCAGCATTGAGGTACAATTTTTTATGCAAATCTGTTGATCTGCTACATGAGGTCTGCTGCACATGTTGATCTGCTATAAATCAAGTGGCAACTAAATAATATGTTGCAATATGTTGAATGTATATAATATGTTGCAATATGTTGCAACACAGAAGTTTGAATATGTTGAATGTATGTTGAATGTATATATATGATCTGCTACATGAGGTCTGCACAACAGTCAATGAAGTTTGCAATATGTTGCAACACAGATTCTTATATAATATGTCTGCTGCTGTGATTGATGTTTTAACCCGACAACCCGACTCAACCCGACCCGACTAAACCCGACCCGATAACACCCGAACCCAATAACCCGATTACTTATCGGGTCGGGTTGCGGGTCACTTTTTAAAAAATCATAACCCGACTCAACCCGACCCGACAAACCCGATAACCCCGATAACCCGACCCGATAACACCCCTAGTTGGTAATATAAAACATACATAATGAGAGGGGACGGGGCCACGGGGGACATCTAGAATGATCCTACGTTAAGTTTGTTGTAACTGATTTTGCATAGTTGTAACGATCTAATCATAAAACCATCAATACAGACAACCTTGTTGTATTTGGTACCCGAAATTGACTATTCAAAGATATTCTTTTGAAGTATTATTACATAAAAGTTTTATTATTATTATTATTATTTTATTATTATTATTAATTTTTTTAATATTTGGAAAGGTAATAGATTTTGAGCAACCCTTTTGTTATTGCATGACCCACTAATAATTTGCTTGATTGACGGCTTATGACAACTCCACTCTTGCTCGACTGGCGACTTATGACAACTTCACTTTTGTTCGACTGCGGGGCTGTCGGTTTAATAATAAAAATAATAATTTAATAGACACGTGTCAAAATATTAATGAGTAGCGCAATAAACTTATTAGCTGCATGTTATCCATAAATTTTTTAGATAAAATTTAGAGCTATAACTCTATTGTAGAAACACATTTTGTTGGCTCTATTATGAATAGGGTAAAAGTCATAAAATCTGACTCTTTCTTGATTTATACAGTTGAAACAACTTCTTTTTTATTAACATATAAACCAACATACTTTCAAATTTTGTTCTGACTTCACCCAAATGACTAAAATACCCTTGTGTTCTTCATATAAAATTGCATCGTTAGTCTTCTATTCTAACGACAGTTAGTAAATAACTTAAAACTTGCTTTTCTTACGTTTTCATCCGTTTTTGCACGTTTTCGTCCGTAGTTGAACATTTTTTGCATGTTTTCGTCCTTTATTACACGTTTCGTCCGTAGTTGCACAATTTCGGCCGTTTTGCACGTTTTCGTCCGTTTGTACATGTTTTCATCCGTTTGTACATGTTTTTGCACGTTTTTGCCCATTTTGCATGTTTATGACTATTTTTACATGCTTTCGTCCGTTTTTGCACGTTTTTACATGTTTTAGTCTGTTTTTACACGTTTTTATACGTTATCGCCTATTTTGAAACGTTCTCGTCCATTTTTGAATCATTTTAAAACGGACGAAAACGTGCAAAAATGGACGAAAAAATTTAAAAACAGCCGAAACATTAAAACGTGAAAAAAACAAACGAATACATGTAAAAACGGACGGAAACGTGTAAAGACGGATGAAACCGTGCAAAAATGAACGAAAACGGACAAAAACGTGTAAAACATTTAAAAGCGAGTGAAAAGTGTAAAATGGATGGCGTGCAAAAAGATGAAAACGATGTAAAACATACGAAAACGTGCAAAAGCGGACGGCGTGTAAAACAAGCGAAAACATATAAAAATGTGCAAAGCGGATGACGTGCAAAATGACAAAGCGTGTAAAAACGGACGAAAACGTGCAAAAACAGACGAAAACATGTAAAAACAGACGAAAACGTGCAAAAACATGTAAAAACAGACAAAACGTGCAATAACAAAATTTGAAGTTATTTGCTAACTGCTGTTAGTATAAGGTACTAACGATGCATGTTTATGTGAAGAACACAAGGGTATTTTAGTCAGTTCGGTTATTAATTTAGTCATATGGCTGAAGTCAAAACAAGATTTGAAAGTACGTTGGTTTATATATTAATAAAAAAGTAAGTGTTTCAATTCGGCAAATTAGATAATGCAGGTTGTTATTTTATAGCTTTTACCCTTACGAATAATATAAACTTTAGTTAAACTTTGATATTAGCGATTGTTTACTCCGTGGTTAGTGGTTACACATTATACTCACAAACAACAGTTTCGCATCATTCAATCCTGTGGTCATAACATCTTGTTCATAAACTCTTCAAAAGCTTCTTGAAACGCTAAATGAATTGCATCGCAAATCTGAATCAAGTAGAACTAATTTTCCTTATGTTCGTTGCGCTACAAGTCTTTGTAAAGTAGTAGTATTCTTAGGGATGTAAGCAGGCTGAGCGTTCGTGACGTTTCGTGAGCAGTTCGGTAAAAGTTCGTTTATGTTCGTTTATTAATTAAATGAGCGAGCATGAACGATATTTCGATCGTTTAGTTAAATGAGCGAACATGAACAAAAGTTACGTCCGTTTATTTATGTTCGTGAGCGTCCGATTATCGTTCGTTAACGTTCGTTTATATTCGTTTATTTATTTATGTTCATATATCAAATCTTTAATTGTATAATTTTTAAATTAGTTTTTTAAACAAACGACACTTATAAAGCGATATTAGATGCATTGATTGTTTATCAATTCATTTATCGTTTATTGAAAGTGTTCGATATCATGTTATAACACTACGTTTTATATTATTTGTCCAAAATAAATGAGCGAACGAAATACGTGTTAACACTCTGAACTCATTGACAATCATCTACATCAAATTTTCATATCATGTTATAACACTATGTTTTATATTATCCATACCGAAATACAACACTCTGAAATCTGAAATAAGTAAGTAACAGCTAATCCTAACTGCTTGCACCTACAAAGAATCAAAAATGGCCAAACTCTTTCTTTTTCGCTTGACCGTAACAGCTGGACTTTAATAGCATACATTACTATATCCAAGACCATTTTGTAGACGTCTGAATCAATTAAACCAACTTTATGCGGATATTGGAAGTATTTACGAAAAAGTTTATTATTATATGCATAAAGAAAGTGGTTATGTAATTTCTATGAAGTTAATGTGTTTTTATGTTCGATGTATCTTAAGAAGATAATGCAAGATATTTAACTTTTTGTTATTTCATGAAATGTTTGGAGGATTTGGTCTTAATCATAAACACAAGGAGTTAGATGTGATGTTATCGGAATGCTATGAACCAAAAGAAAACTTACAACAGTCAAATGTATACACAGAGTTGTTTGCCAAACTAAAATTGTACATTCAAGTATATGCTTTGCTTTAAACAAGATACCAAAATTCATAGTCACAACAAAGATACGGAGTAATTGATTACCTAATGCAAAGAGAGTGCAGCTTGACGGTCCTCAAGAGCATCTACTTTTCTAGTATTCATTAAAATGAATAGCGCCCATTTTCCAAACAACAAAAGTTGTGGTAAACATAATGGTGCTGATCACGGTCACAGAAAGGATAATGAGAAACACATCCCAACCAACAGGTAGCTCAAAAGTAAGACCCTTTTTCGGCATCCCACGTTTGCTGTCATCAAGCATGTTTGTAGGTGCCTCTGGAAGACCAGATCTTTTCCTTCCCGTAACTCTATCACTTTCTCTTAGAGCTTCCAACACTGAGCTTCCAAGTTCTGCTTTTTTAACTGGCTTTGGTTCTGTGTCACGACTGCGGACTCTTGCTGCTTTTAGTTTCTCTCTTGCTGTTAATTTTGATCTTTTAGGGATAGCATCATTGTTGGTCGCGTCTTGTTTTGGTTCGGAGGCAGAAATGGACCCATTAGAAGGTTCAGGGGTCTTTTTTATGGGGTCAGTTTCTGAGGTCTTGTCGGTGGTTTCTGTAGCAAGGCGATCACCGTTTGCAACTAAAAGAGGTCTTCTGTTTCTTGTATGTGTTGGTTTATTGACAACAAAGGTTCTAGAGGGGATGAGAAATGGGCGGATTTTAGTATTAAAGCTCCTATGCACTGTCTCGGGACATTTTGATGATTAGCCTGCGTTTTTAACAAGATATTAAATGATACGTTAACAAAAGTTCTCTTCAACATGATATAGCAATTATAGTCATAGAGGCTAATCCGAGTTGGGACCAGTTCAAACCCGCAACTCATGAAAATCTAACCCTTAACCTTGTACCTTATCCATAAGTTCAAGCACCATAAGTTGTTGAACTAATGGACCCTAACTTATCATTGGTGTTCTAATTTATGTACAGTCCATACAATCCATGATTTCAATCAAAGATTACAAAGTAAGTAGAAATAAGTCTAGATTAACAGTATTTTTACCTTATCTGATAAGAAGTTAATAAGCTGTTAATAAGCTGATACATGGATAAGTAGGAATAAAGTGCAACAAGGAAATATAAAATTATGATAACATACATACCGTGGAAGTGAAGCTGGCAAACGAATTCAATGAAACAACCATTGGATTAAGGTTTGAATTTTCACGTTCCAACCATTTAACCAAAAAGATTGAGAGAAAAAAAGTGACAAATATTCTGTGGAGCTAAAGTCATCCAACCACACTCCTGTTTTTCAAGTCATATAATCCAACCCCATACCGTCCCCATACTTTAGATAAAATGCAATTTAGGTCCACAAGTTAAAAATACAGCCAGTTTGTAGCTTTTATGTTTTTACAAACCAATTCACATCAGAACAGTAATTTTAAGACTAAAACAAACAAATAAGTACTCTGAATTTCTGATTGATTAATACTTTTCCGTTGTTTGAAAACAGCATTTGCTATAGCTTCATCTACAGAAAACCGGAATGGCAATGATAGAGGTTTATATTGGGTTTAAACACCTCATATTCCCAACTGATGTTATCTTGATAAACCCAATTTTGTAGCTCAAACAAAATTTCAAAATAAAAAAGATACACAGAAAAAAGTGATTCTGATTGAGTAAATCAAAATTTGTACAGCATTTTGTTAAACTTCATTAGTTTAAACACGAAATGTCAATGATATTGGGTTTAAACGCCTCAAATACCTAACTGATGCTATCTCGGTAAACCAATTTTGTAGCCAAACAAAATTTTTGGATATAAAAGATACACGGCTAAAAGTGATTTTGAGTAAGGCAAAATTTGTATAGAAAGGCATCGTATTGTAACAATATCTCATCTTCTATGTTAGTTTATCGTCCATCTCCTAACAAGTTCACAGTATCACTCAAAAGACTAGTTTAAGATTGGACTGATTGCAGCTTTAAAATCTTCATAAAATCTCTGCTCTGAAAACCTATTAGCTCGTCTTCTCCCAGCTTCAGCCATCTCGTGTTTCTCAGATTCTGACATCTGTAAAATCTTCAAAATCGCGTCTGCAAATTCTTCGACAGTTTGTGCAAGAAAGCCGGTTTGTTTTCCTTCTTCTGGTAAAACAATGTCCATCTTCGGGCCAGCTGAGTTATGAGCTGATAAGGGTCCAAAAAAGGTCGTTTAGATATTAAAAACTGGCTCGAGATAAATACAAAAGTAATCACCAAGATGTATATGGAGTTACCAATGGGTATAGCTCCAGCAGCCATGTACTCCACAACGCTAATGCCAAAATGTTCGTCTATCATGGAATGAATTCCTGCAGTTGCACCACCCAATAGCTTCACCAACTCCCTGCATTGAAAAAAAGGCCAAAATTTGGTAACTGAAGGTGGTATTTAGAAGTGACCTTTTTGACCCATTTCAGTTAATTTTACAGACTATGGGTCAACTTACCGAGCTAACTAAAAACGAGACAGGTCAGAAGTCATCTTTTTTTATATGTGAATGGCTCCGGAAGTCATCTAAAGTATATTCAAATTTACAAAAACCTACTTAATCGCTTTTTCTTAGCAGATGAGTTGGATTATTTTTGTAATTATATAGTTCTTGTAATCCTATTCAGCACATTAAATATTTATAAGAATGAAAAAGCAAAATAAAAGTGACACTAGATAGGCCTGACCCGAATAATTTTGACCCATTTCCCAACCCGCTGTCCCTACCATTTTGCAAATTCAAGTGATATATGAGAGCAACAACATTATTGGATACTAAGTCAAGTGATACAGACCTGTAGGTCACATTCTTGTAGAACTCTACATCATCTTCTACCTTCAATTCAATAGCCAAGTCTTTCAAGCTCTGCAATCTAGCTTCATCAGCAGCGTTTCTACAGCTACCAACGAATTGGAGTTTGGGTCTAGGAACATCTGAATTTAGTTTCTTAATAGAAAGGGCAAATGCCTGAAGCTGAAGAGAATGTGCCTGACATAAAATTTCAAATCGAACAATGAGAGACTGGCTCATAAAGATGTTGTGAGTTAATGAAGATAAGGGAAAAATGCACACCTTCTCTGGTCGGAATTGTGCCACTGAGATGATTTTAGGAGGCGTTGATTCTCTTTCCAGAGGAAGTGCCTGTTAGAGTTTAATCAGATTTGGGTACCTTGAACACACAAACATAAACGAAAAAAATACTCATCTCGAAAACCAAGGCTATTCAGAAGTTACGTAAGTGTCATGTAGATTTGAATGAAATTTTGGTAATACATTAGGTATATAATTAGCTTATAAAACAATAACATAATACTAAAACAGCAATAACTTATTTTAGTACTCATAATTAAGATTATGTGCTCAAAACTATAATTTCCTACTTCTGTTCTGTTTCTAATACAGCATAAGCACAAGCCACAAATTATACAAATGGCGCATCAAGGAACCCACCACAGGCATATCTAAAGACAAACTTATATTTCACAACTGTATCCATTACATCATTGCGCTGATACAAGAGAAGGAGAAACCCAATTTGATGCAAATAACGTTAACATGTTGAGTATTATTTATGTTTTTCTATGTAAGGTAATAGATTAAAACTGGAAGGAGAAAGACATAATTCAGATAACTTTGATACAATTATAATTTAACTGAAAAAGGGCGTGCAATTTACTGTCAACGAATGATATGTGAGCACCTATAATTCTTTAAGTTCAGAATTAGTGACTAAAAAATAGAGCAATAAGGGGAGAACCATACTTTTTCATTGCAAAACTAAGTAGAATGCATACTAATGTAATTAATAAGAGAAAAAACCTGCAATCCAGTTGTATCACAAGGAGGATGCACTCGTTTAATTCGATCCGGAATTCCCCAAAGCTTCTCAATATGCGACTGTGTCCAGGACGAATTAACCATAGCAAGATTTGCACAAGAACCAACAAATCCATACATCCAGCTAAAGAAGGTGTAATACACAAGTTTGAACCGTGATAACAGAACACTGTCATGAAAAATTTATTGTTTCAGTCTTTCTGGATTAGCCAAAAAATTACGTAAAACTAGCATTGTAACTTGTAATAAAGCGAAAATGAAAAATTAATCAACACACCTGTTAGCAACAAAGGCATCATTATTATACATGGAGCTCCGTGAATGAACCCGTGAGAGCATATCTAAGCTGATTGTCGGGTAATGTGTGTAGCAAATGACCTTACACCCAAAAAGCCGGGCAAGTGGATAAGTAAAGGCATATCCACTCGTATCCAAATAGTACAACGGAACAAATTTGTTCAAGGCTTCCCATGCAAGGTACACCGAACCTAGACTTTGACCAATCATAGTAAACCGAGGATAAGTCTTTTCTTCTATCCATTTCCTTTTATGTAAATGCACAACCTATTAGAAACAAGGCAGCTTTATCACTAACTTTGCTTAGCAGATAACCAATTCAACGAACAACATCCACAAATCTCTATCACATGACATATATGATATATCCATCACAATCTACTATAAAACTTAAAAACATCATCAATCCTGTTCTCTTGAAGTACGATAATTCACATCAACTTGTTATCTAGGCATTGCAATTCAGCAGCTAGAGTCTACTACAGTGAATATTCGGAATGGCGAAACACAAATATAGGCATTAGATTAGAGATCTAAGATCACCATTCATGTTTGCTTAAAGTATGATAAATCACTTATATATGCAATATGAATACTTCGTGAGTCTGAAAGTTGATCTTAAAACTTATCCAAACCTACCAAATAGCACCCAATTTTCCCAACCGAATAAGAATATGACATGTCACTACCCCTCCCCTCTCTTTCACCACTGAAATTTGCCAACAAAGTTTAAAAAACTGCCGGAAACTATTTGTCCCACCCCTTTGCATAAGATATATAATATCATACTTCCTGTTTGCTTGAAGTACAACAATTGACTATTTTACTTCAATCTAACTCTGTTCAGCAGCTAGGGCTTGCTACAGTGAATCCTGTTTGTTTGAATACAAGCGTTCAATCATTATAATACGATCACCTAATTGCTAAATGTATACTTTGAAGTCAAATTTCACAATCACATATTAATATCATCAACTAACTTGAAGTATATGCTAAAATATACTCTAATTGACTAATAATTTTTAGGGTTTTTCACTCATTCTCTTCACTTCCACTTCACCACACACCCACAAATCAACCCACAACCGATTTTGGACGTTTTTGAAGATTTTTGCTAGGGTTTACTACCTCAATTTTATAAACTCATAATAACAAAATATGATAATTCGCTTCAATTCATCTTCGTGATTCAGCAGCTACAGTTACTACAGTCAGTTTTCAATACCACGAAACTTAAATCTAAACATTTAATCAGATAGTATCTAATTCAATATCATCCATCGCAACAACTCACCTAAATTTACCAAAGGTCCAAAGCTACTTTTCACAATCACAAAACAAGCATACATTCACTTAAATGTATAGGACCTACTACAGTCACAAAACACAAATCTAGGCATTTATTTATAACATCAATCCTGTTTGCTTAAAGCATAACAATTCACTTAAATTTGCTAAATATACACAACATTCTACAATACAGTTTGAGGTCAGCCCGTCAACATTGTTAGTTATCAACATCATTATCGAATACCGCGATTCTTAACCTAAGGATTACCACTACAGTCAATTTTCACAATCATAAACTAACCACAGTCAAGAAACACGAATTTAGGCGTTTATGACATTTCACTAAAAAATTTCCTAAAAATACACTACAATTCAGCTTGCGCAAGGCGTGTGGATCAGTCAGCATTATCAGTTACCACTTACCAACCTAACACCGCGATTCATAACCAGAGTCGATTATCACAATCACAAACTAAGCATCTACACTCAAATTCACCACCTAGTGTTGGTTTACTACATTCAATTTTCTAAATCACAAAACCTAAACACTGCAATTCGACGCCGAACCGATCAACGGCAATACAATTTAGGCGATTATGACAATTCACTTAAATTCACTAAACACTGCAATTCAGTTATAAACGTCATTCACGAATACCGCAATCCGTAACCTAACATTTACCACAGTCAATTCTCACAATCATAAACTAGTAAACATTCATTCAATCAATCAAATAATCAAATTCACCACCTAGAGTTAACTACATTCAATTTTCTAAATCACAAAACCTAAACTTATAAACTAAAGTAGTAAACTACCTTTCGTGGCGAAATCAATTCGACGCCGAATCGATCAACGGCAAATGTATATGAATTTAGGCGTTTATGATGATTCACTTAAATTCACTAAACACTGCAATTCAGTTATCAACGTCATTCGCAAATACCGCGATCCAATTATAAACTAAACATTTATTTATTCAATCAATCAAAGCATCTACACTCAAATTCACCACCTAGAGTTAACAACATTCAATTTTCTAAACCACCTCTGGTGGCGAAATCAATTCGACGCCGAACCGATCAACATCAATTGTATACGAATTTAGGCGTTTATTACAATTCACTTAAATTCACTAAACACTGCAATCCAGTTATCAACATCATTCGCAAATACCGCGATCCGTAACCTAAACAGTCAATTCTCACAATTATAAACTAGTAAACATTCATCCAATCAATCAAATAATCAAACACTCATAAAATTTCACAACCTTAGGAGGCGAAATCAATTCGACACCGAACCGATCAACTGCGCGCCGAGCGAGAGTCTCCGGAGTGGCGTCATGATCACCGGTGTAAAGAACGCAAGGAAGATCAGGTCTGAGGTCTTGAACGGCTTTAACAGCACACCACAAGACGCGCTCGCCGCCGCCGCCGTCGTTGGTGAAGGGATGGAAGATCCCGACGGCTTTGGATTTGTTATTGGAGGTTAGTGTTATGTGTATGATTAGTTTAACTAGTTTTGATATCAGGATGATTAGTAGAATTGTTGCAAGGATGATCGTTAACATTTTGGCTTATTAATTTTGGTGTGTAGAAAGAAAAATATGTGTTTTTCAAGTTAAGTTGTTGAGTTTTTACAGCAAGTCAACTTTCAAACTTCGCTGCTTAAACCATCCTGCTTAAAATATTAAAACCGCGTCATAATTTGCTATTCTTTAAAATAAATTTTTTCACGAATAATGATTTTAGTTTATTATGTTCTTTTAATAATAAATTTACTGGATATCAAGAATTTTGTATACCGCGCTGCTCGAAATCGAACCCGTTGGTCCGTGTCTCGCCGGACTAGAGCCCGTTGGTCTGCTGCCTGTCGCGCCAGCCCATTTACCTGCTGCCTGCTCGATCAATATTCAGATAATGTGTTTTATCATTTGTAGTAGTGAAATTTAATGCGAATTGTGTTTAATTTGATTGTACAATATCTTGATGATTTGTATTTTTATGAATGGTGTTTTAATAACTCAGTATTAATCAGATTTATTGACCAGCTAAATAATTACTACATTAAATAGTATTAATGTGGTGTTTGTTGTACACTATGCTACTTGTCTTGTATGTCCCGAAAATTATGTACATTAAAGTGTTGTACACTATGCTTTCTTTTCTTGTAAGTAGTAGTCATTAATAACATTTACCACTTTAATAAGATTAATGTTGTAAGTCCGAAATTACATCATGCTTATTTTGTTGTACACTACGCTTATTTTGTTGTAAATCGAAAATTGGTTGCATTTATCAGCACATTGTCCTTGAATGGTTATAATTTTTTGTGAAGGGGTGTTTTTAATAGCATTAATGTTGTTTGATAGAATTTTTGTCTTAAAATAACACCACGCTTTATTTTGTTGTACAATATGCTTACTTTGTTGTAATTCTGAAAATTGGGTGCATTAAAGTGTTGTAAACCATGCTTAATTTCTTGTACGTCTTAAAATTAAGAGTGAGATGTCTTCGTGCATTATATGTAGTATAGATAAACTTATATAAGTTCATAAGTCTTAAAATAGACGGTTATGAAATATAAGTCGAAATTAAATAAGCTTATATGCCCACATATAAGATTCAATAAACACTCCCCAAGCTTATCTATTTTTGATGAGCCTTTAATTAGTATATCAAATAAGCTTAAGCACATATGAGCCTTTTGAAACTAGTATTAACGAGTGCGGAAACCCGCGCGATGCAGCAGGATTGGTTTCAAAGGACTTACTTTGTAGCGACACTTAAACCTTAGGGACTAATTTTGCCAAGTTGCTATAGTTAGCAATTAATTCTACAGGACTTACCTTGCAACATCGATTAAACCTTAGGGACTATTTTTGCGATTGCTATAGTTAGCAATTAATGATGCAGACTTATTTTGCAGCCACTTGAACCTCGGGGACTGTTTTTGCCAAGTTGGGAAAGTTTGCATTTAATGCGTGCTTTGCAAAAGTTGATGTCCTGCTTTTAGTATATATAATAATAGGGATTTGCTAACGGGTGTTTACCGGCCACCTTTTAACATCTATATTATAAATAAAAAACACACAAAAGTGAAATGTGAAAACTTAAACTAATAAATAAAATAGGGAAGACTTAAACTAATAAAGGAAATGTTGAAACTAACAAGTTTTATACTCCTTCCGTGTCACACCCCAAATTACTGCTTTACATCGGAATGGAATTCTCGGGGTTGATCATTACAGCATCAAAGTTAGATTATATCGAACGACCTAAAGTGTCGCTTTTGAAAATATCGTTTGATTCAAGAAATAATCGTAGTTTACAAACATAGGTCCCAATAGATTTCAAGGTACCAAAATAAGTTTGTTACAATCAAACGATAGTTAAGTGCATAAAATATAGGTGAGACGCGTCGACACCGCGACTCTATGATAAGTCCACATGCATGCCATGAAGTGAATGCCTTAGATACTTGAGTTAAAACATGTTAAAAGTGTCAACACAATGGTTAAGTGAGTTCATAGAGTTTGGTTAACAAGTAAAGCTTTTAAAGAGCGTTCAAGCAACAAAGGCAGAGTTTTTGGTCATTTAGAATAGTCCACAAAGCAAAGACATTGTAATTCACTCGCCCAAGTTCCGCCCATACAAAACTTGCAACCTCGTGTGTTCACAACCCACCGCCAAAATATGTCTAGAAGTCAAGTGTACGTTATTATAATAGTTCACAAAGCAAAGGCATTAGAATCCACCCGCCCAAGTTCACCATACAAAACTTGCAACTTGTGTGTTCACAACCCATTGCACAAAATATAGTGAGTCTAATAGTCGAATATAAGTTACCATAATAATTCACAATATTGCACCACGATATAATAATGTATGCCGTGCAAAGCCCCTAGAATAAATAATATGCATCCCGTAACATAGTGGACGAGAGGTTGGCCGACCTCTAATAGCGCTATCCATACTACCTACTAATAGGAGACTAACAATGCGAATGTACGAACAAGACATCATACAACTATTATACATAATTAAGAACAATCCGAACACGGAGAATTTGCACCGCTCCGAACACGGGAGACTTTAGATTGAGAAAGTCTGTAACATAGTGAGACGCTCGCCCGGACCGGGAGGCTTTATAATGATGCTCAACATGGGAGACTTTAGATTGAGAACGCCCGTAACATAGTGAGACGCTCGCCCGGACCGGGAGGCTTTATAATGATGTTCGAACATGGGAGACTTTGTACCGCTCCAACAAGGAGACTCCTTTGTCACCGACCACCTAGGCGAGAATTATCGAGAACGCCCACCAATAAGGCGAGACTTTGCACACTCCACCGATAAGGCGAGAATTATTGAGAACGCCCACCAATAAGGCGAGACTTTGCACACTCCACCGATAAGGCGAGAATTATTGAGAACGCTCCACCAATAAGGCGAGACTTTATAGTGATGCTCCGAACACGGGAGACTTTAGGTCAAGGTCATAACACGCACGGTTCAATAAGTTCAAACAAGTCATAAGTTTGTATTTAAGTTCAAAAGTTCCGCTCAAAAGTTCGTAATTAAGTTCAAAATTTAAGTTGAGTTCAAAAGTTCGTAATACCAAAGAGCTCGAATAATATCAAAAGGTTCAAGATAGTCAAGCATTCAAAATCACGCCAAACAAGTTTAAAATATATCAAAAGGGTCCTTTACAAAGTTAAAAGAGTTCAATTATATGTCAAAAGTTCAAATCAAGTCCAAAGTCTTCACTTATATGTTAAAGGGTCCAAATCAATTTAAAAGAGCTCAATTATACATGTCGAAGGGTTCAAAATCAAGGAAAGTGTTTCAACTAATAGCGTTCATAACATAGTGATCAATTTAGTTCGGGCATAATCTACTTACGCATTACAGAGTGAAACAAAAGATATTTAAGTTCATATAAGTGTAAAGTAAAAGCAAGTAGTTGAGCATGTATCTCCCAAAGAGTTTATAAAACAATTAAACGAGTAAAAGTGGGCCACGAACTCACCATTGCAATAGTTATGATGACAAAGTAGATGCACGTAAATGAGACGCAACTCTAACCGCGACAAGTAACTTGATGAGGTTAAATGAACAAGGTTAATCCTAAACACCCTAGGTTTTTATTTCAAACCTTACTTAAGAGTGTGCCTAGATTGTGATGAACTTGACTTGAAAAATTTTGTGGTCTCCTTCTTGGTCTCTATGGTTGCTTGTTCTAGGGGAGAAGAAGAAGAGGATAAATTTTTTACACTTGATATTCTCCTTGTATGTGTTTAGTAATAATCTTAATATAATATATGTATATTGTACAAGATATTTGTTGCATCTAATGAGGTGAGTCACCCTTGTTGTCGACAAGGGTGAGTTGAATATAGTTAGTGATCATTTTTTTTATTAAGTATTTAGATGTAGAATAGATGTAAAGTTATTTAAAGATAATTAGTAACTTGTATACATATTTAAGCATTTAGGATAGCGTTAGCTAAAAATAAATTTTAACGGATCAAAATAAAATATATTGAAGTCATAAAATTATAAAATACATTCCTTGCAATAATTGAGTGAATAAATAATTATCGAGTTGAATTTACTTAAAACCGTAAAATTTTATACATAACAATTTATATACAAAATAAATTGAAAACATCGGGTAAAGTAATAATATTATTTTTATAATCTTAATATGAGTATAAAAATATATCGGAATAAATTTTTGGAAGTTTCGGATCAATCGTTCAAAATAAATGATCGTGCGATAGCGTTTATTTAATAAGAAATATATACGTTAATGAAGTATAAATTTGAAAAATGACCGGAAATTGAGAATTGTGACACTCCGTCCTTAAATAAATGCTCACTATTGAATTTTAAAGTCTTTTTTTAGATCTTTGACCTTAAATTATTTCATTTGTGTTATGTAATACTTAATGAAAATTATACCAACGAAAATACATTTAAAATTCAATCCATTCATATATGTTGCATCAAGTATTACATAACACAAATAAAATAATTTGAGGTCAAAGTTTAAAAAGAAAGACTTTAAAAGTCAATAGTGGACACTTATTTAAGGACGGGGGAGAAGCATTTTGTTTATCTTTTCTATCTTTAGTTAAATAATTACATAATTGGTCCTTGTGGTTTGTTGAAAATTGCAGAAAATGTCCTCTGCTTTTTTTTCAGCGTTTCGTCCTCGTGGTTTACAAATCTTACGGATTTTGTCCTCGTCCAAAAATGTCCGTTAAGTGTCTTGCGCTGTTAGTCCTTCGTTAGTGCAGTCCGTTAAGTGTTTTGCATCGTTAGTCCTTCGTTAATAAATTTTGCACCGTTAGTCCTTATTTTTAAAATATAGTTTTTCCCCAATTAGTCCTCCGTTAATAATAGTTTTCACCCGCTTTTGTCCGCTTTTGTCCGCTGCTCGCTTTTTATCCGTTTCCCGTTTTTACGCCGTCCGTTTTTTATAGTTTTGTCCATTTTCTTACGCTTTTATCGGTTTTCATCCGTTTTTGTCCGTTTTTCGAACGTTTTTATCTGCTTTTCTTAAGTTTTTTGTCCGCTTAAAAAATTGAATAAAAATTTCAAAAAATTTTGAATAAAAATTATTTTTCAAAATATAATTTTTTTTTTAAATATGTCCGTTTTTTCAATATTTTCAAAATTTTTAAGATTTAAAAAAAATATTTGAAAAAATATTTTTCGAAAATTTTTTACCGTTTTTGGGAAAATATTTCGTCCGCTTAAAAATATTTGAAAAATTTCCAAAAATATTTTTTCAAATATTTTTTAAATCTTAAAATTTCCAAAAATATTGAAAAAACGGACATATTTAAAAAATATATATATTTTGAAAATATTTTTTATTCAAATTTTTTTTGAAATTTTTATTCAAATTTTTTTAAACGGACAAAACGTAAGAAAACCGATAAAACGATTTAAAACGGACACAACGTAAGAACAACGGACAAAACGAAAGAAAACAGACAAAACATAAGAAAACGGACAAAAATTAAGAAAACGTAATAAACGGAGAAAACGGATGAAACCGATAAAACGAAGAAAATGGACAAAACTATATAAAACGAAAGAAAACGGACGAAAACGGACAAAACGGTTATTAACGGAGGGACTAATTGGGAAAACTATATTTTAAAAATAAGGAGTAACGGTGCAAAATTTATTAACGAAGGACTAACAATGCAAAACACTTAACGGATCGCACTAACGAAGGACTAACAACAGAAGACACTTAACGGAAATTTTGGACGAGGACAAAATCCGTAAGATTTGTAAACCACAGGACGAAACGCACCGAAAAAAGCACATGGACATTTTCTGCAATTTTCAACAAACCACAAGGACCAATTATGTAATTCACTCTAATATTTTTTTTTTTAAATTAAGCCATTTTGTGTAAACAATATCACTATAACTATCTGCTGTTAAGGGTGGCAATTCGGGTCGAGATCGGGTTGGCGGGTTCAGGTTAACAGATTGGCGGGTCAAAAAACCTCAACCCGAACCTGACCCATTTAAATTGTCGGGTCAGCTATCTCAACCCTAACATGTTTACACATAACCCGAACTTGACCCATTTAACCTGTACATATACTTGGGTTAGCGGGTTGAATAGGTTAAACGGGTTTCGGGTTGACCAATTTAACCCGTTTTATATACAAAAGTAGGCACATTACATGATTTAAAAAGGTTAAACAGGTTTGCGGGTCAACCCGTTTAACCCATTTAACCCATATAATAAACCTTAAACGGGTTGGCGGGTCGACCCACTTAGTTTATTCTCAATCTAAACCTGACCTGTTTAATAAACAAGTTAGTTGGGTCGACCCAAACCCAACCCGAAATCTATTATAGACTCAACACGAACATGTTAATTTGCGTGTTGGTTTCAGGTCGGGTCAAAAATTGTCATCTTTATTTGCCGCTTTAAAATCTCTTTGTTATAAACGAGTACTCATCTAGTGTAAACCAATGCATTTAATGTATAGTTAATACATTGAAACTTTCTTTTTATAATAAAAAATCTTTTAATAAACTTATAAGAGTTAATTACCTAAATCGTCCATGTGGTTTGTCGGGTATAACGGAAATTGTTCCTACACTTTTTTTTTCACGAATCCTCTCACTGTGGTTTATGACCCGTAACGGTTTTGGTCCTTTTACCTTATTTCCACTCGGACCAAGCCCGTTACGGGTCAAAAACCACAGGGACCAAATCATCCCTATATTTTTTTCACAGGGACCAAACCCGTTACGGGTCAAAAACCACATGAAGAGGATCCGTGAAAAAAAATAAAGGGACGATTTTCGTTTATTCAACAAACCACGAGACCATTTAAGTAATTAAATTTGATTTTCAATTTAATAATCTTTAACTAAACTTATAATATCTAATATATATAAAGATTGAGTGACTAAATTTAATGTGCAAGAGTTGTTGTACAAAAAAAATTTACAGCACAACATACTTGAATCCACATCAAAGCTAACTTATCATACATACTATACGATTTTTTTTTTTTTGAACATTCAACGGGACGGCTAGCCCTTTACCTTACCCACAAGGACATCCAAATGGGCGTGACGGTGGGCTTAAGGGACTAGCGACCGATGGAGTCCGGGAACCACGGGAGGAAAACCCCAACTAAGCAGCCCATAGGCACTACACTTAATTGTGGAGTCATACAGAAATGAAAATAAGAAAACCAAAAGCTTATAAAACTATCTTTTAGTGTAACGATTAATATAAGAAAACCAAAAGACTATAAACCCTCCATCTCTTTGCCTCTCATGAGTTACAACTTACAAGTAAACCATACTAAAGCATTATATAAAGAGTTTTATATAAAGAGTTGTGTGGAATGTGTGATATATTGTGGCACAGGCAATGCCATTGGTGCATTGACTTGTAATATACATGCAGGCTTTCACAGGCAATGCCATTGGTGCATTGACTTATAGCTTCATTCAAGTTGTTCAAAGTGCACGTAAATTGACATATGGAGATATGCATATATTGTGGCACACAACCTATTTGTATCCGATGCTTTTTGTTTGTTTGATTGTTTTTTTTCCATATATGCTCTTCCTGTTTCAAAGTTAATTGGACCCTTTCCTTTATGTTGAAACGATAGGTCTTAACAGGAATCCCAAGTGGTCCACATGAACCGTTTATCGCTGATTCTATGGACTTCGTTGTTGCACAGGTGGATTTTTACTTTATAACATCAATCTATTATTCATCTCCTCATTTAAAAATCTTGCAAGAAAAAAACTACTCTAAATCACTAAAATGACCCTGAGCTTATGAACATGCAGGTTGAGACTCTCTCAAGGGAGGACTTGGCTTCCAGATTAACCTTAACAAGTGATATTGCTTAGGTTGTACCACTAATGCATTTACAATCCATTTTCTCATTACACATTGTTGCACTTGGGTCGTAGTTAATGCACATGGATATCTCAGAAGCTTTAGTTTGTGCTTAGTTATACCAAGTTTTCTGCAACAAGTCTAAGGGTAGTCGGCGCCCATGTCAAATGTAAAACCATGGGTGCATAAGTGCATGAATGAAGCTAAAGCTCGATGTGGATTAGAGTTTATGAGACAGTCAAGGTTATAAATTAGTTGCAATCATGTTATTACGGTTTAAATATATAGTTAACCAGCCCTCGAACAAGGGTAGACAAAACCAAATTGTCATAAGACAACATGAGTCAGATTTTTGTATATTTGGGCCTAACCATCATACTAACAACCCTACAATTTACACAAACATTATGTTATGAACAATCAGATAAAGCCCGTGTGCATCGCACGGGTTTGTCATGCCTTGTACCATAAATAAATGTAATTTTCAATTTAATACATACAAACTTTTCATATATTTACATCTTATAAGGTGTCTAGTGAACACCCGTTAGCAAATATTTTCATCGATTACGAATGCAATTGGCTGTTAGTTCAAGTCCACAACAAGAGAGTGAGATTTATCTTGATTATGCATATTATTGAAAGACAAATAATATATAAGTAAAATCAAGTCACATGATTACCAATAAAGTTAATTAAAATTATGTACTTATTAATAAAAAAAATGGCTAATTGTTTGAAAATATATCTAATTTGACATTTTTTGTGGTTTTGTATAGCCATCTTTTTTTTCCTCTCATTTTATCATTAAACACTCAAAATCCGACTTTTTTATGTACCGGGTGACCTTAACTGGTTGCTTATCCAACAAACGTTTGCAACGTTAGTCCTTTATATTAACAGTTGTTTGCAAATAACTTAAAATTTGGTTTTCTTAAAAACAAATTCTTTTCTACTAATTTTTTTATATACACATTTTTGAAAGGTTTTAATGGATATTTAAATAATAGTATGTCCGGATTCGAACTCGAGACTTCGGGATTGCACACATTACGTATGAGAATTGATGTACATAATTAATATAAATAAAACGTTATTATTATTAATTATTAATCACTAAATAAAACATAACGATAGTTAAATAATTAACGAGGTTTGGTTAACGGTCGTTAAATATTAACTACAAGGACTAAGAATGAAATTAGTGGTCGGGAAAGTTCTAGAACCCCTTGTGGGTCTTTGGCCGATCGGTTAGGGTATTCCCAAACTCAAACCCACTCAAACTTGTACTCCAAGATATGTTAACTATAAATACAAATCAATGTATTCATTATTGACTAACCTTGGATCACTTTGATAACCTAATTTCTCTCCTTCTCCTCTCCTCTTTGTGTGGCCGGTCGAAACACCCTCACCCCAAGGGTTTTCGATTTTGTCTAACTCAAAGACACAAGTGTTTGGTTTATTAGTGATTCAAGGAACTAGCTTCTCCACATCAAATCGCTATTAGTACGTGTGTAAGAACGAAGAACAAGCACGCTTGAGCTTGTGATCTTGGTGGTCGATTTCTTGTGGTGGTCGAATTGTTAAACCCTAAAGTTAGGGTTTTGGTTTTGTTCTAGTTCAAAGTTTGTTTGGTTTACTTGAATTGCTAAAAGGTACGCGTTTTCTTATTCGGTTAATTACTTACATATATTATTCTATTGTCTTCCACGCTTGCTTTGATGATGTATTTGTTTTATGTATAATTGTTATGAGTATAAAATTCCAACAAAGGGCATCACGAGTCAGTTAATATGATGTAATTAATTATCAAACACATAAAATTGAATTTTATGATTATTTGCATGTTTTTATGGTTTCTAGGGTTTGAATTGAAACCCTAATTTTTAAATATATGGGTCGATTACCCTAATATTTATTTAATTAGGTTTTAATTTTGTAAAACTTGTAGAAACCCTAGGATTGCATGCTTATTTTATGTGGTTAATTAATGAATAATTGTTATGTGCCATGTAATATGCGTATCTTGGGTGATAATTGTTATGCGGAATCCATGGTGGAACATGCATGTTTTGCCATGGAGTATTGTTTATCGATATTGATTAATTGTTAAGTGATACACATGTTTTATTTATTTAATAATTATAAAATTGGGAAGACCTCAATTATAACTAATAAAATTCGTTATGTGCTAATTGGTATACTATTAACTTGGCTTACATAATCGACTTGTCGATGTATGTGGCTCATCTTTTCGCGAGATGAAAGTCCTAGTTAATGTATTGCATTTATTTACGCCTAGAATTGTTATTAGAGTTTATTGAAATAATTATGCATGTGGCTAATTGTTTTTACATATGTTAAATTGTTTAGTTATATGTTTGTATTATTTGAGTGTGTTTAATTTTTATTAAAATGCTTTTTTGTTTATATATTGTTTGACATGTTAGTAAGCAAAAGGGGTTTTTTATGAATAGAAAATTAAATGGACTAAATAATGGCGAAATTGATTTGTTATCTAAGAATTATTCTTGAACTTTTAATCGACCGATGCGATCGTACTAAATGGTTAGAACGGCTCACCCACTAGAACAAACTATAAAGGGTATTTAAGAAGTGAGCATAGTCTCACCGAATGGATGTCTAAGGTTATGCTTCAGCTACACCGGTCCTCTCCTCCTGTATCGATTGAGCTACCTAGTATAACCATTCTATGTAATGAAGCATCTTAGTGCAAAGTTGTAAGTTTCTCAACGATCGATTAAAACTTTGTAGAATTAAATCTTAGCAATTAAAATCTTTTAGTAAGTTTTTGAAAATTTTATGTTATAAAGTTGTATGCATGCTTCTTTATACATAAGTTTGATTACACATCAAAATTGTACCCTTTAAATTTAAGTTTATGCCATCTAATGATATGAAACACTTGAAGTTGTAATTTAGTTATGTGAGACCTTGATCTAGATTACAATAACGAGGTGAATTATTTTGTTGTGTGAGACCTCGCCTTTATGATTTGCGCTTCTAAATTAGACAACTTAATTAAGTTAGTTAGTGAGACCTATAACTTAAGGCATAAGATGGGATAAAACATGCTTACGTTTTGCATTAATTGTTTTGGCAAAATTGTAAATCCCATAATTTTTGGAATTGAAAACTTGTTTGTCAATTATCGCTTTTCAACGACACTATTCTATACTTTCACCACTAGCGCATCAACCGATGTGGTGGAACTATGATAATGAGGATCCAAAATTCAAGGAAAATTCTATGGTTAATATGAATATTGACCAAAGGGTATTTTATTTTCTTGAATGTTTACTTATCGAAAGTACTAACTTTTGAACTTTTATTTCGTAGAAATGGCTCAAGTCAATCTCATCGCACTAGCCTCGCTGCTCAAATCTATGTTTGATCGAGAGAAATTGACCGGTAGCGCTAATTTCAATGATTGGTATCGCAACTCGTAATTGTCTTGAGGTTGCCAAAAGACTCAATTATTTGACTACGCCTTGTCCTCTCGAACTGCAATGATGCTACTTTGAAGCACGAGCCGCATGGCAACCGAGTATGACAAGTATAATGAGGTCGCCAGATTATGCTCGGGAGTATGAACTCAAGCTTGCAAAAGCAATTTGAGAATTACTTCCTAATCTCATCCGGAAGAATTGTAAAGGTTGTTTGAAAAGCTCATGATCAGAGTCAGTATGACTTGATTGATGCTCTTCATAGTTGCAAGCAAGGAGATGGGAAACCCGTAGCGCCCAACGTTCGAAATGATGAGTTACATGGACCGGTTAGGCGTTTGAACTATGTCTACCCTAATGACATACAAATTGGCTCGATCAATGGATCCCTTAACAAGGAATTTGATGGTTTCATGCGAATTATAATATGCATTGCACGGGAAGACAACAATGAGGTACATGCAATGCTCATTGATTACTTAAAAGGTTTGCCCAAGAAGGCCTCTACACTGCGGTTTTGACCATCCGTAAGGGTAGAATTTCTAAGCCTAATAAGCCGCTAGCGAACAAGAAATGGAAAGGTAAGGGTAAAGTCGATAAGGAAAACAAGTTATGACTTATCGCCTAGAACCCAAGAAGTACCCTCCCAAACAGTGAGAATCAAGAAAGATCGTGCTTGTCATCATCGCACTGCAGCTTGGACACCGGAAGAGGAATTGTCCACCGTACCTTGATGAGTTGAATAAGAGGTATAAAATATCGCACCGTGGCGATGCATTTGTACTCTTTTGATGATAGAATTATTTGCTTTTCCTCATAAAATATATTCCCGGTATATGATAACGATGTGGTATTCACATTTGTAATACACTACAGGACTTAGAGGAGCAAGGAAGCTTGCCTATGGACGTTAATACCGCACGCTGGGTAATGGAGCACATGCAATCGCTGAAGCTATAGGCACGTTTGATTTAGTTTTACCTTCGGGTTTAGTACCGTCATTAAACGATTGTCATTACGCACCTTCCATTGTTAGGGGTGTCGCTTCGCTTCCTTGTTAAAGATATTGGTTTCGCTCATACATTTACCGATTATGGAATTTCGCTTTTTAAATGATGTTTTTACTTTAATGTTATTCCAAGAAATGGTGTATTTGAAATTGATTTGCATGATAATGTGAATGATAAAAATAATTCGCCTTTAGCATCAATAATAAAAGAATCAAAAGTGATTTGGATTCTTCATTTCTTTGGCATTGTAGACTTGCTCATATAGGCAAGAAACGATACAACAAATTTGCAACACGATGGGCTTTTGCAAGACATCAATGATGAATCATTTCATAAATGCGAATCTTGCATATCCGGGAAGATGACCAAGAAACCTTTACAAATAGTTTAGAAAGGGCTTCGATCTTCTTGGTGTGATACATACCGACGTATGTGGACCACTAAGACATGTGTCAAGAAAGGGTGCTAGCTACTTAACCTTTATCGATGATTTCGGTCGTTATGGTTATGTTTATTTACTTAAACATAAACATGAAGTCTTTGAAACATTTAAGGTTTTAAGAGTGAAGTAGAACCGCAACTAGGAAAGAAGATTAAAGCTCTTCGATCCGATAGAGGTGGTGAATATTTAAGCCAAGAGTTTAAAGATTATCTAGTCGAGTGTGGTATTGTCCAAGAACTCACATCTCCTTATACTCCACAACAAAATGGTGTATCGAGAGAAGGAATCGTACATTGCTAGACATGGTACGATCGATGTTTAATCTTACTACTCTTCCCTTATCCTTTTGGGATTATGCTTTGGAAACCGTTGTTCGCATATTGAATATGGTTCCAACTAAAAGGTTGATAAGACTCCTTATGAAGTGTGGTATGGAAACCTCCCAACTTGTCTTACTTAAAGGTCCAGGGTTGTGAGGCGTTTGTTAAACGTGACTCACGATAAGCCGCAACAAAGATCTGTTAAATGTGTCTTCGTGAGGATACCCAAAGGAAACGATGGGTTACTACTTCTACTTTCCACCGAAAACAAAGTAATTGTTGCTAGGTATGGAGACTTTCTTGAAAAGGATCTCATATCTCATGAATTCAAGGGAGAGTTTATGATCCGAAGATGATCAAGAAGATACAACACCTTCTCGATAACACTAGCCAACCTCAAGTAGAACCCGAAAGTCCGGGCGTTCCACCGAGATTGAAGTGGTTCCCAACTTCCCATTCGTAGATCTTCAAGAGCTACGCGTGCACTGAGCGCCTATGTCTCAACGTGAAGTCGAGGAAAATATGTTAGGGATCTTGGTGAACCCGCTAACTATAAAGTCGCCATGATGAGTCCCGAAAAGGAAAAATGGCGAGTTGCAATGAATGGGAAATGCAATCCATGAAAGATAACGAAGTCCGGATAGAGGTTGACTTACCTCCAAATGCTAAGGTAGTTGGAAGTAAGTGGCTCTTTAAGATAAAGACCGACATGGATGGCAATGCACACACCTATAAAGCTCGTCTTGTAGCTCAAGGTTTTACTCAAACCTATGGGATAGACTACGAGGAGACATTTTCTCCTGTGAGCGGCATATTAGAGCTATTAGGATTCTTATAGCCATAGCTGCGTACTATGACTATGAGATATGGCAAATGGATGTCAAACCGCTTTCTTAAACGGTCGCCAGATGAGGACATCTATATGGCGCAACTCAAGGGTTTGTGAATCCAAAGTTTCGAAAGTGTATGCAAACTTCAAAGATCCATTTATGGGTTGAAGCAAGCATCAAGGCAATGGAACAAGAAGTTTGATGAAGAAATCAAGAAATTTGGTTTCACTCAAAATCTTGATGAGCCATGTGTGTATCACAAAGCTAGTGGGAGTAATGTTATTTTCCTTGTCTTATATGTCGATGACATATTGATCATGGAAAAGACATTCCAAGTATGCAAGATGTAAAGTCTTATCTTGAGAGTGCTTTTCTATGAAGGACTTAGGGAAGCATCATTTATTCGGGAATCAAGATCTATAGAGATAGATCAAGGCGGTTAATTGGACTAAGCCAAAGTGCTTACATTGATAAAATCTCAAGAGATTTAGTATGCAAAATTCCAAGAAGGATATTTGCCGATGCAAGTTGAACATGGCTTAAGTAATAAACTTTATGCGTCAACACTGGCGAGGTGGAATACATGAGGAAAGTTCCTTATGCTTCTACCGTAGGGATCTATCATGTATCTTTGAGATGTACAAGGCCCGATGTGGCGTTTGCACGTAACATAACCAATCGGTATCAACGTAACCTGTGTGAAACATCGGCAGTCATTAAGAACATTCTTAAGTATCTAAGGGCTACTAAAGATATGTTTCTAGTGTATGGAGGAAATCCAGATGCGTAACTTGATGTTACTGTGTTTTGCGATGCGTCATTCCAAACCGATAAAGATGATACGAAGTCTCGACGGGTTATGTCTTTTCATTAATGGAGGAGCGATTGACCGGAAGAGCAAGAAGCAAACAACGGTTGCGATGTCTATTACGTGTTTAGTACATAGTCGCTTGCCAAGTCGTGATGGAAGTCGTTTGATTAGGAAATTCATTTCGGACTCGAGTAATGCCCTCAATTAAATTACCTCTAAATGTGTATTGTGACAACTCTGCTGCAATAACATTTGCCAATGAGCCCGGAGTCATGAAGGCGCCAGACATTTTCCTCGTCGATATCACTATGTTAGAGAACAAGTCGACATAGGTGAAATCAATCTACTCAAAGTTCATACGAGATGAAAATCTAGTGATCCCTTTACGAAACCTTTGCCGAAAGATAAACTTATCGACCATGTCGATGGGATAGGACTTCGCTTAGCTAGTAGTTTCATGCGGATCTCGTGATTAGTATTTGGATAAAGGATGTTATGAACAAATATTACTTTAATGAAATAAAATAGTTGTTTATGTTTATTTTCATTTTCTTAATATTATATCCTATATTTGCATGTTTAATCCATGAGTAACTTATGTTATTCTAAATAGTCCGTTGTCAATCAATGATGTGGAATGTCATTGAATTAAGACAAATGAGTTTTGGTAGAATATATTTTTAAAGTATATTGATGCGTAGGACATACCAGATTCACATGATATTCAACTAATTGAATATAGGACTCATCCCAACTTTACATGATGATACTTTTGGATTTTGTCATTAAGTATATCATGAAGTGTTTATCCTCGGACTTGAGATACCGGATAACTGATATGAATGTAGTGCATTTGTGTAAGATAGTCTAACGCTATCCGTGAATCGGTAGTTATAAGGGCTATTTTCAAAGTGTTGCAAAATTCATGAGTTATGTTTGTAGTCAAGAGAATTTGTTCCTTTGAATTTGTTTCAAAGCATAATACTATATTTGGGCCCTCGTAGGGTTGACAAGATGTTTGTATGGCCATACTCAAGATCTATCCGAATACGCTCGATGATTTGGTAATCTTGTTCAATCATATACAACGAGAAATGTAATATTAACTTATGAAATGACTTGATCCATATTCATAGTTAATGTAGTATTAGTAACAAAAGGATAAGTAAAATGATGAATCATTAAATGGTTTTTCCAGAGACCATGCTCGATTCGATCCGGGGCGTTGGCGTGAAAGCTAGACTAACCAATGTCATTACTATATTTAGTAATATCCAGTGGGAGCTGAAAGGTTTTAATGGATATTTAAATAATAGTATGTCCGGATTCGAACTCGAGACTTCGGGATTGCACACATTACGTATGAGAATTGATGTACATAATTAATATAAATAAACGTTATTATTATTAATTATTAATCACTAAATAAAACATAACGATAGTTAAATAATTAACGAGGTTTGGTTAACGGTCGTTAAATATTAACTACAAGGACTAAGAATGAAATTAGTGGTCGGAAAGTTCTAGAACCCTTGTGGGTCTTTGGCCGATCGGTTAGGGTATTCCCAAACTCAAACCCACTCAAACTTGTACTCCAAGATATGTTAACTATAAATACAAATCAATGTATTCATTATTGACTAACCTTGGATCACTTTGATAACCTAATTTCTCTCCTTCTCCTCTCCTCTTTGTGTGGCCGGTCGAAACACCCTCACCCCAAGGGTTTTCGATTTTGTCTAACTCAAAGACACAAGTGTTTGGTTTATTAGTGATTCAAGGAACTAGCTTCTCCACATCAAATCGCTATTAGTACGTGTGTACAAGAACGAAGAACAAGCACGTTTGAGCTTGTGATCTTGGTGGTCGATTTCTTGTGGTGGTCGAATTGTTAAACCCTAAAGTTAGGGTTTTGGTTTTGTTCTAGTTCAAAGTTTGTTTGGTTTACTTGAATTGCTAAAAGGTACGCGTTTTCTTATTCGGTTAATTACTTACATATATTATTCTATTGTCTTCCGCTGCATGCTTTGATGATGTATTTGTTTTATGTATAATTGTTATGAGTATAAAATTCCAACAATTTTTATATACGGTTTAATCATACGTTTCCATCCATTTTTATACATTTTCGTCCGTATGTATACGTTTTTCTTCTGTTTTTATACGCTTTCGCATGTTATTATCCGTTTTACATGTTTTCGTCCGTTTTTATACATTTTCATCCGTTTTATACGCCTTCGTCCATTTTTATATGTTTTCGTCCGTTATTACACGTTTTCATACATTTTCTAATGTTTTCATACGTTATTTTTTGTTTTAAGTGTTTTCATCCGTTTTTCTTACCTTTTCATACGTTTTCGTCCATTTTTATACGTTTTCATCCGTTTTTATACGTTTTCGTCTGTTTTCATATGTTTTCGTCCGTTCTTATACGTTTTCGTCCATTTTTATACGTTTTCATCCGTTTTCATACGTTTTCTTATGTTTTCATACGTTTCCGCCTGTTTTTATAGGTTTTCGTCCGTTTTTATATATGTTTCTTACGTTCTCATATGCTTTTATCTGTTTTTATACGCTCTCTAACGTTTTCATACGCTATTATCCGTTTTTATATGTTTTCATCAATTTTTATACGTTTTCATTCTTTTTTATACGTTTTCATCCATTTTTATACATTTTCGTTCATTTTACTTACATTTTCATACGTTTTTATCTGTTTGTACGTATAAAAAACTTACAAAAATGGATAAAATATATGAAAACGTAAGAAAAACGGATGAAGACTTATGAAAACGTATAGAAACGGACGAAACGTATAAAAACGGATGAAAACGTATGAGAACATAAGTAAAAATTTAAAACGGATGAAAACATATAAAACGCCAAAACGATAAAACGTATGAAACGCTCTAAAAATGATTTAAAACATATAAAAACGTCTGAAAACGTATGAAAAGTAAGAGAATGTTTAAAAATGGACGAAATCGTATAAAATGGAACAAAAACGTACAAAGCTGATAAAAAGGTATGAAATTATAAGAAAACAGGCGAAAATCTTAGCTCCTAGTCCTCTTAGCCGGCTTACCTTTAACCCAACTCTCTAGTTTATGGCCTAAAAACACGGGAAAACACTACTTTTTGATCAAAAAACCTGGGTGCTTCTCGCTTACCAAAGCGTACTTCGTTTCTTCTAGTCTATACAAAACATAGTTAGCAGAGGTCAATCTGTCTGGTGTTCCCTCGCGTCAAGGGAAAGAGTTTAACACTATGCTCATTACTCTTCTTCTAAAGTCCCTTGGAGTCAATCGCTTGCCTCACGTAATAAAACGGGCGAAAATGTATAAGGACAAAAACGTATAAATACATATAAAAACGGGCGAAAACGTATAAAAACGTATAAAATGGGTGAAAACATATAAAACATGTATATTCAAACTGTGTATAAAGCATGTATAGCAACGTGTATAAAAAATGTGTATAAAAACATGTGTAAAACGTGTATAAATTTTAAAAGTGATTAGAAAAGATTTTTTTTTGAGAAAGTCAAATTGTGAGTTAAGAAAGTCAAATTTTGAGTTAATAAACGATCGTTAGTATAAAGGACTAATGTTGCAACAATAAAATAAACGGTCGTTAATTTAACCGGCTCCACGTAGGACTAACATGTATAGCAGGTCACTGGTACACATAAAGGTCGGATTTTGAATGTTTAGTGATAGAATGAGAAAAAAAATGGCTACACACAAACACAAAAAAATTTAAGTTAAATATATTTTCAAACAATTAGCACCGAAAAATACTTGAACAATAAGGCCAATTTTTTTAAGTCATTGCAATCAAATTTAAACAAAACCGACACATTTTTGTTTATCTCATTTCATTTTTTGCAATAAGGATGCTACAATGTTGCCTTAGTTATTCTTGCACCTTACTTTTTTTCTCCTTAAATAAGATAGTCTACTTTTCTATTGCTTAATGTTATTGAAACTTATCGTCATCCGTAAATTTATTAACAAAAAGTCATTTAATTGAAATTTTTTTGCTTGTTGCCGCTGAATTTAACACGCGGATAACATGCTAATATAATATACTGAGTTACTAGGTATATTTTCTAAGAGAAAAACTTGAAAGGTGTTTTGTACGACTAAATAAACATAAAACAAACAAACAAAATCTAGGGAGGAAGATTCTCTCAAGTTAGAAACACAACTTGATTCAAGTTAGGGACTTATGAGCTATTGAATTTAATCCAATGGCTCAAATCAAAAAAAATTCTTTTAATTTGAGCAATTGGATTAAATCCACTGTCTCACAATTATCTAACTTAAGTCAAGTTGTGTGATATGTACCAGATAGTAACAACCAGAAATCAGTTAAGAAATGTAGTTGGTATGAAAGCAAACAGGGAATCACATAAGAAGAAATGAATCCGTATTTGTATTCAAATGATTCACTAGGATTGTAATGAAATTGAGAGAGAGAGATATTACAAATCTTTTCATGAATGCATTACAAGTGAAATGGAAATGAGTATTTATACAAAGAAAAAGAAGAAGTAACAGATTTTCCCGCCAAAAGTTATAACTAACTTTTGGCCTTCAGTAGAATCCACATTTGGGAGGAAGGAGAAATGGCTTTCAGTGGAATCCATCAGTAGAATCCAAATTGGCTTATATCAAACCCTTCCCCTTAACATTTGACTTTCCACAGTCAAATAGCATCTTCAGTTGCTTCCTCTTGATCAAACCCAGGGTACTTCTTCAGTAGTTCAGTATATAGTTCCCAAGTTGCATCTTCTTCACTGCCATTTGACCATTCCACTCGTTTAAACCTTCCACATCTTGTGCAGTCCAAAGCATTTCTATCAAAATGCTGATAGAAAACTTGTCACCTGATTCGTCATCGAACACCCCAAATAACTTGCTATGTCCCCTCCGTTGTGGTTGTAATTTCAGATACATCACTTGTCTTGAATAATCAAGCCACTGTACGACCCACCTGATGTACAAATCTTCTTTCCCACAAGACACTAGCTTTACACATAACTCTTTCCATATTCTCTTTTTCCTGTTTGGCCAACGCCACTTTTCAAATTTCATATTAACTTTCCATTGTATAGCAACTATTTTATTCCTATTAGGCCATTTCCATATATCAAACTTCCATTGGCTACTCTTAAATTTGAAGATTGTGCAATATGCCTTTTCCCTTTTAGGCCATTTCAACATGTCAATTTCTTTTTTTACAACCTCACTTTGCATTAAGTGCCATCTCAGGCTCACTTTACAGTGAGTGCCGCCCAAGTGCCAACTCAAGCTCACTTCCACTGTGTCTTCCATTATGGATTGATAAACAAGTGTCTTATGGGTCTGACCAATACGATGCACCTCACTGATTGCTTGTGCCTCAACTGCAAGATTAAGTAGTGGCTTTGGAAGAATAACGTGTTGGCCTTCCAAAAGATTAAGTCCATTGGCTCCATGTTGAATCAAGAATAACATCGCCTGAACAAAATTTGTTTCTGCCTGCTTTTGTTTCTTATTTGCTTCATCTTTTACACTAACTTTCTCTCCCTTACATTGGTTGATAATAACATGTGACCACACTGAACCATCATTCAGATTTTCCCAATGTTCAGTCATCCCAAGAAAACATTTACAATACGTAGTATGACCACACTGAAAAACCATCTTCTGGTTGCTGAGCCTTCCCTGACAAACAAGACTTATTTCCTCCTCTAATTGGACATGATTTTCATTTTCCTCTTTTATAATCAAATTAGAACAACCATGTCTCATAATATGGATCTCAGAAGAATCACATTCACCTTCTAATTGTGAATTTTGTTTAGAGTGTATCAACTCACCAGTCACTTCATTTCTTCTTAAGACTGATGACCCATCCATAGCTGGACCAACCATATGTGTAAAATCATTATCAGTACCTGGTTGAGTTGTCTTAGTCTCTTCCATCTCCAAAAACCCTTCCAACTTAACAACATGCTCATTGACCAGGACATCAACATCCACAATTAACTCCACATCTGAATCTCTATACCCCTCTGATTCTAACAGATCAATAATTAACATTTCATCAAACTTTGAAGTCTCATATTTCTTACTCTCACCATCATTATACTCCATGGCCACACCCTCATTTCCACTATCCTTGACACTATGCTCCTCAATCTCATCGTCTTCTGTAACAAGCATATCACAAACGACCACAAATTTATTTTTTTCATCCATCTCACTTACCTTCAATTCAGTTTCACTACATATAACCTCATCTTTACCAAGTTCATCAAAACCATTTATCCTCATGTTTTCTTGTTCCTTACCTTTGACATCCTCTATACCACTATCATCAAAAACCCTCAACCCCACATTATTTTTCACCCCTACTCTTGAAACATAAAACTTTAAAGAATATAACAATGGTGGATTAGAGTTCTTTATCATGAATTTGTAGTTCGATTCTTGGAAACTAGCCCAAATATACGCATCCGAGAGAGTTTTGGGTTCACACATGCTAACCCCTTTTTCAATTTCCAGCGGCAACCCACAAACGAAAAGATCAACTAAATGACATTCATGTAAACCCCTCTTACTGTACAAAGACTTAAATGAATCATAATATTCTTTAATCGTACCATATTTCTTGAGGGAATTGTTCATTGACATTTCAACAAACACCTTATGTGCATCATCTTGTTTCCCACACTTTACTTCATTTTTCCCACATCGTTTGCTCTCAATTACTTCAATGTCATTGTTGTTCATCACTGAAGATCCAAAGTCATTAACAATACGAGAACTACAACTCGAACTACTTACTTCATAACCCGAAAAGTACTGATTTTGATCATTACAAACGTATTTTTTATTAACATCTCTAGTCACATAACCATATTGATTTACCATATTGTCTATTGTAGTGGTTATTTGTTGAAGTTGTATAGTCATACCTTCCAGCTTCTGAATGAACCGTGCTTGAGTATTTGCATCCATAACAGTAGTATCACCATTTAAACCTCCAATAGTCAAAGCTGATCTAGTTTCCATGTTTCTTGACCCAAATTGAACAAGAATGACCAAGAATTTAACCCGTAATAACGAAATTCGCCTTAATAAGTGTTTCTTGCCGGAATTGAAACGAAGAAGATGACCGGAAAATCAAGAATGCCAATATAACACTCTTGAAGATAATATGGTGCCAGAAAAGGGCTCTGAATACCACTTGATATGTACCAGATAGTAACAACCAGAAATCAGTTAAGAAATGTAGTTGTTATGAAAGCAAACAGGGAATCACATAAGAAGAAATGAATCCGTATTTGTATTCAAATGATTCACTAGGATTGTAATGAAATTGAGAGAGAGAGATATTACAAATCTTTTCATGAATGCATTACAAGTGAAATGGAAATGAGTATTTATACAAAGAAAAAGAAGAAGTAACAGATTTTCCAGCCAAAAGTTATAACTAACTTTTGGCCTTCAGTAGAATCCACATTTGGGAGGAAGGAGAAATGGCTTTCAGTGGAATCCATCAGTAGAATCCAAATTGGCTTATATCAAACCCTTCCCCTTAACATTTGACTTTCCACACCAAATAGCATCTTCGATTGCTTCCTCTTGATCAAACCAGGTACTTCTTCATGAGTTCAAGATATAGTTCCCAAGTTGCATCTTCTTCACCGCCATTTGACCATTCCACTGCTTAAACCTTCCACATCTTGTGCGGTCCAAAGCATTTCTATCAAAATGTCGATAGAAAACTTGTCACCGATTCATCATCGAACACCCCAAATAACTTGCTATGTCCCTCCGTTGTGGTTGTAATTTCGGATACATCACTTGTCTTGAATAATCAAGCCACCGTATCGACCCACCGATGTACAAATCTTCTTTCCCACAAGACACTAGCTTTACACATAACTCTTTCCATATTCTCTTTTTCTGTTTGCCAACGCCACTTTTCAAATTTCATATTAACTTTCCATTGTATAGCAACTATTTTATTCCTATTAGGCCATTTCCATATATCAAACTTCCATTGGCTACTCTTAAATTTGAAGATTGTGCAATATGCCTTTTCCTTTTAGGCCATTTCAACATGTCAATTTCTTTTTACAACCTCACTTTGCATTAAGTGCCATCTCAGGCTCACTTTACAGTGAGTGCCGCCCAAGTGCCAACTCAAGCTCACTTCCACTGTGTCTTCCATTATGGATTGATAAACAAGTGTCTTCTGGGTCTGACCAATACGATGCACCTCACTGATTGCTTGTGCCTCAACTGCAAGATTAAGTAGTGGCTTTGGAAGAATAACGTGTTGGCCTTCCAAAAGATTAAGTCCATTGGCTCCATGTTGAATCAAGAATAACATCGCCTGAACAAAATTTGTTTCTGCCTGCTTTTGTTTCTTATTTGCTTCATCTTTTACACTAACTTTCTCTCCCTTACATTGGTTGATAATAACATGTGACCACACTGAACCATCATTCAGATTTTCCCAATGTTCAGTCATCCCAAGAAAACATTTACAATACGTAGTATGACCACACTGAAAAACCATCTTCTGGTTGCTGAGCCTTCCCTGACAAACAAGACTTATTTCCTCCTCTAATTGGACATGATTTTCATTTTCCTCTTTTATAATCAAATTAGAACAACCATGTCTCATAATATGGATCTCGGAAGAATCACATTCACCTTCTAATTGTGAATTTTGTTTAGAGTGTATCAACTCACCATCACTTCATTTCTTCTTAAGATCGATGACCCATCCATAGTTGGACCAACCATATGTGTAAAATCATTATCGATGCACGGTTGAGTTGTCTTAGTCTCTTCCATCTCCAAAAACCCTTCCAACTTAACAACATGCTCATTGACGAGGACATCAACATCCACAATTAACTCCACATCTGAATCTCTATACCCCTCTGATTCTAACAGATCAACAATTAACATTTCATCAAACTTTGAAGTCTCATATTTCTTACTCTCACCATCATTATACTCCATGGCCACACCCTCATTTCCACTATCCTTGACACTATGCTCCTCAATCTCATCGTCTTCTGTAACAAGCATATCACAAACGACCACAAATTTATTTTTTTCATCCATCTCACTTACCTTCAATTCAGTTTCACTACATATAACCTCATCTTTACCAAGTTCATCAAAACCATTTATCCTCATGTTTTCTTGTTCCTTACCTTTGACATCCTCTATACCACTATCATCAAAAACCCTCAACCCCACATTATTTTTCACCCTACTCTTGAAACATAAAACTTTAAAGAATATAACAATGGTGGATTAGAGTTCTTTATCATGAATTTGTAGTTCGATTCTTGAAACTAGCCCAAATATACGCATCCGAGAGTTTTGGGTTCACACATGCTAACCCTTTTCAATTTCCAACTGGCAACCCACAAACGAAAAGATCAACTAAATGACATTCATGTAAACCCCTCTTACTGTACAAAGACTTAAATGAATCATAATATTCTTTAATCGTACCATATTTCTTGAGGGAATTGTTCATTGACATTTCAACAAACACCTTATGTGCATCATCTTGTTTCCCACACTTTACTTCATTTTTCCCACATCGTTTGCTCTCAATTACTTCAATGTCATTGTTGTTCATCACTGAAGATCCAAAGTCATTAACAATACGAGAACTACAACTCGAACTACTTACTTCATAACCCGAAAAGTACCGATTTTGATCATTACAAACGATTTTTATTAACATCTCTAGTCACATAACCATATTGATTTACCATATTGTCTATTGTAGTGGTTATTTGTTGAAGTTGTATAGTCATACCTTCCACACGAATGAACCGTGCTTGAGTATTTGCATCCATAACAGTAGTATCACCATTTAAACCTCCAATAGTCAAAGCTGATCTAGTTTCCATGTTTCTTGACCCAAATTGAACAAGAATGACCAAGAATTTAACCCGTAATAACGAAATTCGCCTTAATAAGTGTTTCTTGCCGGAATTGAAACGAAGAAGATGACCGGAAAATCAAGAATGCCAATATAACACTCTTGAAGATAATATGGTGCCAGAAAAGGGCTCTGAATACCACTTGATATGTACCAGATAGTAACAACCAGAAATCAGTTAAGAAATGTAGTTGTTATGAAAGCAAACAGGGAATCACATAAGAAGAAATGAATCCGTATTTGTATTCAAATGATTCACTAGGATTGTAATGAAATTGAGAGAGAGATATTACAAATCTTTTCATGAATGCATTACAAGTGAAATGGAAATGAGTATTTATACAAAGAAAAGAAGAAGTAACAGATTTTCCACCAAAAGTTATAACTAACTTTTGGCCTTCAGTAGAATCCACATTTGGGAGGAAGGAGAAATGGCTTTCAGTGGAATCCATCAGTAGAATCCAAATTGGCTTATATCATTGTGTTATACAACTTGAGAAGATCTTGATCCAAAATCTAGCTCACTCATTATTTACTTTCAATTCGTATAATAAATATGTGTGTTCATTTATGTTTGATCATCTATGTCCGTTGTGTTCATTTATCGCATGTTCCAATTTCACGTACGTCTTCATAAATAAAGAAGAGCAAACTTATTGACTTAAACCAACAAACAACAACACAAACTCCTTCACAATAGTCATTCCTTGCAACATGATGGTAAAATCGTATATAGAAATGCTTTGTGTACGCTAAACAAATCAATTTAAGTGAAATTATATGTCAACTATCGATCAAGGAGATCTTAAAAGATGACCGAAAACATGCATAGCTTGGCCACAAGTATTGAGTCAATTGTTTTAAGTGGCAGTTGTTTCCTTCTATATATTTAGAAGTTGTAGTGCCAGTTATGCTTAGCTTTTCCGCCTATGTAACGGGCTTAGATGCAAGAATCACTCACTTCCTATGTACTTAACCAGTTTTGGAGTAATATATTCACTTTACCCAAAGCAGAATTGGATAACCAATAAAACAAAAAGAATCAACTAAATTTTGATACAAGTATCAATCATGATCTCGGCTAAAATTTTCCAGTAAACCTGTCTAATGACAACATTTTTCGTATATCAGGTTATTCACAGCATAATGAGTCACTGTAATTCATACTATTCACTAATCACCAAATAATCATTAAGACCCCTTGACGGCATTCAAAATGGAGGAGGCATTCCTGATCCACCCATAGGAGGTGGCGGATTAAATCCTCCACCCTGCATAGGAGGAGGTGGAGCAGATTCTTCGCCCATAGGCGGAGGATTTTCGCCCATAGGTGGCGGAGGAGCAAATCCTCCACCCATAGGAGGTGGTGCAGGTAATGCAAGAGGCAGTAGTTGAGCATACATGTTCTGCAAAGTGACCAAAGCATGATCGTCAATGATGTGTATCAAATACTTAATTTGCATGACATGTAAAAGCGAAAGAAAGACGTACATGCTGCTTTACTATATCCTGTTCTTCATTTTCCTTGGCCTTAGTTTTCTCTTTGGCTTCTATGTTGTCCTTTTTTAGTTCATCGACTTTGCTCGTATATTCATGGGCGACCTGCAAAAATTAAAATGAAAAAAGGTAAGAAATCGATCACTTATTGTGCCAAGTAAAAAAAACGAATGAGAAGAAAAAGAAATGTGTTACATTACCTGACAAAAATATGGCACGGCAAGATCCCACATATTGTTCAACCAGACTAGCTTAAGAACAACAGCAAGAGTAATTAAATCATAGCAGACATATAGACAAGCAGAAAAGCATTCCTTCTTTCCCTAAAACGCAGTGCAACAGCAACTTTACCAAGGGCTCTATTCAAACATCAAATGTATATTTTGAATACAAACTGTTAAAATCACTAGAAAGGAAAAGTATTTACTTCGTCAATGAAATACTCAAGCAACTCTTCTGCTAGCTCACAGTCGCCAGATTGTGAGGCAGTCTCCATGGCGTCTTTGTAAACCTTGTCTTTCTTAGACAATGCAATAGACTGCTTCCATCTGCCTGCCTTTTTGTATATGTATGCAGCAACGCGTCTCATCTCAAGAAGCTCGTGCTTCTCAATCTGCAACAACAAGAACAATGTATAACATCATGATTGACATGATTGGAAACAAACCCGTCACAGGTACAAACTTACCTTCTGTGCGAGGCCAATCTGGTCAAAGTTATCATACAGATCAATAGATTCACGCAATCTATCATAGTCATCCTCCTCAACATATATCTCATTCAATGCCTCATTTACAGCAGATAAATTGTTGCTCTGAACCGCCACCATATATGGTTTCACAAGAAGAAGGTAGCCCGCCTGTAATTCGTAACAGATGAATCTCCATCATACATGATTGTACCAGTTGGAATGATGTGCATAGTCGCATAGAAGAAAGAGCAAAAAGCATTTGTAACTGTTGTTATAGTATTTACCTTTATGAAAAACAATTAAAATTGTATGTATCTAAATAAATAAAAAAAATTGAAAACTCAAACTCAAAGGAAAAGGGGGTACTAAGTTTTGGATATTTATAAAGCGGAGATTCATATAAGTATATGGTTTATAGAGTAAACCTGATTTTTACTCTATCATAAAAATAAATAAATAAAATAGCCATAGATATGTGCAAACCTTGCGCATAATGTCCACCACACGTGTATGGTCAACACGTAGTGCAAGGACATTAAGAACATCATTGATAAGATCAGGATGCTCTCGTAAGTAGAAGTGAACAGCCTTGTAATAAAGCTCAACATTGGCCACTTTAATTGCAATATCTTTAAACTGCATATGATCCCAAGCCTCGGGAGGATGATTCATGACTGTTGAGGCGGCATTATCAAACTCATCATACTGAATATATAAATAGGTAAGTTCCTTCCAGTGCTGCTGTTCATCACAAGCTCGGATCAGCTTTGGAATGTTAAGACGAGTTGAAAAGAGTTTGATATGCTCCATCAGCTTTTCATGACGGTATCTAGCATAAAGGACTCCTAATTCAGTGAAAATGCCCATGTGAGCACGTTCCAATCCTAGACCACTCTCCATAAGAGATATAAGCTCACTGAAACATCCTCTATTTTGATAATACTCGCTGACCTCTTCCAGATCATCCACCTGAAAATTTTATAAAGAACTTTAGGCATCAATTAAGAACAAAAAACCATAAAAAGTAAAGGTGGCAATTTCAACCCAATTATTAATGGCAGAATTCGGATTATGTTTTATCTCTAACATGTAAAATGAAGGTAGATAAAAGAAGCTAGGATAAACGGTCAAAGGTCACCCAAAGGGTAATTTAAATGCACAAAACCTCCTAACTCATTTCTTAACTAAAAAAAATAGGTTAGCATGAGTAATACAATTTTTTGTAATACAGAAACTGTTTATAAACAAATCTAAAACGAATTGGACAAAATGTGTTTCAAGTGACCCAACCCGGACCCGATTACTTTGCCACCTCACTTAAAGACTAAAAGACTCTTCATCAGCAATCCATTAGGTAATAGAAGATTACATAATATTATTACCTGCACAATGATATTCAGACCACATATCTGTGCCAATCTAAACTCCTCAGCGTCAACACAGACAAAGCAAACTTCTTTCCATGTCTTTGCGGTATTTGCCTTACGAGCAGCATCAACAGCCCCTTGAAATTGTTGCAGCCTAACAAGCGTGACCGCAAGCTTGGCCCAGTTAGAAATGAAAGCATATATTATCTTTGCAGCTTCATACAATGATTCATCAAACAAACGATCACCAACATTATGAAGGTTAGCTACGTTTGGCATGAGAATGAACTCCTCAATTTCACTTAGAGTGTCAGTCTTTGCATAAACATAAATAAGCTCACTGTCCACTTTAGGCTCTTTGATCTTCTGCCTAACCATCAACAAATACTTAACCAAATCATGATAACAATCACTATCCTCAGCAGCACGAATAACATCCAAGAAATGAGTAGCATCTTCAGCATGCATGAATGACTCTATTGCATCACTAACTAATCCATCCCTAAGCTGAGCTTTCGCCACCTGGCTCCATACGGTATCTTCCTCAACATGGTATGCGAACTCCACAGCCCGTGGAATACTTTGGATATCATCCAACAATACATTGACTGCTTGAACATGTAAGTTAAATTTCTTGAATATAGCAAATGCTTCTTCATATAATTGTGCTTCTACTGCAACCTCTCCAACAGGAGGCCCGTCAAAGTTATCTAATCTGTTAATGTAATCCATAACTCGGGATGGATCAGCCTTAATGGCTGTCAATATAAGCAGGTTTTGCAGATTGAAATTACCGCTAAAAGCAGATTTTTGAAGAACAATCTTTTCTAGAAGCTCGATTAGTTCATGAGGAAGATCAGCAGTCATAAAAGCTTTAACAGCAGCAGAAACCTGTTCAGGGCTTTTGCTACCTGGTAAAGCAGTTGAGACAACTTGATCAATGAGTTGTCTTCTGTATTCATTCTCGGGGTTAAGAACCTTCTCCCAGAGATCACCATCCATTCTCTCAACAACATATCTAGAGAAAACTTAAATATTAGTAAAAAATATATATAAAAATGTTACTTATAAATTTGTTGAAGAACATGAGCTTACTTGGCTTGCAACTTAAAGAGAGAATTCTTGCTTGTTACACTGATAAGTTCTTCATCACATAGCCCTTTAGTGTATGCAAAAACTGCAAGTGTGGGATCACGGTTCTCGCAGTACTTCCCAACAACTCGTGGATCATAATACGGATTAGTTTCGAGGAAGTGTTGGGGATTTTTATTGCTTTCTATGATAATTTTACCCAAAGCATTGTGCACATGGACATCCTGGCTTCCTTCACTCACAAGATGCTCCAAAAACTGAGTAAGCAACCAAAGGCGGTTCCTGATAGAAACAAGCAAAAGATAAATAGAATGAACATATAAGATTAAAAGGATTAAGCAAAGTACTAAACAAACCTCTTTTCACACTCATCCACAAGAGGCTCAACGGGAAGCAAAGAACGGACTGATATAATTAATCCTTTAATGAAATCCTCGGGGCATTCATCATCCAGAAGCTGTCCAACAACTAAAGGCGCGTTCCCTGGGTTGACCTTTTGAACATAACCTTCAATATACCGCAGCATGTTGTTGGTATAAAGGTAGTGAGTGAGGTCACGGACAAAGCCAAAGCGGTCACACACATTAATTAACGGCCTTGCATCAGGAAGCTTAGCTTCCATTAGAAGATTCTTGGTTTTTTCAGCATCATAGAAATTTGATTCTCTTGTTACACGCTCGACCTCCTTAATCTGTCCTGTTTTGGCAGCTGCCTCAATGTACTTGAAGTGGATTTCAGGATCCTCGCTACAACAACAAGCACAACTCAGTGTGAGAAAAAAAAACATGACACGAGGCATTAACACATCATAAGTAACCAACTTACCTGGAGCTCAAATACGATCCCAAGAAGAAGTAAATGCCTTCATAGGATTTAAATTGCTCAAATAGTTGAATACAAGCATCAACACCCAGCTGCTCGCAATATTCTTTGGCAACCTACAGTCAAAAATTCAGCAAAGTGAATCGTAAAGAATTAGATGTGACCATTTCGACCCATTTTCTTACGAATGGGTTGATTTAGGGCATGTTTTATCCTAGACGGGTCAAGCAGGACAAATCAGAAAACTTAGCTAAAAATGAAACCGCTTTGAAGTCTCGCAAAGAGTTATTAATGAATACAACCTCTAAAATCGCTAAAATGAAACCGGAAGATAAATGTTCAGATCGAATGAACTTTACCTGCACTATAATCTGAAGGTTTCCTCTCACATTGACCATCAAAAGATCTCTCATGCACTCCAGTGCCCATTTCTGAGAGAGTGTCCCAAAGAATTCTACCAGAGACTGAAGCCAGAAGATAATTAGTTAAATTAAGGTAGATCTTATAATGTGGCATACACAAAGTCCAGTAATATAATAAAAAGACTGAAATACCTGTGGCTCGATTGCGTTAGTGTTCAGAATGACGCGTTTGATATCCGGCAGTTCACTATAGTGCTGCAAAACAAAATAGAAGTGTTCGTCATGCAAATGACACATCTCCGCAGTGTAAACAAATTTCTGTAGAATAGCCAACCTGAAGGGCTCGAACATAGAGACCTGCTTTCTCACATAGTTGCGCGATACGAGCTCGGTCATAGTGGCTGAACATGCCATTTGCTAATATGGCATCAGCAACATTAGGGAAAGTTACTAAGTTTACTTCAAGAACCTTCGTTTGCAGGTGAGCATGTTCTGGTATATTGGGCTTAAGGACGTCCAAAAGGAAGGCTGTCGCCTCACGTATCAAGTTCCTCTGAAGAGATGAAATGAAAGAAAACATTGGAAAATGGTTAAATTTAGGATCTAGCCAATTGCATGTTTCACTGACAGTGACATCACATGAGCAGTCACGAAAAGCGGAGACATATAGTAATTAATTTAGACATTTTAGTTATGACATGTCACTAGTAAGATGATCAGACCTGAAGGAAAAGATCTGTTATTGTGTTGTAATCAACTGGACAACCTCCCTCCATTTGAGCCATCATTAAAGCAAAATTAACAGCTCCCTGTGAACACAAAACAAGTTTATCTTACTATCTATAAAGAAAGATTAAGTTGACAGATTAGTAAAATTACAGATAATGTTTCCCGCATATTTTTGACATATATATGTCAACTGGTTGAAACTAAAAAAGAAACCGTTATTTACTAATAAGGTTAAGTACCTGTGGATCTGAACGAAGAATGGTTTGCAAAAGAAACAAATAGTCAGGTGCATATCCAACCTGCACCAATTCAAATATTATTTCACAAGGACTTATGGCAAATCTAACACTAAAGATCTTTCAAAAAATGTTGGACCTACCTGCTTCGAATAAATCAAGATTTTATCGAACTCTCTTCGCTCGGCAAAAGCTGCAACAACTTTTGGGGTGGCTCTCGCTTTCATGTAGATTTTTAATGCAAGATCAATATCCAGCGTCTATAAGAAAAGAAAAAAAGGAATTTAGATGTGATATATAGATTATATACAGCATGAGATCATGAAAAGTTAAAAACTTTAAAACTTCTTTCAACCTTCACGAGGTCTCCAAGCTCCTCGCTACATTCCAATTTGTCTTCAGCCAACCAATTCTCCAAAAGATTCTTCCTATTCTGATTGACAACTAAGCGAGATAGTTCCAATGATTCAAATGCATTGAGCTTTCCATTGAAAATAAGGGTCCCAAAGTACTGTAACAGCGGTGGTGTCTGTCCAGCTTGTACCGGTACACTCTGCAATGATATGCATATAGTTATTAAGTTCAAACAATTATACAAATTCTAATCATGTAAATATCTCTTGCGGTTAATGTAGTGGATACCTGAAATTTGGCAATTATATCTGGGGTACGAAGAATGCCTTGAGGAGATTCTGCAGCAAGCTCAGCAGCCTCTTTGTACTTTGTTTGAGCAAACAGCTCTTGGAAACGTTGTACAACCTGAATAAACTTAATATTATTAATGTTTGTTTTAAATAAAAAACACTACTGGATATAATTCTGAATGCTAATCGGTATCATCTTATGATCCTACATTCATGTTATTAAAATTGCAGATGCAACATTCCCAAAGATCTCTAAATAAGCTAATTCTATAATATTCACCGGTTTCGGATGAACAGATTTACAAATACACAAATAATGTTACTGTATTTTGCAACCCATACATGGCTTCCTAATAATGTTTATATATGACAAATGATGCTAACGTATCAAGACTAGAAAAACTGTGAATGGGGAAGAGCGCATGTGAAGGTAGAAATAATGTTGTAGAACGAGGTAGTTTAATAGCTTGTGATGTTTTACTGTGGATATTTGAATTCTGATGCCAAACCAATACTCCAAACTACTTACTGAACTTTATCAACATGAGAAAATTTTGAAATTGTAGTTGTCTCTTCAATTTTTTATTCAAATGACTGGCATAACGAAAAGAAACTCACCAAATTCTCTGCACCAGGTAGGTTTCCTCTTTTTGCGAGACTGAGAGCAAGCTCCAGGTTGTTTAACTGCACCAATACATCAAGTTAATTAGGATACAAAATGAAGAGAGATAGCATGTTGATCACGTGAAAAAGTAACTTTAAGAACTTACTTGTCCACTGACAAAAGGCACAATTGCTGACTCGTTTACAGTGGCAAGTAAGACCTGACCACGTCTGTTGACAGCATAAAATCCCCCAACTGAGGAAGCTTCACATGTCAGAAAAATAGGATCTGAACTAATTCTATTCCTATAAACTGCAGTTGCTGTTTCAAGATCATATACGAATAGAAGCCCGCTCTTGGTGATTACATTAATCAAACCATACTTGTGAGATATCTGTAGATTCAAAAATAAGTATGCATCAAATAATACAAATATTAATAAAACAAGTGTTTCAAATAAACAAATATATATAGAAAATGAACTACCTGCATGCCAACTGGAAAATCGTCTGCAAAATCTGGAGGGAAGAAAAGGTCTGCTTGTTTCTTGGTAAAAGAAGGTATTCCTGCATTATATTTGCAATAGAAAAAGTAGAACATTAGAGATATGCATAAGACGACGCAAAAAAGAAGTAAAAAGTCCACAACTATGTGTGTCTACGGTTACTTTCAACTGCAGTACACCTTCTAAAAGTATATTTGAATAGCTTTTAGCCATGTATTAAGCCACAAACTATATACATCTAAAGATTTGTTGAGAAATAAATACAAAAACTTAATATTTTTAAATACAAGTTTTCAACCGAACCGGTTCATGTAATTCAGTTGTGGAAGTCAAATATAATTTATCAGACCTTTTAGTTCATAGACCATGTTTTTTCTTTGCAGGATGAGCATAAAAACACATGCCAATATAGAGCAATAATATGAGTGAGAAGAATAAAACCTGGCCGGGCACCAAGCTCAATGACATGCAGCTTTGATGTAATATTTCCAGCATTAAAGCTTTTGGTTGCAAAACAAATTAGAATAGAAGGATTCTCGTTGCCAGGGACCTGTTTAACATGTATAAAGATATAATCACTTTTATACCACAAGCAAAAATGTATATGTTTTCTTTAGTTAAAGTATAAGGGAAAGATGACTACTTTGTAAGAGGCAAATGATGCTGCATGTGCTTCAAGAGCTTGACTTCGCTGCTGATCAACAGAATAAAGCTGCATATTTCCTTTGACTAGTTGAGGTCTCTGCCAAAATAAAAAATAAAAATAAAAATCAGCAATAAAAATCTAAAAACGAAAATAACGATCAACATTGCATTAACCAATAACAATAAAAGAATCTGTATAAATAATTTAACTAAGTTTTGAAACATTTTCCCAAAGAGTATAAATTAGTTCTGCGTAAACAAACTGAAGTTCTTACAAGAACGCGGCACCATAAAGGATAACAAGGATATGACACAATACCAAGAATCAATACATGATATACTGCTAAACACTTATATAAGTTTTAAAACATATATAAAGGCCATGAAAACAGAAAGGAAATCCAATGCAGTCCATACAAAATTGGTTATTTTTCGATTATCAGTAATTTTTAAAAAAGCTTCTGAGAGCTTTCTCCCATAGGATCAACGAGCTCTTCTAAATTCTCTCAAACCTGTAACTACATTGACCAATTGAAGTTCTAATTAACCAGCTACTCCTATGAGCAACCCACACAAGCATCCATCTATATATCCACACGCGGTACTTGCATTTAAACATGCATACAGCATAAAATTCAGCCCATGGAAGTTCTAATTTCAGTTAGAAATAAGCACTTGCAGAAACTACAGTAAACCACTAAATGAAATATAACAACCAATGATAGAAAAGCTGTATATAATCAAGTAATTATAGACCATAAAAAAGCCACCAGCACCATATTAGCATAACAATGAAAACGAAGCAACACAAGCAAGTGGGACGGAGGGAGTATTTGTAATAACTAACTAACTAAGCTTGATGCTAAACAAGAGGCCACCTATACTATGAAAAATGAATTACACAAGGATCACTGGATCAAAAGTAAATGTTGAGTTTGGTATCCGAATTACGTTAGGATAAAATCATAAAAAGAACTTTAAGAATGTTCACTTAAGTAAAGAGTAGCAACAAACCTCTGCTGAGCCAGGGGCAATTCCAATCAACACTAGCCATTTCTCGGATGGATCACATTTGTAATTAATAATCTGATTGTTTGATAAACTGCCTGTTCTATCAAACATCTTCACAGGTTCAGAATCACCTATAAGAAAAATGAGTAAACATCGATATGAGAAATATGGCCTTGTGTTTACACGCCAAAAGACATAAAGAAGGCAATGTACCCTCAAGTGACCAATGATACACTGATGTCTGGGTTACTATGCCCAACGTCTTAGGGCTAACCCACTTGCAAAACACAACCTGAAGAGGACATGTGAACAAGTCAAATAAAACATCAAATATGAGCAAACGAAACGGAAAAGCAGCATAGTATTTTTAGTAAAAGTTACAAACCTGCTCAGGCATCTGATGAGACTTTATTTTGGCTTTCATCTCAATATTAAATATCTGTAAATGATCATGCGTAGTCCCAGGGAGTTGAGCTACATGAAGATCATACCATAAATTAGCTACATGACAAAATTAGCCTCAGTTTTCTTTACAGCGTTGCTATGAGTAAAGAGATTTAAAGCAACCCCATGCTGCCGTAGTATAAATAAAGTTCAGGTTCAAATTTAAAGAGGTGGAGATATAACTACAATAATCGGATATAACTGATCGAGTTGTTTAGCACTATGCCTTGCAGTTCTAAGACGTTGCATATAGTCTTAAATACTTGTTTTAAGATACAGGCCGGTTAGGGTAATAAGGCATAAAAGTATACTAAAGCGTTATAGTTCTCCATGCATTTCATTAAATACTTAACACATGTTCTGCCCCATTAATTTTAAGAGCTAGAAAGAGCAATGACCATGGTATTCAAATTTTCAATTTGCATGCTAACATATGCCAAGCACTTATTATACAAGAAAGTTCAACATGATGTAAGGTATATCAACATGTTCTAACCAACAAAATAATAAATCCGTACCTTTTAAAGCCACAATCGGCGAATTGGGATTCATAAGAGCTGAATCTGCAATGATAGGCCTTCTCAATGGCTGCATTGGCATACTCATATCGATAATCACCACACTGTTTTGAGGAGACGTTTCACGAACACATATATACTTATCTGACTCCATCGTAACATTCGTAAATATAATGAACTGTGGGTTGATCCCTAAACTCGGCAACTGCAACAACAATAACACGCAATTGAAGGCCAAAACTAAAACGTGCAAACAAGATCACTATAAACTCCACGTATAACTCATAGGATTTCTTAAACCTCGCAAAGAATGGTCTCACAGATTCATCTTCTTTTTTAGTGCTTTACTAATAATAGTTGCAAGCAAAATATTTACCGAGTGTGGCGACCAAACAGAAAATATACATAAAGTCCTTTTGTAACTTAAATTATTTTGGCATTACAAAAAAAGATCCTGCGTATGCAAAGCCGGGTTGGTTAAAAAAACTGGTAAAGTATAAAGGAAAATTGATCATGCTACATACTTTTAGTCCACTTAAAATTATTGTCGAGCAAAAGCTATCAAAAGCAATCACCAACAAACTAAACCCTAAAAACTGTCAATCCAACAAATTCACTGTATTCAACTTTTCTAAGTGCGTTACAGACTATCGTATCCATAACATAACTAAACTTCCGATACCAATATTCCAATACTAACCATGACTCCATTAATCGAACAAACATAAGCAATACACTAGCAATCTGCAATCACCTATAAAACTAACTCGTTTATTTAGGTCGTTCACATATAACTTATCATCATTCAAACAATCCTCATAATAAGTTAAAAAAACGTGCAAGTACAACAATATTTATAAGTCCGTTAATCAATACAACAGCCAATAATATGTTCATGCAGTTGCGAAAACGTACTATACAAGTGTATACAATAAACGTAGGGTTTTTGAAACAGAACAACAAGCATATATACCGTGAATGCCTCCTTCATGATAACTGGAGCACTAGTGGATGTCATCATGGCGAACGTTTATGAACGGAATATGAAACTGTTATAAAACTGTGAGAGATATAGTTAACCAGAGTTGAAAGTATGTGTTAAGTTAAAAGAGCATATATACTTGTTACGAGTCTATTTTTTAGGGTAAGCGTTATGATATATAGATAAATATCTTGTGAGTTTTTTAACAGATATATGAAAATAACTTCTATAGTTAATCTTGTTAATTAATTAAGATATTCGGTAGTGATATAAAACTTAGGAATTAAGAAAGAAATTATATACGTATTTACGTTTGCGTACTATTTTTATATGCAAAGCACGTTGGCATAAAATTATGTTTATGAGGGAAAAAAGCTAGGCGTGGTGTGTAAATGACACATGAAATTCTAAAGAATCGAACAATACGCTGCTTTATATATATTTTTTTAATACTATTGTCGCGAGATGTACCTCTTGTCGTGTACATTACAAATGGAATGGTATGTTCTAATGGTTTATTGGTTACTTTAAGAAAAGTGAAAAATAAATAAAAATCTACCATATATCGGTGATTGTGTATCTTTAGTATTAACGACGCGGGTCTTCATCACGTACAAAATTACTGGCGGAGTCAGGATTTGAAATTAAAGGAGATCGAATTTAACGTAAAAATTATAACAATAAATATCGGTCCAAATATGAATCTATATTTCTTAACTCATGATTTAACTTAACACCACAAATAAGTAGGAACTAGACTAAATTAGAAAAGAATAACTTGAGAAGTAAATTTATATTAATGTAATATCTAATTGTTAAATTATTTGAAATTTCAATGGGAATAAGAGGGGCTAATTGCAAATATTGAAATTAGCTTTAAGCTATATATATGACTAATGAATAAAGTAAGCTGATTAGGGGTGACTCAACATCCACTAGTCACCTTACTAGCTCCGCCCTGACAATACATATTGATGTAAAGCATTATCTCCAGCGAACACAAAATGCACAAAACATATCCTACATCATAAGTTGGATGAGTTTAGCCTCCATTCCACAATCTAAACCAATCCTAAACCAATAGAGCCTAAGCATCCAACCTACAATATTGTAAACAGGCCGCCCAAATGATTACATAATCGTTGTCGAAGCATCCCTTCGACAATAATCACCCATGTGCAAGGATTGGGATTTATTGATTATGATCGTGTCTCAAACCTCCAACCTAACTGAGACACGTGACACAACCTAAAAGGTCTACCTATAAATACAAATGTCACCACCTCATTTTAATTATCTCCTATTTTCTCTCTCTACAATTATTCCAATATATTTTGGTGATTGATTCTGATGTGGCCCTCTCATTCCGGCTAATGTATTGTATTATCTTCTTTTCTCGTGTGTTTCTATAAAGGGGTCTAGTTACATACCAAAGATGAAATAAAGCTAAAAAATAAAATAATAAAATAAAATAGTGGCGGAATAATAACTTTTACTCCTTTGCCGATGACATTAAAAAAAACCCCAAAAAGTGTTCTATTGCTTGAATGAAATGCCTGTGAAACCAAGTCGCTCTCAAATTGCATTCTTTGTTCTCGATTTATTTATAAGGGCTTAAGAAAGATTGAGGGATGTGCATATGTATGTCTTAAAGTATTCAGTTTTCTTGAGATCCAACATAAGGTAATGATATTCTAAAGCTATTTTTTTCTTTAGTTTTGAGATTTTATAAATAGATGTAATCTACATTACAAAGATTAAATTTTTCATAAAATTTATTAGAATTAAGATCTCCACTGCAATCTATACTCCTTAGCCATTAATCATTTGTGCGTTTATTTGTTCATGGTGCATATTCATGTTTATCACAATCATCATTTTCTCTATAAATGGTGGCATATAAACTTTGTGAGTGCTCATATATCTATCTCATATTTATATGGATGTTTGCAATCTTCTTAAAAAATTATATTGGGAGTTTAACTTTGCAGGTGATTTCATCCAATTCTTATTTATGCAGGCCAAATATGAGACCGTGGAATAAATATGCGGCATAGTAAGAAAACAACTTGCTCTAAAAGATGACATTTTAGTTACTTTAGAATCAAAGTTCTCTTCACTAGGAACTGATTCACTTGAGACGGTACTCTAAGCATCTATTGAAAGTTTTATTTGTGGTCTTTTCTTAAGCAATAATCAGTACACTATTTTGTTCAATATCGTATTGATTCGTTTGCATGATACTTGTGATTCGCGGGAAGAGTTAATTGTCAAATTAGTTAATGCAGAACTAACTGAAATTCCTTAATATAATAATTTCTGCCATAAGCTAAAAAACTAAAGGTTTCTATTTCGATCTACTTATATATGAATTGGCTTGGTTGTGTTTTATCATTATAAATGATAGAATCCACCTGGCTAAAATAGTGTAGATGCAAGATATGTATAAGAGGAGTGGATGCAATATGTGTAAACAAATGCTACTAGAAAGCAACAAATGCTATTGTTAAACAACACATCCATATGCTAAGTAGCCCTGTGAAAGATTAGTGTAAAAAATGTTGGATTGTTACCTTATAAGAGAAAAATGCTGCAATGTTCCTGCTATCATCATTTTAAAATGATGATCAATTGACAATTTGCTTTGGTAAGCTAATAATTTGAGTTGATAACCATTTATGTTTGAAAGCCATTATTGCTCTATTCATTTGTTTTCCGATTCTCCATTCACATATGCATTTTAACATAGTTGTTTGTGATTTGGTTTTCTTGTCATTTTTTTCTTAGGAGTATTTGGGATTCACTTAATAGTTAAGTTTTTGGTGACTTTACAAAATTTATGGGTGTTTTATTTAGGTTTATGCTTTTATGAAATCAGTTGTGGAATGGATGCATCAGAGTTTGCGGTTATTGGGGCATGATTAGCTTATCTTTAACGGTAATGTAAAGATTTCTACCAGCACAGCATGGTATATTTTCATATTACAATTATTTGTTCTTTGATTTTTTATTTTTTTTTGAACGGAAAATATACATAGATAAAAGAACTTCTAGTAAGGCACTAGAAGCCAGAGTACAATTACAATCTAGAAAGAACCAAAGCAACAAAATCTAGATTCTACCCGAGACTTTAACTGCGAGATCAGCAAAAAGGATGAAAAAACTCTTGCCGATTACAGCGAACCAAGACAAGAGAAAAATCCTCACCCACGGAGACCGAGCCACCGGTTTTCACTCCGGGGTGTTTTTTATGCCGACCCAAACAAGCCCCGGGAAAAAAACAAGGGTTAATATACAAAGAAGTTACTAAACTTTCAAAAAAAATTGTCCTAAGTCACTAATGTTTAACTTCTGTCATCTAAGTTACTCAACTTCACGGGTTTATCACATATGTTACTCAACCTTTTGATAGATAACTCCAAAGTCACTCCAAGGAAGGGCAACTGGTTGTTAGCAATTACCACTTGTCCACGTAGATCTGTCACGTAGACCTTGTCCACGTAGACTTGTCTACGTTGGAAAACCACTAAAAATCCCCTTTTATACCCAACACACCAATACTTCATCATCTTCATAAAAAAATTAGGGTTTCAAACCTATTTTTCCAAAACCCCCGTACTTCATCCTCTTCCAAGTTTACAATGGCCAATCTTTGTGGTTGTGGTGAACTAGCAAAATGTCATACCTCTTTGACACAAACCAACCAGGGAAGAAGATTTCTTGGTTGCCCAAATTTCATGGATCCCACAAGAAACTATAATTATTTCATATGGGTTGATGTGGCATTACCAAATTTTTGGTATCAAGCAAGGATCACATTGTTCAACAGAACAATCAAAACTCTCGAACTTCCTTCTAAAATAGAGTCTTGATTGCGTTGATTGTTAGGATCTTTCTTATCAGGTTTGTTTAGGATGATCTGGTAATGATGTTTAAGGTGGTATTAAGTTGTCTTTTGGAGATGTATGTTAGTTAGAATGGATGTAATGAACTCATATGATGTATGTTAGTTAGAATGGTATTTTGTAATGTAATTTCTATGTTTTAATGGTTGTGTCTGTGTATTAGATTTACATTATGAATACTAGCTTATACAAAAGATGTAACAAAACATAAAAGGTGAGTAGGGGCAGATAGACTGCAAAGGTTAACTAGTGATAATGGCAGATATACAAAACAGCCTAATATCATTCATTAAGTTATACCCCAATTACATTTTAGTCAGTTGTACAACATGTTGTCAATGGCAGATATACAAAAGAGGGGCAGATAGACTGCAAAGGTTAAAGTTGAACCAACCTACTACATGTTAACAAGTTTATAGACTAGTGATAGTGGCAGATATACAAAACAGCCTAATAAATGGCTAGCCATTTTAAGTTGAACCAAACATCTATTCAAGTGAGATGGCATCATCTTCAGTCAATCCTGGTCCAGGTGATGGTGGCCTATTGAACAAGAGCTGCTTGATCCTTTTCTAATTCCTGATGCAGGTTTTACTGACCAGGTTTTAATATTTATAATGTCTCGTTATACCTATTGTCTACCCTAATGCACTAACGGGCAGTGTACCCGGTCGTGTGTAGTGTAGTATTCGGTAAAACCGAGGTCGTCCCAAGAGCTATGCGTGTTGGATAATTACTAAGTCTAGGTGTCACAGATTTTAATATGATTTCGATAAGGAATTAACTAATTAAAGCAGATAAAAGCATATGAAGGTAAAGGTGTAATCAATAGAGGTGAGTGGTGCTAACCTAGTTAATCATCCTAACCAGTAATGTCTACGTCTAATTACTTCCAATTACTTCAGGTGGGGTCAAAATCGAGAGGACAACATTTGGACAATTCGCCTAACCTTTCAAAGAAAGATGCCACCACCGGAGAAGTCGGTGTCCCCTCATAAGTCCAGTTGTTCTGGTCCCTAAGCCGAGTCATTAAGTACCGCTACATGTTAGACTTATAATAGTGAGTGCCAGTTAGCGACAAACACTCACCCCTAATTCTTAAGTTCATCCAAATGGTAGGTGATCGGTTGGTCAAATCGCACAAGTAGAAAGGGTCGTCGGTTGGTCATATCTTACCCTTCCGTCTCGGTCTACTCACTTAGGGTCGGTTGGTCATATCTCCTAAGCAACTAGCCTCTACCGCCATTCAAAACTACCGAAACAAGGGTAGCTACCAATAAACTATGCATGCATACACTTAGAAATAATTATACGGAGTAATATAAACGCAAACAAAACAATTAAGGAATCATAACTAGGCCGGCACCAAGAGGTGCTTAGCAGCTCATATTAACCATACAAATCAATTCAATATTCAATGTTACGAAATACATGAATCGAAAGTAAAGAAAAGATAAAATGCTAATGCTTATCGTAGGGAGTGATTTCTCCTCGAGACACTCCATGACGCTCCTCTAGACACGCTTTGGCTTCTTCCCACGTTCTTTGGGTGTGGTGTGTGAAAATGGGATGCTTTGAAATCTTGGAAATCATGGGGTATTTATAGGCGGATCCGGTTCTACAGAACCAATAAAATAATAACGCCAGTAATCCTCTATTTCTTCGTAATTTGCACTAGATCTGCTGGTTCTGGCGTAACCTTAGAAGTAGTTACTGTATCTTCAATAATTCTTGGTTACGCCGTAGTTTAAGCAAGAGTTACGGCGTAGTTATCGGTGGCGCGAAACCTCATTTGACCTAATATAGTTACGTCGTAATCTTTTGGGATAGTTACGCCGTAATCTTCTAATGAGTTGGCTTTCTGAGTCACGCTTTAGTTACGGCGTAATGTGAGAGATGAGTTACGCCGTAACTTCTTCAAAGTGAGCATACTCTGATAAATCTTTGATAATTCTCCAATTCCGCGTCTCTTTAGCTCTAATGTTCGTAATTTACCTGAAAGTGGAAAATAATGGAAAAAAAAAGCGTAAATCCATATAAATGATATAAATTACAAGCATTATCAGGGAAATTGACACTTAATATTCAGGATTATTTGATGTTATCAATTCCCTTCTTTTCTGCACTGGTTCTTTCTGCACTAGTGACTTATGCACTGGTTCTTTCTGCACTGATGCACTTCTCCTTTAAGCCATATTCCTTTCATATTGTTCATTTCTTCTAATCAGTGGTTCCAACATTGGTTCTTGTAACACAACAGGTTCTTGTCTTTCAGCATGGATTCTCACATCCTCTGGTGTTATTCCAAGTGGCCAAGCTGGTCTTGGTAAGCCCATAGCATTCTATAAAACAAGTTACATTAATAAACTTAATAAAGCTAACAGGTAAAAATACAAGACACTTACAATACTTACTCCTAACTGGATCCCAAGAAACACATTATAATCAGCATCCTCTATGTCACTTTCACTATCAGAATTATTTTGTTCAGTTGTGGTGTCATTTATATCAAACTCAGAATGAGAGGCATATATATGCAAGACATGATCATTATCAATACCACATTGAACACAAGCATCAAAGTCATCCTTACATTTTAAGGGTTTCAATCATAAGTGAAAATCTAAGCCATGCACCAAATAAAACAAAGACTTCACTTCACCAGTACATTCAGTTTCCAAATAATTAACAAAACATATCAAGTCTAATGAATGAAGATCAACATTTGGAATTTCACTAAGAATTTCATAGTCATAAGAAAGAGGGTCTCTTACAAATACACTACCACGATGGTATTTTATCAAAAAAGTGGATCATGTTGCCATCTGAAACATGATCAAACAAGAAAAATCGTTAATTTCAAAAAACCCTAATTTTACACAAAAACCCTAATTTTACAAATCAAATAAAAAAGTATAATCAGACAGTAAAAGTTACCTTTTTGGAGAAGATGACAACTGTAATCGAACCCAATTTTGATTACCACAATTTAGATTCTTGGGAAAAAGGATTTGGATATTGGGATCGTTTAACTAAGTTAAAGATATTAGTGTGTGTTAGGTTTGTGTGTGGATATTGGGATCACTAAAGAATCCTGTTAATATATTAGAGAAATAAAATATTTGTTATCCACGTAAGCATATAACCGGTTACAATAGGTTACAAAAGACTTGGTATCCAATATAACCGGTTCTATTAAGTTGAGTAACTTAGATGACAGAAGTTAAACATTAGTGACTTAGGAAAAAAAAAATTGAAAGTTTAGTAACTTCTTTGTATATTAACCCAAAAAACAAAGTAAAAAAAACCTAAACAAAACGGCTAAAGCTCGAAACTCCCGGTAGAGGAAAGCAAGAAACAACTCCGGGGTGTTCTTTGAATATGTTAATGCCTAAGGTATTTATTTTTGTGCATGTGGAGCTCAGTGTTTTGAAAGGCTCAAGGCGCACTAAGGCGCGAAGGGGACCAAAGAGCCTCGAGGCGAGGCGCATACCAAGGCGCGGGATTCATGAATATGAGGCGCACTAAATACATTAAGTTTTTTTTTAATAATATATGTGACCATTTATGTAGCTTAAATAACACAAAATAACATTAAATACTTAATACATGACACATATAGCCATTATAAAGATTAAAATGGATCAGTTGTCACTTATCAAATGGATCAACTCTTTGGCTCGATGAACTACATATAGATTAAAATCCATATCAGACTAAATATGCTTGTGTCCTACACTTGCAGACTTACATCTAACAAAGTTCACAATTTAACCCAAATATCAAGCAAGCAACATATTAATATTCAAGGCATGATGCAAATCATACAAATACTCACCCTATGATGTGATGCTTGAAAATAAAATAAACTTATGACGTTATTTACAAATCAATAAAATAAACAATCAATAAAAATCAGTTCAAGATATACACTTATGACGTGAGAGAGATTACATATTTGTAAAATGATCAGAATCTATAGTTACCCACTTGATTGTGTGTTTTAGTTCTTTTCCAAATTAGGGTTATTAGATATAACTTAAAATGCTCATGTATATAAGTTATAAGGCCCATGTATCTTATCTTAATATTTAGAAAACAACCCCAAAACCTGTTACATCTCTGAGGCGCAAAAATCCCCAAGGCGCAAAAAGCTCCAAGGCGCTGCGCTTTTTATGGGATTCATGCATGTCGTGAGCCTCGATCCGAAAAAAATCCCTAGAGCTTGAGCCTTGAGCGAGGCGCGCTTTTTAAAACTATGGTGGAGCTGTATAATAGAACATATAAGTGATTTTTAACCCGTTAAATGATGTGTCAATTTGGGTTTCGTTTTATTTATAACATGTCAAATTCACATAGAAAAATTTAGCTCAAAAGGAACTCTTAAATTAGGGTTGATATTCTTCTTAAATGTATTCTAATGATTACAATGGTGGCAGATCAAATTCGTATATTGGGACTTGGAGACATGGCAGTGATCCAAACAGTGTTATTGAACTGAAATGTTTTTATAAACTTTATTTTCCTGAAATCATCGAGCTGTTTAGGAATATTTTAATTAGCATTATTTTTAATAATTAGGAGATAATAGTCACACCTTTTAGTATTACAGTGGTTTTCAGATTATAAGGATCAATCTTTATGAAAATTCTGAGACCCTTTCTGAAGCGATTAAGAGCACACACAGATAACTTATGTTTTAGCAAGAAAAGTTTAAATGGAATTTTTGTTTTTGTTTTAGAAATATGTAAAAAGCTAATATGATGTGTTTGCAATATCTGGAATGGTGGAGCAGGCAAGAAGTGTTTCTAAGAGCATAAGCCAGTATACAACCTAATGATGTTCTCTTTTTTCCTTATGTTCCACCATCGTCATTATTTATTGTTCTTGCAGCTCTACTGAGTTGATCGATCAACAACTTGATATTGGTGAATATGCAACAGATACCATAGCTTCACCAAAGGCGGTTGGTCGATTGTAGTCTGAGAGCTCAAGAATCACCCGAATAGAATTTTCTCACTATGTAAAATAACTCGGAGCTCAACTTCATATTGGTGAATACACATCGGATATCATAGCTTCACAAAACAAGTTCTGGTAAAAGTGAGTAATGTGAATAGTAATAAAACATAAAAAAAATAGAAAAATAGACTACATTTTTGGTCCAGTGCGATCTGGATAAATACAGTAATATAATGTGTGTTTCTGGTCCAACAATGAAGAACAGTCCTACACTAAATTTATCCCAGGATCACCTCAAGAACAACTCTAAGATGTCATAATGTTGAGACTTTAGAGTATTATAACCGAGTTCGATCCAGTCAATAATTTCGTTTTTCCTACAATCTAAGAAATGCAAGTCAACTTCCCGATCCATGATTAGCTATGGAACTTCTTTTTTGTTCTTGCATGTAATTATATCTTCTGAAAATACACTCTAAAATTTATAATATATCTGTTTTGCAATATTTTTGTTCCTACAATCTATACATCTTTCCTGCTTTTGGCATTAGTCCTGGTCCTTGACATCTTGCACCTCTTATTTGAAACTTCGAACAGACTGTAAAATGTAACATATTCTTTGGGTGTTTGAGTTACCTTTTGGTGGTGACGTGGTGCTAGCATTAGTATCAAAACATAGTTAGGTCTCTCACAATTTCTTCTTTTCTTTTCCCTATTTGAATGCATAGTGTCATTGTTCACTTTTAGACTTTTAGTAAGCCGCTGAAACACAATAATCAGATACACAGTTGTCTTGAGTGTTTGGAAATTCTACTAATCTAAAGATTTATAAGTTAAGATAATTGGCGTCAAAAAAATATTATGAATAAGCAACTCACATAATGCTTCTTTGACCCTCATATAAGTAAGTAGAGTCAACACATGTTAGGGCTTTTGAGGAATATGTATATTCATAAAATTGTTTAGGGTTTATCTCCAAGTAATTTAAAAAAAAAAAAAAAAAAAAAAAAAAAAAGTAAACGGGACACTGGACGTAACCAACGTAAATGTTTTTGGTTTTACGTTTTAAATATACACGTAACATGTTTTATGCCATTTTATTTTCATATATTATCAATCACAAACATTTTTATTTACAGTTCTTATTTTTTTAACTTATTAGGTGCTCAAAAAATCAACATTGGTTTATCACTTCATTAACACTCGTTACATACATTTGCTTTCAAGACCATCAATATTGGAGGCGATGATGCATAAACGTTTATTATATTAATAGTTACAGCACAATTGTTTATAGAATCATTGACTTTACTTATTATTCCTTTCAAAAAATAATTAACCTAATTACGTTCATTGTAGCTTTTTACTTTATTCACACACTTAACTTTTTAATGCCTAATTTCTTTAAAAATACATGTGATTCCACGGGTTTATAAGCTAGTATCACATATTGGTGTAATGTGTGTTATTGTATAAGTGTCTACTTACAACATACTAGTTGTTAGGTAAAATAGAGCTTAAATAATAAAAATAAAATTAAATAGAAAAAACTATTGATTTATATTTTTTTTATTTGTTTTATTCAGCGACTCTTAAAAGAATCAAAATAAAAAATAAAATAAAATCACATACTATTTTGACAATGTATATGTTATAATAAAAAAGTATAGTTAAAATTTTTAATTGAAAGAAAGTTAAAAAGAATAAAATGGAATAATGGTGTGAACAAAAATAAAGTGGTAAGAATATAATGACATCTTTTTACTAGTTAATTTGTAAGTTTAAAATAATAATAAAATAAAACAAATTTATGTATCATACTCTCGTATTTTGTGTGTTTCTATAAAGGGGTCTAGTTACAAACCAAAGATTAAATAAAGCTAAAATAATAAAATAAAATAGTGGCAAAATAATACTCCCTTCGTCCCAAAATTTAAGTCCGTTTTGACTTTTAGAATCAAACTTTGACCTTAAATATTCTTGTTTGTATTATATAATACTTGATGAAAATTATACCAATGAAAAATACATTTAAAGCACAATCCATTCATATATTTTGCATCAACTATTATAATAATACAAACAAAAATATTTAAGGTCAAAGTTGGATATAAAAAGTCCAAATGGACTTAAATTTTGTGACGGAGGTAGTAGCTTTTACTCGTTTACCGATGACGTTAAAAACCTCAAAAAGTGGTATATCGTTTGAATATTTGAATAACAATAAAATACGAATAACATATATAATAAAATAAAAATATCATATATTAGTACTATGTGTATTAATATAAGGGCCCGTTTGGTTTAGGATTAGGATTTTGTTTTGGATTAGGTTTAGGATTTAGATTTGAATTTGGGGTTTAAATTAAATGAGGAGAAAGAAAAATATAATATAATAATATATTATATATGTAATACGTGAGTATAATTTATAAATTTAAAAATATTATTATTGTAAAAATAAAAATAAAATTAAATATGAATGGTTGATATTAAAGATTGTCTCACCTAAAATGATAATATAAGAAAAGTAGGGAAGGTAGATGGGGTTTGCACAAGGACAAATATTTGGTAGCCATCCCTATTTGTGGGACCTACAAAATTATACCAAACATCAATTTTGGGCGTGGTTCCCAAATCCTAACCCTACCACCTCAAACCAAACGGGCCCTAAGAGATAATGTATTGCAAATTCTTTGGAAAATAACCAACGCAACATTAGTGTCGGACAAACCTGACAAAAGGTGTCTGATGACATCAAATAAGATTATATTTATAGCATCATTTATCTTATCTATACTGCTTATTTTATATCATTTATTATAAGATTTGATACTTAATTGCTTAAATGTTTCAATCTCAGTTATTATCAAACAATTGGTGAAAGTTAGCAATGATAGACGTGTTTTGATGCAAAATGGATCAAGTTCGAGAAAGTCCACTTTCCATACAAGAATACGACGTATCATTCTAGACAGATACGTCGTATACCAAGACTTGGACGCTTATCAAGACCATTTCCTGACTTTGAAGAATACGCCGTATTCAATTACTTGGATACGCCGTATATGAAAGTTTGGTCAACAAGAAGAACAAGCTTGTTTTAGTCCAGATACGCCGTATGATATTTTGAAGATATGCCGTATCCATCTCAAAGACTTCACCAGATTTCCAAGATACAGAAGGCGTATTATCTTTATAATGCACAGTATCACGAAGGCGGTGTACGAATACTCTGGAATACAACAATCTTGGACCCTACGCGAAGTTACCTTGATACGTCGTATTGGACAACCCGATACACCGTATCGACCGTATTCGAAGAAGTATAAATAGAAAACCCTAAGTCCGGTTTTCAGATAGCACATAACCACCAAGTACGAGACCAGAGACATAAAGAAGACCAAGAAGGTCCTGCTAGTACCATAATTTCATAGAAAGATTCCTTCATTATTTTACTACACTATAATCGTTCGGTTAGCGTATTTTTCCTCTTCGATTTATACTTGAATCTTTCTGAACATGATAGCTTGTATTATTACTGAGATTATGGGCTAATACATGTAGGAATTAGCCAAGTTAATGATTATTTGATGTTTTGATTTGTTTTAATTGGATTGCTTACTCAGTTGTTGCGTGTATTAATTATGTTTATTACTTTGTTGATGTTTACGTATATGTGATTATTCATTCAACTTATTCTTGCACTATTCAAATAGTCCTAAGTTAGTGGATGATAGGCATTATTTCGGAAGATCACATATTACTTGGATTATTGCTAGATCAATAGTGCTATGACCATTAGGCTACTGGTAATTAAGTTAGGGCATAAGTATTGATGTAAGCCATGATTGGATAAATTATAAATTCATAATCATTAACTTACACTTTATGCGGGTTTCGATTAATCATGACAGGGTTAAGCTGTTGAGAAACTTAAATAGTAAACCTAGGGTTTAGGAAGAAGTCTCGCCTAGCCTATGTTAGAAACACCAACGACGTGAGTATCATCGTTACAACAATTAAACATAATCAGACATCATATATAATTAACTTGGTTAATACGTTTTCCTTACTGGCTTGACCTCTTATTTATTATTTGTATTTCTGCTTGTGTGTGTTATCTATCTCATTTATAGTTACTGTCTTATTAAATTTAAACCTCGTGCCAGTCTCTCAGGATGAAAACCCTTTGCTGCGTTAGAATTAGGTTTAACTAGACTAACTTAGATAATTAAAATACTGATATATTTAAGTGTTAACGTTCCACTCTTAGTGATCGACACCCTACTTACCAACTAACTTATCACCGACCGAGTAACTGCTAGTGAAGCCATACTCCTGTCTTACCTTGATTGTTGTGGGTGATGGCTAAATGATCTTGGCAGGAAGGAGATACGAAAATGTAGCTAGATGGTATTGATGCTATAAAGGTGAATCAAGAATTGAAACTTGGATAATGCAGTCAAGTGAATGCTCTGTTTTAGCATTAGTTGTCTGAGATTACTTCTATCTAATAAAGATGTTGTGTTATCATATATTTGATAATTATAATGTTGTGAGTTGTATTTGATTTGGGCATGTCTAAATCTTTGTTGTTATCCCTTATGATGTACAAAAGTTTGAAATAATTAATATAATTCACCTTTTCAAAAAAAAATTGAATTTGCGGGAATATGTCTTCGTTTCGAATAGCACCTTTAACATATACAAAGAGTTGATGATCACATCACATTTTTGATCATCTTTGCGTTTATGTATTACAAGATTATACTAAGACAAACTATAATGCATAAATTATTATGCATGCATCAAAAGATATGGGGTAAATATCAATTCCCTATGCAAAAGTGTGCACATTTTTGTTAGGGGAATCGCATATATACTCATAAAACTTAAAACTGCATATTTCATATAGTATAAGTTTTGTTGCATGATGTACAATGCATTTTAAGCGTGTTTTGGGTATATATGCAAATATCTAAGTTTTAGTGGTATATATCTGATCGACCTTTTGTTACGCCACTTCCAAATGCTCCAAAAAGAACTTTAGAAAAATCTTATTCAACCAATGATTTTGCGAAAAAGAAGCCGGGCCATCCACTTAGAATTTAGCCAATGTGTTCGAGATTTGATGAGGAATATTCACCAAGTAAAACTCTTTTTCCAGATTGAATCTATCTTTGGGCATCTTACAAGAATATGATCGAGATCCTCGACATTTGCCAACATAAAGGATTGAAGGAAATAAATGAGGGGACTTCCTGAAAAATGCCACAGAGTGTTTCGGATATGGAGTGTCATTCTCATTCTCTCTGATTGTAAGAGGTGATTGTTAATACAACAAAAGTTATTCATATACTTTCTCCGTCCTAAATTAATAGTCCAAAATTCTTTTTAATATTGTGCATGTAACTTTGTTTTATACAGAAGTTACCTCCAATATACATAATTATACACCCCTTAAATATCATCAACTACCATATAGTTACAAAAGTCTTTTTTGTCCAAATTGTTGCCTTCTCATTATCAACCAACTTAAAAGTTGGCCTCTTAATCCTTCAACTCAAGGCTTGAGATATGAAGGGACTATGGAGGAGGTGCGTCCATCCCGTTCCCCCTAAAGTTTGGACTATTATCGTACATTTATTTGTTTTTCATGTAAAATTATGTTTTACGATTTAGCCCTCTCAATAAAGGCTTTAAAATTTTTGGCCTTCTCAACAAAAATCTTCAAGCTCCGTCCCTGCTTCAACCGAGTATAACTAATTACAATTCAACTTATACCTAGTTAATTTCGTCAAAAAGGATATTGACAGCATATACAACAACTAAAATTATTACTATTAACAATTCAACTTATACCTAGTTAATTTCATCAAAAAGGATCTTGACAACATACAACAACTACATTTAACTAGTCAATGCAAAACAAACGAAAATGTGATCCAAAAAATGAGTCAAAAGCATGAAAAACATTACTTTAAAGTAGAGTGGCAAGCACCATCCGTTTGACCAGGTCTGTGTTTCATATAAAAAATTCACGAGCGGCTGCTTTTGTAATTTGTACAATTGCAAGCAGTTACACATTCTATGCATATACTCCATCAAACTTGCAAAAAGAATAACAATAATAAATAATCCAGCTATCAAAGCCTCACTTATTTGACCCACTTGGTCCAATATTTGGGCACCATTAATCTTTATGGCCCCAAAACTAGAAAAAGTAAACAAAAATAGGAATCATTCATTTAGTCAAATGACTCGTAAACATCAAAATAGGTTATGCTATGCTTTTCAAAATTCCAATTTCATTTAATGTATCCCATCATAAAAGGAAAACATAGATTCTGTAGGATCAACAATGAAGAACTATGAGTCTAAACAATTAATGTTTCTTTGTGTACAATTAATGATGGTTTTCAGGAATTAGGCTAAACTACTGTTATATGTTTAAGACGAAAAATGAGGCAGCCGGATAACCATGACACTCATGTCATCGTATGAGCCCCTTGTTGTCGATAAGCTAACGAGCTTCTTACACGCAGATGTTAGATCAGGTTTGTTGGTTCCTATGCAAAATGGCCGAACAATGTCTACTGCTTCTTGGTTACTAACCTGAAAAGATACATCAGTGTAGAGCAAGTTAGCAATTATAATTGTGAAAAGATGATTAATATGTTGAAGATTAGACATTATAAGTTATCAAAGTATTTACCGTATCCCAAATTCCATCAGAAGCAAGGATCAAAAACTCGCATTCAGGTCTAATTTCGATTATTCTTGTTTCTGGCTCAGCAATCACCCATTTAGCAAGATGAGTGTCACCTATGGCTCGTGACACCGCAAGTGAACCTTGTATTCTCCAAACACCATTGCGACAATCAACATATCCACCCTGTAATTTATGACATTTCAAAACATTAAGAATTCATTCTAAGAAAATAAACATGTCTAGTATAGTTTTCATAATTCGTCAAGAAATGCTTCTTACCAGGCTTTCGATTCTATCTTTTTCGTCTTTCCTAGAAGGTTTATGATCATCAGTAAGAGCTTCTGCCACTCCACCTCGACTCATAACAGCACGGCAATCACCCGCATTAGATACTATTAGGTTTCCCTTACGAATCAATGCAGTCACAGCGCAAGTACCACCACTCAAATCTTCTTTCGTAAACTCAAGATCAGTAGCTAAATATCCTTCTCTAACAGCATCCACAATTTCATCTTCACATTTGTTTGCTACTTCAGATATTATGTTTTTGTTCAAATTCTTCGCTGAGTATTCAGCAGCCTTTGCTCCTCCATGCCCATCAAAAACCCCGAAAAACGCCTAAAATCATTAATTATAGATGTTAATAACAACAATGAACAATCTACACAATACTAATGGTTCATCTTAAAGGGTATGTAAATGTTATAAGATATTTCATAAACCTAACTTCCTTTTGAAACAAGTTAGAATATTTTTATTTCTCTTAAAAGCTTGAATTAAATCATCGAAAGAAAACCCTAAACCCGTTCACTCATGTGTGAAACTCACATTTCTCCAAGAGCCAGCCTCGAGGAAAGACCAGGGACGGAGCTAGGGCGTTCCGCGGGTGCCCGGGAATCCCATTGCTTTTTTCGATGTAGTGTTAATTTTTGAAAAAAAAACACCGATTTTTCTTAAATGAACCTTAAATGCATCCGGCTTTCGAAATGTGTTTCCAGTATTACGGTTCAAAAGATTTTGTGCACTCGGTCATATTTGGTCATGGATCCGTCCCAGGGAATGACTCAATATAGTTTAGTTAAAAGAACTTATCTCATAAAAGCAATAAGCAGATAAATAGTAATTATACCTGTTTAGAGTCTCCTTGAAGACCTACAACCGCAGAGTAACGATCCTCCATAGCACCACGTTTCCCTCGTTTACAATAAACCGAATACGCCTCCCCTTCCTCATCGATCTCCGTCACATCCTCAACTTTTTTCGCAACCTCATCAACGAAACTCAACGGTGCAAAGGGTATTTGAATCCTAGCTGGTCTCTTCCTCTTACTTAAAACCGAAGGTGAAGTGTTCGAGTCACAGCTAATAACTTTTCCATCCTTATATCCATTCAAATGACTCGGAGACAACGGTGTTGGAGGCGCGTGATGAAGAGAGATAGATGACGGCTTACGAAACATTGGTGATGATAAGAACACCGGTGAATTCGTTATCGCAACACCACCGGGCATATTACTAACGATATAGTCTTCTATTTTTTTCGATATTGTGATCACCTTTAAAGTTGAGATGATTTATGAGTTATGAGTTATGAATTTTGGTTTGTTAGTTTGTTGAAATATATATAGTACACACGAGAAAGAGTCTTAGAAAAATATGTTTTCTGACGTAACGGTTTGAAAGATGGAAGTTAATGGCGGATTTTGTTCTTTTTTATTCACGCGATTTATTATTTCGTGAGATTCAATATATAGAGTTGACTTTTACTTTTTATAAAATAATGTGTTCATTTGGATTTGATCTTTCGAATTAAAAGTTTTCCTTATTTGTGGAATTTCTCTTTTTTGCATGGAATGGTTTTGGTAAATGTTGTATTAAAAAATAACGCATATTCAACGTTCCAAATTTAGAATTAAAGCGTATATTTTCTCAAAATGTGCTTTAGAAGTGGTTCATACGAATTTAAAACTACCTCATTAGGCTAAAAGATTTACTGTAATTTTTACAGATATTTGTTTACAAAAATATTCTTGTAAAGGAATATATCTCATACTTTTATATGCTAGTAAAATATAATATATCTTCATACTTGACAAAAAATAATATGAACATTCTTTTTAATAATATTTTCATAGACTTTAGAATAAAAGTCTAAAAAACATAATAATAAAAATAATATGCTAAAAGTTTATGTCCAAAGTTTCTAAGGTCATGGATATACGAAGGGTCAAGGGGTTTTTTAGAGCTTTTTTGAAGCTATTAACTTTTTGTAATAAAAATAATCTCTTTTAAAATAAGTAGCTTTGTTCGGACACATCAACTTTAAGCTTTAAACAAGTAGTAACTCATAAATGAAAACCTTATTCATCAAGTTTTTCAAATATTTTGGAGCTGTTAAAATTTTAAATTACCGATATACCCTATAATTATACAACATCTTTTCAAAATTAGACATAATTAACGAGATTTATGCATACAAATATTATTATTATAATAATAATAATGCCAATATTAATAATAGAGTAAATTACACCGTTCGTCCTTGTGGTTTGCGTTGACCGCAGGGTTTAGTCCTTTGACCAAAAAAATTGCACCGTACGTCCTTAAGTGTGAAACGTTATGCACCGTTCGTCCTTTGACCAAACGACGTTAAGTTTGACCGTTAAAAACCCATCATGTGACTTGCACACGAGGGTAAATTCGTCATTTCAACACCATAAGGACGAACGGTGCAAGGACGAACGGCGTAGTTTACTCTAATTTGTTGGTTTAACTCGAGTCTCATCTCGTGCCATTCAGGCACGACTCGACTTGAGTTGGAACTCGACACCAATTGCACCCACTTGGGGTCTAGGGTTGCATGAGTCAAACAAGGCCAGCAACCACTTACACTCCGCGAGGGGAATAACCTTAGCCGAGGCAACAACCAAACAAAACTAATACCTTGAGTGAGGTTTCAAATCTTAGACGAGCTAAGAAACTCGAATACAACATGAGATAGCAATAGCATCCGCTAAGCGGGGTGTCGCTTTAGAATTTGTTTAATGTACGAAATCTTAATAAGCTAATATTTCGTTGATTACTTATTGGTTACAAACCAATTTTTACGCTTATATCCCGGTCTTTTTACCACTTATGCATGAACAACAACAACAACAACAACAATAACTTGTAATTCCATATTCCTTACGATCGGTAAAAATATATATATATATATATATTGATGACTTTAACAAACTGTTAACATATCAAAAATTAATTCAAGAGTCCTTACAAGAATATGATGCCGAATGGGGTGGGATGAACCGAACCAGGAAAAATTCTAAATTGGACTCGAATCACTTGAAATTGATGAAATTGAAACTTGTATTACACTTCTAACACTTCAATTTACAAAACCCCTCTATCAATTTGAGAAGACCCTAATTTATATGAACCCTAATTTTAGTGATTGTGCGTGAAAAAGGTGAAGAAAACCTGTAAATAATTGATCCTATCTATACATGAACAAGGAGAAAGCTTGAAATCTTCTTTCTTGGTTCTTGAATTGATGTACTCCTTTTTCTTGTTGTTGTCATTATCATCCACAGCCGTGTGGCTTGTTACTGATGAGAAGAGGTCAAGTATAGATGGTGATAGGGGTGACTTTTTGCTTGAAGAAGAAAGGTTTCATTCTTGTGTTTGTGTTCTCTGTTTGTGTCGACCAGAAGAAGAGGGAAGGGGGACATATAGGGTAGGCTAGATGAAATGACATTTTTACCCTCGTGTGCAAGTCACATGATGGGTTTTTAACGGTCAAACTTAACGTCGTTTGGTCAAAGGACGAACGGTGCATAACGTTTCACACTTAAGGACGTACGGTGCAATTTTTTTGGTCAAAGGACTAAACCTCATGGTCAACGCAAATCACAAGGACTAACGGTGTAATTTACTCTTAATAATAATAATGTATATGTTGTAACACTATATTAAAATTACAATTTATAAATTTTTTATTAGATATGATTAACCATAGTGATATATATTAAGAAATTATTTGGAGTTTAAAAAAATGGCGAAAAATACTTGGTAGGATGCCTAATTTAAAGTGTAACGCAATTATTGTTATTATAGTTGTATTTGCTTTGCATAAGTACATTTCTAATAGTGATAAAGAAGATATGATATTTACTACGATTGAGAAACATCCAAATTAAATAACACCAAATGAGCTTCACGATGTTCATAGCCATGAAAACTGAAAATGTCTCTCAATAAGCAAACGATTGTTACAAGCATGTTCTCTTTAAGCACTAAGATTAATATTAATAAAATGAGTTTATTATTTTTATTTTTATATTTGTTTACCATGGACGGACTCACATGTATGCCGGTTGTGGCACGGGCTACACCCAATTTTAAGTCACGAAGTATAAAAAGATTTCAAAACTGCCATTTTTGTGGTATGTGCAACCCCCAATTTTTTTTTCTACTTTCGTTTCTTACGGTGTAACCTTAGTTAGACAAACATTTCTTTTGTGAACACCCTTTTAAAAATTTTGAGTCCGTCCCAATGTTTACAATTGTAGATATGTCATTTTACATTTTATAATTTATCAAACACTTTTATTGAAAAAAATACAGCTTATAATTCATTTTAACAGTTTACAGCATATAATTTACAGCTAATTTTATCAAACATATCAAATTGATCAATTTATTAAAACTTGTTCAATAAAGAAAAAGAAAAAAGATTCCATTAGAAACCATGGAACAAAATTAAAGACTAAAGTGGTAACGTGAGGTGCACGCGCCAAACTTGAGAGCTGGGGAAAAATAAAGTCAAATATGCATGGGTTTTGCATGGAAAATTAATAAATCGGCAGAACATTTATTTAGTACAGAAAAGACCAAATCTTGTCAACGGTCAAACCCTTTTTATAAAAATAGCTCAAAACCTGCTCCTTTGCTTTTGTTTTCCCCTTTAGTTAGGATACAATAGCAATTAATATAATGTATGCATCAAAATGAAGAAACAAACTTTTTTTTGTCTTTTAATCATGTTCCGTAGTGTGCAAGTCGTCATATGTGTGGCAGTTAGTTATGAGAATAGGTCAATGATGTGATCGTTTGGTTAACAACCGATCATCTTAACCGACCACAGCTATATATCTTAGATTAATTGGTCAAACAATGTATAGAATTTGACAATTTCTATGGCCCAGCTAGCTCATTTGATTTGATCAGGTTCTATTATTTGTGTTCTTGTTCCATTGATACTCTTTAGTATCCCAAACTTTAGGTTGCCTCCAAATTGGCATCCTTAGTTTTCCAAATTTGCTTAGCTATCATCAATTAAATATAATAAGATATTTGCATATTTCAAAAGCAATTTAGATTTAAGAAATATAACTTGCATAATAAACATGCTTAACAATATAACTGGGTACTAGATTTAGTGGTTGTCTAACGAGTGCTTTGAGAGCATCAGTTAAACTAGATTTTCACTCAAATTTTCTTTTGGTATTAAAATTGCATTTAATATGCATCAATTAAACTTTTAAATTGCTATAATTAAATCTGAATTTTAATTTAATAAACCCAAAATTTATAGTGATTTATTCTTTATTAAGATACAAATTGATGAATGCTTTTGACATGCGTTTATACCTATTTTTGACATGACCATCATTGGTTTTACAGTTAGGTATTAACAACAATAATACATTATGAGTGAAACGAAATATGTGAAAAGTGATATGTAAACAGTTATACATCTATCCTCGATGGTAGAAACTCTTTCTGATAAAAAGTATTTAAATAACATCATTAGTTATATTTAGAGTTTTAGACAAAAAATTTCTAAAGTATTTTAGTCACGTTAATTACCGGATAGACACCATAAATTTTCTGAGTTAATTAGCATCCGAGATTTTATATATGCCAAAATAGGTTCTTAACAATTATGAACTTTTGTATTTAGCATTTCATACACATAGGTAGATGATTCTTGTTCCTATGGGTATAAGAAAAACAAGGGAACACATGCATTACTATACTATTATAATTGTATACATTTGAAAAAAGTACAATAAGTGGCACATTGAAGGGGTTGGCCACCCCTAACCGGCCCAACTAGCTTACTTTGTTCCTTGGATACTAGCCTATGTTTAAAGTCTTCAATTTGGTCTCCTATCAATGGCACTTGTCTAATTAACAACAACACTTTTATCTTCTTCAATTACCTATCGTCGCTGACATTTAAGCCAACGCTTGCCCATTTTGTTTATTTCCAACTAATCAAGTAAGTGGTTATATGGTTTCAATATTTTTTAGGAACACTTAATTCTGTCATTCGCAAAGTTTAGTGTTTGAAGAAGGGTATGAAATGGAAGAAAAGTGATGCAAATGAATAGAGTAGAAAGAGGTAAAATATTTGGTTATTTGAACCATTGAACCCGTACGTCAAGAAATGTTACTATCGAAAAAAAATGAGCCCCCTTAATACAAATTCTCGGCTCACCTTTGAATACAACTAACATGAAGAGTAATTCAAACAAACGCAAGGTTTACTTGCCAAGTCTAGACCAAGCAATAGAATATTCGTGTCATTAATTTTCTCTCCAAACTTAACATTGTGCAATTCTCTCAATACCAGTTCTTAGTTTATTTGCTAGTTTCTTTTGGTTGATCCTTTCAAGAATGTTGAACGAGCACAGTATGGTACAGCCACTAGCCCACTATATACATATCTTTATATTCAATTTGATACAAATTTTTAATCCCATTAATCAATTGCATGCATTCAATATAATACAATAGGCATGTTCAGTTTGGTCCTATTCAATTGTGACACAACTCCCAACAAAATCCGGCATGAAAGATCACGCTAGAAAGGGTCTCAAATTCTCAATCTTTGACAACTTCTCATGCATTCCATATTTTACTTGGTGTATAGTTTTTGGATAGTAGCTTATTTTCAATTTATGTCTCATTCACTCATTAAAAGACTTGTCAGTATAATTTGACTAACTGAGATTTACAGCAGATAGAGTGGCATTCACGATGAATTTTGTTACGAGATAGATGTGCAAAATGCACATTCGTGTGGACTATTATTGTGCACCAATTGCCACTAACACCCTACAAAGAAAGAGGCCAAGTCTGCCAAGATAAGCGCATCCCCATGTGAGCGGCCGGTTTCCGTACACGGTTAGGAAGCAAGGGGAAGTCCCATGAGTCATAAGTCGAAATACATATAATTTAGTTGAATAGTTTAAGATTGATTTGTTTCATGCGTATATGAACATCAAATGTATAGCTTAGTGATGGGGAGTTCTTCTCTAGAGACTAAAGTTCAAATTGCCACATGCAACAACTTTTGGGTCAGCTTTCCAGGCCATCTCTCTAACAAAAACGTCCTTGTTGATCAAAAAAAGGAAGAGATTTTGTGAATTAGGTCACACCAGATTAAAATGAACCCCAATTAGTCACCGTCAAATAATACTATTTTAGTAAAAATCAAATACATATTAATTTGGTCAAATAACATCTATTAAATTACTAGCTTAAAAAAAAGGAAACACTTCTTTCACAAACAACGTCATTAGCTAGGTATAAGTGTCCAATAATCAAAACAATGTCATCAAATAGACGACATGGCTACTTCTTAACAGTTCGAAACGACATAAAAACGTATTAAATTCACCCGGATGAGTTGAGCGCTTGACTCGCGCATATGTTAAGACTAGCAGGGTACCCGTAATGCGGCGACGAGTACCCTACTGACTATATTTTGAAGCGAACAAATGTTATACGGTTACATGTTTTTTCTAAAAATAATTGTACGAATGAATGAATTGGTGTGTGCTGTTACAATGTTGTGTATTTAATTTCCAGAAAGATAGCTGAATTTTAAAGCTATGTATTGAATTAATAACAAAATTAAAACAATTATTAACAAAATTAATAAAGTTTTTGTAGTCTGACTTATTTTGAAATGTGAGACTTCTTTTATAGTAAGTGTGTAGGCTTATTTTTTTCAAGACTTCTTTTTATAAAAAGTCCTAAATACATTATAATGTAGTATAGATTATCATTATATTAAATTAACTCAGATTGCTCGGAGTTTTTCTTTACACATACGTAACCACTGATGCAATTTATTTTCCTCAGTTTATATAATTGCTTAGTTGGCAACTGGGCATCATTCTATAACTTTATAAGTTGGTCATTGTTCACAATATTATCTTTTTTTTTTTTTTTGAAAGGATACTTTTAAATAAAAACAGAACAAACGCACTCTCTTCAAGACGGAGACAGGCGCACAACCAAACAATTACATCACCTCAAATTTACACCAAGACTCCCAATCTATGCAACCATATTTGGATCTACATCTAAACCAAAGGAAGCTCAAAGATTTTATCTCCGAAACCACTTCTGGAACTTTTAGATTTTTGTCCGAAAAAATGCGGTCATTTCTCGTTTTCCAAATGAGCCACATAGCAGTGTACATGATACCTTGGAACGCCATCTTCTTAACCCTTTTCAACCCCACCGTTTGATACATCGATACAATATCCCTCAACGAGAATGTGATAAAAGTCGGCAAACCACACCACGAAGCTATAGCATCCCAAACTCCCGCTGCAAAAAGGCAGCCCGTAAAAAGGTGTTCAACACTTTCCAAGAAGTAGTCGCAAAAAACACAGCTTTTCCTTGGAGCGTGGATGTTTCTTCTATCTAAAGCCGCCATAGTTGCAATTCTATCCATTTCCGCTCGCCAAACAAAGATGTTGACTTTAGATGGAACCCATTTACACCACTTCATAACAAACTCCGGACGATCTTGCTCCTCCTTTTGCAGCCCATCCTTTACTGCCTTAACTGTAAACTGATCCGCGCCTTTGCCTAACCACTTCCAAGCATCACTAGTTCCTGAAAACGAACAATATTATCTAGCTTCTTATAGTTGGGTCATTCAAAAGTCGGTATATAGACCAATTTTAGAAAGTCCGATCTGACCAACAATAAAAAGTCAACCAAGCCAGGCCTGCATTAGAAAGTCAGCGGACCCGACTAATATTAATTACAAAGCCACCTAGTTAAGTCCCAATAAAACTCAATAATATAATCCTCACAGGCCATAATGTTGGTTTATGGATATAAATTAGTAGACGTGAGTTAGGATCGAACTCGAGACTATGGGATTGCACACTTTACGTATGAGAATTTAAAGTTAATAATTAAATATAAATGTTATATTTATTTATTTATTAAACGAAATAACTAACGGACGTTAAGTAATTAATGTAATGGACTAACCGTCGTTAAAGGTATTTGGAAAAGGACTTAATTGCAAAGTTTGGAAGATTCCGGAACCCCTTGTGGAGGTTTAGAACCGATCGGCTAGGGATAAGGAAACAAAAGCCAAAACTTGTTCACCAAGTTTGCTTGGGTATATAAACAAGGCTAGGGGTCTTGTTTTTGCACTTCTTGTATTCATTAGCTAAACCTAAAATTGTTTTGTGTGTGTGTTTTGCTAAAACCGGTCGAACACCATTCAAAGGTGTCGATCCACTTTTTCCAAACATCAAGTTATTTGGTTTGATAAAAACTAGCGATACTTTAATTCGGTTTAGTACGTGTGTACAAGAACATAGTAATAACATACTTTTGTAATTATCTTGGATTGAATTACAAAACGGTAAGGGGTAATTCACATAATCCTAACTAAATCAAATTAAGGTTCATTTGTTGCTAGTTTGTGGATTTGATTCTTGTTCGGCTAGAATCAACAAAGGTACGCATATTCTTTATGTTAATTAATTATTCGTTAATACATCCTAAACGCTTCCGCAATATTACTTTGATGTTTTGTGATTATTTATTTGAATGTCTTGATATATAATTCCAACACATAATGCCATATGTTCCACTATAATTCTGCAATAAATAAGTGGTTGTAAATTGTGATAGCAGTTGCAGCATCATAGCTTTTTCAAAAGCTTTTTATAAAGATTTGATACACACCAAGTCTTTCTCAAAAGCTATAGTTAAAACATATAGTATGCATTAAATGCTTCAAGTCATTGAAGACTTGGAGCATTGTGGATGCTCTAAGAAGATATTTGAGTGCACTTGGATTCTCTAGCTGAACCCCTTCCTCCCCGGCTCGTTCGCCACCCGCCTTGTCAACGGTGCTAAGACCACCCTTTTTTCCCATCTCCTAGTACTCTTCTGTCATAAGCTTGTCCTTCCTAGTCTGTCTACCTTTGCTTCAATAACTGATATACCAATTCTAGTTCCCTATTTCATGACTTGTTTGTAAAACAAAGTGTAAAAAGATTTAAATGCAAATCACGAAGATAAAGTTGTCAGTCGTATAATTCTTATTAGAATGAATCAAAGAATTAATGGTGTTTTGCAGATAAACATTTAATTAAATGACAATATATTTAGCTATTTGAACAAGCAAACTCAAACAAATGTTAGAGTTTGCAAGTGAACTCCAAAGTCGCTGATTGAATCAGGGACTGATACAAGTTCAAACGAGCCTTAATGTTCTTCTTAAATGATATAAGTAATATGGAAGAAATAACATTTACTCCGACCAACATTCTCTGTATATAAGAGACAAACGAGGATATTAGATGAGGGTTGTTGGAACGTGTCAAGCATTTAGTTAAAAAGTAAATATTTCATTAAATGTTTTTATTCTTATAAACAAAAGAATCTTATTTTAAAGAAAAGTAGTGCCAACTGTTTAATGTTTTTTTATCAACTCATATTTGTCTTGACTTTCTCAAGAATGCGTGTTATCTTACTCTTTTGCAATCTTAAAAAATCCCGCTTAAATATCTAAAAGATATTTCAAGCTAAGCTTTGTAAGATGGATCAGAGAGCTGATAACTTTATCAAAGAACTATCGATCCCTGATAAACTTTTGTCAATCAGCTTCTGGTTTCTTACGCGCACTAGCTGACTCCGCATCAACTAAAGAGTATGTCTTTGAGTTATCTTAGACTCTTTGACGATGTCTTTGACTTGAACTTTACCAAAGTCGCTCGATGATTTCTTTATTAGCAAGTCTTTCTATATTTCTTTATCAGCGAGTCTATCTATACTAGGTGTAATTTATGTATAAATCTAGTAAGAGCGATTCTTTCTATACGTGCAATTTATGTAACATACTTTTGGTGTGGAAAGGGATCCGGTAAGAAGAAAAATTAAAATGAGAAGAATAAGAAGAATTTGTGGCCACAAAATTCAAATTGGAGTGAGATTTTTAAGGGAGATGCATTAATATTTGTAGGTGTATCTGAAATGTGTGGTTGTGGTTTTTTTCTTATCCTTCTCATTTTAATTTTTCTTCTTATTTGATCCTAACTCCTTCTAGTGTAATTTATATATAAATTTGGTAAGAGACCGGGTACTCGAGATTCAGTTTATATCTAAATTTAGTAAAAGTCAATAAGAGACTATTAGGTCTTCAAGGTTTAACTTACGTTTAAATTAGCAAGATACAATTATGTTAAAATTTAGTAAGAAATTAGAGACAAGCTCAAATGCTTATTTTTATTTTGGTGCTTATCAAGAGACAAATTCTCATCATCCATTTAGTTCAATCTGATGGTGGAGATTAACATAAGTTATAATATGTCAACCTAAGCTCATGTTTTTTTTCTTCTTTTTTCTTATCTTTTTGTCTTTCTTATTTATTCACATTTTTTTTATCTTTTTTTTAATTCACGGTTTTTTTAATTCACTTTTTTTTCTTCACTTTCATACGTTTTCATTTGTTTTCATACGTTTTTGTCCCTTTTTTTCGTTTTTGTCCGTTTTCATACGTTTCTGAATATCACAAGTGATATGCAGTGATATTAAGAATATCACATGTGATTTTCTGAATATCACTTGTAATTTTCATGTTACAAAACATTAGTTGAAAATTACTTATGATATTTAAAATATCACTTGTGATATTCATAATGATATTCGGAATATCACAAGTGGAATTATGTGATATTCTCACAAGTGGTATTCAGAAAACGTATGAAAACGTCTGAAAATGTCCGAAAACATTTAAAACGAACGAATATGTATGAAAACGGACGAAAACATTTTAGGTTTAGGAAACATTTTAGGTTTAGGAAACAATTGTTATATCATATCTTCATTTTATTTTATTTTTTTGTTGAAACAATTGTTATATCATATCTTCATTTTTTTGCGATAAGTTGTTTACCTTGATGTGGATGATACCGGGCTTGGGAAAAATTCATATTATTATGGGCAGTCTACTCTTCTTTCTTCACACCCATGGAATTTGACTTCTTTAGGGGATTGCCAGATAACCTGTATTTGTTAGACATTTTTAGCCAAGTGGCTTTCTTCATTGACATTTTCCTTCAATTCTTTATTGTGTATAGAGACAGTCAGACCTATAAGATGGTATTTAGCCGAGAACCCATTGTCATTCAGTTATTTTTTTGTTTTCGTTATATAGAATGGAACCCATTGTTATTTGATATTTCATACTATAACTTTCTTTTTGCAGATACTTAAAATCTCATTTCATATTTGATTTACTTGCCTGCATATCTTGGGATATTCTATATACGGTACCATTCTATACACCAAATAAACACCAACCACCTTATGTAGGCAAGTATACTGATAAGATCGTATTAAGCAGGCTTCTGGAAGGAAAAAAAGTGAGATACCTGTTACAAATTAGATTGGTGCGGACACGAAAGATTCTCGACTTTTTCTCCAAGTTGGAAAAGGACATACGAGTCAAATATTTGTTTTCAGTGATCATAAAACTTATTTGGCCACAACCTTACCAGCTTCAAAAGAAGAGCACGCATGGATTGGCAGCCTAAAACTTGGCGATTAGTCAACAAAATTTTTATGTTAACAAAAAATTTGTTGCTCGACGATATTAAGGTTGCCTAAACCAGCAGTTTTGTACATTTTCAAATTGTTACTATGTAGTATCCTACCGTATCAAGAAATGACTAATTTCATATATTGTATAACATGAAAGAGAAATCATTGGAAAAAAGAGAAATCGGGTTACCCGTGTGTGAGAACTTTACTTGATGGCAGGTCGCATGAGTTATGTTATAAACTATGATATGCCTGAGAACATTGAAAAAAGTATACACATCATATAGGACATACAACTACAAGATGTGCAGGGAGAGTCCAGAACAACTACTACTTTCTTGATGATACTAATGTGTTCTTTTATCTAGAACACATGCTTACAGATAACAACAGTATGGCGCCTCCTTAACTTTCTAGACACAAAGACTCCAGTTTAAGCCACCTCACATTTTGCTTCAATAACGGAACACAACTTTCCTTCTAAAATCATTATTTAAAAACAATAAATAAATAAAAACATAGATAAGCAAGATTTCTCATTTTTAATCTGGCAAGTAAAACCATTTAGGATAATAATAAATAAATAAATAAATTAGAAAAAACCCCGTGCGTACACGGACATTATAACAAGTTAAATATAAAAAGATATTTGCATATTTCAAAAGCAATTTAGATTTATAAGCGATAACTTGCAAAATAAACATGCTTAACAATATAACTCAGTACTGGATTTAGTGATTGTCTAACCAGTGCTTTGGGGCATCGGTTAAACTAGATTTTTCACTCAAATTTTCTTTTGATATTAGAAATTGCATTTAATACACGTTAATTAAACTTTTAAATTACTATAATTAAATCTGAATTTTAATTTGATAAACCCAAAATTTATAGTGATTTATTCTTTCTTAAGATACACATTGATGAATGCTTTTGACATGTGTTTATACCTATTTTTGACATGGCCATCATTGGTTTTACAATTAGGTAGTAACAACAATAATACATTATGAGTGAAACGAAATATGTGAAAAGTGATATGTAAACAGTTATACATCTACCATCGAGGGTAGAAACTCTTTCTAATAAAAAGTTTTTAACATCATTAGTTATATTTAGAGTTTTAGACAAAAAAATTCTGAATTATTTTAGTCACGTTACCGGATAGACACCATAAAATCTGCTAAGTTAATTAGCATCAGAGATTTTATGTATGTCAAAATAGGTTTTCAACAATTATGAACTTTTGTATTTAGCATTTCATACACATAGGTAGATGATTCTTGTTCCTATGGGTAGTTTGATTATAAGAAAAACAAGTGAACACATGCATTACTATGCTATTATAATTGTATACATTTGAAAAAATACAATAAGTGCACATTGAGGGGGTTGCCATCCTCAACCGGCTCAACTAGCCTACCTTGTTCTTTGAATACTAGCCTATGTTTAAAGTCTTCAATCCGGTCCCCTATCAATGGCACTTGTCTAATTAACAACGACACTTTCATTTTATCTTCTTCAATTACCTATCGTTGCTGACATTTAAGCCAACGCTTGCCCATTTTGTTTATTTCTAACTAATCAAGTAAGTAGTTATATGGTTTCAATATTTTTGAGGAACACTTTATTCTGTCATTCACAAAATTTAGTGTTTGGAGAAGAAGGGCGTATGAAATGGAAGAAAAGTGATGCAAATGAATATAGTAGAAAGAGGTAAAAAGATTTGGTTACTTGAACCCGTATGTCAAGAAATGTTACTATCGAAGAAAAAATGAGCCCCCCTTAATACAAATTCTTGGCTCACCTTTGAATACAAGTAACATGAAGAGTAATTCAAACAAACGCTCATGCAATAGAATATTCGTGTCATTAATTTTCTCTCCAAACTTAACATTGTGCAATTCTCTCAATACCAGTTCTTAGTTTATTCGCTAGTTTCTTTTGTTGATCCTTTCAAGTAGGGGTGAGCGCGGTTCCGGAACCGCAAAGAACCGATCCGGAACCGATAGAACCGAGAACCGAAAAATGCAAATTTTAAGAACCGAGAACCGGACCGAAGAGCGAGTTTCGGTTCCTGTTCTGTTCTCGGGTCCGGTTTGGGTATTTCGGTTCTACCCGGTTGGAACCGATTTTTTTTTAAAAACACCCAAAAATTCAATATCTTTTTTACATTTTGTCTATTCTTGTCCCTTTGAATTATGACCTACTAATAACAAAATAAAGTAGAGTGATTAATTCAAGATAATCATGAAAGTAAAAAACTAAAACAATTAATTTGATACAATTTTGTCGCCTAAACTTGCTTAAATTTGTTATAAGCTAGTGTTACTTTGCGTTATTATATCAACACATTACAAAAATTGCAATCCATGACTACGAACCGTTAATCTAGTAATTGGCTGTTATATTACAAAATTTGTATTCATTATCATACGAATTATTGATGTGCTAATAGTGTTACTATTGTTACTTGTTATTAGTTTAGTCTGGCTTAGTTCGTATCTCTAGTTTGGCGATGACAATTATTACAAAACTGAAATGACATGTGCTTTCAAGCAAAGGATTAATTTGGCATTCTAAGAAGTTGGGTATTCTTTGTTATTCAAAAAATGAAGCTTGATTTTTCATGTTCACGATTAGTTTTTTACTTGAAACTAGTATATTTGAAAGTTGGGCGGTTCTTCGGTTCCGGAACCGATACCCGCGGTTCTGGACCGGATCGAACCGAGAACCGATATTTACAATATTGAAGAACCAAGAACCGGACCGCGCTTTCAAAATTCGGTTCGGGTTAAGTCGGTTCCGGTTCGATTCTCGGTTCCGGGACGGTTCTCGGTCCATTTGCTCACTCCAACTTTCAAGAATGTTGAATGAGCACAGTCTGGTACAGCCACTAGCCCACTATATACATATCTTTATTTTCAATTTGATACAAATTTAAGGTATTTAACCCATTAATAAATTGCATGCATTCAATATAATACAATAGACATGTTCAGTTTTCCTATTCAATAATGACACAACTCCCAATCAAAATCCGGCATGAAAGATCACGCTAGGGTCTCAATCTTTGACAACTTCTCATGCATTCCATATTTTACTTGGTGTATTTTTCTCTTAAAATAGTTATTTTGGATATTAGCTTATTTTCAGTTTATGTCTCATTCACTCATTAAAAGACTTGTCAGTATAATTGACTAACTAATATTTACACTAGATAGAGTGGCATTCACGACGAATTATCCCTTCTTCTTTTACCCGGCCCGGGCCTGGTCATTCAGTTCAGTCAAGTTCATATTTTGCTACGAGATAGATGTGCAAAATGCACATTCGTGTGAACTATTATTGTGCATCAACTCACCAAGCCACCAACACCCTATAAAGACCGAGGCCAAGAGCCCAAGATGACCACGTCCCGTGTGAGAGGTTTCTTGACCGCAAGGTAAGAGAGTAACGTTCTAATAGGAATTATACATTGAAATGTGTATGGTTGCCCTATTAAGAACATGTGTCAAGATGATAACAAAGACTACTTTAAATATTTATGTCATTCAATATTTAAGAAACACTTGTAGTTACAATTTATGTTACGTGAGAACGTGAACTAGATTGTAGCCCAAGGTAAAATATCCACGTGTCGTGAGAACGAGCATAGATGATTTTGCAGTTTCATACGTTGAACATTTCATGGAATGATATAATTAAATGAAGTAATCTACTACTACTTTGATTTTAAGTATTTATGCATTCGTTGAATGACTTAAATATACGTGGTATATATTAACTTGAAATTATTAATTGAAACCCGAGGTGGTGTTCATAATTACTTTAATTATACATGTTTATGACTTCTTTGTAAAGTCACAAACATGAAGTTTTCTAATACAAGACTTACAATATAAAGTAAGACGTTAACTTGCTATGTTTTAAGACATATGCATGAAGTCAATGAGTTGATCAATGACTTATAACGTATAGTGGGATTATAACTGTTATGTCTTTTGACTTAGTCAAATAGTATTTGTGTTATAATACATGCAATTGGCTTGGTAATTCAATTATACCATTAAGTTTTACTTGGTTGGTAAATAGGTAAGCCAAAGAGTAGATGGTTATCTTAAATATTATTAGATTTTGAGTAAATTACACCGTTCGTCCTTGTGGTTTGCGTTGACCGCAGAGTTTAGTCCTTTGACCCAAAAAATTGCACCGTATGTCCTTAAGTGTGAAACGTTATGCGCCACTAGTCCTTTGACCAAAAACCGTTAAGTTTGACCGTTAAACTCCCTCATGTGACTTGCACATGAGGGTAAAAATGTCATTTCCTTCATAGTTTTGACTCATACGTACAGATACCATCACATACATTCATAAAAGTCAAATTCAACTTTCTTTCTCTCTGTTCTACATCTTCTTCTTTATATAAACACCTTTTACTAAACCACCATTGAAATCAACCACCAACATCACCTTAAAAACCTCCACCACCACTACCTGATCCAGTCACCCATCACTAGCTCATCCTACCACCTTCTCTCTTTAATAAATCTACCAAAACCATCACTAGCTCATCCTACCACCACACAACCGCACTTAAAAAAACTCATCACTATTAATCAGATCTGTTGTCACGCCAACCGACGCACCACACCTCTCCCATCTCCCTCTAGACCTCGCCGCCGGCGACTATTTGGGCCACCGGAATCCGGCCACGCGTCACCGGAATTTACACCACCTACCCCATCGTGTAGATCGTGACCCCGTGATTCTTTTGACGTGACATACGCGCCGTTGGCATTTTTACACGAGTGTAATCCGCGTATACTTCATCGAGATGTGAAGCCAAGCAATATTTTACTGGACAATGATTTGCTTACTTGTCAGATTTCGGGTTGTCACGTCTTCTAGAAGGTTTTGAGTCACATGTGACAACAGGTGTCGCGGGCACGTTTGGTTACGTGGCACCGAGTATGCTTTAGCGTGTCGGGCGTCCGAAAAGGTGGATGTCTATAGCTATGGAGTGATGTTGCTTGAGTTGATTTACGATAAAAGGGCTTTGACTCAACGCCGGGTCGGAGAATGGTTACACGATTGTGGCGTGGGTTGGGATGTTGAGGCGAGAGAAGAGGAGCGAGGAGGCTTTTGGAGAGGAATGTGGAGGTCGGGCTGAAAATGTGTTGATGGATTTGTTGGATTTGGGAGTGATCTGCACCAAAAACACCTTCCGGAGACCTACGATGAGGCAGGTCGTAAGAAGACTGAAGCAAATTCAAAATTCTTTTGACTATTGAGTCTTTTTGTTTCAAATTGCAATCATGAGTATTCATCTGTTAAGGCTTGAATTTTGAGGTCATGGGTTTTTGTTTTCAGCTAGTAACCAACTCTTTTTGGAAACGGGTCACAATCGGTGGTTTGGTTATGATGAGCATTGTTTCATAATGTACTTTAAAAATTTGTTTTATCGTAGAATGGAAAGATTTAAATTGGACTATCATTTCCAGAAAGATTGATAAAAGTGTAAACTACACCGTTCGTCCTTGCACCGTTCGTCCTTATGGTCTTGAAATGACGAATTTACCCTCATGTGCAAGTCACATGATGGGTTTTTAACGGTCAAACTTAACGGTTTTTGGTCAAAGGACTAGTGGCGCATAACGTTTCACACTTAAGGACGCACGGTGCAATTTTTTTGGTCAAAGGACGAAACCCTGCGGTCAACGCAAACCACAAGGACGAACGGTGTAATTTACTCTTAGATTTTCTTACAATATTAATTCAAAAGAAATACCATAGTTTTAGGTATGTTCAGTTAGAAGAATCAAAATCTATTGGCATTGTTTGATTCAAGATAACTATAGTTTCTTCTAAAAGTTATCAAGGTTAGTAGATTGAGTATAGATTGAATATACTCAATGAGACTCCAACCTAGAAGATTGATAAGACACCATCTGTTTATGGAATGTGATGAATCACATTAAGTCTTATAATGAAAAACTGAATTTGTTAAACTACTTGTAAAGTGAATTTTAAAAAACTAATGTCAGGAACTGTCAATGTGTTTTGTAATGTCCCAAAAGAGAACAATGTATTGTTGCTCTATTTGCTAAAATATTTAAAGGTAATCTTTAAATTATTAAAGGCAAGTGGGAGTTTTGTTTAGATCTTGAAAGATTAAATTACAAAATACATAATCTTCTAAAATGCACTAGTAAATATCATGATGAGGCTAAACATGTAAATGATAGACCTTAATATGATGGAATTGTCATTCATAGATCCGTAATGATATCTCATATATTTAATATGCTGAGGAATATGAGTTACAGGATCATGGTAAGCCTGTTAATCATAATGATAAATTGACAAAATGTTGAATTGTGGTAAATCAATTATAGTATGAATGTAGAGATGCTGTCCATAGAGATAATTAATTTTAGATACTTGGTTTATCTTAATGAAGATAAATTTCTTCAAAGAATGGAAACCTTAGTGGTTTAAATCTTTGTGTAGAAATCATATTGACAATATTGTACACATATTTAATGCATGTCTAATGAAAATAATATTAGTCATACTTAAGCAATTAACTATGATTGAATATTCTTCTTTAAATACATTAAATAGAAGTATAACGATTATAATTGTCATACTTAGTTTCATTGATATGAAATTTTGACAATGAATATCAAAACTCTTTGTTGTGGGATTACTTTTGCGAGGAAGATAAGTAATACAAAGTAGTTTTATGAATTCAAATAATTTTTTAATATGTACAAACTGTAAGAATCATGAATGGATATATGCATGCATCTAGGAGATGACTCTTATGTTTAATATCAAATTCAAGTTTTGCTTTAATAATTAAAATAAGATAGCTCATAAGTATTCCTGAAAGCTAGTGGAAGTATTATTATTTATTTATTTTCTTAAATCTTATATATTGTATGGGCAACTAGATTCCACCTAAATTAAGTTTTAGTTGGGAATGAAACTTCGTTTGTAAGATTTGAAAATAAGACATACTCCCTCCGTCCCAAAATTATAGTCCTCTTTTGACTTTTTCGGTCTTTCTTTTACAACTTTGACTTTAAGTATTTTTGTTTGTGTTATATAATACTTGATGCAAAGTATATGAATGGATTGAGTTTTTAATGTATTTTCATTTGGTATAATTTTCATCAACTATTGTATAACATAAACAAAAATATTTAAGGTCAAAGTTGAAAAAGAAAGACCAAAAAAGTCAAACGAGGACTATAATTTTGGGACGGAGGTAGTACAATCTTGGAATATATGTTTATTATTATAAATATTTGCTGTAAATAAATGAGTCTAATAGAACATAATGAATATATATCTTTGACAAGATAGAATGTGAATGAGATCTTAAAATCTAACTTGATGCGTAGCATGACTAATTTCAGATGATATTCGATGGATTGAGTATAGGACTTATCCCAACCACATGATGGTAGTTTATGGATCTTAGTCAATAAGTACATCATGAATATTTATCCTCTGACTTGAGATACCAGAGAAATGTCATGGATGTAGTGCATTTCTGTGAAGCAATCTAACGCTATACGTAACTCATAGTTATAAAGGTTGTTTTCAGAAGTGTTGCAAAATTTATGAATTACGCGCCGTAGTCAAAAAGGATTTGTTTCATTCAAATTTATTTTGAAGTATAATATCGTTGGGGCCCTCGTAGGGTTGTCAAGATGTTTGTATGGCCATGCCCAGGTCTTCGAATATGTTCAGAAGAATTGGTAATCTCGATCAATCATATAAAACGAGAAACATAATAGTTAATAAGAAATGAGTGAGATCAATATTCTTATTAACATGGTATTAGAAGCATGGTATTAGAAACAAAATGGTGAAAAAAAAACAAGGTATTAGAAACAAAAGGATGAATATGATGATGAATCATCAAAACGGTTTTTCTCCAGAAAACCATTACACAAGTTGTACCGGGGGCATTAGCGTGTTGCTAGACGCTAACAAATGTCATTACACGTTTTGTAAACATATCCAAGTGGGAGCTGTTGGAATATGTATATATTTATAAAACGAGTATGTCCGGATTCGAACTTGTGACCACGAGATTGGACACATTACGAATGAGAATTAAAGTTAAAAATAATTAATGTAAAATGATTACGATTAATTATTACACAAAACCGACTAACGATCGTTAAATATTTAATGGAGAAATGACTAACGGTCGTTAAATGTAAAAAGAATGACTAATAGTGAAATTGTTATAAAAGGAAAATATTTGGGTGTCCCCCTTGGACTATGAGCGTTTTTGGGAGGGTTTCCAACCCAAAACCCTAACTTTTTCCCAAAGTTTTCCATTCACTGTATAAGCAAACCTAGGGTGAGAGTTTAGGGTTAACTTTTGTGCACACACATTAACCTAAACTCTACTCTTTTTCTCTCTTGCATAATCGGCCGAACACCCTAATTTATTAGGGTTTTGGTTTGTTTTCTATTAAAACAAAGCTTTGTGTTAGATCTAGAATCGTTTTAACTCGTAGTTAATTCATGTGTACAAGAACGTGGTTGTAACATACTATTGTTACACCAATTTGGTTTGATTGTAAAACGGTAAGGGACAACTCTTTAAACAACTTTATCTTCATTTTTAGTTAATTAATTGCTTTTATATTTTAAGTCTTCCGTTCTGTACTCTTTGATGTCTTGTTTATTATTTTGTATGTCAAGTTTAATAACTCAACAACATTTAACAAAAATTAATGTTTTTTTTTTAAATTAATCTTAAATCGAAAAAAGTCACCTCTGCTTTCATCCCAGACTCCGAATGCTCATAGTTTTTTTTTTAGAGCTTTGATATAGAGGTTTGTCGTCATTGTTTACGTTCAAACCACATGGCGTTCTTTTTGACCATCAACACATACGTAACCACTGATGCAATTTATTTTCCTCACTTAACTAATTGCTTAGTTGGCAACTGGGCATCATTCTATAACTTTATAAGTTGGTCATTGTTCACATTTAGCTGGCTTCTAATTATTGTTGGGTCATTCAAAAGTCGGTATATAGACCATTTTAGAAAGTCAGCTCTGACCAACAATAAAAAGTCAGCCAAGCTAGGCCTACATTAGAAAGTCAGCGGACCCGACTAAAATTAATTACAAAGCCACCTAGTTAAGTCCCAACAAAAGTCAATAATATAATCCTCACAGGCCATATAATGCCATATGTTCCATACATATTCTGCAATAAATCTGTGGTTGTAAATTGTGAACTTGCAATTTTGAAGACATATAGGGAGAGGATATTAAAACAAGCTTTATATTACACCATAGAAAGTGGAAGATTACATAATATGATAGTATTTAGTTTAGACCGCCACCGTGTATCCACGATGGTAGTACATAGGAAAGTTACCAACATAACCATCAGCATGCATGATCACATTACAACTAGCTACCATGAAACTATATATCTTACAAACAAACATATGACATAGAAAACATCATGCTATCATCATCGTTGTACAAGCAAATGACATCGTTCGATTTTCGACATCAACCCTTTTTGGTATATACTTGGATTAGTCTAGCTGAACCCCTTCCTCTTGTCACCTGTGCTAAGACCCACCTTTTTTTTCCATCTCCTGGTACGCTTCTGTCCCAAGCTGGTCCTTCCTAGTCTGCCCACCTTTGCTTCAATAACAAGAATTGTTTTGAAACCATCACATTTAAAAGTGTCAAAAATATTCATAAAGCTCGACACATAAAATTGTGAAAATATTTATTACATCCAATTGGTTCACACGCATATTAGTGTGAACTTTTTGATTCTCCACAAAATACGACAACATGCTTTAACACTAGTAAGGGTGAGCATATGACCCGAACGGACCGGACCGACCGAAGGACCGACCGGACCGATACGGACCGAGACCGGACCGACCACATTCGGCTTGGTCCGCGGTCTCGGCTTTTGGGCTAATTGGTCTTCGGTCCGGTCCGGACCAAAACCGAAGAATTTGGCCTTGTTGGGCCGGACCGACCGAAGGACCGGTCCGGACCAACCACATTCGGTCCGGTCTCGGTCTAGGGTTTATGCCGAAATCGGTTTTCGGTCCGGTCCGGTCTTGGCCGGTCCGGTCCGGTTTTTGGACCATGCACACCCTTAAACACTAGTACAATCGCCACTTCTCCCGACGACATTTTTTTAACCATGTCGACGCCATGTCGTCGGCACGATATGATCCCGACAATATGGCGTGGGCCACAGTTAGTCGTAATTGCCCCGTCGGGAGTTACTGTCCCGATGACAAAATAATAATCGTGTCGACGATGTTGTGGGTCCCACACATCTTCTGGTCAAAGATTTTTGTAGTTGGGAATGTATGGTGCCGACGACATGTCGTCGGCATCATAATACTAATCTACTTCTTAATTAACAAAAGTCAACAAAAGTCAAACATGATTAGTTACCTTGCCGACGACATGTCGTCTGTAACATAAGAACTAAGAATACTTATTTAATATAAAGTCAACGAAAGTCAAATTTAAATGGCAATGTTCCCAACGACATGTCGACGGTACAAAACTACTAATACTTTTTTTTTCTTTTTTGAAAAGCTTGGAATTATATATATTACCCGACTCAAAGGATGAGATCAGGGAAAAGAACAAGAGATACATCCAAGAAACAGGAACAGTAGCCACATCAAAACCAAGAAAAGAAAAGAAACAATACAACTACATCCTTATAAAAACAGCCTAAAAGGGCTGGTAATCCAGCAGCTCCACGAAATTGGGTGAAAAGAATAACCCATATACCTCGATCTACTCTTTGCCACCACCATCTGAGCTACCACCCTTGAGATCACCACTTTCGCCTCTGCCACTCTCGCCAGCGCCACTGCCCGACCCTACATCAGATCGCGAAGGAATCTGGCTCATAAGCTCGGCCCACTGAGGGCTACTCTGTAACACCGACATCATCTGAGTGATCTGGCGATGAACGGCCTTCGTCTCTTTCACAGCCTCCTCTGCCTTCTTGTCAGCCTCCTCGAGCTTTCTTGTCTTTTTCGGCCATCGTCTCGTGAATCTCAGGTCGAGCGTACGAACCTGGAGATGCCACGGGTAAACTTGTATTCCCGCTCAACACCCTACCCCTACTGACAACTTTTCCTCGATGCTTGCCCTTGATAACCATAGCAAGAATCTCTTCGTCGATGTAGGCTACGCCGGTAGGGTTGTTCGCTCCCAGATCCCGTAGGCGACACATCTCTTCTTACAAAAGTTGAAAAAAATATATTAAATTAATATATTAGTCGGGTTAGCACATTATGTACATCAATAAATCAATAAAACGGATTAAATGACTTAAATAAACGAGAAAGTTACTTATTAGTACATGCATAAACTAAAATGGGTGAAAAGGGTGTAATATAAACGACAAATTTACTTATTAGCCCAAACCTGTGCTAATAAGTAACCTTGCCATTTATATTACACTCGTTTCACCCATTTTGACCCATTTTAGCATAACGTGTACTTGTTTGGGCTAAAATGGGTAAAAAGGGATTAAATGACTTAAGTAAACGAGAAAGTTACTAATTACTACACGTGGGCATAATCTATTAAACTCTAATGTATTTTGTAATCACATCTATAACATTTTGCTATCACATCTGCTTAAAAAAATAGAAAATTAAAAAAAATATGCTTCAACTGGGGTGTTTGGTTGTTTGAAAAATAAAATAAAATAAAAATAAAAAGACTGGTACTTACGTATCGAACACATGCTTCGTCCTGCAACCATGCCCCGTCAATGCAATGCGTGTCGTGATAGCTCTGTATGAGGGAGGGTACTCATGAGGCTCGTGAATGTCCCAAGGGTGATGGCGGTGGCAGAAGCTGTTATAAGTGCGACGAGAGTGGACATATGGTAGTGGTGGTGAAATAAATTGTTATAAATGTGACAAGAGTGGACATATTTCTCGGGAATGTCCCAAGGGTGGTTGCGAGAGTGGCCAAATTGGCGCCAAAATTTCCCACCAAAATATTGGCACCAAAACTTCCCAACAAAAGCTAGTAGATCTGCTCTATCCTCACAAACACATTATATACACCCTTATCCTCAAAACCACTCAACCTCACAACCTCTTATCTTCACACAAATTTCATAACCTGAGAACATCACATAAAGAAGATACATTTGGATGGAAATATTATGCATGTCCTCTTTTGAAGGTGAACAATCATGCATTTCTTATTTATGTAAATATACAAACAATCATATAATTTCCTTAATATGTAACAGCCAAGAGAAAAATATCATGTATGTGGATATTTTATATGGAAGAGTGAATTTGATGACCGGTTACGAGTAATCTTTTCTGCTTCAACATCTCAAGGTGATGGATCTGCACCAACAGAGTGCTTAAACTGTAATGCCAAAGATCTTAGGATAAACATGCTGGAATAAAAAATACAGGTGCGTGCTAGAGACAAGAGTAAGGATGCTGGAGGCAAAACTTGAAATGGCTAGGAATCCCAAAGACCACGATCACGCATATCAGTCGGCTGCAATACTCTGTGAGCTATTAGGTGACATGGAAAATCTTCATATATAGTAGTGTTGTTGTTGTTCTTGTAGTCGTTGGACGTTTATTGATTTGTAATATAATTTTGTATGCATTAATTAATGTTTGTATGTTTATCGGTTTGTAATGTAATTCGTATGTATTTTACATATCCAAATACCCCTTTAAACGACTCAATTATATACTTGTAATGTAATTCGATTTGTAATGTAATCCGCTTTGTAATGTAATTCGTATATATTTTTTACACTGGTATTTGACATTAATCATCTGCTTGTTAAATCCATATCCAAACACCCCTTTAAACAACACGGTATTTCAAATATGCAATTTTTCAACACTTAGTTACATATGCATAAAGACTGGAATTGAAGGAACAATATCACAATTAACAAACACGAAGGCAAACCTTTTATTGAACTTGCTCGAGCTCTCAACCACATACATTTCATACAGACTCAAATGAAACTACTAGACAAGCAAACGAAACAACTCAACAAGCAAATGAAACACACGACATAGACCATAACAAACATCGCAGTTCATCGACTTTTCCCTTTGTTAGAACTTGCACCACCTTTTCCCTCCCTTGCATTCTTTTGCTTGATGAAATGTTCAAACAAAGCTTCAAGATTTGTTATCCTCATTCCCAGTTCATCGACTTTTACCTCTGTTCTTTCACTATCTGCTTCGGCCAAAAATTGTTTGTAGTATGGCTTTTTCCACAACTATTTCAGAATAACATCTCTCATCCACGGGCTAATATTCTTGTAAGAACCATATTCCTCAATATTTTCATCACCATATGCATTTAGAGCTCCATCAAAGAGTGGTAAGTTCGATAAAACCTTTGACTACTCCTCTTCCGGCGTGTAACGAGCCATTGTCATATATGTTTTGTGAGAATTGACGATTGGGTTATGTGTACGTTTTGTTGTATTGAGGATGATTGGTTATATATATGTTTATAATATTGGCTATCCCGTCCAATTATTTTCGATCTATTATTTTACGAAGCGGGGAAAATCAAATTTGACCAATATGTCGCCGACGACATGTCGGTGATATAATATGTTCATAAAAATTCAACGCATCAGAGGCTTGGTCAAGCCTTTTTTTGTCGTTTAGAGTATATTGTTGATGACGACAGTCGGTAATAGATCGTAGTATGTTCTCCTGTTTTAGTAGTGTAATAAGTGTGAGTATGTTATTTAGTGGTAGTGATTTAATTTATATCTAAATTTGGTAAAATCGGCAACACAATTAGGTGCTGAAGGTTTAACTTATGTTCAAATTTAGTAAAGAGAGAATTTATGTTCAAATTTAGTAGGAAACTTGGGTCGGTCTAATTTGTGTTTGTAGTAAAAAATCATTAGATGCCGAAATCTGGGTTATGGCTAAATGTAGCAAGAGCTATTGATGATGCCTACATTAGAAGGTTAGCGAACACGACCAGAAATTCATAAACGCAATACTTTATGAACATAATCGTCGCAACCCAGCCAACAATATACAATAATTCAAACATAAGCATTTGTACCCTATACAACTCCAGTGAATGTCGACGATGCACAACTGCGAAATGCGAACTTGCAATGGTCCAAAACATAAAAAGCTAGCAAGATATTAAACAAGCATTATATATTACACTAAAAGAAAGTGCATAGTATGACAACAGTTGGTTTAGGACGACCACCATGCATCCACGATGGTAGAACACAGGAAAATTACCAACACAATCATCACACGACCATACCACATCTACCTACGAAACTATCTTACACAAACAGACATACAACATACTAAACATCATACTATCATCTTCGTCGAACAAGCAAACACCCTCGTCCGACTTTCGACATCAACCCTTCTTGGTGTACTTGGATTCGTCTATCGGGATATCTTCCTCCTCGGCTCGCTCGCCACCGACTTGTCACCGGTGCTGAGACCACCTTTTTTCCCCATCTCCTGGTACCCTTCTGTCCCTAGCTGGTCCTTCCTGGTCTGTCCACCTTTGCTACGACCTATACAGATATTTTATTACACTGGTTAAAGTGAACAATTATTTTGAGACACGTGAACTATACTAGAAAAATAAATAAATATGTACCTTCAGCTAGTTTTTCCTGAGCCTCGAGGGTTTTACCACCAGTACCTCCCGGAACGACAGTTTCGCCTTGAGCAGCTCGTTCGTCGAGTTTCTTCTTCTCCTGTTCAGGGATCTTGTCGGATACCTTTCGTTCTTGTTGTTCAGACGCCATTTTTTTTTCTTTCAACTGGTATGTGACGAACTAAAACAATGACGTTGGTATTTATACAATTACTGGGCTATAGGAGCTAGTCAAAAAAGTTTTACATGCATGGTGACACGTTGTATGATGACATGGTGGGTAAAAATGACGAAGATGAACTATAGTCTAAAACTTGTAGCTAGGTGTGGAACGTGGTGTTTTATTTGGATGTCCCTGGACAGACACGTGTCTTCATTTTGAGTCAGTGGATTGGAGCTATCTGATCTCAGGTGCTGCGCTTGTCTCATGAAATTTTTAGTATTTGGCCGACATCTTTCCGCTCAAAACACAGTTTATTACAGTAAATTATTTTTGAGTAAGTGGATGAAGTTATCTCAGTTGATGCATTACGAAGTTGAGTGGTTGGTGTTATACACTACCACATTTACCACTTTCCCCATCGCCGCTTTTTCCCATGACAATTGTCACGGGGGAATCCTCACTAAACGACAAAATATATCCTACGTGGCACGAAGTCTCGTAGAAAAGTCAAGAAATTATCTTCATTTTCGCGACATGTCGCGATTCAACGATAATATTTTGACCGAATATTTCATGGTAAAACGTGGCGCAAATTTTCCGCTTCTTTTCGCCACATGTCACGGATTCTTTGTTTATTAAAAAATACGAATTAGTGTTAATATATCTTAACGTGACGTAAAACATTTTTCGGCGACAAGTCGGGATTCTCTGTTTATTAAAAATTCATAATTTTGCATGCCATATTTAATTGGATCAAGAAGTCAAACGATGCATAGTTGAATGTGTTTTATAAATCTATGATTCACCAAAGTTACTCTCCCAATATTTTTCTTAAATTGGGATGAAATGGAGTGATAAAATCGTATTCTTTTGAAGTCGTTAACAACATAAACTAATTAAATTGAACGTCCAATGTGTAACCATAACATATCGACTCATCCGTTGAACGTCCAATGTGTAACCATAACATATCGACTCATCCGTTGAACGTCTAATGTGTAACCATAACATACCGACTCATTCGTTGAACGTCTAAATTGTAACCATAACATATCGACTCATCCGCTGAACGTCCAATGTAACCATAACATATCGACTCATCCGTTGAACGCTCAAGGTGTAACCATAACATACCGACTCATTCGTTGAACGTTCAATGTGTAACCATAACATACCGACTCATTCGCTGAACGTCCAATGTGTAACCATAACATACCGACTCATCCGCTGAACGCCTAATGTGTAACCATAACATACCGACTCATCCGCTGAACGCCTAATGTGTAACCATAACATACCGACTCATCCGTTGAACGCCTAATGTGTAACCATAACATACCGACTCATCCGTTGAACGCCTAATGTGTAACCATAACATACCGACTCATCCGTTGAACGCCTAATGTAAGCATAACATACCGACTCATCCGTTGAACGCCTAATGTGTAACCATAACATACCGACTCATCCGCTGAACGCCTAATGTGTAAGCATAACATACCGACTCATCCGTTGAACGCCTAATGTAACCATAACATACCGACTCGGATGTTGAACGCCTAATGTAACCCTAACATACGGACTCATCCGTTGAACGCCTAATGTGTAACCATAACATACCGACTCATCCGTTGAACGCCTAATGTGTAACCATAACATACCGACTCATCCGTTGAACGTCCAATGTAACCATAACATATCGACTCATCCGTTGAACGCCTAATGTGTAACCATAACATACCGACCCATCCGTTGAACGCCTAATGTGTAAGCATAACATACCGACTCATCCGTTGAACGCCTAATGTGTAACCATAACATACCGACCCATCCGTTGAACGCCTAATGTGTAACCATAACATACCGACTCATCCGCTGAACGCCTAATGTAAGCATAACATACCGACTCATCCGCTGAATGTCTAATGTAACCATAACATACCGACTCATCCGCTGAACGCCTAATGTGTAACCATAACATACCGACTCATCCGCTGAACGCCTAATGTGTAACCATAACATACCGACTCATCCGTTGAACGCCTAATGTGTAAGCATAACATACCGACTCATCCGTTGAACGCCTAATGTGTAACCATAACATACCGACTCGGATGTTGAACATCTAATGTGTAACCCTAACATACGGACTCATCCGTTGAACGCCTAATGTAACCCTAACATACGGACTCTTCCGTTGAACGTCTAATGTGTAACCATAACATACGGACTCATCCGTTGAACGCCTAATGTGTAACCATAACATACCGACTCATTCGTTGAACGTCCAATGTGTAACCATAACATACCGACTCATCCGTTGAACGCCTAATGTGTAACCATAACATACCGACTCATTCGTTGAACGCCTAATGTAAGCATAACATACCGACTCATTCGTTGAACATCTAATGTGTAACCATAACATACCGACCCATCCGTTGAACGCCTAATGTGTAACCATAACATACGGACTCATCCGTTGAACGCCTAATGTAACCCTACCCACCAAAATATTCGTTATCGCGCCATTTACGCTAAACGATAAAAACTATATGTTTCCCCAGCGACATGTCGCCGGGGAAAAGTTTGTAGATAAAGCAGATCTGGTCAGTATTATCTCTTCACAAAACAAAATAAAACATATCTTCTTCTCCACAAGGCGATTTCTGCAACAAAAACGAAATAAACATCATCAACAATCATCAACCATCATCACCACCGCATCCACCATCACCACCACCGCATCCACCATCACCACCACCACACGTTACACGGTTTATTTTACAAATTTTAAATATTATTCAACTAAATTAGTTAATTATATTATGATTTTTGGAGATTATTATTGTTGTAAGTTGTTGTAAATTAGATGATAAAGTAAAGTTTTTTTTTTTTTTTTTTTTTTTTTTTTTTTTGGCAAGAGTTTACGAGGACCGACGAGGAGCAAGAGCGAGGTATGTTATAATTTTTGCGATTATTATTGTTGTAAGTTGTTAATTAGAAAAGTTAAGTTTTTTTTTTTTTTTTTTTTTTTTTTTTTTTTTGGCAAGAGGCTACGAGGAGCTAGCTAGACAAGGTATGTAATAATTTTTTTTTTTCTCCTTTTGGTATCCCGGTGACATGTCACTGGGGAATGTTTATTCATGTCGCTGGGGAATGTTTATTGTTTAAATTTTGTTAGTTTATAGTTATTATTAGTTCAATTGCCTTGAAATGTGCTCGTTTATAATTATAATAATTAGTTGTTTAAATTTTGTTAGTTTATAGTTATTATTTGGTGAAAAAGTGAAATGGTATGTATGTTAAAATAATGGTATGTATGTTAAAAAGTGAAATGATATGTATGTTAAAAAGTGAAATGAGTATGTATGTTAAAAGTGAAATGGTATGTATGTTAAAACTCTTAGCAACATACATACCATTTCACTTTTTTCAACTCTTGAGCCGTTTATAATAATTTTGTTAGTTTATAGTTTATAGTTATTATTTGTTGACATGTGCTCGTTTATATTATTTTGTTAGTTTATAGTTATTATTTGTTGATATGAGCCGCTTATAGTTTATAATAATTAGTTGTTTTAGGATTTTAGTGATTAATTTTGGAAAATCCCGTCTAAAATTAATCATCCTATAGAACCCGTCCGAAATTAATTTATTAGAAATTAATTTCGAAAGTCCCCGCTTGGGATCTTTTGAATGTTTTGTCTCATTTAGATATGAATGCGTATAATTGGATTACTATTTGAGATGATTTCGACAAGTTTCTCCTTTACTCCTACGAATATGTCTTTAAACACATATTTGGGAGTTGAGGGAAATGTCACAAATTTTCTTAAATAGTAAATCGGTTATACGATTCATATATGAGACAAATTATTCAAAGAGTGGGTTAGATTGCCTTCCATAGTTGCACTAGGTGAACAAAACATCCGGTATTCCTCGCTTGAATGTGTTTAATTAAGTTGCATATAATAACTAAATGTATCGTTAAACGCAGCTATGGTATTCGATGATAAGACTTGGACGCTTTACAAACACATGAACCATTATTTATTCTCGGTCTTGAAAATTCGTCAATCATTGCAAGTCGTTAGTGACTAGTGCCGGAGAATAAGATGTCCATGCAAGTCTTGTCGAAATATATTATGGTACACATCAAAACCTTTCAAACCACATTATGAGAGAAGGGTGGGACCCACGTTATAAAATATGGGTGGAACACGGTGAACCGGCTCCACCTATGCCACCGCCAAGAATAGATAACACAAGACACCTCTCGATGAGTGACATGATAGTTAATTAATGATCTTAGCTATATTCCTCCGAATAATGAACACAATGAACCAACTCAAGGAGATATTGGTGAGACAAGTAACGAACCGACTCAAGCTACACGTAACGAGTTTGAAGAGTTATATGCTGCCAACGAGGAGTCATACCAGGTTTTGTGACTATGTGACTCGATTAGACTTTATGGCAAAGTTTACCTATTTTAAGGCTAAAGGTAGATTGACCGATTCTATATTTAATGAAATGTTAGAGTTCTTACAAAATGTATTTCCCATCAAGAAGGATTTAAGCTCCCACCATCATACTATTCAATAAAGAAGACATTTAAAACGATTGGGTTAGGTACAGTCGATACATGCTTGTGAACACGATTGTCGCTTATTTCGGGAGACAAGAACAAAGATTTGGATTTTGTCCGTCCAGAATACGAGTAGATGGAAAGACAAGAATACGCGGGAAGAAAGTTCCTAAGAAGGTGTTGCGTATTTTCCGATCATTCCGACATCATGCATATCGAAAAAATGTGTTGAGGCCATCTTGAACACTTTGTTAATGAATGATAAATCTAAAGACACCGTCAAGGCAAGACAAGACTTGCAAATGTTGGGCATTCAAGTGGCTTGTGGCTCGCCAAACCAAAACGGAAGTGCTTGAAGCCTCAGTGCGTATTCTTTCACACCGAGAACCAAAAGTTTTGTCAAGACATCAAAGGATCTAAACTACCATATGGTTTCGGATCATGCTTGCCACGAGTGACCGATAATGATACCAATATAACGGGCTCAAGTCTCATGATCGCATATAATGATGCAACGTTTACTTCCTTACGGACTTCAAAATTACTTGCCCGATAAGATTGCAAAACCATTAATTGAGTTGTGTTCCTTTTTAAGCAAATATGCTCTGCAACTTTGATGGAGGATGACATGTTGAAAGCTCAGATCAAGGTGGTCGATATTCTGTGCGAGCTTGAGCTCATATATCCTCCTGCTTTCTTTGACATTATGGTTCACTTGGTTATCCATTTACCTATAGAGGCTCTTGAAGGCGGGCCTATTCGCCCCCGGTGGATGTATCCATTTGAAAGATACATGAAGAAGCTAAAAGGTTATGTTCGCAATAAAGCTAAGCCGGAAGGTTCGATTGCGGAGGGTTATGTTGCTGAAGAAGCATTGACATTCAGTTCTCATTATTTTCGGGATGTTACCACGAAATTTAATCGTCCCGACCGTAATGTGGACCCCCCTCCCCCAACGTGTCAGTTTCAGGTGTTTCGATCGGTATGTAAAACGATTGGTTTACGGTCATTTATTGAGTTTGATGCCCAAGAGTTTAAAAAAGTGAATTGGTATGTACTTCACAACATCCCCGAGATCGACACGCACTGCACTCCAGTTCAAGAGGTACGCGGTTTTTTATTTTGAAACTTCTTTTCTTAACTTATCATTTCGACGACTTATTCTAATACCATGAACATTTTCGATTATTTCCTAACAAAGACATGCAAGAAGAATTCCCCACCGGTTTGGGTCGCAGTAAACTTAAGACTTATTTGGTCTACTTAAGCGTAAAAATAACAATATCATATTTTGTGTTCTCTATCTAGCTAATCCGTCTTCTTCATAGATCCGTCAACGCCACATAGACAATGACCAAGACTCGAGGTTAGCACAACAAGCGAGTTATTCGCTTTGGCTAATGGACCATAATGGACTCCAATCTCGGAAACTCTTGCGTAGTCAACGGTGTGAGGTATGTCGCACAACCGTGATGAACGTCGCACAACTCAAAACAATGGCATTTGTTCGCTGGCCGCGACGGAGAAATGTATTATGGTCGCCTTCAAGAAATCCTCGAGTTTAAGTATTTGTTGTTCATATTGCGTTGTTCCGAAAGTTAAGTGGTTCGACACTAGCAACAAAGGACGAAAGTCAAAAACTTGTCTTTAGAAACAACATGACACAAATCGTCGATCGCAGCTCGAGGCATTTAAAGATGACCAATACATTCTCGCAACACAAGTCAAACAAGTCTTCTACCTTGAAGATAAGACCAAACCCACCGGAAGGTCGTCGAACATGTTAATCATAAAAGTTTTCCGACGGGGTGTCATCGTGGTAGAGGACGATCCCGATATTATACATTTTGACAACTCATCCGATCTCCCACTTTCTACTAGTTTGAATGACTTGGATAATGCGACCTTGCATATAGATGGTCAATCAACGGTTGTTGACGCATCGCCGAGATATCATTGATGTTCCCGACGAAGACGATGATATTATTGCCGATGAAGACGCCTTCCTCATGATTTAGCAGATTCGATGTTGAAGCCCTCATCAATGTTGATGATGATGGTGTTGAGAAAGTTTATTCTAGTGAAGAAGAAGATTGATCTTGAGTTGTAACTTGCAAAATACACTTATATATTTGAATGAATGAATGAAATTGTTGGATTGTTTAAATGTGTATATTTATTCGGATGTGTATGTATTTGGATGTGTGCATGCTTATATTATTTTGTTCATGAATTTCTATATCTTATGCTAATTGTACTTGTACGGATGTTGCACGGTCCCACAGCGGTGACGGTGGCGGGAGGATCGTCCCTCCAGCATCGCTGCACCACCGGTTGTTGGGCAAGCTTCATTAACAAAGGTAAGAATTTCCGGATTATTGTAATACAAGCATAAATTTGATACATATTTATGACTTTTATCACTAACTTGATTTTGCGGCAAAGGTAAACGAAAGCCCAATTTGGGCGGCGGCAATGGCGGGATGAATACCGCGACAAGACCCTAACCTTCGGCAAGGCAATCGCATTTAAAAAGGTCCCGTGTCGATCACTTTTGAGGTGGGTGACAAACAAACTTTAAACCCTCTCGGCCCCATGCGGCGCATTGGTCTAACTACATCGGGAGGTCGTTAGAAGGTGTTGCTTACTACCCTTCTTGGGAGAAGGTCCCGAAGGAGAAGAAGGCGGAATCATTTCGTATATTGGGGTCGCTTATCCTTTTATGTTTATTTCATTATCGTGTTCATTTATTTAATTGTGTATATTTATCTAAATTACCGATTTATTTATATCATATAAATAAATAAACAAATTTAAATAAATATATAAATTATATCTCTAACTCGTTGCTTTGTTGTATATGATTGCAGACCCTATTTGACCTAAGGCCGACATGAACTCCCCGTTGGCCCCGGATCCACGAAGGCATAAACTGCACTCCGCAAAAGCCTACAATACTAACAAGGCTTCTTTCAAGGCCAAACATTGGAAGGTAGACCCCACCACCGGGGATTACGATGCAGAGGCGATTAGGCGGGCACGTCCCGAGGAAATTACAGCGGGTGATTGGGATGAGTACATTAAGTTTTGGAATGATCCCAAGAACATTTCTCGAGCCGCTACAAATCGGCTTAACGGGCAAAAGAGCAATGTCATATCTAGACAGGGATCCCGGTCGCTGTCTCGCCTTCGAGATAATATGGTAATAAACATTATAATTATTTTACATGCATATATATATATATATATATATATATATATATATATATATATATATATATATATATATATATATATATATATATATATATATATATATATATAGGGAGGGTTATTGTAAGAACTTTCTTAAAGTTATAAAAGTAGGAACTAATTTGGACCATTGGATCGCTTAATTGAGATTAGATGAGATTAATATTAAATGAGTGACATTATAGTTATTAAATAGTGTGTCAAGGGTATTTTGGAGAATTCAAGTACAAATTGATTATTAACATTTTTTGAATTAATTTTTTTACATTTTATTTAGCAGCCATTTTTAAATAAGTGATACATATTTACTTATAAAAAAAATTAACCACCATTTTTAATTTTTGATTGTCAACGTTAACTTTTTTTTTTTTTTTTTTTTTTGAACTTTTATGTCGATTCACGAAACATTTTTCTCATCATTTTCCATTTTGATAGTTTACCAAAAACCGATACACAAACCCCGATACAAGAATATAAGTATCATACACGATCGATACAACGATACAACCGAACCCGTACACAACTGATACAACGATACATCTGATACATTAATTGTTTCATTTACATTAATTGTTTCATTTACCATGTACACACAAACCTGCATCACTCAGATACACAATCGATACAACTACTAAAAAGTCAAAATGTACAACCTACAACCGAACCATACACAATCGACATAACATACAACCTACAACCGAACTCGACACAACCACGAGAATGTATCACCACAACCGAACCTCAGACACAACCTACAAAGAACCCGTACACAACCACAAGAATGCATCACCTGCTACAACCGAACCTGTACACAACCTACAACCAAACCCGTACACAACCTACAACCAAACCCGTACACAGACACGAGCAGTTCTGTTCACACACAAATCGAAACAAACATAATACGATTAATGACGACTTGAGTCCCAAAAGCCCGAACCGGGTTCTACACAATCCGGTTGATACCCAAAAACTGTTTAATTGGTAAATGAAGGAAATAAAAACCTAATATTTAAAACAAACAAACCGGTAATTCCGTCACAAGCATCCAGATCGAAACAAACAATATTAGATCGAAACAATATTTGAAAAAAAACAAACCGCTTGAAACAAACATCCAAATCGAAAAAAAATCCGTCACAGCATCGGCGGCTCGGGTTGATTTTAAGCAGATCCGGTGGTCATATGTTGATTTTAAAGCATATGCGTTCATCGGCTGTGGTGTTGTCTTTTTTGTATATATACAAAAAATAGATCTGATAACCGGATGTGGTGTTGTCTTTTTTGTATAGATCGGTATTTTTTTTATTATTTTTTTGTTGTTATGGATTTGTGGAAAATAAAGATGAATATGGAGGCTTCTTTTTGTATGGATCGGAGTGTGTTTTCATTTGTAAGGATGAGTGTTACAAAAATAGGATAAGTGTTAATATTAAATAGCAGTGTTAGAGAGTTAAGGAGATGTAAATTTTCTATTTTACCCTTTTCATTTAGTTATCAATTTTTTAATTGTAAAATCATAATTTCCATATGTCATTTAGTGTATGGGTTCTTACTTTTAGAACTTTAAAAAGTTCTCATATGATCTCAATTTATATATATATATATATATATATATATATATATATATATATATATATATATATATATATATATATATATTATATATAATAGGCGGCGTTTGGCATTAATGCCACCTCAACGCCACCTCAATTCCACCTCAACGCCACCTCAACGCCACCTCAATGCCACCTCATCAAATTTCATGCCACATAATCATTTGTTGTCCAACTAAGCAATTTTTAAATCCATTTTTAATCCACCTAAGCACTTATTTTTTTAATTTAATTAGATTTTATATAAATTTCGTATTTTTAATAATTTTTTGTAAATTTCGGATATTTAATTAGATTTTATATAAATTTCGTATTTTTAATAATTTTTTGTAAATTTCGGATTATTGATAATTATTTTTGAAAATTCGGATTTTATTAAACATTTTTGAAATTATTTGTAAAAAATGAGCCTTGCAAGGATTGAACCTTGGTTATTTGGATAAATAACATGTGTGTTTACCACTAAGGCAACATGATTTTTTGGAATATTTGTTGCAAGTCCAAAATTATAAATATATGCAACCAATTATGTAGGAGAATCCCTACAACTTAGTTAGCCCTAAACAAAACATATACATTAAAAATTATATACGGTTTATTCATATTTTTTTCATGCCTCTTTTTTCTAAAACCCTAATGCTCTCTGTTATATTTGTTTACATATTGTTGGTTTCTTTGCTCTTTTGCAGTTTGGTTGTGATGGTTCATGAAGTAGATGATGATGTTCATGGGAATTATGTTTATAGAACTAATGATACCTCTACCTCACATAAGGGTTTTTTTTTGTTTATTAATTTATAGGCTTACTGGAAACCATGGCAGCTGATGTATAAATAATAGTACCATGTAACAGATTATTTTTGCATACAAGAAAAAACCATTGATAAAGTTGTGAACAACAAGGTAACATGGTCATTGTGAATGATTAGCAAAATTCCCATGTCATCAATTTCATAGATTTGATTTTCTTCCTGTTTTTAGGATACTGAAGATGACAAGAAAATGAGTAATGAAAGACCTATTACTGATAATATAATAGGTGAAATTCAAGCACGAATACATAGTTTACAGCTAATGGGTGCGCCACCTGGCCATGTCGGCTATGAAGAAGGTGGCCAACTTACTGAAGCCGTGCGCAGAAGGCCATACTCAGTTGTTCTCTTTGATGAAATTGAGAAGGCACACTCTGATGTTTTCAACATTCTGTTACAGCTGCTGGATGATGGAAGAATTACCGATTCGCAAGGTAGGACATTTAGTTTTACTAATCTGCTATATGATCAGGTAATTTAAGCATTTGTAACTCGAATATGATTATATAATGTTCAGCTAGATCACATTACGTGGCCTAATTACTTTTGTTCATGCAAGCTTAAACAAACCTTCGTATAATAAGATTGCATTATAGGTATCTTCTTACTTCTATTCACTTCAAAATGTGTCCACATCCTGTTTAACAGGTTTTTATTTTGTTTTGATTACTATTAGAAATTCATGTTCATATCTGTGAAATAAAATATAAGAGCAGCCCTTCGAGTTGAACGATGATGATGTACATGTTTTTTTATTGATCTTATATCAATTTTCATCTTTTTAATGTTCCATTTAGTAAGCTGAGTATTCATCAAAAGAAAACTTTTTATACATCATTCGTTTCCATATCATGCTCTCTATAACTCAATGTACACATAGCCTGCCATCATGTAAACAATAACTTTGTTTTATCTCGACACGCAAAGGTTCGTGCCTATGTGGATAGTTCTCAGTAAAGTTCTCGAATGAGGTTTGAAAATATTTGCTTCCAATCGACCAAAAGTTTCAAATTACTCACGCGATCCTGTCCAAACAGCTGCTTTCGCAAACGAGATGCCACATGCATCAGCACACCAACAGAAGAACATAGTGAGTGGGTACAAGTGTCTGCTCCTAAAGCTATGTATAAACTATTTGAAGATAAAAGAATGACGATGCAGAAAGGCATATGAATATAATTAAAGGTCGGAGTATTATGTTGTTCGTTATTGTTGTTTCAGAACAGGTACCCATACATTATAGTAACAATACAAATAAGGCTTCTTTGGATGAGGTTATTTGAATTCTTTGTTGCGAGATTGTGGTTATATGGCACCCTTCTTTTTATACATTTCTATGATTGCTGATTATCAATATGTGTTTGATAAAACTTATTCCTGATTATTTTCCTTTTAGGGGTCGAACAATCACTCTCATACATTTGGTAATAATCCCTAGCATCTAAGGGTAAAATAAATTTACTTAATAACTCCTATTCTGTAACCTTAATCAAGTCTATCTATTTCCATTTCACAATATCTTCTTTTTTTTATTGTATTTTTTATCATTTTATCTATTACAGTAGTTACTAACGGGTAATAATGACTAATAACAGTAGAAGCACTGTCCAAGTACTAATTTCCACAACCTGTAATCACAGCTAATTATCAGGTTATTTTATCACTTGGCTTTACATCCAAATGCCCCAAAATTTTCTGAGAGTGCTAATGGTTAGTGACATTATATCATTTCAGGTTTCGACATTGGCATCAAACTCGAGCAATGTCATGAAGGCAAGCACCAGCACACTTGTCAAACGAGGCAAAACATACTATCCAATATTAGCCTTTCCTGTGCCTTTAGTTTGTTTGTATTACAGAAAAAACCAATATTCTGTGTTTTCAGGTATCCAATTATGGTTCAAGCTCAACCAATGACAGCAACAAGGCAAGTGTTATTGCATTTTCAAACATATTCAAGATCCAGTAATTGCATACATTTGTTAACAATAAGTTACTTTTTTGTTTGTAGACCTTACGGCTTCCATTGTGGAATGTACCCATAACATCGACAACAATCAAAAGGGTCAAACACTTGTGCATATATCTAAACCTGTATCTAGATTCAAGATGCAAACAAGGTGATGGTATTAAGGAATAGGTTTTAACTCATCAGACAACTTACATCGAGAAAGAACATATACGCCTTCTGGATCAAAGGAATGCTATTAGAACAACCACTTATGATCTAAGGAATGCAATATGGTTTTTATCCTCTCTTCTGTTACTATCAAGGGAAAAAAGGTTGTTCTTCATTTTCTATCTTCAATGAAAAGCTTAAATAATTATAAGCTGGTTCTGTGAGCAGCACCCATCTATGACTACCCAAACAGGGAAATATCCAGTTCTGTTAAAAGATGATGTTACGTCACCTGGTGGCACCACCATAGATGTGGATTTATGAGCTATAAAGTCCGCAAACTTGCGTGATAGTAATGAATGCAGATGTTGCTGCTGCAAAGTGTATTTGAGAGCTTTCCCAAATCAATATTTGGATCATGCCTACTTCAGTTATGCTGTTTATGCATATGTAAACTAACTGTGAAGTTGCAGCTCGATATGCACAACGGGTACACAGATTGAAGTGTGTCTTCATTATCAATTTTGATGTCCATCATGGGAATGACACCAATGATGTGTTCTATGATGACCCTGACATAGTCTTTCTTTCAACTCACCAAGTAAGCAACACATGTCCATTGACTTTTTATTTTAAATGCCTTTTAGTTTGGTATATGAGTGACTTCTCTATACTTAACTGATTCAGTAACTGTCCCCATGTTGTCTTTTAATGTTATTTAACATGATAAGCTGTTGTTTCTAGGATGATAGCTTCCTTGGTATCAGCAAAATGGATGATATTGGGTATGGGAGTGGTGAAGGAGCAACAATTAATTTACCTTTACCAGAAGGTACGGGTGATGTAGGTAAGCGAATTGTATTTGATCAAGTCATTGCACCGTCTGCACAAAAAAATTAATGTAACTTGTGAAAGATAAGCAGGTTTTTTGTTCCTTTTTCCTTACATTAGGTTTTTTTTTTTTTTTTTTTTTACTTGGAAGAAGATCCACATACTACACTTTTTTTTTCTTCATGTTAGAGTAGTATTTTAACGTGGCTATAGGCACATCATAGTTCAAATTATGATGGTCATTACCATTGTTTCAACCTACTGAACCTCCTATAGGCTTATATTTGTGAAACTTATAGGATTTGCAGTGAAGACATTCCCCAAGGATAATCCTACCAAACAATGCAGACTAACTGCCTTCTTGGGATACAAAGTTGGAATGACCCATATTGTGAGAAAAGTTGAAAAGTCTAGGTCAAGTAAGTTATTTTGGTTCAGTTTCTTATTAGCTCTTAAAGATTTTAAAATAAAAACCTAATTGGTCATTTTGTGTAATTGAGTAGCAGATGCATACTATCTCACTGTGAAGCAGTGACTATTGTTGAGACACCCCAAATGGTTGTCGTTAGGTATCTGAAGACCCCAAGTGGTCTTTGCAGTCTGAACACAGTGTGGGCCTAGCATCTTGATACGAACCACATACACAACTCCTAAAATAAACACTTTTTCTTCCTACCACTTAGGCTTAGGAGGCTGCACAGTGAGAGGGTAGCTCAGCTTATCCTCAATATAAGAAAACAGCAACGGGTATAATTCCTATATTCAAGATAATGTTCCGGCCCGCGTCCATATATCAGTCCAACGATCAGGATATCCTGGTAGGAGCAACGACCGACCTGGTCAACGATCTTCGTGAGTCCCACCTTAGCCACCTCCCGTCTATCCCTATTTAATTTCAATATTATCTTGCTTTGTGCTTTTGAGTACTCTTTTGTGATAATGGTTATAAGTTAACTGATTATAGACACAAAACAAACCCATTAAAATATTTTCAGAGTATCTGTTTTGTGTCTATAATGAGTCAAAATATAATTATATGTTGACAATATATCTTTTGTTTTGTGAGCTTTTCAATGTGAGCTTATGGCTTATTGAAGCTCATAAGCTCAAGTTGATAAGCTCATAAGCCCAAAATTTTGAGCTTTTGAGCTTTTCAAAATTTCACTAGGCCCATAAGCTGGCCAAATAAGCTTAAACAAACACCCCCTTAAATAATGCATAAGCTCAGAAAAGTTGATAAAACGGAAAAGTGACCTTATAAGCTTTTTCAGTTTCAAATAAACCCATAAGCCTTAGAGAAGCTAATCCAAACACTCCTTAAGCGTGCCTATTATATTGTGATATAAAGCTCATCGTGAATTTATCTCATTTTTAACAATTCTATGAACCAGCTATTTTTTCTTTTTGCAGGAGCTTGATATGAAATGATGGTGTAATCCATTTAATTTGCACAACGGTAACAACACAATTTATAAAGTTTGGTGATTAAAGGTAAAAACTCAATTTTTTGGGCATTGGCAATTTTTGGCGAAGCAATTATGTATTCATATATGTTATATTCAATGGGTTTCATTTCTGTCATTGTTTCTTCTGTTTTCATAATATGTGTAGACATACTTTTCGGTTCTTCACTGATATCTATAATGGATGTTATAATCAAATCAGTACTTTGTTTGATTTGAGCATGGTGTGTTAGAGAAACATGGTGCACCAGACTTCTTAGATGTAAAAAAGTCCTCTTCTCTTAATATCGATTAATTGTCTCTTCGGTTCTTATGACCACTCTGCCATGCCAATTTACTGGTATGTGACTCTTGAGTTGTCATTTATGCACTTTACTACACATATCTGTGTTACACCTAATTGAATTCATGGCTAATACCATGTTTACAGGAGTACTCGACCCGTATCTTAACGGTATATTAGGAGATGAGTAATGAGTACAATCATAGTTGGAGACGATGAATACAATTATGAAGCACAAGACAGAAATGTTAAGGATTTAGATGGAAAAGGCACACACATAAATAATAACTAGAGAATGGTGAAAGAGATGGTTCAGCTAAAGGAATTGTAGCTAGCCAGTTTAGCGCATTTCTTGATTTGATTCGTTACACACTAGAGCGGGTAAAAATTTAATTCTTAAGAGCATATTGAGCCACTATTTATGTATTGTATCTAATAACGTAATTTACAATTAAATGCGTTGAATTTATGTCACTCAGAGTCTTCCCTTGTGATCGTTCTACGAGAAATACTCCTGCGGAACAGGTAAAATACCTTTTTGAACATCACCTATTTTAATCGTGTTTTTTTTTTGTTATTGATGTAAATTTGATTGTCTTCGTTTTGTGACACAAAAGAATGGTATCTGAATTTGCTCATTTGTTAAAAGTTGTTGAAAAGACTCTTGGTCTCTATGATTCATATGATGAGAATTTAACACCAAGGTCATTCCAAGTCCCCTAATCATGCGAATGTACATGTGATTTCTTGGTTATACTGAGTCCTAAAATTGACTTTGGTAGTGTCTAATGTTTTAGTGATTTAGGTGATGAAACAATGTGCTTCCTTTTTGGTGACAGCAGACCTGCAGTTCTTATGGAATAGTTATATGTTATATGCCAGAAGTGTTTTTAGATAACAAGGTTTGTTATTTTAGTAAAAATTTGACTTTTAAAATGTGCAAGTTGCTGACTATTTCATCATATGATTGCAGCTTGATCCATACATGTGATTGCAGGAGAATATGTATGATTTTATCTTAAAATCATTTAGTATTTAAGAAAGTTGGTTATAACATTATGGATCATTATTATTTTATAAATGTCATAATCACATGAATATTGAGTTGACTGTGATGTTTAACTATTCTGCAGGAACATGGAAATGGAAAAGAGGAGCTAATAGTGATGGTTATGTAGCAATCTCTTGTGGAAAGTAAACAAATTGCACAGTTCAAAGGGTTCACGACATTATTTCTGCATGTTTTATATCTTATTTTAAAGGCTATTAAGAATAACTTCTTTTTGTTATGTCTTCTACCGTGAGGTTTCTGAAAAGAGGTCTGGGTAAATGCGACATGGAAAGAATTTCGCGATAAGGTTGATGCGAAAATTTCAGCTTTTGATCTGGCGCGACTTGATGAAGACGAGAACGCACACATAAAAGAAGTTTTATTTCGCGTATAATAATCTTCATGTAATTGATTTGTTGTTTTATTTATGTTTGTTCTTTTTACATATTATACATGAGAACTATATTTTTTTCCAATTATTTTGTTTATATATATATATATATATATATATATATATATATATATATATATATATATATATATATATATATATATATATATATATATATATATATATATATATATATATATATATATATGGTAACATCAATTATAGTTGTAAATTGTTTAATTTAACTTTTAATTACTTTTCAAGATATATTTGTTCTACTAAATCCTACAAATAAAAACCACAAGTCATACCCGCCCATCGGACGATTTTGCCACTAGTATATATATATATATATATATATATATATATATATATATATATATATATATATATATATATATATATATATATATATATATCGATTATACGCTTTGGTGTGTTGTGATTTGTCGCTTTTAAAATTATTCATCTTATATGCGTGTGTATGTACAGATGCGTGCATCGAGACTCATGAATACCCGCCACCATCGACACTTTTTGGCGAACACATACTGTTGATGGGGTATTCCTAACGATGAGGACCGCCGGATATGTAAGTTTTGTTTCAAAACACACTTTAATGAATTATCGAGAAATAATGTAGCAACCCGACTAATATATTTACTATCTTGTGTTTTTGTCACTACATAGGACGAGATGAAAAGCTTGAGGCCACGGGTCAATACGGAGGATCAAATCAATGCGTTGGCAAGAGGGGTAAGCTTCGGCATATTCCCGGTGTGGGTCGCGATTGCCATCACGGGCCACATCCGAGCCAAGTATGCCCGCCCTACGAGTCGGTCACCAAAGATGTAGGCTTTATCATGAGTCTCCTCGAAACGACGAGACACGCGGATATGTTTAGGGAGTATGACTCGGGTGGTGCTAGCGGAGTGGTGGGTGTGGTGATGACGAGGAGAATGGCGGTGATGAGGATAACAACGGCGAAAGGTAGTTGTGTATATATTATTAGTATGTTACATTGGTACTAGCTTTAGGTAGTTGTGTTATATATTATTAGTATGCTACATTGGTACTTTAGGTAGTTGTGTTATATATTATTAGGTTCATCTTGGCGCCATTTAAACACTTGTTTCTATCTATCAATGCACATATTGACTTTTGAGTCGTGTTTATGTAAAAGTTGTGATCTATTTGTATTGCGTTGATCCGTTATATGGTATTTGTGTTTTGGTACAAGTTGTGGCGAGTCTATATGTGTTTTGTGCAGGTTTATTTGGTAGATTTTTCCGGAAAATTCGGAAAAATCTGAAATCGCTTGACCGCAGTCGCATTAAAAAAATGTCGATTTTCCTCGGCGGTCGCCGGGATAACACCTTACTAAAAGTTGACAAGTCAACGAGAAAATTAGGTTTCCCAAATGACATGTCGCGGGATAGTAGGCTAACTGTTGACTTGTCAACAGTAACTGATAGTATCCCCAATGACATGTCGCCGGGATACTTAATCACTATAATTAGTGTCTTAATCATTTTGCTTAATTCGACTATTCCCAAATGACATGTCGTGGGATAATGTGCCACATGCACCGCTTCTTTGACTTAAATTTGAGTGGGACCCACGTCGTCAAGCCGGGATTGTCGTGGGGATACAATCCTTACGAGACTTCCTCAGTTTAGGATTCCCCAACGACATACGTCGCCGATACTTTTCCCCAACGACATGTCATTTGGGAATCCCATATGTCGTTGGGGTAGATGAATGTTGTAGTGATAACAAAAGTGATGTTATTTTAATATATTTTTAATAATTCGGACCTAATAGTTAATCAAAGATGAGTCTCATTCATCAAGTAAGTTAGGTTGGGCACAGTCGTGATAAGACACGATTTTTCTATATCAGATTTTTTCTCTGACGATCTGACGATAACCAAATCGTCACAGTGATGACCAAGTATTTTTTTATGTAAATGAGAAAAAAAGAAAAAGTATGTAACAAAAATGGTCAAAATTTCGATTGATTAGGGGATTTGGTCTTTACTATGCATCGAATTATACACCACCAAACATCTACTATGTCATGTATCTCTTCGCTAAAGGCCATCAACAACTTAAGTGCTCTTTTAATATTTAATAAATGTATTTGTTATGGTAATCATAATCATAACAACAAAAATAAGAGGATGAAAGTACTTTAACCTAAAACAACAAGAAGGTGATAATAAGAATTTGTGTATTTGTTTTAATGAACCAAGGTTTTGGAATGTCGTATTTTTTCAGTTTACTAGCTTATTTCTTTAAGCAATAGGCCTTTTTAATGTTTGAACTTAAATTTTTTTATCTTTACTACATAAAATGTAAAAAAGGTCAAAGTGGAAAGTTGAAAGTTGAAAGTTGAAAGTCAAGGTTTAATATCGCAGAAAAATGTTATCTTTAAGTCGTGTTAATTAACGAAAGTATTAACGAAAGTATTGAGTTTA
>CM040245.1:24104739-24263856 GCA_022545495.1 Chrysanthemum lavandulifolium
TTCATAATTTTGGTCACTTTTTACTATTTTTCTCAATTTAAAACAGCTTTTAGGCATTTTAAATAGCTTTTATTGCAAATAATTAAGAAAAGTTTCAAAAAATAATTTTTCAATTTTCTCAGTTTAAGAAAAATATAAAAAGCATAAAAAATATTTTTCCCTATTTTTTTTCCTTTTATTTGGTATATTTCACAATTTAAATTAGATTTAAATTCATAGAAAATAGAAAATTAATCAGAAAAATAAAAAAAATAGTTTTGAAAATTCTCTTAGGTTATTTTAGATTTTATAAAAATAGTTTCACATTTTTCTCCTTAATTTTCATATTTTTAGTATTTTAATTTAGTTTTAAAAGTTAAAAATTAGTTTTTAATTTTAATAAAATCCAGAAAAATTCAAAAAAATAGTTTTAATTCAAAAATAGTTTTCAAATTGCATTTCTAGAGTAAAAGTAATTTTAGGCATTTTAGGATATAATTTAGACGTAGTTTCATTTTATTTACGCTTTGTTAATTACGCTTTAGTTATATTCGCACTTAAGATTTCGTAGATTAGATTACCCTTAATTACTTTCCCTATTCCGTAGTTTAAATAAATCAAATCATTAATCCAAAACATCGAGCATTAAATTCCAAACCAAAAACGACGTTATAATTCACGCCCGCTGGGAAACGATTCGGTTGACTAATCCGTATCAACGATCACACACGGATTTGATTTAATATTCTTTTCCTAAAGGAATTTTGAATCTATCTTCGTGATTATTTTTGATATCGATATTGAGGTTTTATCCATACACACATACCCCTAAGCCTTCATTATCGTCGAATCAAGTTTCGAACTGCTTTAAGTTTCTTACGGTTAGTCATTCATGTGGCTAGCTTGTGTGAGATAACTTGACGGTTTGGCACGAATCAAATTTTGGCGCCGCCGGGAGGTTGTGTCACGACAATATCGTTTGAGGTTTGACGATTAGTGACTCGAGATCCTTCATTCGTGAAGTTACTATTTTTCTATAAAATAAAAAGTAAAAAATATTTTCCTTTTTCTTTGTATATATATATATCGATTAAAATACAAAAGATTTTCTCTTGTGTTTTGCTAATAAATAGAAGACACCAATTATATAACATTCTCAACGGAGGTGTTATCATTAATAAGTTCCCTAACTAAAGATAAAAACTTGCCTTTGTGTCGCCAGAATTGATTTATCTCTATCGGATAAACAAACCGTGGTGGGTATAAGGATGGCCCGACATTAAATTGCGGCCGAAAAGAAGCGGGTTTTAATAAGCTTCACACGACCTACAAAGCTTCTCCGCCGCTTGTGCTTTGTCTTATAGAGGTGATTTATTCACTGGGATTATTGGTTAAGTTCACCGTGTTTTCGAATATCGGTCTCTTTAATTGCCTTGGTTTTAAGTGCATGCGCACTCGCCTCGATCAAGACGACTTTAATCGTAATCGAACGCACCGAGTTACGTAATATGGTGCCGCTAACGTACCACCACACCCCGGTCCTAATCCTCCTCCCGTTAATCAAAATGTAGCTCCCGATCTCCGAACGATGGAGGAGCTATGTCAACCAACCATGTACGGGAGGGAGGACCCATTGCACCGACTAATATTCAAGCTACCGATTTTAGCTTGAAACATCATATGATAGAACAAGTAAAAACAGCTTGTCAATTTCATGGTTTACCCGATGATGATGCAAACAAGCATCTTGATAAGTTTTTAACCATCACTCGTAGTATGAAACAAAATGGGGTCTCCGATGACGCCTTCGCCTCTATCTTTTCCCATACTCTTTGACTCATCATGCCACTTCTTGGTTTGATCGACTCAAGAATTCGATTCATACCTTCGAGGAAATGGTTTCAAGTTTCGCAAAGTACTTTCCACCATCGATGGTGACGGTTGAGAAACGATATCGCAATTTCCGACAATATCCCGACGAATCTTTGTTTAAGCTTGGGAACGATATAAGCTTGCAATTGATCGATGTCCAAATCATAATATGTTGCTTGTCACTCAAATTGATACGCTCTATAATGGTTTGACGTTGAGACATCGTGATACAATCAATGTCGCCGGTGGAACTTTCATGAAAAGACGTCCCGAGGAATGCTACGATCTTATCGAGAACATGACCGCCATCATAATTATTGGGATTCTTCACCGCAAGGGTGAATCATCTAGATCAAATTCGCCTTCTTCTCACGATACGGCTCTTCATAAGAAAGTTGATGATTTGAACACCGCTATGTTGAAAATGTACCAAATGCATCCGTCTAGTCAAAATCAACAAGTGAAAGCGGTAAACCCGACTTGTGAGACTTGTGGAGGTCCACATTCTTATTCTCGAGTGCACAAACACGGTGGCTACGCACATGAGAATGTTTATGCCACACAGAAACTACAATCAACCGCAAGGAGATCGAAATCTTCTTAGCTACCGCTCAAACAATTATCTCGGACCTCCCGTTTCAACCAACCTCAACAACAAAACCATAATCAAAACCGTTTCAATGGTAACAACAATCAAAACAGAGGAGTTAATCATGGAAATCAACACTATCAAGCTCCTCCACCTCAAGTTTACCAACAACCACCTCCTCCTCAACAACAATATCAACAACCTTCTCATCAAGTTGCTCAACAACGAGTTTCTATCTTACATGAAGAACTCCGACAACACCATTAAAAGTTTGCGTAATCAAATTAACGGCATGAGGACGGATTTCAAAAGGAAATTGAAGCTACGAGTAACAAGCGATGACCGAAATAAGGAATATGATGGCTAGTTTCTTTCAAGCCAATCAACCGCCTTCTTATTCTCAACCCTCGGGTTCCGGTTCTCTTCCAAGTAATACGATTCCTAACCCGAGAGGTGACATGAAAGCGATCACTACCCAAGTGGTGTTGCTTACGATGGACCCACGGTTCCTACCACTAATTCTTCTTCTCCTTCTCGTGTGGTAGACCGTGAGACCGGGGTGACAAAGGACCCGTGCTTCCTACTAATAAGGGAGTATCGTGAATGTCCAACCCACGGTTGTCCAAGATTCTCGAGCCCAAGATGCTCCCCTAATGTGAAGAAAGCTAATCCCAAACCATCTATCCCATATCCGTCTCGCCTTAAAGATCAAACTCTTCGTGAGAAGTCGAATCATCAAATGGAAACGTTTCCAAATCTTCAAAGACTTGAATGTGGAGATCGGTTTTATGGATGCCCTTCTCTTGATGCCCAAACTTGCTTCTACGATTAAGGGATTGCTTACGAACAAGGAGAAACTATATGAGCTTGCTACGACATCTCCGAATGAGAATTGTTCATGGTTATCCTCAAGAAACTTCCCGAAAGTTAGGTGACCCTGCAAATTCCTCATTCCGTGTGATTTTCAAGGAATTGTTCAATGCTCCGCCTTGGCCGATCTTGGCGCGAGTATTAATTTGATGCCAAACTCAATCTACGAAAAGCTTTCATTACCCCACTTACCCCAACGTGTATGACTCTCGAGCTAGCCGATCGTTTCTACGACCCGTCCAAAGGGTATAGCCGAGGATGTCTTTGTCAAAGTGGGGAGTTCTATTTTCCGCGGATTTTGTTGTGGTAGATTTTGATGCCGACCGAGTACCCATTATTCTTGGGAGATGTTTTTAAGGACCGGTCGTGCCTTAATTGATGTGTTTCAAGGAGAGATTACGTTACGAGTTAATCAAGAAGCCGTCACATTCAACATTAATCAAACGACGAGGTACTCCTCAAATTTCGACGATGCTTCCATCAATCGAATCGACGTTATTGATGTTTCTTGTGAGGAGTACGCCAAGAAGTTCTCGGTTTTGCTAAAATTCTACTTCTTCCGATTCACCTTCCGAACCAATCATTGCCGACTCTTCCCTCTCTCACCCGCTTGAGGGAGGTGATTTTTTTGGAAGAGATCGATGAGTTTCTTGCTATTGATGAATCGATTCCACCGGAATTGATGATGGAGTTTATGATTCGGAGGAGATATCCTTTATCTTGAGAAATTGTTGAATGAAGATCCATTACCGCTACCCTCCGAAGAGATTACGATTGAAGAAATCAAAGAAGTACAAACGTCTAACGAAAAACCTTCGAGCCCGAGCTCAAGGATTTACCTCCTCATCTTGAATACGCTTTTCTTGAAGAACCGAACAAATTTCCGTCATCATTGCTAAAAACTTAAAAGATGAGGAGAAACCGCACTTTGGATATTCTTCAAAACATAAGAGTGCCATCGCTGGCAAATTTCGATATCAAGGGCATAAACCCTCGCTTTTGTACTCACAAGATCTTAATGGAAGACGATTGCAAACCCGTTATTCAACAACAACGTAGGGTTAATCCAAAATTCATGACGTTATCAAAAGGAAGTTCAAACTCCTCGATGCGGAATCATTTATCCAATCTCCGATAGCTCATGGGTTAGCCCCATCCATTGTGTCCCAAAGAAGGAGGGATGACCGTCGTTACCAATGAAGATAACGAATTGATTTCCACACGCCTCGTTACCGGATGGAGGGTGTGTATTGATTATCGAAAGTTGAATGATGCTACACGAAAGGATCATTTCCCGCTACCTTTTATGGATCAGATGCTCGAACGTTTAGCGGGGAATGAGTTCTATTGCTTTCTCGATGGTTTTTCCGGTTACTTTCAAATTCCGATTGATCCGCAGGATCAAGAGAAAACGACTTTCACATGCCCTTATGGAACTTTTGCTTACCGACGAATGCCATTTGGTTTATGCAATGCTCCAGAACGTTCCAAAGGTGCATGATGGCTATTTTTCATGACATGATCGAAAATTCTATGGAAGTTTTATGGACGATTTCTCGGTTTATGGAGATTCTTTCACTTCTTGCCTCTCTCATCTAGACCACATGCTCAAACGGTGTGAAGACACCAATTTGGTCTTGAATTGGGAGAAGTGCCATTTCATGGTTCGAGAGGGCATTGTCCTCGCCATAAGATTTCAAAATCTAGGATTGAGGTCGATCGAGCTAAAGTCGACGTTATAGCTAAACTCCTCATCCCACTACCGCCAAAGGTATTCGAGTTTTTGGGTCATGCCGGTTTCTATCGCCGCTTCATCCAAGATTTCTAAGATAGCCCGCCTCCGACCCATCTCCTTGAAAAGGATGATCCGCTTATCTTCACCGATGAATGCGTTGAAGCATTTAATTTTCTCAAAAGAAATTAATCGAGGCTCCGATCTTAGTTGCCCCGATCGATTTGCCTTTGAACTTATGTGTGATGCAAGTGATTATGCAATTGGGGCGCCTTGGGGCAACGAAGTCAAACATTTTCAACCCATACACTATGCGAGTAAGACATTGTCTCGAGGCCCAACACAATTACACGACTATCGAAAAGGAATTATTGGCCGTTGTTTATGCTTTTGAGAAATTTCGACCCTACCTTGTCTTGTCGAAGACCATAGTGTATACCGACCATTCTCGCCTTAAAGTATCTTTTGGCAAAGCAAGATGCTAAGCCACGATTACTTCGTGGGTTCTCCTCCTTCAAGAGTTTGATGTTACTATTCTTGACAAAAAAGGAGCGGAGAACCTTGCTGCCGATCACCTTTCTAGACTTGAGAATCCCCATCAAAGTGTGCTCGAGAAAAAGGAGATTATGGAAACATTTCCTCTTGAGACACTTGGGATGATTGCTAAGAAAGACCCAAACACCCCATGGTTTGCCGACTTTGCAAATTACCATGCGGGCAATTTCATCGTGAAAGGGATGTCGTCCCAACAAAAGAAAAAGTTTTTCAAATATGTTAAGCATTATTTCTGGGACGATCCCTACTTGTTTAAGATTTGTGCGGATCAAGTAATCCCGCGTGTGTTCATGGCCAAGAGGCTCTTGATATTCTCAATGCTTGCCATAACGGACCCATGGTGGCCATCATGGTGCAAGCTACACCGCTAAGAAGGTTTTTGATTCCGGATTTTATTGGCCTACCATATATCGAGATGCTCATGATTTAGTCAAATCTTGTGATTCTTGCCAACGCCAAGGGAAAATTTCACAAAAGGATGAAATGCCACAAAATGCTATTCAAGTTTGTGAGATTTTGACGTGGGGCATCGATTTTATGGGACCATTTCCATCATCTAGAGGTAATAAGTATATCCTCGTGGTCGCCGACTACTTGTCTAAATGGGTTGAAGCGAAGCGCGCCCCACCAATGACGCCCGAGTGGTTGTTAAGTTCTTGAAGAATTTGTTTTCCGATTCGAGCACCTCGTGCTATCATTAGTGATCGCGGTACCCATTTCGTAATGAACAATTTGCTAAAGTTATGGCTAAATATGGAGTTACCCATCGCCTTTCTACCACGATCACCCGCAAACGAGCGGACAAGTTGAGGTCTCGAATCGTGGTTTGAAAAGGATTTTAGAAAGAACCGTAGGAGAAAATCGAGCTTCATGGGCCGATAAGTTAGATGATGCATTATGGGCTTTCCGCACCGCATACAAGACACCCATCGGTGCACCCCATTTAAGTTGGTGTATGGAAAAGCTTGTCACTTGCCCATCGAGCTCGAACATAAGGCATTCGGCCTTGAAACATGCTAATTTTGATCTTAAGACCGCGGGTGATCACCGAAAAGTTCAATTGAATGAATTAAATGAGCTTAGGATCGTGCCTACGAGAATTCTTTGATTTTCAAAGAGAAGACTAAGAGGATTCATGATGCTAAAATCAAAACCGCATTTTCAACGTTGGTGATCAAGTTCTCCTTTAACTCTCGATTGAAGATATTCTCTGCAAACTCAAACCCGTTGGTCCGACCATTCACCGTTGCTCGTGTTTTCCCATATGGAACGGTGGAGCTTTCTCACCGATGGCCCAAATTTCAAGGTCAATGGTCATCGTGTGAAACATTATTTTGGAGGGACATTCCATCTATGGTTGTCCCGGATCTCCAAACTTTCCCTAAGGACAACTGATTCGGGATCGAGTCAAGCTAGCGACTCGGTAACCAAAAACAAGAGCGCTTCGTGGGAGGCACCCCATGCTTATCTCTATCTTCTTTCTATTTTCTAATAAGTGACGTGAAGGGTTAGCCTCTTCGATTTCTCGTGTTTGGTTGTTTGTGATGTTTTGTCTAGATGTTCCCGATATGAAGACTCTCGTGCTCAAGTTTGTCTTTTCTCCACTCGAGTTTCATGATCGATGTCGATGGAAACCGATATCCTAAATCTTATCGACTAACGCTTATCTTTTAGCATACTTAATAAACGGCTTTTAGATTTTCGTGATACCTTGCTTTAAACATTGAGGACAATGTTTCGCTCTAGTCCGGGGTAGGGTAATCTTCGATTTGATTTGACCGCACTTGCTTATTTTCGTCGTGTACTCGCAACCCCGCTTTTCCTTAGAAAATGAAAATTGTGCAAAATGTGAAAATTTAAAATTTTTGTAAGCTTTTGTTAAGTCTTTTGATTGAAAAGTTTTGCTAGTCTCTTAGACAAGAAGCTATAAATGCTAATTCTAGCTCACAAGGCCAAGAATTTGCAAGTTTCCTGAGTGACTTTAAATATGCATAACTTTATTTCATTAGACGAAGCATTTGCTAAGTTAATATATGTTTTGACACCTTGTTGACTTTCCACGGTGAGAGTAGGAATAGAATTCGACTTGACCGGGCGTGTTGAGCCCTAGCTTGTTCCCTTAACCATAGGTAATCTAAAATTATCGGCTAAGCATCCGCGGATCTCATTATTTGGGATTTTAAATTTATGGAGATCGAGAAATGATAGAGTTACTTATGAGTTTAGATGCTAAGCGTGGAGTAGTTGGTTCTCTTTAGAGCCCATCAAGGTACTTATGGCTTTTTGTTCCCACAAAATTGTTTCACCCCATATCTCGTCTAATAAATAATTAGAGATGTCGAGTTTTGGCGATAGTTAGTTCTTTATCTTCTTAAAAGAATCTTTGTTTTAAAAATTGGGTACACATCAAGGATCCGTAATAAATAAGCAATAAGTGATAAGTGAAAAGTAATAAGTAAAGTTATGAGTCATGTGTCGAGATCGGACCCTTGGATCTTTAGCCGGATTGAGTGAGGTCTTAGTCTAGCCAACCGGATCCTCATTTCATGAAGCCTATAGTCTTGAATTACCCCATGAAGCTCCGTAGTTCATAGCTCATATAAGTAAAAGTTAATAAAAAAAAAAAAAAAAAAAAAAAAAAATGAAATGATGTTGAAAAATCAAAAGTATAAGTGAATAAAAATTCCTTGATGTGGACCTCATTTTACGACAATGGTTCTTGAGAGAAGATGGATAACTAATTATCGACTTAGCTTTGTATCTTTATCGGAATAAAAGTTATCGAAACGAGAAATTTGAAGAAATTTAATTCTCACAAAAATAAAAAATCTAGAGGAAAATAGGAAAATGGGAACAAAAGGTAATTACACAAGTAACTTCCATGGGTAGTGTTAGCATCTAGAATCATATTTAACAATGATTTCGATTTTACGCTTAGTTTGGGACTTGTGAAAATCGTGACGATGTATTCTATCCGTATGGTCACTTCACTGTGTTGTGTTTTCTACTCGTGATCCTAACGTGTCGCTTGAAAAATGTTGGAGTTATTGATCGACATGAAAGTTCAACAAACCGTCATTCATAATCGGAATGTGCTTAATCGTAATATCTATACATGTGAATATAAAAGGTAAACGGGCGCTTTTAGAATTAAGGCTTTCTTAATCTCTTTTGAGGAATCTTTGCTACTTCTTCATAGGTTTAGTAGAAAGAGATTGAAATCCTTGGTTTTAGAAGCGTGAGTTGATTGATTGCGTGAGGACACGACAATGGTCTCGTGGGTATTTTGGTATGTGCTAAAACACATACCTTTTCATTATCAAACCGACCCAAAATAACCAAGAAAGAGCCGTTTATTGCTAATATTTGTGGTTTTCTTGAGTTTGTGCTTGTGCAGTACGGATATGTAAAACACACAAAAGGAACCAAATCGATTTAAAACCGAGCACGAGAGATTAAGAGAGTTTGAGCTGAGCCGGAAGGTCGGGATTGTGCATTTTGGAAGATTTTATTCTCTGAGGATGATTTTTGGAAGTTTTAATCAAGTTTGAATAAATGTCAAGATTAGTCCCTAAACTTTGAGCTTTTGGCAGAATTGACCCTTCAAGTTTCAAAAGTTGCAAATCAGCCCTTGGTTTATTGAAGAATGACAAGAATGATCCTTGATAAACATTTTCAGATTTACACCTTTGGTCCTTTGAAATTCAGAAAATACACTTTTGGTCCCTTAAATACACCTTGGGTCACTCATCTAGTCCTAGCCCAATATAAATAAACAAACCCACGGCCCAATTATACAAAACCATACCCGGGTCCAAGTCCAAAACTAAACAAACCCCGCCCTTTATAATCCAACCCGTATCCACCTTTTAACCCGAGTCAACGCCATTTAAACCGGTCAAATTATCAAATTAATATAAAAAATACACCCCGCCCAATATTTACCCCCAATCCTGGTAAAACCCATGAACCCTAATTACCCTCAAGGTCAAATGGTCAAAATTACTACAATTAAGGGCAAACTTGTACTTTCATCTGACACCACTGACACATGGGGAATGACAGGTCAGCCATCCGTGTGCTTAAGGCCACTCTCTGCTCTCCTATTGGTCGAAATAGCGTGGCATTCATGATCCAAGGGTGGATATCAAGTGGGATATGTGGAAGGTGATCTAATGGTTGTAAACGTCTCAAAGAAGCACAAAGTTGAGATTTCTAGATCCTTCCAAAGGCCTCAAGACCTCAAGTTCAGCTATAAATAGATCCTCATTCATTCACATTTGATGTATCTCTCTTCATTTTCAGTAGCATAGTTCCTAGTTTAAATGTCATTTTAATTTTGTTAAGCTTTTGTAGTTTAATTGGTGTAATCAAATTTCTCATATTAATAAAATTTAGCTTTTAATTTTCAAAGTAATTGTTCAGTTGTTTATGTTCTTAAATCTGCTTATTCACCTTGTTTAATGCTTATTTCATTGATATAAACCTGTTTCTAGCTTATTTCTTCATAAACTCAAAATTACAAAAAAATCAGATAAAATCATTGAAAAATAAAAAAACATATCAAAACTATTTCGTGGATTGATCCACACTCAGCTACTGTTTCTCAAGGTTCATTTAGGCTTAATATAGCTTATAGTGAGCTTATCTCTTTTTCAAACTCAAATTTCTACTTAGTCAACAAAAGTCAAAGCTGCAGCTGCTACATTATCTGGTTCTGAATTACTGGTTTGGTTATGGATCTGGGTTGAAATGAGTTAATATTGGGGTGAGGTTACTGTTCTATTGATATCATGAGCAAGCCACAGTGGCTGGACTTATGTAAGTGTTATCTTTGCTAAACTGTTTCATTACTGTCAAATCTGCATAAGTAGACTTATATCTGTTTGATAGTTATAGTGTTAGATCTTGCATCATTTAGGTATTATAGTGTTATTTAGATCTGATTTGATAGTTATCATGGATCAGATTTGAGGTTTGTTGGTAGTAGATTGTTAATCTGTTCTATATATAGTGTTTGGATCAGTTAGGTAATTTGTTATTTAGCTTTGGTTTGTGTTTGAGAATTGCATATTCAATCTTTATTTTAGTCACTTTAGTCATTTCAATCTTTACATTGCATCCAAACACTCTTATAGTCAAATATCACAGTAAATCTGCCTTTTGATTCCATAACTGTTTAAATCAGTAGTTATATTTTTGCATATAGCTTTAAAATAAGTAGATCTAGCTTTGTCATTATCTTTAGTCTTAAAACATCATAATCAACCTGTTTTGTTAGTTCAAAAGTCATCAAAGTCAAATTACCATAATTGTTTTCAAAAAGTCAAGGTTGATAAATCAGTTTTTCACAAAACTTGTTTGATCTCTCACAGGTTCATTTTAAGTCCAAATCCTCTGAAACTTTGGGATTTACAAACTTCTATTGGTCTAGTGTTGAAAATAACTTTTTGTGAAATCTGATCTAGTCCTTTCAATCTTTAAATCAGCTGATCAAAACAGCTTAATATCCCCTGTGCAAACTCAGCATTAACTGAGTTGTGCACAGGTGTTTTGCAGCAGCCATTTCTTGTTCATATTAGCTTGTTATTAGCTGAAACTTGGTACAATTATTCTTTGGTTGGTGGTTTTGAGGACCGCACATTTGGTCATTAGTTTAGCTTATTGAATAAGCTTGTGGTTAAGCTCAAACTTAGGGGGTAATTAGCTGTTTTATAGAATAGGCAGTTAGCTTAAATCAATAGACAGAGCTTGTAGCTTGTTAGGATTAGGTGTAATTAGTTTATATTAGCTTATTTTAGCATAAATTAGCTTCAGTTACTGTTTGGTAGCTTAATTCACTTTCTAGCTTATTTTCAAGTGCTTATTTCATATCAGTTAACACTGCAGCTCTTACATCTTACACATAAGCTATAGATTTCTTATTTTTCATAGATTTATATTAATATTTTAGAATTTTCCTGAGTTTTTCATAATTTTTGGTCACTTTTTACTATTTTTCTCAATTAAAAACAGTTTTTAGGCATTTTTAAATAGTTTTTATTGCAAATAATTAAGAAAAGTTCCAAAAATAATTTTTCAATTTTCTCAGATTAAGAAAAATATAAAAGCATAAAAATATTTTTCCCTATTTTTTCCTTTTATTTGGTATTTTTCACAATTTAAATTAGATTTAAATAGATTTAAATTCATAGAAAATAGAAAATTAATCAGAAAAATAAAAAAAATAGTTTTGAAAATTCTCTTAGGTTATTTTAGATTTTATAAAAATAGTTTCATATTTTCTCCTTAATTTTCATATTTTTAGTATTTTAATTTAGTTTTAAAAGTTAAAATTAGTTTTTAATTTTAATAAAATCCGAAAAATCCTAAAAATAGTTTTAATTCAAAAATAGTTTTCAAATTGCATTTCTAGAGTAAAAGTAATTTTAGGCATTTTTAGGATATAATTTAGACGTAGTTTCATTTTATTTACGTTTTGTTAATTACGTTTTAGTTATATTCGCACTTAAGATTTCCCGTAGATTAGATTACCCTTAATTACTTTCCCTATTCCCGTAGTTTAAATAAATCAAATCATTAATCCAAAACATCGAGCATTAAATTCCAAACCAAAAACGACGTTGGCAATTCACGCCTCGTTGGGAAACGATTCGGTCGACTAATCCGTATCAACGATCACACACGGATTTGGTTTAATATTCTTTTCCTAAAGGAATTTTGAATCTATCTTCGTGATTATTTTTGATATCGATATTGAGGTTTTATCCATACACATACCCCTAAGCCTTCATTATCGCCGAATCAATTATCCGAACTGTTTTAAGTTTCTTACGGTTAGTCATTCACAAGTGTCTAGCTTGTGTGAGATAACTTGACGGTTTGGCACGAATCAATCGTCAATTCCTGCTGGGAAGCGCGAATGTTATAAATAGATCTATTGGGGGTGACTCCCCTGCTCGGTTGACCCCGCTTGGGTCAAGGCGAAGCATATAGCATGTCGGGACCGAGTGTATTGGGATAAACACTCGCCATGGGCTCTCTATTTGTATGACTTCCTTGTGCATATATAAACTGTCGTAGCTTCGGTTGCATGAACTTAGTGCTAGCATAATAGATTCAATATATGACATTATATTCGTTGTAATGTACATATGCCCTACTTATGGTCCACTAAAGAAACCTCTTTTACGAAATTTATGAATTGAAATCATAAACTTTATGACATTATGCAAGACGAATGATCATCAACAACCAAATTTGAAAACAAGTAATTCAAATCCCTTTTAAATAAACCTATGAACTCACCAAAAGTGACCCTTTTAGCATGTATCTTCGGTTTTGAAGCGATAGCTTATCTTTGGAGGCGCAAGGCAAAGGCATGGCATGGTCATAGACGACTCTGATTTATGTATTGGGACCACTTGTTTATAATGGGCCATTTTCCACACTTAATCAATAATGTAAACATTGTTTTGAAGAATGAATAAAAGTTTCTTTATGAAAATCAGTTGTTCTATGCTTATGTTGTGATATCAATTTAGTAGCACCCCAATACTTGTATGCTCATTGAGTCATTTTGGGTGTTACACACCCACCGGGATAACCGAAGGGAAAGGGTTTTGAGCAAACTAAAGAATGCTATTTAATCGAGGTAATGCCTTTCTTTAAACAACTAAAAGATCAATTTGAGAGTCTTAAAAGGGATGGATTCGGATATTAAAGAAATGGAAAAGGAATTTGATGCAATGATAGTTGAGGTTAGTGACTATGAGCATGAATTAAAATATAATGAGATTGAGAGGAAGAACTTGCATACCTTGAATGAGAATCTTATTTCGAATGTATTGCTCAAGATGTGTTTTACATCGCTACGAATCACTCCATTATCGCCTCTCGATTTCATGAATTATCTATTGCATTGAAAGTCTCCCATGATCCCGTCATTGAGCTTGAAAACAAAAACTCGTAACTTAGTGAGAAAATTGATCGAGATGATCACGATAATTTGGTAAAACATCTTTCTAAACTAGAAGTTGAACATTTTGATTTGCAACTAAAATATCAACATCTTAAAGAAAATGTTAAAACCTCAAATATCAAGACATCCTCGATGTTTCGTAGTTTGATGCGCTTTTCGATAAATAAACGTGACGAAATGATTCAAGCTCATTGTTGCACGATCGTAAAGTTGAAAGCCCAAATCTCTCAATTAAAAGGTGAAAAGAACAATGTGATGGCTCCCAAATGCCTCCTCCTTTAGATTCTCAAGATTCTTAAACTTTTCATCTTCAAAACTTAGTAAATGCTTTACAAAAGAAAACGAGAGTTTTCTAGAAGAAAATGAAAAGTTAAACGACACTTTAAAGATTTATACGATTCAATGAAAATCACTCGTGACAAAAACAACGAAAAATAACTTTACAAAAGGAAATTGAGAACTGAGGAGTCGTGAAAAGGAGACCGCCACTTGTTTTTAATGAGAATTTTGCTTCAAGGTCATCCTCTCGATCGCAAATATATCTGCGATATTAAATACATTCCTCCTCATCTTAGGAATAATGAACTTGTGTTTCATAACTATTGTGCTCACCTTAAGGATAGTCTAGAATGTCTCCGTGAGATTGTGGAAGAGGATTTCATAAATAAGCCTCTTGATAGAGAAATTAGGTTTGCTTGCATTCGTGCCAAACGATCTCGGGAGTCGCTAGAATGTCTAATTGCAACATGTCCTAAATCCTTAGGTGCGAAAGGTAAAGCCGTGATGCCGTGTTCTATGCCTAGTGCCAAGCATACAAACCATTCCATGCCCAAACTATAAGAAAGTGAACACTAATGTGCCTTCTAGTAGTTCGTATCCTTGCACATCTAGTTCGTGAATGCAAAAGTAGATCAACCAACTAATGTTCCCATAATTCCTCTACAGAGTAATCATGACATTAAAGCAAGCGGTCAAAGCCTGTGCAATACCAAGCAAGATAGGACCTCGCAAGCTAAGAATGTGCATTGGAAGAGAGTGAAGACCATCCTAGGAACTTTAAGTTTGAGTTGAATAAAACGAATCGTGTTGATTCTAGTATTATCCATAGGCGTAATGTAATTAATTCGAATTCTGATACTTTTTGCAAACCATGTAATGATGTATGCTTGAATTATGTTGCTAATCATGAATGTGGTGTGAATGTTTTGTCTAATGCTGTCAAATGCCCAGTTAATATTGTTAATGCTAAAAATCATGCTAAGAAGGATAAAAGGCAAAAACAAAAGAAAGTTGGAAAACAGTGGAAACCCACAGGAAGAACATTTAGTAAGATAGGCTATCAATGGATACCTCTTGGCCATAAGGATAATCAGTTCTGTCCTCAATCTGCTAAGACAATGCCCACTAGAAAATGGATGCCTATTGGTAGAACCATTCCTTTAAGAAGTGAACATACTTTGAATAGATCAAATACGGACACCAGCACCACATCCAATCCTAATGATTCCATTGCTTCTAATTCTGATATGGATGTTTCTATTTCTGATGTGGGTATTCCACCATGTTATTAACCAAGTGGAACCCATTATTGCATGGGGTTCCCAATTATCCAGCTATCCATTCTTGTCTGCATGTTCAACCGCAGATCGCTCAAATCGCTCGTGGTACCGGACTCAGTGCTCCAAGCATATGATCGAGACCGGTCGCGCTCATGAACTTCGTGAGTAAATTCATCGGGACGATTAGATTCGGGAACGACCATTTTGGAGCAATTATGGGTTATGGAGATTATGTGGTTGGTAAAAGTGTAATTTCCAGGGTATATTATGTGGAAGGTCTTGGTCACAACTTGTTCTCTGTTGGTCAATTATGTGATTCCGATCTAGAAGTGGCTTTTAGAAAACATACTTGTTTCGTTAGGGAACTTGATGGTGTGGAATTATGAAGAGGTACTCGTGGTTCTAACCTATACACCATTTCTATCGATGACATGATGAAGTCTTCTCCAATCTGCTTGCTGTCAAAGGCTTCTAAAACAAAGTCTTGGTTATGGCATCGTCGTCTCAATCACTTGAACTTTGACACCATAAACAACCTTTCCAGAAAGGATCTTGTCAGAGGTTTACCCAGATTAAAATATGAAAATATCATCTTTGTTCACTTGCCAATTGGGAAAAAGCACGAAATATGCCCACAAACCAAAACCAACAAACTCAGAATGGAAGTTCTTCATACCCTTCATATGGATCCGTGCGCCCAATGAGAGTGCAAACTATTAATGGGAAGAGATATGTGCTAGTAGTGGTTGATGACTTCTCCCGATTCACTTTGGTTAAGTTTTTGAGAAAAAAGGACGAAACTCCAGATGTCATCATTAAACTCATTAAACAACTTCAGATTCGACTCAACAAAACGGTTCGAATCGTCCGAACTGATAATGAAATTGAGTTTGTTAATAAAGAACTCGATGAATTTTATGAAAATGTTGGAATCAGTCCTCAAAGAGGTATTCCTCGAACTCCTCAACAGAACGGTGTAGTTGAAAGACGAAATCGAACTCTTGTAGAAGTTGCAAGAACAATGCCGATTTACTCGATGGTTCCAATGTTTTTATGGGTCAAGTTGCTACACCGCATGTTACACTCAAAATCGATATCTAATTCACACATCTCATGGAAAGACTCCATATGAACTTGTCCACAATTGAAAACCCGATCCATCATACCTTCGTGTGTTTGGTGCTTTATGTTATCCAACTAATGACGGTCAAGATTTAGGTAAATTGAAAGCTAAAGACATTGAGTATTTGTTGGATATGCACCAAGCGTAAAAGGATACCGAATCTACAACAAGAGAACCCGAAATATCATGGAAACAATTCACGTTACGTTTGATGAGTCGACCGGTCAAATGGCTCTCGGACAATCCAGCTCGACCCGACCGCAAAACAGCCCCATTGGTTCATCCTTGTACCAAATTCCTCTCCAAAGAACTCCATATGTACCTCCAATCAAGATGATTTAAAGAAATTGTTTGATCCAATGTTCGATGAACACTATGAACCAAATGTCGATGAAATGTCAAATCCATCAACAGAGGCTACTCCTATCCTCGTGAATGAAGTCAACCCTTCGCCTCAATATAATTAAGTCAAGAAGCGCTCACGATCACTGCCTCATCAACAAATCATCAATCTTCAATGTACATCATGGAACTGCTTCGCATCAATGATGAAGTTAATCCCTTTGCTACTCCTCAAGATGCTCCATTTGAAAACATATTTGCTCTCGAATCATCATCGAACCATCTTCTTCAGAGACATCGACTCGCTACTTTAGTCTCTCAACAATGACCACATGAACACCTCGGAAAATGGACTCATGATCATCCATTGGACAACATCATTGAAATCCTCTCGTCCAAAGATCCACACGGAAACAACTTGCAACCGATGCCTTATGGTGCTTCTTCAACTCCGTACTCTAAGATCGAACCAAAAGATGTTAAACCGCCATGAATGAAGACAACGGTTCAATGCCATGCAAGAAGAAATTCATGAGTTTGATCGACTTGATGTATGGGAATTAGTACCGCCCAGATTGTGCTATGATCATTGCTCTAAAATGGATCTTCAAAGTGAAACTTGATGAGCATGGTGATGTCCTAAAGAACAAGGCTCGATTGGTGGCTAAAGGATACCGTCAAGAGGAGGGTATTGACTTTGAAGAATCATTTGCCCTCGTTGCTCGTATTCAGGCAATCGTAATCTTCTTGGCTAATGCCGAAAGTAAGAATATGGTAGTCTATCGATGGATGTAAAGACGGCGTTTAACCGAGATCTTAAAGAAGTCGCTCACGCCGCCCAACCCGAAGGCTTTGTGAATCCGAGCATCCAACTCACGCTTATCATTTGAAAAAGGCTCTTTACGGTTTAAAGCAAGCTCCAAGGGCATGGTATGATACGCTATCAAAGTTTCTTCTATCTATCGGATTCAAAGAAAGGAGCAGTTGATCCTACATTGTTCACCGTGAAGTCGTGCAAACATTTAATTCACGCTCAAATTTATGTTGATGATATCATCTTTGCCTCGATCGACACCAATGAGTGTGACCGTTTTCAAATGAAATGGGTTCTAAATTTCAAATGTCAATGATGGGACAAATGTCATTTTTCTTGGGATTACAAATCTCACAAAGTCCCGGAGGCATTTTTATAAATCAATCTAAATATGCAAATGAGATTTTAAAGAATTTTGGATTTGATTCTAGTGACCCTGTTGACACTCCCATAATTGAACGTACTAAACTAGATGAGGACCACTCAAGGATCATGGTAGACCAAACGAAATATCGTAGTATGATTGGATCTCGATGTACCTCACGCCTAGTAGACCGTACATCTTGTTCATTGTTTGCATGTGTGTTAGATACCGTGCTAAGCCTACTAAAAAGCACCTTGAAGCGGTTAAACGGGTCTTCGGTATATCCAAGGAACCATCAATATGGGACTATGGTACCAAGGACACCGGTATGTCACTAACAACCTATGCGATGTTGATCATGCAGATGTCAAGATACTCGTCAAGCACGCCTAGAGGTGCTCGGTTTTGGGTGATAAGCTTGTGAGTGGTCTTCAAAGAAACAAATGAGTACTTCTATTTCCTCTACAGAGGTTGAATACATAGCCATGTCATCTTGTTGTGCTCAAATCCTATGGATGAGATCCTAATTATCCGACTATGGCTTTGAATTCAACAAAATCCCTCTCAGATCGTGATAATAAAAGTGCTATTGCTCTCTCATGCAACAACGTACAACACTCAAGAGCAAAACACATCGACATTCGACATCATTTCATCAGGGAGTAAGTTGAAAACGGTGTGGTGGAACTTTACTTTGTGAGGTCTGAATACCAGTTAGCAGACATCTTCATCAAAGCTCTTCCTAGAGAACGTTTTGAGTTCATCCTTCCACGTCTTGGTCTAAAGAGTTTACAACCAGAAACACTCAAGCGTCTTTAAGAGGAAGACGAGGAGTAAAGGTCTTTATTCATCTATCTCTTGTATATATTTATTCAAAAAAAAAAAAAAAAAAAAAATCTTGAAAAATTCCAAAAAATATTGCTATTTTGTCATGTTTTTCCTTATTCGATATCATCTACGGACTTTGTGTTGACATTCAAAGAATGTCACGGGTTTTTAGATGTTCTTCGAATGTACATAGTTTTTGTTAAAAAAAAAAAAAAAAAAATGAGGCGGAGAAAATGGTGGCTTATTGTCATTTCGTGCAAGAACTGTTTTAAATGAAAAGAACAGAGTCATGCTTTATCTCATGTTTCAAGTCTCATGCTCGTTTCTTAAACTAAATGTTTGTTATAAAAAGACAAATGTTTCTCTTCCAAATACTTTTTCGTCTAATGATTCTTCCGAAAATATTTGCCATCTAATGAAAACTAAATTGTTTTGAAAATACCTCGTACTCTATTATTCGTGTAAATCATTTGTGCTTATCATCCGCAAAATCTCTATCTCTCAATCAACAACTTGTGTCATTGATTGAGGGGAGAATGATTTTATTCGAATTAAAAGGTTATTTTGAAAGGTCACTTTTCAAACAATTGGCACGTAAATGAGCAAGGTTTATTGTTGAAAAATCAATGTTTTATACAGCTTGATTCAAAACCTTTGCTAATGTTATGTTTTCAAAAGACAATCTTGCATGTTTAATCAATGGAGTTTAAAGTCTCAAAATCCGATCCTTATCAGTTAAAACGTTTTGATAATCAAGTCACAATTCTCCTTAAAAAGCTTTCAAAATCAATTTAAATCTACAGAGATCACAAATCTCAAATGATTTGATAATTGTGATCAGGGGAGAATTTGTGATTTAAACTGATAATTCGATAAATGGTTTTATAAGGATGTACAAGCTCTCCTTCCCACATGTGCCAAATGATTTCAAATACATGAAGCACATGTTGAGGGGGAGCATCTATCTTAAACCACAAAGATTTGAAACGTGATCAATTTATCCCAAAGTGCAGTCTTTCCCTCTAGTATGTGCAAAACTCTTTCAAAACCTCGAGGCATATATTGAGGGGATGCAAAATTTTTTGAAAACCTCATCCTTCCCCAAAATGCTTTATCTACTTGATTTGATTAGGGAAGTGATGTTGATATCTTTTAGAAAATAAAATCAAAGAAGTAAATTCTTCCTCTTGCCTCCGTGTGCTAAAAGATTTCAAATACATAAAGCACATGTTGAGGGGGAGCTCTTGTTCTAATAATATCAAAAACAATTCAGGTACAAAAATGCTTTGATAATATATATCAAGTATCTGGATTGATTTTCAATTGTTTCCAATGGCATATGAACAATACCAAATAGACCGACCAACTTTACTTTATGTATGGTGATATAAGGATGACAAGGTTAGGTATCTGTTCCCATGATCCGCCAGAACCGGAGGGATCTACCCAGGGACAATCCACTAAATAGTGTAGAAGTCCTTAGGTATATTGAAAAAAAGGAGAAAAGTGAGATATGGGAAGAGTGCGGACCGAGATTGAGCTAGTACTGGAATAAACCCAACAAGATTCTAGTTATGAAGTCTCGGTAATCTTTGAAGGGTTGAGAATGAAAAGAATAAATGGAAAAAGGGTGAAAAGAAATAGCCTCCATTTATTCAACCTTAGGGCGTAAACCGGTTCAATACATATGCCATGGTGCTTTCTAAGGTAACACTGGTATTGAAGACAAGACGTCATGGACCCAGGACGCACCGCACTACAACTTCTCAAGCTACTCAAGTTCCTCTTAAAAGGACTTGTTTCATTCTCACGGGGAACCAACATAATCTATCGACTTTCTCTTAAAGATTGTTGATACTGAAGAAGGAGACCCTCTCCATAGTCTCCGATATATGATACAAATATGCAAAATTGAGTCTAGAGCCACGAGATCATCTATAAATCTCATTAGGACACTTTCAATGAAGACTCTCTTTCACACAATGTGGAAAGAGAGATTAAATCTTATGAGTCCCACGATTATCCCCGTGGTATTGCCGTAACATCCGAGTGATATGCTAACATATTCAAAATGAAGATGGAAAGCCTTCTGGAGCCAACATCATACAATGCTGGCTCAAAACTTTATGTTAGCTGATGATCTCAATGCTTTCACTCCATGCTTCTGCCATGCTGCTGCAAATCTCATTGAAAATATCATTGTGAATATTTAAATATCATTGTGAATATTTAAATATCATTGTGAATATTTGGACCAACACCACAATGGATGAGTCAAAGATTTATGTTAGCCGATGATCTCAATGCCGGCTCAAAACTCATCATCACGTGGATCGCTTAAAGACCTCTACTTGAATTATCCAAACATGCAAAACATGAAGAATCAAAGACTACGAAGCCATCGAGCAAAGGACTTAATCAAGAATCCTAGAACAATCTAATGTAATATCCGCTTGTATTCATTGTAAATTGAGGTGACCTCCTCAGGGAGATTGTTAGGAATTAGAAAATTCAATCGTTAAAGAATCGGTCACCTCAAGTATATGTATTCGTTAGAAAGCTCGTAGTCGTAGTCAAGTTATATTATTAAGTAGTTTGTTATGTAACACCGTGGAGGACGGACGGGTCTTTACCCATCAGATGCACGATCCACAAACCGTAGGTGGCGTTTGTTTGTAAGAAATTATAAATACCTCTACCTCCCAAGGTAGAGGGTTGAGCTTCAATACCATTTTTCTTTGTTTCACATAGTTCCCAACTCTCTTCCCTTTCTCTCTAAAACTTTCTCTCTCTAAACTACTTGAACGCCCTATAGTGATTATAGTTTAGTGTGTTTGTGAAATCCTATATCTTACAAAACAATACACCTTTGAAAGGTTTTGTTTCTAATGACGTGTCTCTGTTTTAGATTTCTATATTTACATTTTTGTATTTGTATGTATGTATTGATTTTTTTGTTCTATTTTGGAATGTTATCCGGATTACGGAATTGTGAAGTGGGTCGGGTCAGGTGTAGGATCTGGATGGGTAAGATATATGGATGAAGTTATGACATCATTAAAATCCATATATTGGAACAAGCTGTACGGACTATAGACGGTGGAGAATAAGAGATGTGGGATGAGTGAATTACAAATATATAGGTTGGTTGGAGTTGAGTTGGGGTTTTCGCGGATAATTTGTGTGTGTTTTGGCGTTAGTGTGATGGTGGTACGATAGAAGTAGGTGGCGTAAAAGGTGACCGATTATGTTACGGTAAACACGTTTTACTGATTTAATAAGGCCAAGTAGAAGGTGTGAGTGTGACATTGGTTTTAAAATGACACAAGAGTCCTAATCTATTTTACATTGCATCTCCGAATGCGAGCCTTATTTTGCACATGAGTTCTTATTTATTCTAATCATTGAGAATTTTAGTTTTACAACCCGTGTTATATTACAATGTATCCTATAAGCGTTTTTTATTTCTTCTTTCGTTTCCAAAATTTTTTATGGATTTTGTGCAAGTGGTTTAAGTTTTGGTGATGTTTGTCATTTGTTCCTTTTTCAACGTCTTACATTAGAAATTAGTTTGCATAAATTCTTTTATTGTAATGGTAATTATGTTTTGCAATAAAAGAGAAAGATGAATGGTCGATATTTTATGGATTGTGTTAAAAAAAGACTATAAAAAATAGAGTTGCTATAAAGAAAAGGGCAAATAGGATAGAGAATTGGTTAAAGAAAGAAAAAAATTAGACTGTAACAAAGTATGCTTGCATGCTTGAGTGGCTAGAAAGAAAAAGGCCAATAGAGAAATTGGTTGGAAATTGCAGTAGTTAATAGTTGTTGACACTTGATAGAGTGAAGACAGTAGATATATTTTGTGCAAGTAGATGGTAAAAGTCTTATCACATGAGGGGTTGCGTTCCCATTTTGCATTATTTGTGAGATATTACGAGATTTGTAAGATTTTACTCGATTTTGCGGTACAAGATTTCCAAAAGTTGTATTTGACTTTCAATGCTTTAGATTCTGCTATAAAAAACCTGCCACAACAAGTGCGCAAACAATGAGATAAAGGTTTATGTCATAACATACCACATGTATATGATCCATCTAATATTTTGTATGTGCATCGAATGGTGTATACATCGCATTTTTTGTTCAAAAGTCTTTAAAAGATGACTTGATTCAATAAACCTCTCACACCAGTAATTGTTTATACAAGAGAAAAAAAAAAAACATACATACCTTTTTTAAGGTTTTTTTTTCTTTCTTGCATTGAAATAATGACTTGATAAAAGAATTTTTTATCAAAGAAATCTTTAAAATGTAAAACCCATTGTATATGCTTAAAGAAAACAAAATCATTCAAACTAATAAATTAAAATGAGTTGATGGACCTTTGTGTGAAAAACGTCGTGTACACTCTTGCCAGTTTAGTTTAGAGGAGACAATTACGACGGATGCATAGACATTTATTTTGTAGCTGTGAAATAAAGTTTTAGCATTGATATGTTTTTCCAATAAAGTAATATTAATCAGAAAATTAATATAGAAAAGTAAAAATAGAGTTTAATATGATTTGGGGTTTAACATAAAATGTAAAGATATTAAACTCCTCATATGAGAAGTTTATTTATTTATTTATTTATTTTAAATGAAAGTGTTATAATATATAACAAGGATTCGAGAGATGAAAAGTAAAATGAAAAGACCAAGAAAGATTTCAAACCACACATTTTAAATAAAAAAAAGAATTTTAAAGAAGATATGTATCTACTTTTGTAGGCAGAGACGAAACCAGGACAAATATGACAGGGTGCACAAAATTTTTTAAACCATAATATAATATTAAGACTTGAAACATTTTGATAGACCAGGTGCATATAAAATACATTTAAAAAAACTCAAAGTTTTTTCAAAAATTAACAGTACAATGAAAAAATCTATGGTTGTCCTGGGACCTGGCAAGAACCTTCGGTTACATCCTTGTTTTTAGGTACATCTGAAACATATTATTATAATTTTTTCTCATTTTTATTTTTATTCTCATTTGATCTCTATGAGTTATTTTATATTAATGACAAACTTAAAAAATTATAAAATACGGATATAAACGCATTATGGGCCGTGCTCAACACGGCCATAAAGAATGCCTGGTATACTCATTAAGAAAGACTAGACGTTTAAAATAGTAAAATGGAGCCCAAACTCCCACCCGATCTCACTCAAAACCCCCAAAAAAAGGCGGGAGACCAAACCCACACACATTTTCAAACCACTTTGTTTTATTTCTCTTTCACTCATTTCATCAAACACCTTGACTACATCTCAAAAATGCCCCCACTCGGCATCCGAAACCTCACAGTTCTCGGCGAATTCAAGCCATTCGGACTAATAGCCGAAGCTCTCGACGGTAAATCAACCGATGACGACTACACCTACTCTCTATTCGATCCCGAAGTTGCTCGACAACGAGACGAACCTGAGTCTGACGAGAACGAGTCTTCGTTGAGTGATCGAAGTGATCACGAGCTTTTTATAAGAGGGAATCGGTAATTTCGATGCTTTTTTAGTTGCTGTTGAGTTATTGTTTGACTAATTAGGTTTTAGGATTACGCGATAATGTTAAGCGAATGCGGTACTAGAGGAAGCCCTAATTTATGTGCTAGATCAGTTGCGTTAATTGAAATTGTGAACAACTGATACAAGTTAATGGCGTTTGGTATACGTAGCGATTAAGGTACCGTGAGTCGTGAGTCCGTGACGTATGTATGAGTCCGTGATGTATGGCTGAGCACAAAACCGACTGAACCGGAAAAACGAGCCGAACCGGACCGAACCGAACCGAACCGAACATTTTCGGTTCGGTTTCGGTGACCATTTTCGGTTCGGTTTCGGTTCTATGTATTACCGTTTGTCGGTTTTCGGGGCTGGTCGGTTCGGTTCGGTTCGACACAAAGCCGACCAAACACACACATAAAGCATGTAAACCGGGCCAAACCGACACAAAACCGAACCGATTCGGTTCGGTTTCGGTTCATGTATTTTGTGAAATCGGTTCTCGGGTCGGGTCGGTTTCGTCTGTTCGGGTCGGTTCCGGACCGATGCTCAGCTCTAAGTGTAAGTGAGACTGAACGCCGTTGACTTTATTAGTTAGGAATTAATGCTAGAATGGAGATACATAGTGAGACACCTACGTGTAACAGAATTGGCTACTTACGCGTTTGGCATTTTCGTGAATCTGTGCTATTTAGTTACAGTATTTATTTAGGTTTGTATATATGGGACTTGAGCTTCTAGAAGATTTGTTGTTAAACGTGGATACTAGCATTTTAATCCCAGGGCGACTACCCTTTTGGATAGCCCGGAGTCGGCGCAGGTGAACCTCAATGGCTTCAAGGGGATTAATTTTCTCCCCGTTGGATTTGAACCCTTGACCTCCTCTTTGGAAGGCTGATATTCTTATGGTATTCTTACCGCTGGGTCACCCCTTGTGGTTATATATGTACATAGGTAGAAATAGTCACAATCGTAAATTATTTGTGAAGTTTGCATAACATGGCATAGGTAACTAGTTTTGATAAACTTACAGCAGCCAATAGAGCTGATTATAGAGTTAAGCTCTGCTCTTTAAGTTCTTAAAGTGCAGGTCACTGACACTGCAACAGGCGAAAGGGTTTATAATTATGTATTAATAGCTCAACCGTAAAACTATGCTGCTGGGAGTAATCTGTCTGAATTTGAGGCATTTATTGGTCTTAGTGTCGAACCCACTTTACAAATTAACAGAATGTATTAACCATGGTTAAGTTTCCTTTGTTTTGGTTAGAAATCAACACAAAATGTTTACTACCAATTGATGTAACAGGATACTATGGACAATTGGAGCTAGAGTGTACAAGAGATTCAGCTTACCTGAACCAGTTATCATGGTATCTCTTTTTGCTCTATTAATTCACTGTATTATTTGATGTCGCAAGTGATCTCCTGACATTGCTTTGACTGTGCTGTTTTTATGCATTGTTTATTACTTGTGTGTTTTTAAGATGCCAAGTGTTAACTTCCTTCTTGTTGATTTTTAGGCCTGCTGGTGTCGTATGGGAGACTTGTCTGAAGCTCTTCTTTGTGTTTTACAAGTCGACAGTGTAACTATCTATAGTGCATCAGGTGTGTAGAACTAATCAGTTATGGCTCATGAGGCTTTATTGATAGCTCAAGTTAACATCATTATAAAGCATCAAATAGCACAGGCTACCGTCTTACCATTAGTTTCACCTTTTCTTCTTTTCTTTGAAGTTTATTATTCCGTAATACGATCTAAGCATTAGTGTGGCAAGTTATAGACTTACATATACTGATCGCTTTTTTTTTTTTTGAATCTTACACTGTCCATACCAATATTTCTGTCAAACAAGCGTGGGCATTTATTTCAAAAAGGACGAACTAGATTTTTTTGCACGCGGTGTTATTTTATTTATCTTATAACATTTCAGTTGGATGTCAGTTTTAACTTAACCCAATTGGTTCAAACTTCAATGTGCTTTTTGGCAGGCGATGCAGTATCTATTCCTCTTTCTCGTGCCATCACTTCAATATGGCCTCTTCCATCTGGCCTACTTCTCCAACAGACAAATGAATCAAATTCATCAATACATTCACATTTTTCATCTTCAAGCCCATATCTGACTGCCCGCGATCTACCTCGTTCAAAGAAAGATATGGGTTATAGTCCTCAGCAAATTTCCAGTTTAAGAAGTTCGTGGGATCATATGAATAGAGGAGACGGAGCTTCAGTGTCTTCACATCTGATTTTGAAGGATCCATTGGAAGAACCACAGGTGTTTAAAACACTTTCTGCTGCTTTTGTTTATATTATCATTCTTTATAATGCATTAATGCTGCATCAGTGCATCAGGCATGCATATTTATATATTCAATTTTCTTCTGGTTAATTCTTTGTTTTGTTGGCTAGCCTATTTATATCGAGGAAAGAGGGAAGCTAAACACCATGAAGGAATTTGATGAAAAGACGATATGGACTAGTGATCTTATTCCTCTTATGGCATCATATCATAAAGGTTTTCACTTTCTTCCAGCATATCACTTGAGAGAAGCTAGTTTGATATCTATTCTTACATGCTTTTGATATGTTTTTTCCTTCAGGAAAGACGCAACATTCTTTATGGACGACAGAAGTAATAAATTCTAACCTTGAAGTAGGGGCCTCTGTACTTCCAGATATTATTTTATCTAAAAAGTTCTTTTTTAGAAGAATATGGCAAGGGAAAGGTGCACAAGCAGCTGCAAGTGAGGTGACGATTCATTTCTGTGATGTTTTTTAAACTAGAATGAGCGAGTGATAATAGTCCTAGAAAGGAGTGAGGGTGGCATGATAGTGGTTTACTTTAGTTATTTACTACTACTTAATATTGAAACAATATTTCTTCTGTTGGAATGACTTTATGCAGGTTTTCTTGGCAACAGATAATGATGCCACCCCCATTATATGTTTTCTTCTTCAAGAACAAAAGAAGTTGCAAGCAGTGAGACTTCAGTGTGTTGAACTGAATAACGAAATTCTCTATGATATTAGGCCTGACATGAGCTGGAGTATACCTGCCATTGCAGCAGCACCTGTTGTTGTAACTCGCCCAAGGTAGGGGATGACCTTTAATATCCAACAACTTGGTATTTTAGAAACATTCCTTAATTTTTTTAATTTATTATTATTATAATTTTTTTTAAACTTTTCAGAGTTAAAGTTGGACAGCTGCCATATAGAGATATCATTGTGTTGGCCCCTGAAAACACTCTTATGCTTTATGTAAGTCCGTTAAGTATGTTGCTCTTTCCATCATATTATCATATGCAGTGAGGTGTGCGATGTGCATTTTAATGAATCTTCCACTTATTTGAAAAGGGTGTGTGTGTGTTAGCTTGTTTGTGGGCTTATCAGCTTATCTCGAAAAAAACCCATCGTAGTGTTTTGGTAAACTTATAAGCTTAGGCTTATGATTTAGGGGGGTTTTAATAAGCTCTTCTCATGTAGCTTATGGGATTGTTTAGCTTTATAAGCCTTTTTATTAGCTAATTATCAGCTAATCCAGAAACCAGCAAGAGTTTTTGTGTCTATTCATTATAAGCCATAAGCTGCTTATTAAAACTAAGCTTAACCCTACAACAAAAAGCTTACACAAACACTGCGTAAGACTCTAAATAACGAACTACCATCATGAGCATGTTAATTAGAAGAGAAAAGCCCAGAGAATTATTTGCATTTTTGTCTGAGTGCTATAGTTGTAATGATGAACTCATATAATCTGTTACTGCATCAGTCAGGGAAGCAATGCTTGTGTAGATATGTCCTACCCTCCTTTCAGGGACGTGGTGGTGTTTCACTTAATTTTAAGCCACTGGAAGCATCAACTTCTTTTCAAGATGTAAAGGTTGTTGGATTGGCAGATGCTGTTGAAGGGAGAATCAACGTCATTGTAAATAATGGACAGGTTTGATATCAATTTATATGCATATGGTTCTGTTGAATTTCTTCCTATTTTTTAGTTACACATTTATTTTTTCTATATTTTTATAGATGCTCAGATGTACGTTTCGTAGATACCCTTCATCATCATTGGCAAATGACTGCATTACAGCAATGGCCGAGGGACTTGAAGCTAGTTTATATAATCACTTTGTGGTTCTTCTTTGGGGAAATGGTGATTCAGCTTATCTATCTAGGGTTGATTCTCCAGTCGATTCTGAATGGGAGTCTTTCTGTGCTATTATATTAGAAATTTTTGGGAAAAATAGGAAAGTTCCTCAAATGCATTCAGGCTCATCATGGGAGTTTCTGGTCAACAGCAGTTTTCATGATAAATATTCTAAATCTCATTTCATGCGTGACCTTTCTCCTAAAATGTTACTCAAAAATGATGAATCATGTACTGCTTCTCCACAGCTGGACACATCATACACATCTGAATCTTTGATACAGGTTCTTGATTTACTACATGCAGTGTATGAAAGCCTGAAACTTAACCATCTTCGTAAAAGGTGCCTTTCATGTTCATATCACCATTTGTCTTTCTAGCCTTCATATGTTTTATTGTAGCCCATTTATAATTCATGCTGTTGTCAATGGCAACCCTAACTCATTTCGAACTTATGAATAGAATGAATCCTAGTACCAACTGAATAATTATCACCTTTACATCATTTGAGCTACCAACACAAGTTTAGTGTTAATAATCGATAATGATCAACTTTTGTACTCATGCTCTCATTCAGTGATTAAGAATAAACTGTCGGAATGGTATTGCAGGGATCTAGGTCTTCTTGTTAATTTGCTATGTGAAGTCTCCAAAGTCTTGGGTGAAGCTGGTTACTTGGACTATTATATACGTGACTTTCCTGCCCTTTCTAGAAAGTACTGTATTAATGTAACTTCATTCTCTCAACGATCTCCGCCCAGTTTATTTAGGTGGCTTGAGAACTGCTTAAGAAATGGGTGTAATGCTACAACCGTTGCTGATCTTCCACTTCTCATGTGTAAAGATGGAAGTTCTATTGTTAGCTGGGCCAGAAAGATAGTTTCATTTTATAGCGTGTTATGTGGTGGAAAAGTTATAGGGAATAAATTGTCATCTGATGTTTATTGCAAGTTCTCTACTGGATCAGCTTCTACACCTGAAGAGCAAACTGTACTAGCAATGGTTGGAGAAAAATTTGGATTGCAACAACTAGACTTGTTGCCTGCTGGTGTATCTCTTCCCTTGCGACATGTAAGTTATGCTTTAAAACTTGTACTTTAGTGTTGCATCCTATTTTCCCTACACAAATGTCACTAAGTAGTAGAGGTGTCCAAAAAAACCGAGGAACCAAAGAACTGCACGGTACCGACCGGAACGGACCGTATATTAGAACCATGGTACGGTTCTTGGTTCCTAAAATTCCAAAATTCGGTTCTCGGGACGGTTCGGGTCGGAACCGTCCGGTTCCGGTACTTTCCCGAAAGAACCGACTTTTATGAAAATATGTAGTTTTATAGGGTTTGTTTGAGATATTGTGTACATGCAAGTATGCGGCCTTTTTAAGGAAATAGAAAAAACCCGACCTAAACCTAAAAAGCTATAAACCTTAACCTTTAATCCATTGAGTCACTTCAAAGATTCAAACATCAGTCATCAATATGAAAGTAAGTTTTTTCTAAACTGGAATATCGAGTATGCGTATAGCCGCATATCGAACAATTCTGTGTTGCTTAGTAACAACTAACAAGAAGTTGTAATTAACTATTGGTATTTATTGTTCATTAAATTTAATTATAAAAGTCAAGAAACAATTAACGATTATGGCAACGATGCATGATATATTGTCACCATGTAAGTTATTGTGCTGTGACCATGATTGATATATAAAATTATGAGTTTGCAATTATTTTCGTGGATAATGAGTTTTGCGATTACGGATATATGTTTTTGTTTGTTTGTAAGTCAAGTTGTGGAATACTATTAAGGTCAGAACTTCTTTCAAGTTCTACGAACCAAGTACCATAAATTCACATCCATCCAAACATATTTTTTAACACTTTGGTACTCATGGGAATTACTGAAAATTTTTCGGAACCGAACCGAAAAACTTGGGACGGCTCTTGGTTCCACTTTTTCCTTATTTTCGGTTCTCGGTTCTTTTGGTTCGGTTCTGGTTCGGGACGGTTCTAGTACCACGGACACCCCTACTAAGTAGTGACCAAGTTTCGTGATTGTTTCACCTGTCATTCGAATTTTATTTAAGATGTTTAACTAATCGTCTAAATGCTATATACTTTTTAGTAGTTGAGCTGCAACTAATCGTCTAAATGCTATATGTAGCTAGTGTTGAGAAGTGGCAGCTTTATAAACATGATGGTATGGTGTAATTGGTTGATTATATTTTGACGCGTCACATCATCTGTTTTGAACAATTGACACACCACATCAGCGTTGGTAAAAACTTACAGTATAATTCTTTCACAACAATTGAATCTTGAGTAGTTAAGCTTCTAAAATGAAGTTCGGGTGACCTAGTATTACCATTGTGAATCTTGGTTACTATTTAGTGACATTTTTCTATGTAGGGCACAATACACTTAACAATTTAAGATGATTACATGTCAGGTGCAGAAAATTTTGCAATAAAATCTTTGGAAAAATTTGAACTTGAGTAGCGGATTTTGTTTTTGCTTATACATATAGGTACTGGACAAGTGTCGTGAATGTCCACCTACCGATTGGCCTGCTTCAGCTTATGTTCTTCTTGGCCGGGAAGATCTCTCTTTGTCTTGTTTAGCACTCTCAAATAAATTTACTGAAATCAAGTCTTCCAACAACGTGGCTTCTGTTTCCATGTCTACACCTTACATGCTACATCTACATCCAGTTACTATTCCTCCTTCAGTCACTGATGCAAATGGATCGGAAAATTCCAAGCTTGAGGATACAGATTCTGTGGATGGATCTATTATTGATGGCATGGAGCATATTTTCAGCTCTAGCACAAAGTTGCGATATGGTCGTGATCTTAGACTAAATGAGGTTTGTTTTCGGCTTTAGCATTCTGTTCATGATGTTACTTCAAAGTTGGCACAATGCTTTTTTTTCTTCCATGTTATTGCTAACTTGCTGGTAGCACTCTCTTCGTGACGTTACTTGAAAGTTGGCATAACGTTTTTTTTCATCATGTTATTGCTTCCTTCGCTGGTTTTCTGATACTTTCTTGGACTTGTATTTGGCAGGTTAGACGTCTTCTATGCTCTGCAAGACCTGTGGCAATTCAAACACCAGTTACCCCCAATGCCTCTGATCAGGACCTTCAACAGGTAATCTATTGCTTTTGGCCTTTATAATACCTCTGATCTGGATGGAGCTCATATGTGTAGTTTTGTTTGATGAATTGGACGTAAAGAATTTCACCAACACACTTATACGGTTATACCTCAAATCACCAAAATACTTAAACCTCAAATGTATTATCCTTTTATGAGACTGAATGTGTGACTTATGCTTTTATATGCTCAATAATGTAGCTCATTCTGTTTTATTATCTCCTATGCCTGATGTAATAAATCAACATTTGTTTACTTGGCATGCCTTTTTTTGGAAGAGCCAGTAAATATCTTCCATGACAGCTATTTGTTTTTTGATGGTCTTCTTTTGCAGGCTCAGTTATGGCAGCTTGCTCAAAGGACAACTGCTCTCCCTATTGGCCGTGGTGCATTTACCCTTTCAACCACATGTACTATGTTAACAGAGGTGAGGCCCTTTTTGTCTTCCAGAAATTTGCTGTACTTTGCAATACGTCAAACACAGTAAACACTTGAGATATGGTTTATTTACATCTTTTTTGTCTACCTGCTACGAGTACCTATAAGAGATAGTCTAACGACCTCCTTTGAATGTTTCTGCAGGCACTTCCTGTCCCAAAATTGATATTAGCAGGCAGATTACCCGCCCAACATAATGCAACTGTATGCTCATAATTTCAGTTCTTTCAACAATATCCAACAGTTTTGGCCAGTTATGAACTGGGATAGTAATAGATAATCTGTACCATTGAAGCTCTGCTTAATAGCTTCCTATGATACAGTATTAGTATTTTAGCTTCAAAAATTGATTCTGCTTAAACTTTGTTGCTCTCATGTCTATACCAACTAATAACTAAGGGGGTGCTTTGTTGGCAGGGGTCTTAGGGGGTAAGGAAAGGTAATCATAATGAAAAGTGGTGGTTGGTTATATACAATGCAATCTTCCATTGCTTAAAGGTGGTTGGTTATATACTCCATTACTCACTAAATTGGGGGTAATAAAATTCATTACCTAAATAAGCCTTCTTACGGGCAGTCTTTCCCCCACCATGACATTCTCCTACGTTCATGGTCCTTTAATTTTACTTTTAAATAATGACAATATATTAATATTTTAATAATCTGAAATAGTTATATATACCCATTATATTCCATAGTATATATACCCTTTGCTTTTCTCTTTGCCATTCTCTTATTTGAACCAAGCGCACCCCAAGATTTATGAAGTGGCATGAGGGAGAAAGAAGAAAACCACATCAGTATATGGTCTAATTGTAGAAAGCTAACCATTTCTGTTTGGACTAACGGTCTGAGGAAATTCTGCTTACTGTTCATAAATAAGGGGAATAAATATTGGCTATATATATATTTATTTTGTACGAACAAAATCGCCTGATATCTGTTGTCAGTAATTTGGTTTCTTGTATTTATTATAGTTTCATTCTTACTCTTTTCATCCTCCTCAGGTTAACTTGGATCCAACAATAAGGAATATACAGGAACTCAAATCTTGGCCCGAATTTCACAATGCTGTAGCTGCCGGATTACGGATGACGCCTCTCCAGGTTCATTGTTTCTTCTGAAAATATTGTATTCTTGTAGCACTTGTTATTCTGTCTATGTGAAATGACCATATCATATAACACATGAAAGTGTCCTCCACTGAAATGTGAACTTCCCAAAATTTGTTTTGTTGGTCAATGTTATTCAAGCAGAAATGGTTACTTTTACTTTGTAGGACCTTTATATGTAAATTGAACAATTATTTTGGAAGTATACTTCCTAGTTCTAGACCTTGGCATATGAATTTTTTCCATGTTAGTTTATTCAAATTTGAAGTTCACTATAATATTTGTAATTATTAGCATTATTTTTACAGGGTAAAATGTCCAGAACTTGGATCCTGTACAACAGGCCCGAGGAGCAAAATGTTACTCATGCAGGTCTTCTATTTGCACTAGGATTATACGGTCACTTAGATGTTCTCAGGATAACTGACATATATGAGTACTTAAGTCAGGTATCATGTTATCATCATTATCTATGTGCTATATATTTTTTAGCATGAGTTCTCGTTTGAAATTTACCCCAATTTGGATGTTTAAACGTAAGAGGTAGTTGCTTATTTTAAAATGTTCAATGAGTTAACAAAGGGAATCACTTGGAAGATTCTTGGACACTGATATAAGCTATATTGTGTTGTGACTTGTGAGTGTTTCATTTCGTATGGCTGAAGCTCATATTATAATAACCTCTTTTAGCTTGCCTGTGAAACTTTCTGTCCAAATAATTCACAGTTGCAGTCTTGAAGTATTTGTTCGTTGTGGTGTAACATATGACACCATATATCGTACTTAAGTTGTACTTTTGGTTAATGCATGATAAAGTTGTATAGAAAAAATCAGTAATGTTTCCATGTTTCTAGGAACATGAACAAACTACAGCAGCACTAATGCTTGGACTTGCTGCTTCTTATAGAGGAACTATGCAGCCGGCAATATCAAAGGTTAGTTATGTGACTTTTTTTTTATCATTTTCTTTGTTGCTATATTATCCGCTTCTCTTCATCGTTTATGCTACCTTTCTATTGTTAGGTTTTAGCCTTGTTGTAGCCGAGCAGTGTTTATTTTTGTCATGTAAGAAAAACCAAAAATTCTCATATTCTTGATGATTTGTGGGAGAAACTAAAAGAACTCAAGCACGTTGTCTTGGCATCTTCATTCATTTATTTTTGCATATAGGGCTGATGCTAATATTTTTCATTCTACCATTTCTTCTCTTCGTAGGCTCTATATGTACACATATCAGCTCGCCATCCATCTTCCTTTCCGGAACTGGAATTACCGACCCTTGTACAGGTAATATATAAGTATATTGATACAGCTTTAAGGATAGAAAAAAATAAAAAATACTAGTATTATTATTTAATTTATATATGGATGGACATTACCTTCTAATTGTTATTTCACCAATTTTCAGTCAGCAGCGCTTGTCTCAGTTGGGCTTCTTTATGAAGGATCTGCGCACCCCCAGACGATGCAAATTCTTCTGGTACATTTTCATGTCTCCACGGTTGTCACTTGTAATGTCTGTGAATTTTTATCGTCATATGTAGCAATCTTCTAAATTTTCTGCGAGCTCCAAGCTCCAAAGTTCCATGGATTGTTGACAGCAGTTCATACGTATGAAAAATAAACAAGAAAATGCAAATTTTTTACTGTAAGGAATTAGATCTCTTATAATCTTTAAAGTACGTCATCTTCCTTTTAGAAGTTAATATGTTCTCTCATAGTCGCTTCCTCTTGTTCTGGAATAACCCAAGTTGCAAACTCCCATCTGTACCCTATACTCCTACAATACTCTTTTAACCTTTGAAGTGAAACATGAATCATCTACCCCTTTGAACTTTAATTTTAGTTCATAGTTGACCCTTTCTTTTGTTGATGGTATAACCATATTTGACCAAATCCTTAGCAATTCGTCGCTGCTTGAGTTATATATGAAACCTAAGAATCTTTAACATAGGAAGCCTGAATTTGTCACTGGACTCATTGTAATAAAGCGACAATCTGTCTTTGCTTTATTTTTTATTTTTGTCTTTATGAAAAAATTTGGTTTCTTAACTTGGAGAATTTTTATCTCCAAGCTCAAATTAGTTCACAATCAGTAAGGTTTATAAACTTTTGCAGGGTGAGATTGGGCGTAGAAGTGGAGGTGATAATGTACTTGAAAGGGAAGGATATGCTGTATCTGCTGGAATTTCCTTGGGACTTGTTGCTTTGGGTATGTTTTATCTATAAGTGACAAAATGGGCTTGGTTGACTGACCTAAAACACTTATCTATCAACATGCATGCTCCTTTCGTCCCAAAATTGTTGTCCACATACCAAAAGCTCTCAGATTAAGAGAAGGGCAGTAATTACCTTTCCAAAGTTTTTTGATTGGTTGAAACTAGAAGTGGACAATAATTTGGGACAACCCAAAATGGAAAGGTGGACAACAAATATGGGATGGAAGGAGTAGCTTATTATAAACAAATAAAGTGTCAAATACGATTACAAAAAGCTTTTTTTTTTTTTTTTTTTTTTTAATCAATAAATATACTAGTAATAATTAAGAGGTTTTATGCATTTGAATACTATTGACCATTTGACCCGGTATATTTAGTTTTTACGATTTTATTTGTTTCAGATAAAACACAACCTAAATCGACCCATTTGGTCGAAATTTCCACCTAGTTCTATCAATCATACTTTTCGAGTTTTAGGAAGTTCGAGTTTATTCTCATTATGTTCTCTCTAATTGAAGGCCGTGGCCAAGACGCAGTTGGTTTGATGGATACAGTAGTTGATCGGTTGTTCCAGTATGCTGGCGGCAAAGATATCCACCATGTAAATGCTTTTTCAATATCATCATTTTCAATTATTTGTACTCAGTTTACTTCATTTTGAAAGATCTCTAGGATCAGTAATTCACGTGCGTGGACCTTGTGTTTTTTCTTCTCCAGGAAAGATCCTTTCTCTCCAACGGGTCGATAGATGATCACAATCGTGGTTCCGGGCAGGTTATGAAAAACCTAATTTACTTGGGACTCGCAATGTAAATATTGTTTGTAGAATTGGTTACTCATTCTCTTTTCTCAATTTCTGCTTTTGTGTTTTAATGTAGATGATGGATGGAACACAGATTAATATCGATGTAACTGCACCTGGAGCTATAATTGCTTTGGGTCTAATGTACTTAAAGGTAAATCAAGGAATCTATATTTAATCTGAGCTCTGTTCTCAGGATCAACTTCCCAAAAAGTTTCTTATGCTGAACTATTGATGGCAGACTGAATCGCAAGCGATTCTATCCAGGCTTCGTATCCCACAAACACATTTTGAGTTGCAATATGTGAGGCCCGACTTCATAATGCTTCATGTCATTTCCCGTAATTTGATAATGTGGAGCAGGTAAATACTAGTTATATAGCATATGCCATATATACATATATTCCTGTTGGTGGAGCTCTACCTAAACCAATGTTGCTTTCAGGATTCATCCATCTGAAGATTGGATCCAGGGTCAGATACCCAAAGTAGTATTAGATGGTGTCAAAGGTCTTAAAGATGAGATGGGTGATTCTGAGGAAATGGACAATGAAGCAGTTGTTAAGGCATATGTCAATATTGTTGCTGGTGCATGTATTTCACTGGGTATGTGATCCTTTAAGACTTTAACAGTTATGTACTCTTTAACTTTCATTGTTGCAACTTGCAACATTCTTTTATAAAATCAGCACTTGAGCTTCCTGTCAATCAGACATGGGACATTTATTTTTCAATATGTTGTTTCACTTGTTATGGATAGGATATTAAATAGACAAAGTTGAAATCATGTTGCAATAGCGGAGAAACTGATGCTGAATCATGTTTCTAAAATTTTAATTATTTATTATGTACTTAAAATCATGAACTGACCGTGTCAGCGTTACTGTTGCCAGGGTTGAGATTTGCTGGTTCAAAAGACGGAAGTGCTCACGACTTGCTTTATAGTTACGCTGTTGCCTTCCTCAATGAGGTATGGCCTTTCTATGAAACCGACTACCATCTCTACCTTTTCTGTCAATTTCAGCTCCTTTTTATGTATATTGCAGATAAAGCCTCTATCTGTTAAGAAATTGCCTGGATTTCCAAGGGGATTATCCCAATATGTTGATAGGGGTACATTAGAGACATGTCTACACCTTATTGCTCTTTCTCTGTCTGTGGTAAGTGCAGTCTGCTTGCGTATATTGTTTGTTTAATATCATCTTTCTTCTCTTTGCACCTTATATTTATTCAAATGATAATAAAACACGAACCCGAGATTTGACATCGTTGGAGTATCCTCAGGTTATGGCTGGTTCAGGGCATCTTCAGACTTTTAAATTGTTAAAATTTCTCCGCTGTAGAAATTCAGCTGATGGACACGTCAACTATGGTACTCAAACAGCAGTAAGTTCACAAATTATTCTTGATTTTCCCATGCATGCAGAAGTCATTACTCATTACACTTTAATCTAGTTCTAAACTAATTTTTGGACTTAGGACTGTAAATATGTCAGATTTTATCTGAATTTCATTATTATAGTTGTAATGTGAAATGAAAGTTAAAACAAAGTGTGTTAACTTTATTACATGCGTATATTCTTGTATGAGTTCAAATAATTTACTTCACTTGTTTTGCTTTCTGTATCATAATTTGGGTATTTGAGACAAATAAAAATACACGTATTCCTTTCAGGTGAGCTTGGCTATTGGTTTCTTGTTCCTCGGGGGTGGAATGAGAACCTTCTCAACTAGCAACAGCTCTATCGCTGCTTTGTTGATAACCCTTTATCCACGTTTACCCACTGGACCAAATGACAACCGCTGTCACCTTCAGGTTCTGAACAGCTTCTTGCTAAACTAAGCAGTAAATATTATGGGTACTTTCATGTCTATTGCCTCGTAACAGCATTGTGAAAAAATATCATGTACAGGCATATCGGCACTTGTATGTCATTGCTACGGAAGGTCGGTGGGTTCAAACAGTTGATGTGGACACAGGCCTACCAGTTTATGCTCCTCTAGAAGTTACAATCAAGGAAACTCAGCATTATGCAGAAACAAGTTTCTGTGAGGTCACTCCTTGCATTCTTCCCGAGCGTGCTCTTGTAAGTTTCTTGTTTATTCCCATACTATTAGTGTAATTATATGCATTATGTGCTAGAATTTTTGCTATTATAGCTTTTTCTTGATGTTCCATACGCTGCTGCAGTTAAAAACGGTTCGAGTTTGCGGTCCTCGTTACTGGCCTCAAGTTATTGAGCTTAATCCAGAAGGTAGTTATGCAACGCTTTTATGTTAACAGCTAATTCACGATTCATATAACAATCTGTTATAGACTAATCTTATTTTTAACATACAGAGAAACCATGGTGGAAGGCTGGAGACAAGAATGACCCATTTAATTCTGGTATCCTCTACATCAAACTTAAAGTTGGAGCTTGTTCATATGTGGATGACCCTATAGGACGCCAGTCTTTGCTTTCAAGGGCGATGCACAAGGTTTGATCTTTGTGATTTCTAAAATTATTATTTTTGTTTAGTTTTTGAATAAAACTGAATTTACACATTACAGGTGTTTGGTTTGGCAAGCTTGAGAGCAAGCACTCCTAGCAATAATAATGATGGTGATGCCGCAGTAAGTGTAAATCAGTTGGTCAGTACCTTCTCATCGGATCCGAGCTTGATTGCTTTTGGTGCTCTCTGCTGTGATCATTCATGGAACATCAAGTATGTTACACTTTATTTATATGGCATGATTAGCTATAAATATGTTCTTGTTTCAGGAAAAGGTATATCCAACTGGTGTACCATATGTTTCAGATAGTAAGAGTTGACTGTTTATTTTATCTAATCAGAAGAAGTAATTCTGTTGATTAAATTAGGCTCTGTAATCGTAACAAGCTTTTAGGTGGCAACTGATGACCATATATTTTTACAGATCTGATACTGATTTCCAAGAGTTTTGCTTGCAAGTGCTGTTTGAGTGTGTGAGTAAAGACAGACCTGCACTTTTACAGGTATATATCTCATAAAGTTTATTTCTTTGATTTCCATGACATTAGTAAATAAATATGTAGCTTTTACCACAATTTTGTTGCTTTAGTAATAATACTACACATCATGTACAGGTCTACTTGTCTTTATACACAACTGTTGCATCTATGGCAGATGAGGTTATTAGTGGTATACCGACTCTAAACGATTCTCAGTTTCTCCCCAGTCTAAAGGTAAAAGTGCATCCCTTTTAGCATATTATTTGTTACAGTAATTGATTACCAATTCTTTCACGCAGCTTGCGCTAGCCTACAATGACGCTTTATTAAAGGGAAGGCTCACGAGTTCAAGAGGTAATATTGTTCAATCAACATTTTTAGGTTCTCTCAACAAACGGGTAGAAGAGCTTCTAGCATATTCTTCATCATTAAAAACCAGCATACGTGATTACTTTAAATCTGGGAAATGGTCTGGTGATGGTTTACAAGATGATAACATCTCTACACTTCTGTCATGGTATCTTCAGTGGTACAGTGTACCACCACCCTCGACACTTCAAGCCGGTATACATAAATTAAAGTCCATAAGAACACCCTCTTTGGTGCCCTTATTACGTTTATTGTTTCCTGGTACCCACATCAATGCAATTAATGAAATCGACAATTTTTTGCTCTCATCTTCCAAGTGAAGATAGACGATCCTTATCTGGTGTAATATTGAGTCAGTTGCCGGGTACTCTACCAGACTATTACATATCAAGAAGGTTTAACCAAAGTCCGATACTATGAACATGAAGACTCTACGAGCCGAGGATGGTCGGAATCCTGTCTCGTCTTGATCTGCAGCATCACTTTGATAGGTTACTGCATTTGTTGTCTGTCTATGTATGTGCCAGTTCATGCGTCAATGAACCAGTGGTGGGAACTGCTGGTGCTATGGTTCCTAATGTATTTAAGGGGTGATCATAAGTTATGTTCATCTGTCAACTGTTGTATGTATGTCAAATGTACAATCCTGACTGCCAATATATTAAAATTTTCTTTAATTTTCCTTGATAGGGCTTGTCTAGAATAATATATATGCTCCTACTAAGGTACATTCGCGCTAAGGATCGTACTCCCTGGTTCACTTATTTTGTTATGTTCGTTCAAAAAAGTTTTATCATTATTTACTTTTTAACAAGCACTAAAGATTTCAGCAGATTTGCTAAGTTAGTTTGTCCCTGAATTCAGCTTTTCGCCAACGGTCCTATAGTTGCAAGGCTTTAGATAGACTTAACTTCAAAATGCATTTTTCACTTGTTGGCACCTGCATAAACTTTCATGGTAATAAAAAATGTATCATACATGTAGAAGTATACGGCACTGTCGTGACATCGACGAAGAGCACATTTCATTAGTTCATGCTTACTTCTTACTCAACCAAATGTTCCATAAACATGTTTAATCAAAGAATATGCAATATAGTAAGATCAAACCAGGAAGGCTTTTGTTCCGTGAGGTTATGAATTGCCAAGGAAAATTTATTTTTGGTTACCTAGTTCATTCTACTCGGAAAATCATAAGTCTAGCAAACGATATGGTGATCATCGTTTCTTCAGGATTGTAAAACTTTAATTTCTGCCATCAAACTTGCTACTCAATCCAAACCAAATCTCAGATAAGCCGAGCTAACACGCCAACAATGGGAGCATTAGTAGCAGTTGCTGGCTCATTCTGTTGGAAATTGTCTCTGCTGTCATCATGGTTATCATCCTGATCTGGACCTCCGACCACTGCACCCTCCACCACATTCGGATTTGGTTCAGACCTACTCATCCAAGAAAAACCTTCTTTGCAAGTGACAAACTTTTTGTACTTTTTAATGGACACAATCGATGCAGCTCTGTGGTGAATCTTCTTTGGGTAGTTCGATCCATATCCAACCATGTAACTCGTTCCTTTTGGGTTCAAACCCAATATGTAATCCATCTAACAAACCATCCGTCATCAATGTTAGCTTAACACTGTATTTTTAAAATTTTAAAATTTTAAAACTTATCATCTTAATAAGCATGAATTTAGTTGCATTGTGTAAGTTAATTCTGAAATGTATATTTGAATCCAAGCTACCTGTGATTGGGCAAATTTGATGAGCTGAGGAGGTGCAAGTGTGCCGCCAGAACACACAAGATTTAGTTTTGCAGCAGCGATGTAATCAGCATAAGCAGATATCACAAAACTTGCTGAATTCACATACTGAAGATTACCGAAACCTGAAAACCACAACAATCCTCCTTTTGTTTTCGCCACATTGTTGTTTCCTATTCCCACACAGTTACATATAAACTCCTCTGCACTGTCTATGTACCTCTTGAAATCCAAATTTTTCACCAGTAACCCGCCACTGAGTACCTCCTAAAAACACCACACACGAAATTGCATAACTCAAAGCTCGAAAAGGTATTTAACCGTTAAATTTGGACAAAAATATGTTGCTACTACTCTTAGCAATGGAAGTCGTAGTTGCTATAAAACGCATTAAAAGCCCGTGTCTTTTGAAGAAAAAATGGGCTTTCATATACAAATCTTAATTAAGTTGATACTTATGACTGGTAGTGAATGATGTTAAGAGATTACCCTTGCAATGAGAACTTGGACGCCAACAAACTTGTCGTCCCAAGAGAACATGGATCGAGTGCCACCTATGTATGTGGCGTTTCCGATGAAATCTGCATAGATTTTATTGTTGGTGGCACGGTATAACCATGCTGCTGCCCATAATAGCTCATCCTGTAATTTGTTTCAAGTGTAATTGAGCATGTTCGAAGGATACGCTGCTCAAAATTTGAGAATTAAATACGTTAGCTTTACCTGATATCCACTACTTGGGTAGAAATGTCTGGCAGCTGGTATACTATCAGAGTAAACTCCTGGATTATTTTGTGCAAAATCAAATAACTGAAATTTTATAAGATCAATGGTTAACAATAATCTTATATGGTACATACAATGCATCTAGCGTATATAAGATGACAAGATGTATCTAAGGTGACTCATCTAATTTGTGATTGTTAAGAGTGATCGCTCGAAGCTAGAATCTGTTGGATTATTACCTGCTTTGCATGTTTAAGAAGCATATTAGAATAACCAGGGTCCGAATATTTGAAAGCAATAGACGATGCAGCAAATGCAGCTGCAGTTTCTCCAGCAATGTCAGCTCCAGGATGTTTATGATCAATCTTGTAAGCAGTTCGTGGAGTCGTCATGTCTTCAGGGCGCTGCCAGCACTCGTGATCAGACATACCATCTCCCACTGCAGCATACAACACATTAGGTGAAGGATGGGCTTTGATCAAATAGTTTGCACCCCATTTTATGGCTTGATAGGCATTCTCGAGCTCATTTGCTTTCCTGAGATACGGATGGAACTCGAAAACTCCCCAAGCCAACATTGTGATCGTGTACGCCATTGGAAACCCAAACTTTACGTTGTCTCCAGCGTCATGATATCCTCCCACCAGGTTAACCTGCAAAACAATCATTTTTCATGAAGTCGATATTTACTTTAGGATATGAACTTGGTACCTTGAATTTGGCAAACAAGATTTGCCAAGAGACAGAATTTCGTAAATTTATGCATGTTTTAGTACTGGTACGTAGTAGCAAATCTTGTTTGCTATTACTATGTACTATAATACTAGGAAATTCCATCTCTTAAAAATTCTAGGTACTTGTAAACATTGAAATGGTAGTGTTGATATACCTGTGATGCATGCAGGCAAGTACATTTGACTTTTTCAAAGTCATTTAATTCAACTTGACTTTAATTATTTCTTTTAGCGTTATATAATACTTGATGTAAAATATATAAATAGATATGTGATTTAAATGTTTTATTGGTATAATTATATAATATGAAAAAAATAATTTCGAAAAAAATTGAAAAATCCAAATGGATTTATAATTGAGTAATGAAAATGATTGAGAAAAAAAATACTAATGTGTTAGTAATTTTCTGATTAAATGCATTTGACATGGATTTATTGCTTTATGGAAAATTGTGATCAACAATATGATGCCATATATATTCAGGGACCATACTTATTTATGCCAATCAATGCTTTAATTTATAAGAAAAGTTCTAATATAGTGACAAAATAATCTTTTTACTAATTATAGCATTGACCAACACTAATGTAATAATAGTCTCAAATTTTTAGAGGTGTTAGAAGTTTGTAGTAGAAATTCATTAAATTCAAAATTAATTAATTAAAAAGTGTTAGTGCTTATAATGTACAAAGACATTTTAGAGTATTAAATGTTTATGAATTACTTAAAATTCAGTAATACAAAAAAATAAGCATAAACTACAACCATTTCAAACACAATTTATACAACATATAAAACATTACAAGTTTGAATGCATACTTTAGAACAATTTAATGCACAAATACATCAATTCAATCATGTTTTTATTTTATTATGTCTTTTGACAATAAATTTACGGATATCAAGAATTTTGTTTGGCCACGCCTGCTCCAGCTTAAGGCTAAGCTCTGTTATGGTGGATTTTGGTGTTATGAGAAAAGTCTTGATGTGGCACCATTTTTCCCCACGACACCAACGGGAAAACGGGCTTAAGCATCGAACTGGCGGGCCAACGGGCATGGGCCATTGGCTCGAGCCCGAACGGCACGCGGTAAACAAAATTTCGATATCCGTAAATATATTGTCAAAAAACATAATAAAAAAAAACATGATTCAACAAAAATTTATTTCATTGCACCACACGCAACGCATGCATTCTGCTAAGATCAATAATATAACTAAAAATAAAATACACCTAATCTACCTCTCAAAAATTACGCCGCCCCCTCCCCATTTACTTTTTGGTCTCCTGTAAACAAACAAAATTCTTGATATCCGTAAACAAACAAAATGATGCTCCATAATTAAATATAGAATATCTAAAACTATATTTGAACGTTTCTTTTTTTATATGACATAAATGAAAGATTCGTTTACATTAAAGTACTTGGATTCCATTAAATAACAGAAGATTACAATAACTACATATAACAGAGGGATTACTTTTTCTCTCCAAATATTTTTGGGCTTTAGTGACTTGTACATCATGCTTAACCACTTTGAAGTCTGAAAAGTCTGAATATTTATTTAGAGAGAGAGTCATTCACTATTTATAAATAGTAGTGATACACACAATTAATACTCTTCTTAAAACACCCCTCATTCAAAAATACAACTTTATTAACACATGGTACAACTATTTAAAGCATAAATTCAATTAAACAAAAATATTATTTAACACATACATTGAATACACTATTTAAAGCACAATTTCATTAAAATATATAACTATTTTACCACAATATACAATCTAATGAAGCTATTTTGCCAAACACTTAAAAATAAAGCAATCAGTCCAATTCCAAAACTTTGGCTACCAACAGTGATCGGTCGACCGTCCGGGTCACCCGTGAGCCGACCAAGTTAGAGAAGTGAATATATAAGTGGGTATTATGTTTATTTGAATTGGATTTGGGTTTTGTGTTTGTTGGACTGGTCATTCCACCAAGGGATGAATTTTGTTGCATCAACAATAGTGAGAGGAGCTTGCATTACAATGTAAAATATTTGAATTGGTCGTAAAAGAGAAACGGGATAAAGACCATGTACTTAAAACATAAGCATATAAACATAACTCAAACGTACAACTCATATTCATCACTTTAGACTTTTGATGCTATTAATATTATTTTAAGATATTCTACCAGTTTAAAATGAAATAACCATATAACCATATGTCAAAACCGGTAATATCTTAAATATTAAATAATTAATATCTTAGATGAAATGACCAAATACTAGAAAGTAATGTATTAAGTAAAATATAATAAATTTGCTGTATAAATTTTTAAAACAAATAAATAATTAAAAGTATAATATATAAATACCGTCTTAACATATCTAAACTAGATATGACAATGTAAAATATAGTAAAAACTTGAGTACATTAAGTGAGTTTTAAGAATTTTAATCGTTTTGACTTATTTAACATGTTTTAGTTATTCTCAATTTTATTTGTCTAATTTTGTTTACAATAAATCCTGACATAAATAGTTACAATGATTTTGATTTTGTGAAAATGAGTCAAAACACGCACCTTAGCATCGATACCATCACTAAGTGCTGAGTTGGCTCGCCATTTCACTCGTTGTTTACGTGGTAGCCTACCCGACCTTTGAGCTTCGAAAAATAAGATAGATTTTGTGAGCGCAGTTTTATAATCTGCTGTTGTTGAAGCGTTATGGTGAAGAAGCAATAACCCGTTGTTGATTGTATGTAGTAGGGGTGTAATGTTGTTTATTTTGTTGATCTTATTTGAAAGAAAGTAATGTTGTCTTATAAAAAGAACCACTACAAAACCAGCCGATAAGAATAGAATTTGACTAAGAGATGACATTTTGTTTTTTGGATGTTGTTTTGGGAATAGAATTTGGCTAAGAGATGACATTGGTTTTTTTGCATGTTGTTTTGGTCTTGGATTATATTGTATAGGAGATTAATGTTGCAAATCATAAATACAGTATTATATTACTCGTATTTACTTTCTACCCATTAATGCCATCGTTAATGGGAAGGTTAATTGGGCTTTGTGAAGACTTCCTCAAGTTGGGCCGTAAATGCAAAAAAAGTAAGATTGAAGACTGATGGGCCTTTAAGTTGAGCAATACAAGTGGACATGTATTACTGATTCATCATCATGTATTATGGATTTATGGTCAAGCCATCAAGGCAAAAATGCCATTTCAATTACCTAGTTTGTAACTTTGTATGGATATGATATGGAAACCAAGAGTAAGGATCAAATGAAAATAAAATTAAAATGAGTAAGATTTGGTGAGAAAACCAAAACTTCGCGATATTTATATCTATCTACGTTAATAAATATAGCTTGTTTATAAGCTCCTTATAATACAAATGCAAATTTTTATATTTATAATACTTAAAATATACTAGTGTCGTTTAGATTAATTCTCATTCTTACCGTGTGTAAAGCCCAAGTATTTCGATTAATAAATGAGTCGAATCTCTTCGTTTAATTGAACCAAAGCTAAGTGAGACAAAGTTTTTAGTAATCTTCAAAATCTTCAAGAATCTCTTCAATGCTTCTAATACAATGCCACTCTCCAGAGGAAAAGAAAAACCGACATTATGGTGACCAACACGTTTTGGGGACTTTAGGATGTTTGGAGATATAAAAATGATGTGATATTTATAACTCCCTAATTTCTAGATGTCATACCGTAGAAGAAATATTTTCTTTCGAACTCAAGTAGATCCAAACATGTTAAAATGGATAGACTGGACTTGCGAAGATATCAATCAAGTTCTTCCATATCCGGCAGTTGTCATGAAATAAATGGATTACGTCTATTAATAGGTCTATACATCCGGTCTATATATCACCACTCTTTGAAGAAACTTTAATGAAAAACTCCTATAGCATCCTAGAAATATGTATAGCTTATTTACAAGTGAATGTGCATTTTCAACCACCAAACGAAATATAAAAGTGATTTTAGTCTAAAGGTTCGTATTTGATTACTTTTACTTTTGTCTTGTAAACGTTTGCAAAGCTAATTGGTGGACCTTAAAGGAAAGTGCACTTTAGTTATTCCCTTCCTATACAAAGCGAAATGTAACATATTTTTTTTTTTTTTTTTTTTTTTTTTATTCGAGTTTCTGACTCGATATCATGAACTAATTTTAAGATTTAATATCTTTTGATAGCCGGAGAGGTGCGCATGTGAACTTTTGTGGCCACAAGAGGATTAATTTTCTCTTCGTTAGATTTGAACCATTGACCTCCTCTTTAAAAGGCTGATATTCTTACGCTGGGTCACCACTTGTGGTTTAGTTGTGTAACTTTCACGCCACTAAATTAAAAAGATCGCATTATCTCACGTTTCTAACTCCAGATCACACACATTTTCTCTTAAACAGTTACACTTGACTCATGTCTTATGTTTGGTAGACCACTCTTGATTTGGCTAATTAATCAATATGGTTTCTATGTACATAAACAAAATAGAAAACTCATATATAAACAGCTTCCCTGCATGAGAATAATATATGAAATGAAATGAAATAATAATGTACGTATTAAGTCTTTCTAATACGGCAAACTCATACATAATCTAAACGCACACAAGGACCTATTGACGATTTGAAAACTGAGATTAGAAATGTATTCAACTCGCTTAAAGCTGCGATGTGCAAGAAGATCACAAAGCAAAACAAGCAAACGAGATGTGACATTTTAATATGGCTTCCGTTTACGAATTGCTGGGGAACCAAGTTTATCCCCACCAACAAGACAGAGAAGCTTTAACGTAAAACAACTTTGATCAACGAAAGTGAAAGAAAAAAATGACATAAATAGTTAAATACCAATATGAATAAATGAAAGTGTGATGAAGGAAATGAGATGCATGGATGTATATATAGAGAGGAAGAATGGTTTAGGGTTTTGATCAACGGCCATGATTTGTTTATTGGACAGATCACAGGTGTGCTCTTTTTTAGTTACGCTTTTGGCGTTGTGGAAGACGACCCATTCTTGAGGTGCCACGATTACGTTTCATGTGTTACTCTCCTTTTTAAAAGGTATACTTTGGAATCCTAGTTTAATTTTTTAAATAAGACTATTACTTGTTATGTTTTCATTTGTGATTGGTTCAAGTTATTTTATGTAGGGTTAAGTCATATAATTGTAAGGTATTTTTTAAAATGTACAAATATTATACGTGAATTTTTACAAAAATATTAATATTGTATATGTACTTTCAAAATTCGTTCTGTTATCATTACAAACTTTTTTATACGCTAAACTCCACATTATATGTACATGATACGTCATTTATGTCACTCATTTACTGACATGTTGACTTTTGTATAATGTTGATGACGTATAGTCTGGATTCGGGTCACGAACCCGACTAAAGTCCAAAACTCACAAGCCCAGCACGGACTGGGCTAATGCCAATAAGTGTTTGGGCCAAGAAAGCTCAAGCCCAAAGCTATTTACGGAATAGATATTGGATATCTCCTAATGATGGAGATAATCATTCCCCAACCGACTTAGGCGGGATACGCCGAAGGTTGAGGAACACGGAACCAACAAGGATTCTGTGCGTATATAAAGGGAATCCCATCCCTCGTTGAAGGTACGACCTACAAAAACCCTAACTATCCTTTAACCCTAAATCGATTACTTACTCTCACGCCGGAGGATAATCGTGGGAGACAATCCCACGGTAAGCCTAACGGTGTTTTCTTCTTGGTGCGGTCTCAAGCAACAATCGCATGGTAATGAGAGCCGAGCCCCAACAAGGAACGCCTAACTTTTGTATCAACAAATGTATATTTAGTTACATTTTTAATTTGCTTCACCATCTACGTATGCTACTTGAAGTGCATTTTTTTATGTAACGGAATTTTGTTTTTATAACATAGTGGAACTTGGTTTTACTACAAAGTAATAATTATTAAACAAATGAATAGCGTGAGAATTTTTTTTCGTCATTAAACTTACTCAAACGAATGATAAACAACTTGATAATCATTAAGCAAGAATATCAATTGTTTTCTCCTTCAATTTCTTGATCACATCGATTTATGATTATTAGAATTCATATTTCTTCAATTTATTGATCACGTCGATTTATGATTATTATAAATCGATGGCAACATTGGGAATAAAGATGGCAATCAATTGGGTTGTAAGGATGATATGAATAAGAGTGTCTCTTTTGGTTTGGCCGATCAAACTAAAATTGTAAACTAGACCGAGTAGTGAGGAACTTATGCAGAGTAAGTTTCATGGTGATGGTGGTTTGAGATTAATGCTGAGTTTGGGACTAGTGTTGGTTGTGGATCTTTCAAATCCATGGCTGCTAATCTTGATGGTACATATATGACCATGAGTGGTATTCCTATGGCTGCACTGTTTAATCCGATATCTGATTTGGAGTACACAAAGTTGAATCAATCTGAGCCTAATGATAACACTCCCTCTACGCACGGGAGGATGTTTTGGTCCTAATGTAAGTGGTGCGGGTACGTGTCCTACCCCTTTGGTTACTAATAATGTAAAGGCTACTTCCTTTGCAAATATCCTAAATCCGGTGTGTACCACAAGAGAGGTTAACTTTAGGCCGCTAATCAACGAGGTTCGGGTTGAAAACCATGATACTTTGTTACCTAAGGAAGCAATGAAGAATGTTTTGGGCAGATATGAGAACACACTTGTCGGTTTCTTTGTTGGCAAAATGGTCGCATTTTCTATTGTGCAAAACTATGTAACAAATACATGGGGTACGTTTGGTTTGAAGAAGCTCATGAAGAATGACGCCGGTGTGTACCTCTTTAAATTTGATTCAAAAGAGGGTGTGGATAATGTCCTACAACGGAGCCCTTGGCTTATCCGTAAATCGCCTCTCATCCTTAACAAATGGACCCCTAGTGTGTCACTTACTAAATCTGAGGTAACTAAGGTCCCAGTTTGGATCAAATTCCACAATGTTCCCCTAATTGCATATTCCGAAGATGGTTTGAGCTTAATTGCTACTCAAGTAGGGAAACCTATTATGTTGGATACATTTACTAGCCAAGTGTGTGTTGAATCGTGGGGTCGTATTAGTTTTGCGCGTGCGATCGTTGAACTAAATGCTGAGTCTGTTTTGAAAAGCGAAGTTAGTATAGCCATTCCTAAGGAGGATGATAGTGGGTATGCTACGACGATCATTAAAGTTGAATATGAATGGACATCTCCTCATTGTGATATGTGTAAGGTTTTTGGGCATGATCATTGCAATTGCCCAAAATGTGTTAAGGAGGCTATTCGTAGTGACATTAATGTGGCCGTTCAGGGTACTTCTTCTATGGACAAGGACCAAGATGGTTTTAATGAGGTTAAGAATCGGAAGGAGAAAAGTAAAAAAATTGGGCTTCAAGCGCCTCAGAAGAAGCCGTCTCGTGGTATTGATGTGGGTAAAGGACCTAAGTTCCACCCTTCTAATCCTAAGTAGAGGTATGTACATGTGTCGAAGAAGCAGGATGCTACTAAAGAGAAAAGCACTACTGAGGCAAGTACAAGTGGGTCATCTATTGCTACATCAAACCCTTTTGATGCTCTCAATATGGATGACACCGATGAGAATGGTATTCCTAAGGATGGGGCAACTTGTATCCCTTGTACTACTCCTATTGTTGAGAGAATTGGAAAGCTTGAAAAGCTTATAATAGATGGGAAAGCTACTCTTGTGGACGATGATGGTAAACCTCTTAGAAAGGTGCAGGGTGAGGCTACTGAGCATATTTCTTTTTCTTCTCCGTGTACGGCTTCGAAAAAGGTGGGCAACCCATTCTCTAAAGTAGGTGAAGTAGTTGTTGCTGACAGTGATGAGGACGAGGTACTTGAGCTGGATAATGATATGGAAAAGTTTCTTGCATCGTCTGGGGGCTATCATGAACTTGAAGATTTTTTTGATGATGATTATGCTGCTCAAGTCTACGATTTACCAGGCAATTGGATGCTTTTTGTGACATGTATGATGTCAAGCTTCACGGTCATGGTAGGAATTAAGTTTATATTTGGTAGGTCATAAGATTGGCATGTTTTTATTATGTAGTGATTTTGGTTGTTGCACATTTGATGCTTGTTGAATGCCCATGTAACGGGCCGAGATAAGAGACTCACTCTCATCCGTTGTACTTAAACGTTTTTTGGAGTAATATATTTACCAGGGTGATCCTTTTTTACCCAAAAAAAAGTTTAATTTAACCGAACTAATGTATGATATGGAGATGAATTTTAAAATCGTATATGATATCAACGGGCCTCTGGTCCAACGGTATGGAGGTTTTTCCCAGGCAAGGTCTCAAGTTCGAGTCTTGTCTAGGCGAACTCGTGCGTAAAGGGAAGGGTGTCATTGCTTTATCGGACCCAATTTTAAACGTCTTTCCGGGCTAGGGCCATGTAGCCACAATTGCCGTTCAAAAAAAGAGTACGTATATGATATTGGTATTTTTCAAAGTTCACATATGATATTTGTATATTATGAAAAGTATCTTGCTATTATATGAATTAATCCTTTAATATAAAGCTGTATGCTTATGCTTGTTTGAATATGAAAATATGTTTAATAAGTTTGTTTTGACATTATGTGATCATATTTGTTTTACAGTATTTTTTTCAGGATATATGATTGTTCTACAAAGGTAAGCAGGTAACCCATGCATATAACATTTAAAATTTACCCCAAATTTCAAAAGTACTTGGCAAAAGCCTAACTAAACTTTGTGTTACTTTTTAAAACTTGACCATATTTGTTTTGGCAAAGGTGCAATGGCATGTGAAGGAATATTGAGCTTAATGAGCAAACCTAATTCATTTACATATAAATTTGGGGTGTTGGTTATGCATATCTTTCTTGGCTCATCTTTTACCTTCGTCTTAAACTCTTCAATTAACAGTGCAAGACAATTTTTTATTAGTTTATGTTTCATATTTTTGTGACTTATCAAACATTATATTTTAAGACAAGCTTCAGAGTTAATAAAACAAAACTAAAAATGAAGAAGGTATTGAAAGCCATTTTGAAGGATATGTATATTCGTTCTCATAAATTTGGTTGTAATGTCGAATACATTAATGTAATAGGTATTGTATCAAAGTATTTTAGTTTGTTTTTTATACCTAAAACTGGTTCAAATGCATGGAGTAGACTTAGGGTGTGTTTGATATCCTTTGAATGGAGTAGCTCAGAGGTAAGGTACAAAATCGGTCAGTGGCTATAGTGTTTGGTAGCAAAAATAAATGACACTTAATGGCTCAATTACCTCTGTTTCATTTTGAATGGTTGCCATGGAGATTCAATATTTTACATTGTTTTTGAACTATAGTCATAGCTATTGCAATTTAAAATTTCGTAAAATACTTATTATATTTTTATCCCAAAGTTCAGTACAAAATTTCGAAAAAGTGTGCATATATATTCATATTTGAGTTTTATTGCCGACTTAATTGTTATTATGTCAATGTTATTTTATTATATTATATGTGAATATCACAACCTTTTGTTTTAATTTCATAACATGCTCAGGGCTTTAATACATTTGGTAGGGCTTTAATACATTTGGTATGAATAAATTCTCCCCAAATTCTTTATTAGACATACAAATGTAATGCATAGGTTAAGTCGATTTATTATAATAATGTGGTTGAAATTATCAATCGGACTAAACCTATATTTAGTGTTAGTTGTGTCAAAGCCACGTTGTGGCAATACGAGGTGGCTAGTGTTTGGGAAAGAATGGAAAATTTTGTGCTTCAAGAAATTTTGTGCTGCGCTTATCCAAGAAACGCTTCAACCTCGATATTGCCATGTAAGTCGCACTACACTAAGACGTGATGTAATAAATATGTGAGAACTAGCTAAAAATGAAATGGTTTTAGGACATCAATCCTTAGAAACCGATGTAAGTTTAGCGTGAGATGTTTGGATGAGCTCGAGGTAACACCCCGAGTAGCGAGCTCGGAAGGTAGCAAGGATCCAATTTTTCTTCCAAATTTGTTAATACAAATAAGCCGTAAAAACATTTATTTATATTTTACGATCTTCTAATGTTTTGTTGATAATGGACGTAAAATCATTTTAACAAAACAAATAAAATACGTAAATGGTTTAAGCCAATAGTTTACTAACACACTTACATTTTCATATAAAACACTAAACAAGTAATACTGTAATAGTGTTTACATGTTATAGAAATGTATATGTGTAACAACTAGTGTTTACATAATATGGATATGTACTTATATATACTTAGTATATATATTGTAATAGGTAATGTAATGGGTAAAAACCTAAGTACTTGACCCATTGACTAGGTACATTGAATATAGTTGGGTAAAACCCAAGGTCCATAACCCATACCCATGGAGCATGATCCATAACCCATGAACCATTGCATGACATCATGCATGAAGTCATGTTCGGTATTATCCATGGTCCATGACCCATGCCCATGATCCAATGTCTAGATATATTGTATCTATTTGGGTACCCATGACTCAAAGTCCATAACCCATGACCCATGATCCAAATAGGAGGAGCGTCTGGCGGATCCCCAGGAATACACTGGACGGATCCCTCAAGTAAGGGATCCGTGGGATCCGAGGGACAGTAGATGTTTTTGCCTATAAATAGTGAGCCATTTCTTCATTGTAACTCACCCCTTTTACACATACTTTCTCTTAGTATTGTAAACTCTCTAACATCAGATCCAAAGGATCTTTCTATGTAGTTTTGTGTTTGTGTGATTCTCTAGGTTCCTCTTAAAGGTGAGGTCACCACCTCTTGAAGTTGAGCAAACTCAAGTTCATGAGTTGCCAAGCTTCGTCATCATCAAGACTACTGAAGTGATCTTGTTGATAGTTCTTTCTCCCTTCTAGAAGTGTTGTGATGAAGGCATTAGTGAAAGGTGCTTATAGTCCGTGTTTAAGGCATTAGTGAAAGGTGCCGATGGTCCGTGTCAAAGGCATTAGTGAAAGGTGCCGAAGGTCCGTGTCGAAGGCATTAGTGAAAGGTGTTGAAGAATCGTGTCAAAGGCATTACTGAAAGGTGCCAAGGGTGTACATTCAATATAGTGCATCGATGTACAAGATAGATTAGTTTGGGTAAAGGATATTGATATCATTGATGATGTTGTAATAAGGAGTGGGTCTCCGTTGGGATAGGTGTTGTGTAGTTTTAGGTAGTAGTTCCTCATTTGTAATGGAACTCGGTATCTAGCCTTATACCGGATAAAGTATAGGCGACGTTGTGATAGGTTTGGTTCTACCTCGTGGAAGAACCCGATGTCTAGCCTTGTACCGGATAAAGAGTAGGCGACGTTGTGAAGGCTTCTCCGCCACAAGGAGTTTGTGTTGTGTAGCGCTTACGAACTCTCGAGTAGGTGACTCGGGGAGTGGAGTAGGGCAAGGAAGGTGTCCTTGTAGCCGAACCGCTATAAACACTCCTGTCGTGGTTTTGTGTTTCTTACTCTTTACCTTTGCATTACGTATTTACATACTTATCTATCAACATCCAACATACACATCAAATAGATTGACATAAGTCGATCTAAATAGTTTAAAACGAAGTTTTAATCGGTAAAACTATTCAACCCCCATTCCAGTTTTCCACAAAATTAGTATACAAGAGTTTGTGAATTTGGATATTTCGGGTTGGTGGAAAGAACGGGAATCCCAATTTCCGGTTTTAGCCGCCATGGCTCGTGACCTACTAATGTCAAGCTATTCAAGACACAATGAAGACGAAAACGAAGACGTTATTTATGTTATTGACCTTTAATGTTATTGACCAAGATGATGTGTTCCTTTAATATATTCAAGATTTAAGACATAATTTGATGTTTATATATGTTTTGCTATCAAAAGTTTGTTTTAAAAAATAAATAAATAAAAAATTCCAGCCCCCCCTCCCAGCGAAGCCTACTGATGTAAAGAAAAAAAAAAAAAATAAAAAAAATGTGCCTTAAAAAAACCGGTTTTATGTAAACTGGTTTGGTCCGGTCACAAACCGGTTCCCTCTTCTCGCTCCCAAAACTAGTTTCAAATCGAACCGATTTTAAGTCAAACCGGTTTGTTGACTATTTGACTCGATCCGATCTGGTTTTGAAACGGACCGGTTTGGCCGAAAAACCGGTTTGTACACCTCTACACTGGTGGGTGAAAGTGTGGAGCAAACGTTATTATATCAAAACTTTTTTGCTGATAATTTGGGTGATTCAAACTTAATTGCTCATGCATTCTTTAATGAGTTTCGTCCCAAAGGTTTAATCAGTTTCATACTTTAATGGTCTTTTTCACCTCTAAAAAGTCATAAGCCCATAAATAAGCTTACTCCATATATATTGGGTTCATACTTCATACACTCATTTGTCACCACCACGACACCACCAATATAATGTACTTGTTGGTCAAACTATAGAACTAGCTAGTTATATTTCTCATGAGTACCAAACTAAAAATGAAATGATACACACCTACTTACAACTTTCGTATTCATTTATTTTGGCTTTCAACATTTCATTGTACATTTGGGACAATTCTTAACATCTGTATCAAATCTCTAGAACAAAATTTTCAAAAATAAAACAAAATACAAGAATATGGAATTGCTCTGTCCCTAGATACAAGGTATGCGAAAGAAAGTGCCAAATTTTAATCCCTAGAGATGGTAAATAAACCATATTGATCGATCAGAGTTAGCTTGCATTGGTCAAGAGCGAGAAATGATACGTGTATAAAGAAACTCATTCCAAGCGTCCGGCAATCCAGGAAGACACCAATGTATACAATCTGCATAAGTGTTTGGGTCGGCTTTTTGCTCGTCTGTAAGCATCTTGCCTTGACGAATGGTGTATACAGAAGTATGTGCATCTTTGCGGTATTCAGAAAGAGATGTTATGTTTAGGAAGTGAACAGGAAGCTTCATTTTTTGAATCACATCGGTTGCAACTGTAAATAGACGCCAATCTGTGCCCACGTTTAGCGGCATGGACATGTTAAGGATTGGGCTAGTCTCTTTTGCGCATTTGATGCCGTCTGGATTTTCCCAATCCAAGCTCCTACAAAATTATCATTCGGTTATAAACCATTGGTTGTCAAAATTTGTTACATGTTATCATATTTTCTTAGCATAAAGTTTTTATACATCTTACTTCTTATGCAATCTATATCAGCAATGTTTTATATTGATTAATAAGTTGGTTTACTTAATAAGGAATCATGCCCAAAAGTCACCTCTACTTCCAACTACTATCCTCTTGGTTAGTTGAAACGTATCAATTTCACCTAATGCATATTTTTAATTTACACTGGGATTCATTAAAGTTTTGTTATTATATGTAAATTCCTTTTTAACATGGATTTAGAGAATTTACTTGATATGTAGAGGAGACATGCTACTAAAAAAGACAGTGGTGCGGTTCGGGTCTATATTTTTATCGACCCATCTAGACCATGTCCTCAAAACTCTAGCGTACGCCACGGGCCTTTCAACCTCATCATACTCCGTTGATCCCTTGTCGAACGATCCTCTCCTAAAAGTAACATATGAAAACCATCAATAATCACTACTTAATGATTGACATGATTAGTTATCTTATAAATAAATGGAAGGGAAGATGTGAATAAGATACTCACAATATTTTCATGGTGAAGGTGTTCATCCACCAAATGTAGGTGTTGAAGACCAAATAGTCGACATTTTTCCAATGTTTACCATGCTTTTTAATAGATCCAGGCATTATGATCCTGTTTAGTATGCTATGCATAGTTGGATCATCTGAATTTGACTCTACCAAAAATGGTGCCCAGTAAAACTCTACCGTGGCATTATAATCCTGTAAATATTCACATCAACAATTTGTTAAATTAAAACGTTAAAACTAGTACTACATCTCTTTCTTCCATGTAGCAAAAAGTATAATTTCTAGATTTTTTTTTTTAATATCAACATGCATTGAGCTCAAATTTAATGTAGGGAATGGCTAGTCATAAATGACCACATGTTATTTCTTCTTAAGGGCTAATAAAGCTACAAATATATTGAATTCTTCCTTTAATATTTTGTATCAATGTCCCCAATCATACTAGTTTCAAATCATATCCATTACATAAATACTCATACAACTATATTTATAGTAACTCATACTCATTTTTAACCATGTTAGTTACAGACATCAAACCTATTTGTTTTTATTAGTCTATTAGTCATCACTATGCATATCTTAATAAGGAAAGCAGAATATAGAAATCAATAGATCAAGTGAGAGAGATACCTCAATTCTAAAAATGGAAAGAGAGCCGGTTTTGTTTAAACTCTTTCTTCCCGGAGGAATTATCGATTGAGCCATACACACCATTGATTCCCATTGATTTCTATTCAACGAATCGCCAACAAACATAAGTCTCTTGTTCCTTAGTTTCTCCAATAACAATTTTGCCTTAAACCTTCATTTTCCAAAAAAGAACAAGAAATATCAAGACCAATTCTATAAAAGTGTACCATAATGCAACATAGATTCAATGATTTTTCCTAATTCTTGTAATGCATTTCTATTTTTACTATTTAATGTAACATATATACTTTCATTATGTTTCGCTTTTATGTACTTAAGTCACTTGTAATTACATGTAACATGAAAAGTGAAAGTATGTCGCTCTTAAATGTAATATGTCGATTTCTATACAAGCAAGGTGCATAAGATCTTACTTGGGTAAGTTGCAGCCCTTAGGTTGCCACCTCCAGTTCTGATACATCGAATCTCGTCTACCATTTCTCATACAAGTAACTTGAGCCGTAAGAAACTCACACTGATCCTCTTTATACAACGGATGTGTCAAATCATCATAAACCCAACTCCCATCATACAAATCACACTCTTCCGGTGGCAACTCAATCTCCTCATCATCTTCCACTTCCTCTACCTCAGCAATCTCCTTTACCGGCAACTCAATAACCCGAGCCTCCAAAAGAGTTCCATCAACTCTAACTTTAGGTCTAGAGAATGGGAATTCAGCTATAGACTTAACATCTTCATTGTACATAAAGAATCCAAATAGAAACACAGACACGACAACTATGAAAACCGAAACGTTATTGTTTTTACGATGTTTCATGGCCGCGGTGTAAGTGTTGAAGAGGGACACTTTGCGGCGTAGAGGATGCATGAGATGTTGTTGGATTTGTGAGAGAGACAGTGGAGAAGGTGGTGATGATATAATGATGAATAAAACATAGAGACATTGAAATATTAAGGATTAGTTTAATGAGTATAGATTTGGTGAAATGGGATTGTCTTCAAGTAACTGCTATCTCTCTATGGTGGATGAAGGGTCTTCTTCTTGAACAATTACTATTTTATTTTATTAGTAAAATCTTATTTTCTAACTAATTTCTTCAAAGTCTTTGTGTGTTGACACTCTGGATATGTGAAGAGTGAGAATAAAGCTTTGTAGTAGAAGTTGGTTGGGTTGGCTCATTTTCAATTCCGGTGATCAGGTTGCTTTCTTAAAAGAGTAGATTGAACTAACTCTACTTTTATTTATTTTTAAGAAAACATTTTATATATATTTTTTCCTAATATTGGAACAATAATGTAGAAGTCAATTGCTTTGCAACAAGAAATCAATATCGTAAATTAACATATTTCAAAGTTGAGTGCATAATCCTAAAAAATGTTATGTTTTCTAAACTTATGTTTTTATTTGTTGAATGTAAGGGTATATTTGAAAAAAATTGTAGTAATAATTAGTACAAAACAGTAGTTGTAATGAGTGATTATTACCTGTATTTTCTTTATAAAAACGTTTAAATGTAGTTATAGTTGTAATTAAAATGTGTAAAATGATAAAAAAGAGTTTTTTACCTCGCTCGGTAGGATTGAGTGCTGTTGTTGTTGCATGTTTATATAAAAAACTATTTAATAAAACATTTTAAAGGGCATGTTTCTAATTTTGTATTCTCACAGTTCTAGTTATCTTTTAAGGGTGTGTTCGCGAAAATAAAAAAATTTGTAAAAGTAAAAGCGATGATATTTGCCATGTGAAGCGATAAGGTTTGTCTCACTCATTCTCACTTTCAGCTTTAAACGCCTACAAAGACTGAAGAAGCGTTGGAAAATTGAGCATTCATAAAAATAGGAAAATTTCAGTAGTTTGCTTTGGACGATTAAACGTTTTAATAAAAATCAAAATCTTTCATTCTTCACCGCTTATCGCCCAAAACTTTCTCGCATTCCACGCCAAACATACCCTAAATGTTTCTTCATGGAGCATTGATCTTAAAATTCATTTTAAAAAATATAACACATGATGCTTACAAAACGAGCATTAATTAAAGTTACAACGGTCATCACTGACTACACACCGCTTCAAAAAGCTTTTAAACGCCATGGGCCAAACACACCAAAAAATTTAAAAGCTAACTCGTTAAAAAAAGGTCAATAATAGCATGTCATGAAAGCTTTAATGAATAATGATTCATCTAGCAATTATATAGGAACAACACGAGTCAATTTTGGTTACCTAAAAGTTTAAAACACTTGTATAAAACCTCCATTATTGACTTGCTGAATATTTCATTCTTTCAATATTAATTTAAGTTGCAAATTTTAGTTAGGGTTTTTCTTCTAACTTGTTTACAACAAGCATGAGTTAAGACACTAAAAGACAACAAAAGTATCTAATCTACACATAAAGACATACGTCATGCATTTTATGTGAATCTCTGTCTTTTGATGGGTCCCGATGTCTTTTGATATCTTAACTCATGTGAAAACCCTTTTAGTTAGAGAATCTCCAACAATAACATAAGTTAAACTTTAACATCTGGCGTCGCCGTGGCATCGCCTTTTTAGATTTCACCCAACATCCCCAAAAAACACCTACAACAATAACATCACAAGTTAAACTTTAACATTTGATATTTTCAACTTCAACCCCTAAACTAAAGCAAATACTTCATTTATTAAACTAAACATATCATTAAATTTGAAAGCATATTACAATACGAAATTAAAAAAAAAAAAATTACAACGAAATAAAAAAACACACTGCAAATTAAACGTTACAACATAAAGGAAATGACGAGAATACAATATAGTGACGAGGTTGCAAGTTATATTTTTGGATGATTCGGTCTTTTTCGTCATTGATCCAAGCCACGACATTTGGATCTTTGCCTTCAGTATCAACCATCAAAAACTTTATCTCTTCCAACCTTGTTATTGTTTCATCTTTTTCTTGTTGGGCCCGATACGCCGCTTGGGCGGTTTCACGTTTGATACGATACTCGTTTGCCATAGTTTCGGTGAAATAACTTGACGAGCTCGTTCCTCCGGTGCTCGCTCCCCCAGTACTTGTCGTACTCTTGGATCTTGCTTTCTTGGAAGCACGTTTCTTTCCCATGGGGCGTGGTTGTTCATCATGACCAAACAAAGCCTCGTTTGTTTGGCTTGGGACATCGCCGGTTAAATCAACCGGTTCCGGCGTTTCCCATTTCTTATGCTGACGCAAAACCTCCCAAGCTTCATCGACAAGCCTAGTGGGTTGGGAAAAGACAAGTTGGGGTTTGAAGATGAACCCGCGTTCGGATTTGATGATGAACCCGGGTTTGAGGTATTCCACCCACCACCGAGAAGATTGAAGAATGTATCATCGTTGCCTCCCGACATTTTTTTTGGTGAATGAAAGTATAAGATTGAGAGGATTGAGTATTGGAAGTGTGAAAAAAATGTTGTTTTAGTTGGGTATTAATAGTGGTAAAAATTTTTTTTTTTTTTTTAACTAGCCGTTTAGGGCTAAATGCAAATTTTTAAACCCCAACCAGAATGGCCGTTAGGGGTCTTTTTTTTTTTTTTTTAGCCACTAACGCCCGTTGGGGCTTTAACGCCGGACGGATAACGCTAGTTTAACGCCGGAGGTCCATTGCCTAACGCCGTGTAACGGGTATCAACGCCCAATAACGTTGGTTTGGGCGTTAGTCGATGGGCATGCTCTTAGGGCTGTTGAAATAATTAATATTTGGTAAATGAGCAACAATTTTTTAAAAATTTTTTTTTTTAAATAAAAATAGTTTTCTATAATACAAGAACTAGCTATATCAATCAAGGTGTGGACCCATTGGGTTTGCAACATGTCTACGATATGTGGGTACTTGATGTATGAAATCCAAGATATGTACAACCTACATTGCCCCACATCTATACGAAGTTAATTCTAGAAAATCCAATAATATTTCGTGTTAATGGTGGTAAAACATGGTATCTATTGTTTTGTACGTGTTTAAAATAAATAACAAGATTAAGTTTGGACAAGACAAGTTTAAGGTTTGTTTTCACTTTAATCAAGGTGTCAACATAATTATTGGTATAGTTATGGGTGAGAAAAGTGAAGACAAAGGAAAAAAGCAAACCTTTTAATAGGTTTCGACCCAGATGATTCCTTAAAATTTGGGTTTTTGAGTGACATGCCTTATTTTTGAAGCCAAGGTAACTATGCAATCTTTACTACAATTGGACAGCAATGGAACCAATCATACTTGATACTACGTTTGAACACCTGTTATTGTTACACTTTGGTACATAGATATTTTTCTTTATATTGGTAAGAAACAAAATGCGGATTTTAACAGATAATAACGATGTTAATATTCTTTTCTTATAAGCGGCGCAAACCGTTAAGAATCTGTGGTGCCTATTCATTTTAGTTGTATGTGCTTCTTATTTTTCTTAACAAGTTATGGCATACAAAGTAGGAGATGCATGAAAAGGTTCATAAAGTTTGAAATGACTTATAAATTGAGTCAACATAATGAGAAGAATTTATGATGACAAGAAATGTAATAAGTATAGGTTGTGTTACCATATTAGGTGAACTAATTGATTATGATAGAGTACGTATAGTATATAATGTATAGACACAATATAAATAATAGAAAACCGAATCGAAACCGAAAACTCAAAAAGATTCCATATTTACTCGGTTTTTGGTTTCTAAGAAACCAACCGGTAAGAAAAACTTAAACGTGATAATGACATATTTACCTAAAACACGCTTTAAACGCATTGTACATCATGCATTCAAAAGTTGTATTTTGAGTATATACGACATTTTCATATGCTTGAAACTTGGAATTAGACGTAAATAATAATTATCCCTAAATAATAATAACTCGCTAACACCTTTATGCTGCAACCAAATACCATTTATAACCGGTTTATGCAATGTGTAGCAGTTTAGTGCTATCAAAATTCATGCAACAAATTGCATACTTATAATGGAACGAGTGTACCTTAACCAGGTATATTAGTATGACGAACAAATTAGAGCCTTATAATGGAAAGTAAAGCACATTCATTAGCACAACATTTTTGGCACAATATTTGGTGGTCGATATTAACAGAAGACTGGCCCAATTGTTGAATATACGTAGCAACATATTTTGCTGATAATGGGTTAATAGGCCCATTATCTGATCAGAAAGGAATCCACAACTCTAATTGCAAAGTAGTTTATCAGAATTTGTTCTATCAACTTTGTTGATTAAGTGATTAACCATCACTGCCTTAAACCTGAAGTTTATTTACATCATATGAATTTCTAGACCACATAAGAAATACTAACCAGCTGCACATGGCCTATATAATATGTTAGCTAAATCTGTGTCATTGTTTAATGTTTTTGTAATTAAGTGATTTATGTGATGCTTTTCTTGTATAAGATCCATATACTTATAACTTTGTTTGTGTGAGGCTTTTGATACCACTTGATCCGTTATGAACTCTAGATTATGCAGAAATCAAAAATAATAGGTAGTCAGGAACGGAATCAGGGGGTGTCTCGGAGGGTCCCGGGACACCAATGAATTTTTGTTTCGTAGTGTTAATTTTGTTAAAAAACCCCTATTTTTTTATAAGTGCGCCCGGTCCAAAAAAGTTGCGCATGTAGTCTTGTTTGATTTCTCATAAATGCAACTGGGGACTTTGTCTTCTAGTTCCGTCCAGTAGTGATTGTTATTGGCAAATAGATTTTTGAATGGTTTTCTTTCTTTTCTCTCTAAAATACTCACTGCAATTAGAAGACGAGTTCTTTAAGCTCCACATTGAATGGACCATTTTTGAATTAACTTCAATTTCTATCTCCATGATACAACTCTTTCATATAAGTTCCCATGCTTCGAATTGAGATTATTCATGCGATACTTTAAAGCTTTTAATAGCTTCACCGACTTATACATCTTACGTCCATTTACTTGAATATTCCATTCCTTTTGGCACAACGGTGAGGAACTAAGGCTTTCTGTAATATAATTTGCAAACTTGAAAGCATTCTTTTTCTGGTGAATTTCTTGTGGAATAATGAGGATAGCAGGATAATGATCAGAAGTAAGGTGTGGCGAGAATACAGCATGTGAATTTACAAATTGTCCCATGTTTTGTGCTTCCAACTTGCTAGATTCTCTCAAGTTGTATCATACCACTAGCTTGCATTCATTGAATCCAAATATGAGCCATAATCAACAAACCTCCACCTTGGATAATATCAATTCTTCAATCTTGCCGTCACCATCATTGGTGGAGTTTTAAACCAATATTCAAGTTTTCACAATATTTATCAAGTCCAAACAATAGTTGAACTTAATCCCAGCTACTACTTTAGTCAGCATATGTGTGGGATTCTTAGAAGTATGAATCTTCTGGATTCTGACTCTACCTTCTTCCACTATCTCTCGTATGAAATTAAAATAAACATCAATGTGCTTCGTCCTTGCGTGATAAACTTGATTCTTCGCAAAGTGGATTGCACTCTGACTGTCAGAATGTATCGTGACAAATTCTTGTTTGATTCTAAGTTCTCCAAGCAACCCTTAAAGCCAAATTCCTTCCTTTACAGCCTTTGTCAACGCCTTTTCTTCTGTAGTTGACAAAGTAGTATTTGACTGTAAGGTAGAATTCCAACTAACCTGTCGTAGATCTTCGTTTGTCTAAATCTCTGGCGTAGTCTGAATCCCAATATCCTTCTACCTATTAACTACTACCATGTTTGAATACTAATCGTGTTATGTATATACCTTAATATCCCTTTAACACCTTGCCAATGTCCTTTTCAAAAGTTATGCATATGCCTGCTCGCCATTCCAACCGCATGACTAATATCTGGCCGAGTCCATATCATAACATACATTAAGCTACCAACAATATTTGCATAAGGCATCTTTTCCGTGTATGCCTTCTCCGCATCATATTTCGATGACATATCAGCACTGGTCTTGAATTGAGAAGCGAGTGGAGTACTAACTCATTTTTTCTACTTGTGAAACCTAAAACGCTTTAGAATCATTCTCATATATTGTTTCTGAGTCAAACAAAGCTTCCTCACTTTTCTGTCTTTGACTATCTCCATGTCGAGAATCATTTTTGCTTCACTTAGATCCTTCATCTCAAATTCACTTTTCAACCGAGTCTTTAACTTTTCAATCTTGTCTAGACTTTGAGAAGCTATCACCATAAAATCTACATATAAAAGAAGATATATGAAGGACATATCTGGTAGCTTTTTCAAATAGACACAATGGTTATATTTGCTTCTTGTGTACTCCGACTCCATCATAAACTTATCAAATTTCTCATACCATTGCCTTGGTGATTGCTTCAACCCGTATTGATCTACTAATATCAAGAACTTAGCTAGATCGGGAGGTCTTGTGTAGTGAAAATAGGCGAAATACATCATATAATTCTAGAAAGAGAAAGTAGAGAGAGGGTGACAAGAGAAAATGTTTTATTGATGAAAATGACTAACACGCTCAATCACACCCTCCTAGTGGAGTCTAGGACGGCTTATGTAAGTGTCTGCATGGTTAACAACACAATAATTACACAGCAGTCCCTGCGTATAAGCTAACTATGTATCTAATGCAAATCCCCGACAGGCGTTGTCACTTTTGAGGCTAACAATCTCCGCTCAAGTGATGGCAAACAGGATTTTCTTACAATGTTTCCTACAAGTAAAAGTAATAAGGTCTTCGGAAGTGCAACAACTCTGAGGATGTCTTCATAGCTCTTTTCTTCTTTTGTGCTCAAGCTTTGTTCTTCTCCACTTGCAAACAAACAATGTAGTGATATCTAATTGGGTTACCCCCCCCTCTAAATTAGTAAGCAGTCTCTTTTTGTTTTTCTATTTTTTTAAAAGTGTTGCAAACTAGAATAGAAGTAAAATGAAAGTTTTGCAAAATAGAGAAGAAGTGAAATCTTTTTGGTTTTTCTGTAATTGCTCCCCACCAAACTGAAAACCCTTCTTGTAGAATTGAAACTTGAAACTTGATGTTGTATAATTATCTTTTGTCTTTTTCTTCTAATGTGCAGCGAATAATGTAGAAGACATGGTAAACCACACTCTGCAAGCTTCTCTATCTGCTGTCTTAACGACAATGGTTGATCGTTCGACGAACATAATATCAGTGAAATCTTCTCACTTTGTTGAATACATCACAATAACCAATCATACACCTTGAAATGATAATACATGGCACGAATCTACCCAACGAATGCTTATTGACCCGATAAATACCTCTACACGTACTCATAGAACACCCGACATGAATCCACCCAACCAATATTCATTGACTCGATAAATCCCTCTACAAGTACACATTTCTCCCCTATAATGGTTGCGATCTTTCAGAATCATCAATCCTAGATAAGCAATAAAGAATAATCCCCTAGTCAAAATGTCGTTAAAGTACCAAATGTAGCCTTGTCATGTGAAATGTATGTTACATGATAATGGATCGATCATATAAGGTAGTTAAAGTGTTTGTTTGTGATGTAGTTCAATTTAGGGCTTGTGTGTTTCTTGGAGATATCTGATTGTACCCAAGAAGAGTCTCGGTTGTTATGAAATCTTGTGTTATTTCGGTTGTTCATGGGTAATTATCTCTGTAAAAAATGTTGGAGTTAACTTCGTAGTTCATAGAAGATTTAACTTCTTGTAGTTTAGGAACAAATTATCTCAGTTTTTCATAGAAGGTGTTATCTCGGTAGGGTTGAAATTAAGTTAACTCGGTAGTTTAGACTTAGGTTATCTCGGTAGTTCATTTTCTTGGCTTCCCTAGTTATTTCGGTGGTTTGTGGGTTGAGTTAACATGTTATTTCGGCGGGAGCATATGTGAAGGTGGATGGTCCCTAAAATATAGAAGAGTACCAAAATAACATCATGTACCAAAGTAACTTATGTATATACCGAAATAAGCTAGCATGCAACTACCGAAATAACAATGTTGTTTCCGAAAAAATTGCAAAATTGCCCATAAATTTGAACCTAAAATGTGTAGTTTGCAAGATTTGAACCATGAAACTTCAAACCTATTGTCTTTAAAGTTTAAAAACACGTTGGACCAAGAACAAACCACATATAATGGATCAAAACCTTTGTATTACCAAAATACATGCAAACTTTCATTTTTTTTTCAAAAACCACATAAATCTTCAAATTTAGAGCAAAAACTTTGAATGCAATCCTTAAAATTCATATCCTAAACCTTAAAGAGGTGATAGAACCACAAATATTTGATTTTTAATCTGTAAAAAGCCAAGTTTTATGTAAAACTTATTTCGTTAGTGTTTTAGCTCTCGAAATAGATTTTTTTAAAACATTTTTGAACTTGATTTTCGAAAAACAAACACTCTAACAATCATATGCTAGATCTTATACCAATTATAGGTCAACCAATATCAAGAACTTAGCTATACCGGGAGGTCTCGTGTGGTGAAAATTGGCGAAATACATCATAGATATCTAGAAAGAGAAAGTAGAGAGAGGGTGATGAAAGAAAATATTTTACTGATGAAAGTGACTAAAACACTAAAGTAAACTCTCCTATTAGAGTATAGGAGGGCCTATATATTCATCTACATGGTTAACAATACAAGAATCACAATAGCAGTCCCTGCGTATAAGCTAACTATGTATTTATTGAAAATCCTGACATTTGGTGTCACTTTTAAGGCTAACAACCCGTACAACGATTTATGAAGCTTACATACTTCATTCTCTTTTCCAGCAACTTTGAATCCATATGGCTGAATCATTTAGATTTCCTCTTCCAAGTCTACATGTAGAAATGCAGTCTTCACATCTTTCTGAGCGTAACGTTTAGCCACCAAACTTGCTTTGTAGCTAAAATTATCATGGCTAAAAAAATCCTATTTTCTTTGTATAGACCTGTTTGCATCCAATTGCCTTCTTTCCTTCTGGGAGGTTGGTGAAATCCACATGTGTGATTCTTCTATAGAGACTACATTTATTCGCTCATGGCCATCCTCCAATTCTCTTTCTCTGAGTCTCTAACTCTTATAGAGTAAGTAGTAAGAACATCATCAGCTGCAATTAAAGATGCACAACCAACCATATCATCCAGACGAGCAGGCCTTTTAGTAGTTCTTTTTGGCTTGGTGGTAGTAATTGATTCTTGTTTTTGCTGTGGAGGTTCTTCAGTTTGAACCTCATCTCCTTCATAATCTCCTTCTACCAAATGAGAATCACAATTGTTTCTCTATCATTTTTTTTGGGTAAAAGGGTTACCCCCGGTAAAATATTATTATGCCAAAAATCAGTTAAGTACAAAGGATGTGGGTGAGTCCCACATCTCAGCCCAAAAGGGTAAAACAAAAGCACCTACAGTGCTTGACACGTAACCTAGCATAAAAGGACATGCCATTTTATGCAGCCAAGAAAGAAAAATAACCTATCATAGCCGAAAATCATGAACACCAACAGCCTTCAGTTGAGCAACAGAAAGGCCAAAGTCTTCAAGGACATCATCATCATAAGGATTATAATCACAAGTATCTTCTTTCCAATTCTACAAAAAAGTCTTCATGTTCACTCCACTACCACTCGAAGAACCACCATAAGACATAAAGTTAGTAGTCTCATTGTGATCCTCAAGAACCTCATCATTATCACTGCCCTCGCTATCCAAAACAACCACGGTCCCAACCTTCAAAAATGGGTAACCAACCTTACCAACCGTATTAGGAGACTGATTCAGCACAACGGGAGTAGGGGGCCTGGACGGACTAGGGGAATTATCAAAACTACCCATAGGACTAGCAACAACCATATTAACAGGACTCTCATTAGGCAAAGGAGTAGAACCACAAGGCTCAATAGGAGAATTATCAACCTTCTCTAAATCATTTAACACATTAAAAGAATTAGATGTACTGACCACTGTTGCATCCTTACTTGGTTGAGTAGACGTAGACGCCTCCTTCGTATGATCCTTATAAGAAGAAGTCTTGGTATTCTTGGGAGCAACCGGTCTATATTCAAATTTGTTCTTTTGAATAGTATTAAACTTCAAAGTATTCCCACCTTTACGCTTTACAACCATGAAACCATCAGTAGAGAGCTTCTTAGATACACCCACATTAACATCCTTCTTCTTACATGTTCCACTAACCACACGTGTCGGGGAGGCTTTTGGACAATCAATAAAATGATCGTATAACAAGCAAGTACTGCACCGAGGAGGTTCCCATTCATATTCAATACGAATATTTTCCATAGTAAACCCACTCCCATCAAGTTTTGGGACAACCAACACAATTGTCTTTCTAAACATATTAGAAGCATTAATTTCAATTAGTGCTCTCGCATAGCTACTACGGCCCCATGACTCAAAACACATAGTATTAGTATACGAATCAAGCATCAAAGGGGTACCAATCTTAGAGGTAATCAAACTTAATCCATCAAATGTTTATGCCACTAACGGAACATCATGGAATTTAACCAAAACCGGTATACAAGACATGTCTTCTTTACAAAGACTAAACGAGGGATTCCATTTATTCAGAAAGATAGGGATTCAACGTATCATCCAAGGTCCATCCCGAAGAACATACTCAGCGCCTTGTGAAGATGAGAACTTAAAAAAGAAAAAACCATTCACATTCATTGTAGCTCTCTCAATCCCATACTTTTTCCAATTGTTTCGCACAAACCAGTCAACAACGGGAAAAGCAAGCCTTTTTCTGATAAAATAACCATAAATAGAATTCATTAACCTATCATTTACCTCATAGACTGTAGCAATAGGTAACTCAACATCATATTCAGCAACTTTAGGTGTATTCTTAATGATTTTACGGAAGTTGGATTTCGTAGTAGATGGAGGACTGATTTTGGAAGCATAAGTAGGGTTTCCATCCACATTGGACTTCATTGATGTTGTAGCCGAATGTATGGTCTTACTTTTAGCTTCACGGGTTGTGTTTCCATTTGCTTCACCATTATCCTCATTACCAAAAACTGTTTCATGCAACGTAACCTTACCATCACCATTAGTAGCATCCCACGTGAGAGAACCATTTGGACCAGATTTATCAATATTAGCAGTTGCACAAGGTGTATCAACCTGATGCGAAGGGTTCGGGGTCGAGAAAACCTCCTTTTCTACGAGCAAGTTTTTCAACCCTTTGGGCAGTGAACCTAATCGTTGTAGTGTAGTATGTGATAAGCCCATGGGATTGATTTCGTTCTTTAGGGGAATAGGAATGCTAGAAAGAGATATATGATGAGAAGGTGGGGTTGAGGGAGATTCTTTTTAGTCTTTTTTTTAATATTTTTTAGAAAGCAAAGGTAAATATCTCGGGGTATAAGATTGGGGGTGGTACTTCTACCGATTTCTACTACTTTTACTACTTATCTAATTTTCTAATTAACTAGTGGATAGATTATGCTAATCGTAGATGTGCTCGTATGATGATTAAAGATGTGTTCGCTTAGATGCCATTACTCCTTAGTTATCTCTTATTGGTCGGTTGAATTGTCACTTTCTTTATCTTAATTGGTGCGTTGTATTCCGTTTGGTCGTAGGGTGGTGCCTAATTCCTTAGTTCTATGAATTGCAACTCTCTTCTAGACTACCCGGGATCGGCAAGTACAATGGTATCACCTCCTATTCTAAAGCAATTCACGCAATAAACACAAGGAATGACCTAATGTGCACTCAAAGGCTTTTATGCTATTTAGGACGTTCAAGCTCGCAACAATGAAAGAAGAAGCCAATTTTCCTTAATCTAGCATCTACCAATTAAGACATGAGACAAGCTAACAATAATTAATAGCTAGGTTTCATAGATCTAAGCAAACACAAGAATAATTTAGCTACTCATGTTAAACAAGCAAGCATACACATACAATTGAACATGAGGTAGGCATAATGATAAATTGGATAAACAAACTTATCTTGTGATGTAAAATAGGGTATGAGACCCTAGAATACTGTCCAAGTCGGACTACAACTAAACTAAGGTTTGCTCTCTAAAGTTATACCTCTTTTAAAACAGAAAAATTGAATTCTATATATAGATTTACAATCGTGACGGCGTCACCTTTTGCCAGTGACGTCGTCAGGTCACCGTCATTAGGGTTTCGTTTGGGCCAAGTCATCGTTGGGACGGCGTCAGTTGAGATATGTGACGCCATTAGTATTCATGCAGGACGTCGTTTGGGTCTTGGTTCTTGGGCGTCTGGTGTGAAATTTGTGAGTGACGCCTTCCAGAGTTTAGGTGTGATGTCGTCAGGCTTTAGGACCGAATTTCACGAGCGATCGGTGCACTTTGGTCAAGTCTTGATAGAGGACGACGCCGCCTTTGGTTGGGACGTCTTTGGAGTGCCTTTGATCTTGACTTTGCCATTTTCTTTATGTTTTCGTTCCTTTTCGTCAAAATATGCTTCATTCTAGCATTTTGTTTCCAAAAGACCTAAAATATGAAAAGAAACGATTTTAAGTAGTAACGGGTATAAAATATGTCGATTTAGGGCTTAAGTGACCCTCTAAAATGTATGTTTTAAATCCTTATCACAACAATAGTCACGCTTGTAGTAAAGTTTTGTGACTTCAAGGCAACATCAAAAGTGGTTTCACTATTGGCATACTCGCGACCAGAAGCCACACCACTAAGGTTATACTCTATACTCGCATTTTTAGGGTTTAATGGTAGCCCATCCTCCCCCAGTAATACAAGTTTTGTTTCTCTATCATATCATCATATGGTATGTTAGTTCAAATATTACGATATTTAATCTATGCAATCCCGTTTATTTTGTTGATGACAAACATGTAACTTGTAATACATAACATAATGTTAGATCGTTGTAGCTCGAGGTTGTTTAGACCTCATATTATCTAGGACACACAATAACGAAAGCGGAATATTCAACACAAGAATTAACGTTATTATGAACAAGGTTTTTCCACATCACCTCCAATTTATTAAAACTTGTTATCTAAACTATAACAAGAATCAAAGACTTGATCTTGGGGGTAACTAAACCTAGACGTTTACAAGACTAACGTCTAGACACACACATACACACCTTTAATTGTCTACATTATGAAAGACTTGTACATTAAAACCTACACCCCATGTCCTCTTTATATACTAGAGGATTAATGTTTACAAGATACTACGAAGGACTAAACAATAAATCTTCTTTTGCAAGCAAGCCCTTCAATCTTTTTGTAGATTTCATCTTTGTCACTTTGAGTCCTTCTTGTTTCATTCTTTTTGTTTTGTTTCATCAAATCAATAAACCCAACACATAACATGTACAAGTTACTCGTAATCATATTTTGTCTGAACATTCATTCAACACCTCTCAACGTCTCGAGTCATTGTATGCTACAACACTGATTCGTACATGTTTGTTGTGTTACGTTATGATCAAACCCCTAACAAACCATTTAGAATGCTTTAAAATAAATACTTTACAAAAATATTCTAAGATAATACATCTAGTATATTAATTTATATAAATTCAAAAGTATTTTTCTAAAACATTTTCAAGTAACATTTTGTTAGTTACATTTCATTTAAACTAAATATTAAATAAAACCCAAAAACATATTAGAAGCCTATGGCCCAACTTGTACCCATGACCCAAAATCCATTGACCATATGTATTGTATCTAGTTAGGTATCCATGACACAAAGTCCATGACCCATGACCCATAACCCAAAACCCATTGTCCATACACAATGCATCTAGTTGGGTATCTATGACCCAAAGTTCGTGACCCATTATCAATGACCCATAACCCAAAACCCATTGTCCATGTACAATATATCTAGTTGGGTATCAATGGTCCATGACCCATAGTCCATTGCCCATGACCCATAACGCGGAATATAACCGTCGTAAGAACGATTAGGGTTTTCCAGAATACAAACACACTCGCCGATCGTCATCAAGAAAGAACATCAGTAAGAGAAGTAGTAACCCAAACGTAAATATTAACAAAAGAAGAGATCAATCAGTTTATTAATTCATAACCCTAAAACGATTTTAGAATAATAAAACCCTAAAACAGATCTGGAACCCTAGCGAATTAAAAACTTACGAAACAAGCGATCGAGTAATGATATATGATTAACACGAGTGAAGAATCATAAACCAAAACAGGAACGATCCAAGATTAAGCTAAAAAGATCAGATTATGGATTTGTTGATTAGGGTTTAGAGTGAGTCGCCAAAATCGCCTTGGGGGGAGAGGTTTTTTGATATAAAGTGATATTGCGTGTGTGGTTGTTCTTCAAATGATGAGTAAAGTAATTAATCAATCTTGCCTACTTTATGCAAAAAGCCTCTTCTCCTCGGATTTCTTTTAGTGGAGCTTCATCTCATTACGAATTGTGATGAGATTATAAATTGTGTAAGTTTTGTTGATATTGCTCGTTTGGTTTTCTTTACCAACTATTCCACTTGATCTTACTTCTACTTGGAGAAGTGATTACTCTAATTAATAAAGTTCTTCTAGCTTCGGCCTTTTGTTAGAAAAAATGACTAAAAGAAATAATAATTAACCTTGTCAAGGAATAATTTAAAATGGAATAGTATTTACTACACACCTGGATGAAATATTGAATACTAAAAAAAAAAGAAAAAGAAAAACAAATCCTGAAATGAAACATATCTACAAGCTGCATGTAGGTGATGTAACAAGTACGTCTACGACCAAAACCGAAATTTGGTAACTGACGGGAGTAAGTCTAGAATTTATAATCGGTTGCCTTTGTCTTCTTTTCAAAAAACACAACTCAATTTCCTCACAGTTTCTTGACAGTAGTAATTCAAAATTCTTATACATTAAGCCAATTTTCTTACCCATTAAGCAACTCTACTATTTAAACCAATGTCATTCACCATAATGCATGCAAATCAAACATTTTCATGGATTACTCAACTAACCAAACGGAACCCGATTTCCAAACCTTCTTCGGAGGTTGGATAACCCGTTTAGAACTCTACCTTAGTCAACTTCTCCACCATCTTCAATTCTCTGGTCATGAAAATGAGTCCAAACTCCAGCTCCAGCTAGTTCGCCAAGTCATGACTCACTATCATGACTACTTCTTAGCCAAGGCCCAAATTTCAAGCCAAAATGTTTTCCTAGTCTTATCACCACCTTGGTTCAGCTCTTACGAGCGAACCTTTTTATGGCTAGCTGGATTCAAACCAGGTCTAGCCATTTATGTTGTGAAAAGCTGTGGGGTCCAGTTGAACACAAATCAGTCGGATAGGATGGAAGGATTGACGGATGAGATTAAGAATGAGGAGGACAAGATTACGGAGAGGCTGGCGTTGTTGGAGCAGCAGATATTGGCCCCACCCATGCTTGCATTGGCGAGGATGGGAGGACGAGAAGTTAATGGAATGGCCCATAATGTGGATGCCGCGATTGATAGATTGGCGGATGATATGGAATGTTTGGTCGCGTGTGCGGATTATTTGAGGGAGAAAACTGTGGCTAAGGTGATTGGGATACTAACAACGAGCCAATCTGTGAGATTCTTGGCGGGTGTCGCTCAGCTTCAGTTAAGGATCAGAAGGTGGGGCCAGCTGCGAGATGCAGAGGCCCATGAATAAGGTGATATATGTTTGTTTCTTCTAGGATGGCAACTACAAGAGTCGTTTTTCTTTTGAGTTATATATTATGGTTTTTGTACTTTTGTTTTGTGATGGCCGTAAGTTTGTGTATATTTAATGAATAATAATGTTTGGTACATAAAGATTATTTAGGATACATAATGAGTAGATATACAATGGTAAATACTAATGCTATTATAATACTAATGACTAACACTCCCCGCAGTTTGAGCGGGAGGAGACCGAACACCTGTTCGTCACGAAAATCGAAAACAAGGCGGATGGTAACCCATTGGTAAAAATATCAAGACATCGAAACCGAGAAGGAACATGCGAACTCGAACTTGACCAAGAGCAACCAAATCACGAACAAAATGAATATCAATCTCGATATGTTTGGTGACGATCTTTGTCAAGGGTTAGAAGACAAGTACATCGCACTTACATTATCACAATAAACAATAGTAGCAGATGACAATGGTGTATGAAGCTCACGTAGTAAATTCAAGCCAACATGTCTCGAAGCACTGGCAACACCGCTGATACTCAAATTTCAAAGACTGGAACGAAATTGTCGGTGACGTTTAGAGGACCATGAAAGTAAGTTGTTGCCAAGAAAACACAATAACCGGATGTAGACCATGGTGGTAGGGCAACCACCCAATCAAGATCCGAATAAGCAACCAAGGACTCAGTAGTAGAAGAAAATAACTGTAAACCATAACCCAAAGTCCCCTGAACATACCGTAATATCCGCTTGAATATTGAATGAATAATAATGTTTGGTACATCAAGATTATATAGGATACATAATGGGCCGATATACAATGGGCCAATACTAATGCTATTATAATACTAACAGACTAACAATGGCAAGTATTTTTGTTTTGTATGTAGTCAAGATGTTAGGTCTTAAATTTGTCGGTTGTCAGGGACGGAGCCAGGAATAAATATGACTGGGTGCACACATTTTTTTGAATCATAATATATAGAGTTAAAAAGTGGATTAAACGAAGATTTCATAAAAACGATAAACGAATTTAATGAATTTACGCTTTCATCACGACCACGCATTGGATTCTCTGTTTTCATACATAATCTAACACAATCAATTGAAGCTTTTAATCTAATTAGATAATTCTTCTTCTCGATTTCACTTTTCGTATGAAAGCCCTCAACAAAGGATTGGTCCTGTTTAAGAAGATTTTCACATTTTTGGAATGCTCTATTGTGATAGCTATCAACATTAAAACATGTTGATACAATCTATCCTTTTTATGCCAGCTATCAAAACCATTAACCAAAAATACATCATTCCCACCTTGCTTCTCAATATTATCTCTAAATAAGTAACAACACAAGCAAAATGCTTTGTTCACCTTTACACTATACTCCAACCAAGGAAATTCCTTAAACCATGCTACAACAAAACGTCTTGCCTTGCCTGCTATAATTTTAGTTGGAAATATATGAGCACTTGGTTGACAAGCTTTTCTATCCTAATATAATCGCCTTATTTCTTCTCTTTGGTTTGGATCATAATAAAAAATTTGAGGTCTATCGGCGGGATCCGAGGGAAGAGTGTCTAAAGCAATTGTAATCGGTACCGAAGCCGAAGGAATATCAGTTGTGGATGCAGTTGAAGGTCCTTGTGAAGAATCAGTCGTGGCATTTTCTCTTGTAGATTCTTCACCAATAGTATCATTATCGTTATCAAACAGAAGCTTTCTTTTTATATAACTCCCGATTTTAGCCTACAATAAACAAACTACAAATTAAAGCTATTACACGAAATCTTTTAAATACAAATCACACAATTTCATATCACTATTACATAATTATTAAACCTAACAATTGGTGAACAATATAAATAATATACGCATAAAAAAAAGACTATTACATGATTAATCCTAACAATTGGTGAACAATATAAATAATATACGCAACCAAAAAGGACACTCAAGTCTTCAATTCTATTAAACGCTTTTAACAAGCAAAAAAAGATCGAATACTACTTCTAATATCCCAAATCAATGAATCATCATACTATCAGTTTTAAACAACCAATAAAAAAGAAAACCCATTAAAAGATATAATAAACAATTGAATGATATATGTCGAACCTGTTTCATACTCTCCAATTTTGGATTTTATAAAATTGTTAGGATAATGAATAAACTTGCTTCATTGATAAAACCTATTTCATCTTTGAGCTTTGTGCTTTAATTTATTAAATTTGTTTTATCTTTGATTACTTTACATCTGCTTTTACAAAATTCTATATTTATTTATTTATTTGTAATTAAACCAACTAAAGAATACTAGAACACGTTTGATCTGTGGTCGTTTAAGATACATTTTAAAAATCGATAATTTTTCAAAATTAACACTATATCGAAAAATTTATAGGGTCTTGACGTCTTGACCATGCAAGCACCCTCTAGCTCCGTACCTGTCGGTTGTCATATTGCGTTAGAAGAATAATAGAAACGGAAGTTGTTAGTTCGTTGAAATCAATAAAAATACAAGCTTCAGTGAAAGTTTGACATGTATAGTTTTATTTGGAGCTAGCGAATTCACGTGGACACGTCCAGTTATTTGAGCTAAAAATAGGCAACTACGTATATGTTGAAATCAGATAAAACCCTCAACCGGAGAATGTTAAAGATGTGTATTACCCTTTCGTTTTCACAAGAGACATTCCCTCTACTGTAGTAAAATGAACAATTCTTTTTCTTTATTTATTAAAAGAGAATATTTTTTTATGAATATGTTTTCTTTTTAGCAATTTTCTTAAAGCACTGGGTATCGTGGATACCAATAACACGTTATTTGTGATGACACCTCACCGCCACATCATACATCTCCCAATAACTCACCAATAACTCAAACACCTCTCTCATAACACACCAATAATACGTTATTTGGTCACTAAATACCCCACTAAAAATACCTCACCTCAAGACACTAAAAATATAAAAAATAGAAAAGTTTGGCTTCTTTTCCTTTGGCTTGAGCCACTCTACCAACTCAATTCCTTTTTGGCTCATTAATGACATGTTCCTTGGTAAGGTGTTTGACATGTTATTGGTTTGAAAATGAGCAAATGGCATGTTATTGGTAACGATACCGAGTGCTCTTATAACTTGCAATAAACATATACTTCTTCCGTCCCAAATTTATTATCCTTTATTGATTTTTTTAGTCTTTCTTTTTAACTTTGATCATAATTATTTTTGTTTGTGTTATATAATAATTGATGAAAAATATATGAATGTAATGGGTTTTAAATGCATTTTTTCATTGGTATAATTTGCATCAAGTATTATACAACACAAATAAATATATTAATTGTCAAAGTTGAACAAAAAGACTGGTCAAAGTCAAAGTGGACAATTAAAATGAGACGGAAAGAGTACTATAGTTACAATAAATTTCGTGTTACAGTGAACTCAAAATGCAAACCAATCTTATTTTATTTTTAACCGGCAAAGTAAAATAGATGCATGTTTCACAAGAACGATAAGCTAGCTTGGATAAAACCTTCCGGTGGTGCAAATAGCTTAAACCATACGATTAACTGGTTATTACAGGTTGCTAGACCTATATATGTTATAACAACTCATTGAGCACAACATACTTATAAAGCAGAGTATTAATTTCCAAAAGATACAAGGGTAAAATGAAAAGATTATCATAGGTTGTTCATTATATAAACACCTCGATACCATCCGCATCTAGTTTGGAAGCAAACAACCAAGGTTATTGCAACCGGGAGAGGAATAAAATCAAGTCGATCTGTCCGAGATTATGAACATGATAATATAAAGTTTGTATTGTTTGAAGTTTGCTAGCTTGTGCATTAGGGCAACATGTCTGCCCTTGCCTTTAAAAGTTGCATAACTGGAATGTAATGTGTCCACAGGTTTTCACTTTATGATATTAACGTTAGTTTAACTAGACGAGTACATGCGCCTAGTGGCAGTAGTTCTTAGCGGTAGATAATTAACGATATGCGATATTGTTGTAAGTGTTTCGTAACATGCAATCATTCAACTGAAGCAAAAATTCTTAACATGTATCAAATGACATATAAAATTTTTTATTGACACTGAAAATAAAACATTACATCAATAATAAGATAACTAACAATGCACGTTACTCGTCGTGTAAAATTTAGTACACGGCATTTGAGGTGTTGAATCCTCTATGACCGAACTTTTTAATTAGCTTCACTTTGTAGTTCATCAAGGCATGAGATTTGACCCAATTAAAAAAACTTCAAACCTAAGAAACTTAATAAAAATATATACACCGGTTGTATACTTTATTTTGACCAAATTATTTTAGGAAACTTTGTATAATATCTTTGAAATTAATGTGTCGGAACAATCAACGATTAAAGCACCAATCAATCACCAACATTATAGCAATATTTGGAAACAGATTTGTATTTAACGTATTTCATGCGCAAGAACAAGAACAAAAAAATGAACCCCGTGACTAAATAATAAATCGATACAATGTTTTGTGATTGTAAACATTCAAGTTATTCATAACAACACCCTTACAATTTCAACTATATATAAATGTCAAAACAATATTTCTAAAAATCATATAGTCAGTGCACACATTTCAATATTTAATAACGGAGATCACATATGATACACACACTATGAACAAACATAACAATAAGAAGTAAGTTGTAATATGGTGCCTTATAAAATAGAATATGTTGATAAACTTTTAAAAATTATTAGTTTTAAGATTAAATAAATTAAAGAAAAAATATTTTTTTTTGGAAATTACATTAGTAAAAGTTGTCAAAATTTGTCATATATTTCTTTGAAATTTTAGGTGTGAATTATTATGGTATATTTCATTAAGGACAAATTCTTTGAATGTTTATGTAGAAATTTTAGTTTGAAAAGAATTTTAGAAATTTAACATTACTCACTTTTTAAGTTTCAAAAATATGGATATACGCTTTGTATATATAATAAAAAAAAATTGTATTGACTTTTCAACATTGAATATGCCGAATCTGTTTTCATTTAATATTAATTTGCATTTTTAATGGTAATTATATACATATAGTTAAAGAATTGATAAGTTAATTGTAATTATATTACATATGGTAATTATTTCCCCAACATTCAACAATGCATTAAAGATAATTGTTTTCACTATTTAATTTTGACTTTCAACTTTCAACTTTCAATTTTCACTTTCACCTTTGACCATTTTTCTATTTTATGTAGTAAAGATAAAGGTTTAGGCCGGTTGGTTTAAGCCCATTTATCTTCTAAGGTTTTCTTGTTTTGTAGTTTATTTAATGTTTTGTATATTTCCAGTTCAACATACAATTATTATCAAAAGACATGATCGTTTAGTTTCAGACGTTTTCAACTCCATAACACTACATCGTATATTTTTTAAATGACATACATGCTCTCTCTAAAAATTCCAGGACACTTCATAGACATTGAACTAGTTTACTACTATCACAAGAATATTTTTCCTGCGGTTTTGAAAAAGTGTGTATGTAGTCCCTAGATTGATCAACTAAAACGCTAAACTAAGGTCACAAGAGGGTGTTGGGTCGTAGTGTAGTAGAGAGGAGAAGGAGAGAAAGAAAGCTTTGTATTATCACACTAAACACACACACTTACACTCTCGTTAACACCCACAAGGCCACAAATAAGCATATTTGTGGGTATTTTTATACATCAAACATAAGGCTTCTCATGGGCCTTGAATGGGCTTGTTTGGCGTTGGACCTGGTTTACACATAATAGAAATCCTAGCATACATTCTAATTGCATAACTATTTAACCAAGTCCAAAGCCCGATTCTAATCTAATTATTTGGCGACATGCGATAACTTATAAAACCTTTATCGTTTTTAATCTTTTCGTTCCATCCATGCATTTTTGAATTGATTTTAGGCTGATTAATTTATTCTTATGGTTTAGTCAACTATATCATATTTGTTTTTGTTTGGTTGTGCCTCAAGATAATTTACAATATTAAGGTTTCTTCATCGTCATAACGTGGGTTATTTACTACTATTCTTAATCGATCACTAAGACCTGATTAACAGAATCTATTTTAAGGTTTTTACGTGGATTTGAAGATTGACGTATGCTTATTCTTCGAGTTAACTATTCGTGTATGGCTGATGATGAAAGCGGGGTTTTGGATTTGGGAAGAGGGGGTGCGAGGAAGAAAAAGAAGAATGATAATGAGTCGACGGGTGCTAGCTTGGATTCTGCGATATTGGAGTTTACTTTCGAATTTAGCGTTGCTGGTAATGAATCTTTTCCATCCTTGTCTGATGCTTATGATAGTCTTAATTATGATTGTTGGCTGGTAAAATTCGTGACATTGAAAAGCAAATGCTTGAGGGAAAACTTGTATTAATAGGTGAGGATGGGCTACCATTAAAACTGTCTAATGCTTCGTTCCATGAAGTTTCAGACCCATCTGTTGATGCTACTGTGCTGCCAAGTTTGACACATGAACATGTGGAGCTGGTTCCATGTGATGTGCCGAACGCGTTTGATACTATTGCAACGAGTAAACCTAATGCAAACTTTAAGGTTACTAATACTAATGATGGAGTTGAGAGTCCTATCGATCAAGCTATCTTGGATGCATGTAAGAGTTTTTAAGAAACAATATGTGGTGTAGCTAGTGCTAACAAGGTTGAAAAAAATACCAATGACCAAGTCAAGTGTGGAAGCCTCCTCGTCCTACGATTCTAAAATCAGCCCTCCGTCATATACTAAAGCTAACTTTTGTTTAACAAAGAGACGTTACCAAAGGATGTTGATTATGATGTGGGTTTACCTATTGAGTCGGTAAAAGAGGTGAATGAGCAGATGAAAATTTTGATTTATGGATATTTTATTGGTAAAAGACTTGCTTTCCCGGTGGTTGAATGGTTTGTGCGTAACAATTGGGGAAAATACGAAATTCAGAAAGTTACGATGAACGCGATTGGTTTCTTCTTATTTAAGTTCTCGTCTCCAAAGAATGTTGAGTCTATTCTTAGGGATGGACCTTGGATGATTCGTGGAATCCCTATTTTTCTTAGTAAGTGGTCTCTCTCGGTAAGTCTTATTAAGGAAGATTTGTATTGTATTCCGGTTTGGGTAAAGTTTCACGATGTCCCTCTGTTTGCTTATACTCCGAATGGTTTGAGTTTGATTGCTTATAATATTGGTACCCCTATGATGATAGATTCTTATACTAATACCGTATGTTTGGAGTCATGGGGGTTTATTAGTTATGCGAGAGCTTTGATTGAAATTAATGCATCTAGTGACTTTCGTGACACTATTGTGTTGGCTGTTCCAAAACTTGTAGGGGAAGGATATACAAATGTAACTATTTTCATTGAATACGAGTGAGAACCTCCTCGGTGTAGTACTTGTTTGCTTTATGGTCATTTGAATGATGACTGTCCTAAAGCCATTCCTAACCGTGTGGTGAATGGGACGGGTGAAAACAAAGATATTCAGTCAGGTGTATCTAAGCTGACGGCTAAGGATGGGTTCACTATTGTGAAGATGAAAGGTGTTAATACAAAGAAATTTGAGTATTGCCCTAAGGATACTTAGTATTCTCCTCCTTAAGATTACACAAAAGAGGCATCTACTTCTAAACAACCAACAAAGGATGCAAAGGTGAATATTTCTAATACTTTTGATGCTTTTAGTAGTTTAGCACAGACCCGAGTGGTCACATGAAACAAAATGAAACTAACCCAAGTACATCTAATGTTGTTCCTGTTGGAGTTTCGAATAGTAATCCTAATATGCATGAGATTCGTGATTCGGGTAGGAAAAATGTTGGGAAAAGGTTGCTTCACCATCCTTTACGGATAAGGAATTGGGTAATTTAGAAAGTGATGATGATGATGAAGTTTTTGAGGTTGAAAATGAAATCTCTAGTTACATGACAAATGATGGTCCCAAAAGCGGGAGTGGAGCTGGTAAAAAGAGCTTATATGAGAGATGGAAGGAGGATACCTTTGATCAAAACCCATATGATGATGAGGATCTTGCTGATTGTGGTTTGACAAATACCCAATGGGAGTATGCTAATGCATATGACCTTCATCTTCATGGTCAAATTAGATATTTCCTTGTTATGCATAAGTATAACATGTCATTCTTATACTAGGTTAGGTCTCATACTCTGTAGGATTGTTTGTTCTGCCTTTTCAGGCTGAGTTGTGGGACTCACTCACAACCGTTGTACTTAACTGTTTATTTTGGATTAATATATTTTACCAGGGAAACTTTTTAACAAAACAAAATAAAAAAATAATCAAATACATATTCTAAACACTTATACAAAGTTCCTAATCTGAGATTTGACATCACTTTTCTTAATGCTAACAGTGTATGTATGTATACTTGAATGATGAACTTGCACGTGTTTTCAATTCCTTGAAGAATGTTTAGATGCTAGAATACATACTTAACCTCAGTGCAATTATTTTATTTCCTATTTAATACTCGCGTAATCATGTTTAGACATACGAAAATCACAATATAGCCAAGATCAAAAAATAATTATTATGTGATTTTTTAACATCTATTTTTTTCAACAAAACTCTCTAGCAAGGCGCTAAAAGAAGGGACTTACAATGAATTCATACAATGATAGTTTGGGATCAATGATCTTTTTGGGATTAATGATCCACTCGGTCCATATTGGGATCGATTTTAAAACCTATGAATAATCCAAGAATAAGAAAGAACTTAAAAGTGCATTTAGATGGGGAAAAAGTTTTTAATTTTCTAATTTCAGTTTTGTTGAAAACACAAGGAGGGGATCAATTATTTTACAAAACATAGAAAACGCGTTCATATAACATTATTATTATTATTTTTTTGAATGAAAGAAGGGGAGTTACAAAGGAAACAAAGTAAATAAAAAATGTGTTTTATAGTTTCCCTTGTTAAGTTGAGAAATACATGTTTTGTGTTTTGCATAAAAAGTGTTAGAAAAAGTTTGATTTGAAGGCAATATTTATTTTGTTTGTTTTGTACAATACATTTTGTAAACAAGAATGTTTTTTTTCAACTAAATGCACCATTAATATCTTCCTCGAGCATGTCTTTCTCGGTGGGTAAAGGTCAAAACATACCTGGTTTCTAAATCTCCAATTAATCCAAATGGTAGTTTGAATAACCACATATAAGAAGACCTTCAATCGGATATTAAGGCTTGTAGAACCACTCCATTTAACTGATTTCTGTATATCTGAAGGATGATTTCGAGACCCCACCACTTAGAAACCATCTTTCAAAGGTTGTTTGCAATCGAACAATCTACTAAAAAATGTTGATTAGTTTCCAAACCATCATCACAAACCGGACATCTTTGAATGGATATCAATTCAGCGACCATTAAGGTTGCAACGGGCGGGGTGACAGTCCAAAAATAACCTCCATGAATGATTATTCACCTTTATTGGAAGAGCCTTGCTCCATCTTATCGAAAGTTCATTCGAAATCAATAGGGATTCATCAATTAGTTTCCTCAAAGTGGACACAGTGAAGAGGTTGGAACATTGGTGATTCAATTTGTATTCCCACCCATATGAGATGCCTGAAGGGTCGAAGAATTAGAGAAGGGTAAGCATATCGAATTGGACCTCTTCAGGCCCACCCCTAAACGGTCGACACAAACACCGACCCGTGTCTTGGGCCAATTATTGAATTACATCTCTCAGCCACATTATAGTTTTTTGAAGTTTCAACGTTAAACAATCTAGGAAACACATCTTTGAGCATCAGATCCCCAACCAATGTTCATTCCAGAAAGAAAATGAATGAACGTCACCTATTTTTCAAATGAAAGTGGAATGAAGGTTGATGTTAGTATCCGATAATGTGTCATTTAGGATATTGATGGATTTCTATGAGCATTGGTGAGGTTGGCTATTGGGGCTATTTTCTAAGCCGATACCACCATTCTTACCATGGATGGAAGTGATAACTTGTTTCCAAAGTGCATTGTTATCAACTTGAAAATGGCACCACCAATTAAATAGCATGGCAAGTTTTAATGCTCGAAGACTCCCAAATTCAAGGCCACCATCCTTAGAGGGAAAACAAACCTTTTTCCAAGCAACCCATGCTATCTTATTTGAGTTTAAAGTTCCAACCCCCAAAAAATCGACATAATTTTTCAAGGTATTTAACAAGATTCTTTGGAGCTTTATAGAGTGAGAAGAAGTGCATACCAAGTGCTCCGAGGACCAATTTGATGAGTGTAAGTCTAACCCTTACCTGTATGATGTCAAGCTTCAAGGTCGTGGTAGGAAGTAATTTTATGTTTGGTAGGTAATAAGATTGACATGTCTTTCTTATGTAGTGATTTTGGTTTTTGCACATTTGGTGCTTGTTAAATGCCCATGTAACGGGCCGAGATGAGAGACTCATTCTCATCCGTTGTACTTAAACGCTTTTTAGAATAATATATTTACCAGGGTGATCCCCTTTTACCCAAAAGAAGGAGTCCTAGCTTTTCATAAGGTAAGCCTTTTGTGAAATTTTTTAATGACTTGTCTCCAACTAGAAGCTTTGTTCATATTTTCACCAATGGGCCAGTAAACCTAAGTATGATATACGCTATAGATATTAATCAGAGTCTATATAATCTAGTCATAGGTTATCTACCATGATAACTAAAGCCCTTGACTGAAGAAAACAATTTGAAAGAAAAATCAATCCAGACTCTTACTTACGAAACATACTATGAACGACATAAACTAATTCCTAGAAAAGTCCATCTAAAAAGTTTAAAGACATAATCAAATTCCTATTGTGCCACATTTAACAAATTCGGAAATTCTTACATGAGAAAACATAACAAAGATAATTCCTATCGTAGGTAATCTCATATGCAAAATGAAAGCTAAAACTAATTATACAATAACTTAAATGATAGTTGCTAAGATTCGGTATGAAAGCATAAACCAACTTTCAATAGAGTTCATCCGAAATCAACCATCCATGCATGATGAAAGCACAAACAAATCTCAAGGAGTACAAGTACTTCAAAAAAAATAAAACATAAACTAATCATTTTCTGCATAATTGATTATTCAGAAATGTAAACAGGTTCTTCTTCTAGTTCATTTAAGTTCTCTGATCGATATTCTTAATGCTAATTTATAGAATCACCAACTCCAACCCAACAGGTATAATTGGTTTTAAGTGCTGGTGTGCACAACATCTAGCAACATCTTCTTCCTTAATCTTATCTTCTTTCGATAATCTTCTTGAATTTCGACTCTTAGGATCAATCACAAGTTTCTTCAGTGCAACACCAATTCTCATGAAATGCATAGCCAGTTCAAGGTCACTGATCCTCCCATAATAGCCACGTGTCTCCACTACCTCTAGGTGTTGATAGGTGGGTGATAACATCAAATTAGCCTGATATTTTATATATCAAATTCTCGTGTTTATGGCCTCATTTGTATTAATATGGTACTTAATTCGTTCATATTCGTTCATAATTGCATTTCAGGTTAAATGAGGCGTTGGAGTGGAAAAGATGTGATATAAGGCCAAATATATGTTCTGAAGATAGATAACGACGTAAGTGCACAATTTATTTACGCTGTAACTCACACTACGAGGGTCTATTAATTATGTGTGAAGATTACGCCGTAACTCGTTAATAATGTTACGGCGTAAATATGAGCCATGAAGGATACGGCGTAACCTCCTCTTAAGGTTACGCCGAAATTATTATTTTGAAGGTTACGGGGTAACATGGTAAATTAGTTACGCCGTAGAGATAATTACAGAGTGAATAAGTATGTGCGGACGAAGGATTACGACGTAACTCGGTAATTTAGTTATGCCGTAATTATTAATTTGGGCGCAAAGTTTAAAACTTCAAGGGCCTAAGTTACAAATTTCCTAAACTTGATTTCTATAAAGTGATATTACGTCAAATGGAAGAATATATGAGGGAGATATCACATTCACATTTCATCTAGGGTTTAATATTCCCTGGGGTCCACCTCATCTGTCCGAGAAGACAGCAACAAAGAAAAAAGTAAACAGTTGCGCGTGGTTTTCGAGGGAGTAATCTTCATTGCGCTTTTGATTATTGCGCGATATATGCGTTGTAGTCAGACAAGACAAACTACAACGCATGATGCGCGCAATAATCAAAGTGCATGAAGATCAAGTCACTTTCGAGGGCAAACTCAACTAAGGGATCGATAGCATTTCACTTGCGCGATTTTAATCACTTTTCCAACTCTTTTTATTAATTTGGTTTCATTATTTTACTAGTTTTGATTCCAATTAATTGTTGGTCCATTGATTCTTATTATGTATTAATTAATTTTCTTTTAATTTATTATTTGCCAATTAATTATTTGATGTTTATTTCTTATTTATTTATCAATTTATATGTTTGTTTTATTTGTCATTCCACTAAAAGTATTTTGGTGATTTGGAAACTAGATGCTAGCCTAGTTTTAATTCTTTTTATTATTAATGCTTTTGCGTTTATTAATTGTTTAGTGTATCGTCGATAGTTCGTTGGTAGCCACCCTAACTTTGCTAGTTTTGAATTCATGGTCGTATCTAGTTCTTGGGAGAATTGACCAACCGACCCTAGCGGTGGGTAGAGTGGGGAGGTAAGAATTGACCAATGATGACCCTTCCTCGATTGTGCGAACTGACCAAATGATAACCGGTCGCCCAGATGAACTTAAGAAGTTAGGGACTAGTGTCTAAGATGATAGCACCCGGGCACTCATTATTTTGAATCTTGCATGTAGATGTACTTAATGACTTGGCTTAGGCGACTATGAACCACTCAACTTTCAAGGGTATAATCTTGATCTCGGGTAGGAGCCTTTGTTGATAGGTTAGGACGAACTGACCAAATGTTGTCCTAGCTACTTAAACCCCCACTTGAAGCAGAAATCTAGTGACTTTTAGAACCTATATTTTTCGATAATAACTACCGGCACTTATTGACTGCTATTAGATTACTGAATGATCCTGGGTGATCTGATCATCTTGGTGAGGAGTCTAAGAATCATAGGGTAGACGAATTGACCATAGGAGTCTACCAATTCGTCTACCGACCTATGCCACGATCCATTCATGGATGAACTCGGTTTGAGAATGCATCACTATCTTTCCCATTAGCTTTTTTGCCAGAAAGCCATGCCTATTAATCATATTGAATTTGCCTCTATTTAATTTCCGCATTTCATTTCTGTTATTAGTTTAAATAACCAATCAATAAGAAATCCCTTTTAATCGTGACATTAGACTTAAGTTAGAATCCGACTTACATAGCTCTTGGGACGACCTCGGTTTTACCGATTACTACACTACACACGACCGGGTACACTGCCCGTGAGTGCATAAGGTAGACCATAGGTAAACGAGACAATTATAAATATTAAAACTTGGTCAGAAATCCTGCATCAGTGGGCATATTCAGTTCCTTCATTTTCCTGATTACATTTTTGGTGCTAACCAGATCAGCTGCAACAATGTAAAAAACGTTGGTTATTGATGATACTAATATAATGTCATCGAACACATATTTTCAATTTACACTGGTGATGGACCAATGATATGACCAATTTAAACAACCAGAACTAGATTGTCACTTTTTTTATACGGCGATATTAACAACTATTAAGGAGCTAGAAAAAAAGAACCAAATAGAACGTTACAAGGATTGTCAAACCACTTTATCCCATTAAGTGGAGTTTCTCCTAAATCTACTGGCAATCCACATGAAAGAGAGGGTTTTGATGTCGTTAAATACAAGGTCTTTATTTTGAAATTATCTAGATAGCCACTAATATCGTTACGTGTAGAGGTGGCAATTTGTGCTCAAAATTAAAAAAATTGGCTAAATGGACAACTTTTAAAAGATTTGGGCACATTTAGCCATATTTTTTTTAAATGGGCATATATTGGCCATTTAAAAGTTAAAAGACCATAATGGACGCATGTTTTTTTCGAACATTAAATTGTTGTTAATGAAAAACTTATTGATATACTATATTTAGTTACTCAAATATAAATGATGTGTTACGTTTGATCATTTTTTTTTTTTGTCGTTTTAGGTCTTTTCTAAACCGATTTGTATAACATGAGTCCGTTTGGCCCGTGCCCGCCCGGCCTGCCCGTTTTGCCACCTCTAGTTACATGTATGAAGTTCAGAAACTCCATCAGCCAAGACGAGCGAGTTATGGCGTATTTCATTGGTATGAGCATGAACAGTTTAGTAAAAAAATGTTATCGCCCAATTAGGGCGGTTCCTTTATAAAAAACCATTCTCCATTCATCAGTGATAGAGACCGTTTTTTCTGTAATGGACCAATATCTATATATAATAGGGCCCATTATTTTTTACCGGTCTCTATAACGCCACTCTAGTTCTAAATCTGTAATAGTGAATGAAATTGGTTTAATTCCTTAAAAAATAGATCAAGTACCTGAATTGCGAAGATCCTTAAGTTTGGGCAAGCTGAGACCACAAGAGTCAGTGCAAGGTAACAAGATTCTTGCCATGCTCCAACATTAAGTATGGGTTGTTTAAGTTTTGGTAGTACTGGCAATGGAAGAACCTGCAAATTAACCATGAATATATATTGAGAGTCACACATTCACAAACATGCATGTTAAAGAGGAAAATAACAACCTTTCAAAATTTCATACTAACCCGAGGTTGGTGAAGGTGCAATTCAAGAACAAGAAGATTGGAGATGTAGCAAGATATCTCATCGAACAAATTGACCTTTTCCAAGTAGTAGTTTCCAACAATTAACATCTTTTCTAGCTTTTCAAGGTTTTTGCATTTCAAAGTAGCTGGTGAACTAATGCAACTGAATATTCAATATTAAAATCACATATCTTAATAGATTTAAGTCCATCACAGTTTTCTATAAGAGCACTCCATTCAGAATGCAGGAACGGCGTTAAACCCAAAATCAAGCCCATAACGCACGTTATTGCGTTATACCGATGGGAGTGCGGACCTTTCACGCCGTTAGTCCAGGCGTTAAGGGACTAACGCGCGTTATTAATAAAAAAAAAAATTTCGTTTACCCCTAAACCATTTCAAATAAATTTTCACTTACACCCCTCAACTTATTCAAATTCAAATTTAAATTGTCTTTGGTCAATTTCATGGATAAATTCAAATTCAAATTTTAAATTTAAAAATCAAATACGAAGCGGATTTATTCAACCGAAAATCAACTCTTTATATATATAACTCTACCGGACACTATCTATAACACACAACACACACAAGTTACATACACAACTCACACACACAAAATGTCTCGCAAAGATTTTCTCAAGAATTCCCGGCCCGAAAACTTGCGGAAACCGCCTTTCCAAATCAAATCACTTGCGGAAACCGACTTTCCAAATCAAATCACTTGCAGGAAACCGACTTTCCAACTACAAGAACATGATGTTTATCTACACCACCGTAAAATGTCTTTCCGGTGGGTTTTGAAAACATCCCGTACCTCCCAATTGTTCCTACTCCACATGAATGCCCGGGTGGATTTTCAAACCACCCGAGCGGTTTAAGTGAGGCTTCCTCCGAAACTGGAGCGAGATGAAGAAACCGTAAGGAGATTATGGAAGAAAGCGAGCACGTGAAGAGGTCGTCACGCGGCAAGAAGCACGGAAAACTATTTCGACATAATGGAGAGTCGATACTTTAATGGGAGTTTTATTCTCCGCCAACCGATTCGATGGTTGGGACTCGGATGATTCGCTTTTTAAGTTTTAGTAGTTTTATTTTAAATCAAGATTTGAAGTCTTTTTTTTTTTTTTTTTTAATCTCGTATTGTAATATGTTTTAGTTTTAATGAAATGTTTGTTTTAGTTTAATAAATGAAGTGTTTGTTTTAGTTTAGGGGTTGAAATTGAAAATATGAAATATTATTGGTGTTATGGTGTTATTGGGATGTTATGGATGAGAGTGTTTTTGGGATGTTAATGTTAAATGTTAAAGGCGATGTGGTACGGCGTGGACGGTGTTATTGGTGTTATGGTGTTATGAATGGGAGTGCTCTAACAAGTGTTTTCAACTTAAGCTGTTCTTCATGGATTTTAGGTTTCACTATTAGGATCGAGTTATTAATGGATAGATGTTCAAGAGCCTGACAATTCCTCAAGATTTTTGTCAGTCCTTCATCATTCACATTAACATACTTTAAAACGAGAGCCTTGAGTAAATGGAAAGATTCTTGTGTTAAAGATGATCAAGATTTTATATCAAAGATTTTGTTGGGGAAAACAAAGTTTCTCTGATCATCCCCACAACCAGCATTCTTTAAATTGAATACTAAAGTGTTGACCTTTTTGGAAAAAGCAAACTGAATCCGCTTGCCAATAGCACCTTTAGAATTCTTGCCAAAAGGAAACAAATCCTAAAGTTTTCAATGCTGGCACTTTTATGCTGACTAATCATGCTATCAACCCAGCTAATGTACCTTTTTCTCTCTTCTTGCAAACATGTGATTTGACGTGCTCCTATCTTAGCCAATCTTTTTGTCCTTGAGATCTAAAACAAATATTTCGCACCACAAGTACCTCCATCTTTTAGCGAGCTTGTTGGTTATACAACAACCTTTATGGGCACGACAAAATAGATACATTTTATATCCGTTTTTAGAGGGTTGATAAGGATATAAAATATACGTTTTTAAGGGGTCATTTAAGACCTAAATCGATACATTTTATATCTATTACTACTTAAAATTATTCCTTTTCACATTTTAGGTCTTTTGGAAGCAAAATGATGGAATCAAGCATATTTGAACGAAAAGGAGCGAAAATATGAAGAAAAAGGCAAAGCCAAAATCAAAGGCAGTTCTGCAAGCCTGACGGCGTCCCATCCCAAAGGGCGACGCCGTCCCTAAGGAAGTTTTCTAATTAAATTGCACGCGATGGCTCAGGTGAAAAAGAGGTTCTAAAGCATGACGACATCACGCCTAATATCTGGAAGGCGTCTCCCTTAGTTTCTACACTAGACGTCCAAGAACGCTCTCAAGACGACGTCCTTCACAAAGACAGACGGCGTCACACTCCTCAACTGACGCTGTCCCAACGATGACTTGGCCCAAACGAAACCCTAAAGACGGCGACCAGACGGCGTCACCAGCAAAAGGCGATGTTGTCGCACTTGTAAATCTATATATAGAATTCGATTTTTCTGCATTTAGAGAGGTAGAATTTTGGAGAGCAAACCATAGTTCATATGTAGTACGACTTGGACATTATTTTAGGGTTCCAAACCCTTCTTTATATCATAAGATAAGTTTGTTAATCTATATTATCATTACGTCTACCCTATGTTTAATTGTTTGTGTGTATGCTTGCTTATTTACCATGAGTAGCCAAATTACTATTGTGTTTGCTTAGATCTATGAAACCTAGTTGTTAATTATTGTTAGGTTGTCTCTTGTCTTAATTGGTAGACGCTAGAGTAAGGAAAAATAGTTTCTTCTTTAATTGTTGCGAACTTGAACGTCCTAAATAGCATAAAGCTTGAGAGTGCACTTAAGTCATCGTTGTGTTTATTGCATAAGTTGTAGCTTTAGGATAATAGAGTATTCAGGGGAGATACTATGGTAATTGGCGACCCCGGATAGTCTAGAGGAGAGTTACTGATAGTCTAGAGGAGAGTTACAATTCATAGAACTAGTGAATTAGACACCCCTATAACCACACGGAATATAACGCACCAACTAAGATGAGAATGTGACAATTCAATCGACCAATAAGAGATAACTAGGGAGTTAGAACATCTAAGTAAACACATTTTTAATCATCATAAGAGCACACTTTACAATACATAGCCTATCTTTTCATTTTCATTAGTTATTAGTTTAATTAGGTAGTAGTTAAAATTAGTAGAAGTACCACCCCCCACTCCTATACCCCGAGATATTTACTTGCTTTCAAAAAAACATAAAAAGACTAAAAAGAATCTCCCTCAACCTTACCCTCTCGTCATACATCTCTACCTAGAATCTCTATTCACCTAGAGAACGATCAACCCCTTGGGCTTACCCATACTACACTGCAACGATTAGGTACACTGCCTAGTGGGTCGTAAAGCTTGCTCGTTGAAAAGGAAGTCTTTCGACCCCGAACTCTGCTACCACGGGTGAATACGCTCCTGTTTAAAAACTTAAATCTTTCATATCAAATAACCGATCAAGTGTGACGTAACATGAAAAGTGTTAATAATAGTTCTACAACAATAAAGATAGCAGAGAGTATAAATTAAAACATGTCACTACAACACAAACATAAGTACAATATAAACAACAAGCCACACCACAAACATAAACATAAATCAAATATAAATATAAGGCGATAAGTTAAAGAAAGCGCAAATCGGACACGATGATTAATAGTGGTTTGGTCACAAAGCTCTTCTTCACCCTACTCCACTCCCCAAGTTCCCAACTCGTGAGTTACTTCACTAAGTCAACAAGCTCCCTTCTCGGTGGATAGAACCTCATAAACGTCGCTTACAAGTTTACTGATATTTAGCTAGATATCAAGTTTTTCTTCGGGTACAACCAAACTCGTTATATTTTATGACCCAACATAATAAACCTATTACTCATGTGTTTTAAGGTGTAAACACACTAAACCAAATACCCTTGTATTTTAAGGCCTATACACATAAACCATCTAACCTCTAGTTTGGTGTATAGTTTGTGATACATGACGGTGTATGAAAATGATCCAAGACATAAGTTTTTAATGGATATGTATGCCTAAACTAAATGAACTTCTTTTGACAAGAAGGCTTCAATGGATGAAGATAACAAGAAAACTAATCTTGTTGTGACGGATCTTCATATGTGTGTGCCTGTGGTGCATGAGGATGGCAAGATCTCCAAGCTTGCTTAGATAGATCAACAAGTGAAAATATAGTTGCAACAAATGAAAGTTAGAAGCATTATAATCAATGGTTAGTAAGGTTTTAGAAACTTAAGAATGTGTGTTATTACATTGCAAGCAAATGGTCCCTTTAAATAGGCAATATTTCTGTCCAGTTTTCACTAGTTGGCAGATCCACGGATCCCTTCGAAAGGATCCGTCTTTGTATTATAAAGATCCGTCTCCTACCAGACTTGCAAGTTTTGTCTTTTTGTTTTAAACAAAAAACCTTTCTAAAATCATTTGCTAATCTAGTTAAGTTTTGATTTAATTTTAGTTTCTAGAAAGAAAAGTTAGAAGGTAAATCAAGTTAATCACTAAAAAGAAAAGATTTGCAAGATATGACAAGAACTTATAAGATTTGTTTCCAAAAGTGATAAATCTCATCCAATTAAGGAACTGATTTATTTTTTCTTATTTTCCAAAATGATTAATTACTTGCTAAGTGTAATCTTACTTCTAAAAATGAGAATCTTTTTTTAAGTAGAGTGTAAGTAAAATTTTATAAATATTAGTGTAACGATTTGCAAATGTTTAATGCATGATAAAAGTTTCTTGATCATTGGTATAGCTTTTTAAAATCGTGTTCATACTTTGTATGAAATGCAAAGCGATGTTCGAAAAAGAATGATTTTAATTATAAATACTTAATGAATCTAAAATATATTTTAAATATTCTCAATGGTTAGTTAAATGATTTGATCATAATGCAACATAACAAATATATTCGAAACTGTGTTGAAGCATGAGAGGATTCGAGACGTCGAGAGGTGTTGATGAATGTATGCATTGATGAGTTGTGGTTAAGAGTAACTTTCGCATTTATGTTATGTATTATAAGTTACATATTTGTCATTATTAAATCAGAAAAAATTGTTTAGTTTAAATATTGTAATATTTGCACTAATATGTTGCTATATCATTTTCAAGTTGACTATTAAAATGAGTTTAGGCAGATACCTTATTTGAGATTTCCATGGGACGTAAAAGTAAGAGAAGAACGACTTGAGATGCATTCACCATTTGACGTGCTTGGCAAGCCGTTATCAACTCGACATTGTTGGTGTGTATCTCCCAGAACAGGGTTAAGACAATCAATGACATAGCAATACCACTAGGTGGTTACCGGATATCACTTGGAATCATGTGATCACTTTCCAAAGTAAACTATTCGACCCTAATGCCTGGGTATCACGAATATCTACTTGGGATAAGACCAAATGCAGTTAGAGAATTAGGCACAATTCTATAACCCTTTCGCTAATAAGTGTTTACGTTTTCTATATGTCTTTCATGCATAATCAAATCTCCTATTTATAGGAGGTTACTCTTAGCTAGTCAAATGGAACTATGAGTATTAATCGGCCCATTAATAGCCTCAAAATTATCCCCATTATAGCCGTTAGTGGTTACATGACCAATTAAACGTGGTCATTAAGCAGTTGTAACTGCCATTTAGCAGTACTTTAACACTAGCAGTACTTTCATACCATTAGCAGTACTTTCACACTAGCAGTACTTTCATACCATTAGCAGTACTTTCACACTAGCAGTACTTTCATGGCACTAGAAGTGGATACACTACTTCAGTGGAAACACACACTACTTCATTGGAAACCACAACTTCAGTGGAAACACTGCTTATCAGTGGAAACCACAAGCAGTACTTTCTACTAGCACTACCAATACAAACCACTACAAGAGTCAGGGTGTTCATGGACCTTATGGGTGTACACTCCGTACCTCCTAACCCATTACAAGGTGTGAACTAATCCCACAAGTGCACTAAATTTTCCAACAATCCTCCCCAAATTTAGTTCACTTCCTTTGCATGAAAAATAAACATCAAGCAAAACATGTGCATAAACGAAAATGTCCTGAGGATTGAATTTTCATCATAGTAAATTACACGTTTTAAATATTCGAGAATCAAGGTGTTCTAAGAATTGAACCCTTCAACTCATTTGAATACACGAAGATAAAATACACAAGTTTTCAAACACTTATCGACTCGACACTATACAAGCCATGTGTCCATATCCAAATTAATAAATGTTGTAAAGCTAAAGTCCAAAGCTTCACAGGCGGCAAAACTTCAACATTTACATAGGTGGTTCCTCTTTAGTCATGCTCCGCCAAGCACTTTTCAAAGAAAATTAACCATTAAGTAAAGACTTCATCCTCCTTTCGTGAGTTCTAAGCACAACATTGGGATGTAAATAAAACATGTGCTCCGATCCATCGAATGTTCGACTTTCCACATTGAACTCGGCTCCTAAGTTTCCTCAAGAGGAAGTTTGGTGTCCTAGCATTCGATGACTAAGTTGGACTTAAACCTATCCCTAGCGAGACTTTATAACCAAGTCTCTAGCTAATCCCTTCGTCAAGTGATCGACTAAGTTACATTGAGATCTCACAAATTCTATAGATACCACCCCATTCATGATAAGCTCACGAATCATGCTATGTCGACACCTAAGTGTCTAGACTTACCATTGTACATCCGGCTATAAGCCTTAGCCAATGTAGTGCACTATCACACCGGATAGAAATAGGTGCTATAGGTTTAGGCCACAATGGAATCTCAAGGAGCAAGTTTTTCAACCATTCGACTTCTTTACCGGTGCTAAAGCCACAAATTGATTCCATTGTTGAACTGGTGATGCAAGTTTGTTTCTTGGATGCCCAAGAAATTGCACCTCCACCAAGTAGGAATACCCGACCACCGGTAGGCGAATTGTCTTGATTATTCGATCCAACTTGCATCGGTGTATCCTTCCAACAACGATGGGTAACGAGATATGAGAGACTATAATCCATAGTTCTCTTCAAATACTTGATACCCTTTGAGCGCTTGCGGTGATGAGCACTAGGATTACTAGTATACCGCTCAATTTTCCCACTGCAAAACCAATATCGGGTCTTGTACAAGTCATGGCATACATCAAGCATCCAATTACCTAGAATACTCAAGTTGAGATACAACTTTGCCATTATTTGGCATCATCTTCTCACGGTATCCATAGGTGTACTCACCGAGTACAATCAAAGTAATTGAATTTCCTCGGACCTTCTCAATATAATGAGACCGAGAGATAGAAATTATTTTACTTTCATGTTTAATCCTTATACCAAGGATAACATCGGCCTCCCCATGTCCTTCATGGAGAACCTTGATGACAAAAATTCCTTTGTCGGTCAACTTGATTTTAGTCGGTGCCAAAGATCAACATGTCATCAACATATAGACAAATGATGACTCCTTTACCAGATTCATCAAATTTGCTATACATACATTTGTCGACGGTTAAGAACATAACCACTAGACAAAACCACTTCATCAAATTTTTGATGCCATTGTTAGGTGCTGCTTAAGTCTATAAAGAGACTTAATCGGTTTACACCTTGTTTTCATTGCCGAGCATGATGAAGCCTTGAGGTTGGTTCATATAAACCTCCTCATCCAATTCACCATTCAAGAAAGTCGTCTTCACATCCATCGATGAATAATCGAGTTGTGAATAGATGCCATAGCAATCGGCGATCTTATGGTATTGATACGAGCCACGGGGCATAAGTATCAAAATAGTCTATCCACGACTTTTGTTTAAAGCCCTGAATAACTAATCTAGCCTTGAACTTTTCAATAGTTCCATCTACCTTCATTTTCTTTTTGAAAATTCATTTGCAACCTAGAGGTTTGCAACCAGGAGGTAGATCAACCAACACCCAAGTGTTGTTCCCCATGATGGAATCCATCTCATCATTGATTGCTTCTTTCCAGAAAGCAATATCTTGGGACTTCATTGCTTCTTCAAATGTCTTTGGATCATCCTCAACAAAGAAGCAATAGGAGTATTGGTCTGAGACCTCATCCCTTGTTCCTTCAACTAACTATAGTTGAAACTCGTGTCCAAATGACTTTGGATTCGACCCTTTTGCTCTTCACGAGCACGGTTCAGTTGTTGAACCACAACCTCATAAGGGACCACCGATGGTTCATCATCAAGAACCTCGATACACGGTGTCATGAGTTCCATTAGGAATCCTCGACTTGGTCTAGGGGACCGATGAGAATCTATTCTCATCAAAAGTTGCATCCTTGATTCAATTATAGAGTTAAGCGAAACATATTCATTAGGTTCAATAACATAGAACCTATAAGCCTTGGAATGCTCGGCATATCCAACAAAGATGCGATCAATGCCTCTTTCACCCAAAGTCTTTGCTTTGGATCGGGGAGTTTACAATGACCTACAACCCCGGACCACGAGATAGTTCAGTTGGGTTTCCTTTAGTCGAGTTCATAAGGGTAACCTTGCTCCTTTTGTTGGGAACCCTATTTAATAAATAGCAAGTCGTTAACATAGCTTCACCCGAACCCTCGACTCGAGTCCGAGTAGGACAACATGGAATTAACCATCTCCTTCAACACTGTTTTTCCTTTCGAAATACCATTTCTTTGAGGAGTATAAGGAAGCGATCGTTTCATGGATAATTCCAACAGACCGAAATCTGAGTATCCATGTACTCACCTCCCTATCGGTCCTTAATCTTTTGATCAAAGACCCAAGTTGTAATTCAACTTCGATTTTAAACACTTTGAATTTATCTAATGCTTCATCCTTGGAATGTAACAAATAAACATAACAAAACCTAGAAGCATCATCAATAAATGTCACAAAGTACTTCTTGTTCCCCAAAGAGGGAGTGGCATGCAAATCACACAGATCACTGTGAATAAGATCCAAGAGATTAGTCTCACGACTAACACCCTGAAAAGGTTTCTTGGTAATCTTGGTCAACATGCAAGTTTTACACTTTTCAGTGTCCATGTCAAAGGCTGGAATCAACCCATCCTTAGACATATCTTGCAACCTTTTATAATGAACATGGCCAAGTCTAGCATGCCACAGGGTAGCGTCAGTCAGGTCAGAGGTGGTCACACAGGCTGAATTTACACTATCAGTGGAAATAAATACACTATCAATGGAAATATTAAGCCTGAACATTTGATTACATAAATAACCAAAACCAATAAAAACACCATGCTTAGAAAGAACAAATTTATCAGACTCAATAACTTGTTTATATCCATGATTATTCAAAACACTACTTGAAACCAAGTTTTCCTTATATCATGAACATGAATAACATTAAACAAAGTTACAATCTTTCCGAACTAAACCTAAGATCTACACAACCACGACCATGCACCAAGGTCGTTGACTCATTTCCCATGTGAAGAATAGAACCATCATTCGATGACTCATAAGTCTTGAACCGACTTCTATCTTTACACACATGAACTGTTGCACGAATCAACCCACCACGCAACATCATCATCCACGCACATAAAAGATTCAAATACATATGTAACATAATAAATCGAAAAGACTTATTAAACATATTCGACCTTTCGGTGAGTTGGTGAACCACCACTCCACGAACCATTAGTGCTCGATCCATTGGCTTTACCACCAACTTTAACACCCTTGCGGTCCCTTTTAATGTGACCGGTTTGCCACATTTACAACAAGTAGGTGTTGCCTTCTTGTTAGGATCGCCTGTGTTATCATGAAATTTCGTTTGCCTTTGTTGTCATTGTACACGGTGGAGTTGTTATGCTCCACCATATTGACAACAGATGGTCCGATAACATTGCTACTCTTTGGCTTGTCATTATCCCGCATCTTGAGAGATTCCTCAATGCGCGGATGACCGCTAACTCAACGAGTTAACTCCTCTTTCTTATGTTTCAACGTATGCTTGAAATCTTTCCAAGAAGGAGGAGTTTGTCAATGACACATGAGACTTTAATGGCCTCATCCATGTTCATATTGTGTTGTGTAAACCTTCCAAGTATTCCAAGAAGTTCATTGTATTGTTCCATAGCGGTCTTGAATCGGTCATTTTGTAATTTGTGAAATTACTAACAAGGAACTTCTTACTTGATGCATCCTCGACCATATATTTGGCATCCAAGGAATCCACAGTTCTTTGGAAGATTCAAAGTTCGATAAATATCAAGCAGAGAATCAAACATACCATTGAGAATAAGGCCTCTGCATATGTAATCATCATTCTCCCATTTGCTCCTCCTCACGATCGCTCCACGGTAGCATCATCACCATCATCGGAATAGGTGTGGTTAGCACATACACCACACTCATGCTTGACAACAAGAAGTGCATCTTCTTACGCCACCTCCTAAAGTCCACCCTTCAAACTTATCAAGCTTGGCAAAGTTTGAAGCCATGTGTTCATTGCGAGCGATGACCATTGATTATCACAAATAGTTTACTTTGATTGTTGGTGTGTATCTCCCGAGCAGGGTTAAGAAAATCAATGGCAAGTGCAATACCACTAGGTGGTTACCGGATATCACTTGGAATCGTGTGATCACTTTCCAAAGTAAACGATTCGACCCTAATGCCTGGGTATCACGAATATCTACTTAGTATAAGACCAAATGCAGTTAGAGAATTAGGCACAATTCTATAACCCTTTCGCTAATAAGTGTTTACATTTTCTGTATGTCTTTCATGCATAATCAGATCTCCTATTTATAGGAGGTTACTCGTAGCTAGTCAAATGGAACTATGAGTATTAATCGGCCCATTAATAGCCTCATAATTATCCCCATTATAGCCGTTAGTGGTTACATGACCAATTAAACGTGGTTATTAAGTAGTTGTAACTGCCATTTAACAGTACTTTAACACTAGCAGTACTTTCATACCATTAGCAGTACTTTCACACTAGCAGTACTTTCATACCATTAGCAGTACTTTCACACTAGCAGTACTTTCATAGCACTAGCAGTGGATACACTACTTCAGTGGAAACACACTTTGCCGGTGGAAACCACAACCGGTGGAAACACCGCTTATCGATGGAAACCACAAGCGATACTTTCCAAAGCGTTACTTTCTACTAGCACTACCAATACAAACCACTACAAGAGTCGGTGTTCATGGACCTTATGGGTATACACTCCGTACCTCCTAACCCATTACAAGGTGTGAACTAATCCCACAAGTGCACTAAATTTTCCAACATACATTCCTCTTTCCCTTGCTCCTATTAACAAGATATTTTTCCATTTTCTCAAACTGATATTTTTGATCATGATGAAAGTATATGTGTAAAAAATCTATATGTAAGAACCAGCAAAATTTACAAGACTTTTGTACGAATCAATGCCGATTTTGGTCCCATATTTTTTTTAATAATCATTTCATAAACGATTTAGCAAAACATAACGCGAATCACAAACTCAAATTACACCGTTGTGACCCGATCAAAATTCTCCCGATCCCGGCAATATTAATTATCTAAAAATAATAAAATTTTATATGAATCGGGCCTCTTAACCCAAACCCAATCTATCTCTTTTGGGCTCGTGTACTTATAATCTTTTCATCTCTTCATTGGGCCTAGCCCAACCAATCCACCCTTTTCACCCTTGGGCTCGTTTCAACATGTCTTCTACCAAGCCCATCCGCCCTTTTTCATTTGCTCGGCACAAGTGCACCCAATAATATTTTTGGTAACAAAATTCCAAGTAGTGAATTGGCCTATGTTGTTTCTATATTTCTGTGGTCAAGTAAAGCAAAACACATCAAATTTGGCATTTATTTTCTTTACATGAACGTGTGCATGTGTAGTAAATAAGGAGACCAAAACACAAAGAAAAGTACTAAGTTTCTGTAACCTTCGAGCAAACACCGAAACAAAGAAACATCACATCTTGGCCTTTTCAAGGTTGCGTGTGAGTGTGACCCATAGCCTAAACTACCATTGACTTGCCTTTTGACCCAAAAACCTAAGAATCCTAGGTGTTCCAGGTTTCTTGTGAGTTGTAAACACTAAATCATGCCCCAAGTTGTATCACTGTCGTGCAAACTCTAGCACAAGCACACTTCATCTTCTACTTTTCTTGGAACTATGTAAGAACATGCATAAATTATAATAGAAGCCACGCTTGTCTTCTCCTATATAATATGACATAAACACTAGGCATGAAATACTACAAACACACACAACTCACACTAACTCACAAACCAATCGCCCACTGTGGGAACAAGAAAAGGAAAACAAGTCGCTAGGGTCTTTAGTCGAGTATAAGGAAACGAGAAGTTGGTTGGTCACGTTCGCTTCTCTTCGAATTCATCCCCACCCTCTAAGGTGTTGTAAGTGCTCTTCGACTCCTTTTTATTTCATGTTTCTCGCTTTAATATCTCGCGTACACATGTGTATTTCACTTAAAGAGTCGAACGTATAAAACGTACCTTAAACTAACGAGCCTCTAAAATATTGGAAAATCATATAGATACATTAACATCAAGTTTATAACGTTAATGATAAGCTAGTAAAAAGCTTTTGAAAAAGTTTGATAAGCTAAGTAAGTCGAAAAGTGCACTTTGGACTAAGATTGTAAATTATGTCCTTATCGGGTTAAAAGTGTAAGGTTTCTAAAATTCAAGTTTGTTTTGAAACGTTATAAAGTATGCATGGAAAGTTTAGGGTATATTATGTAAATCATGGAAAGTTAAAGGGTCTTTTGTGCGTATATCACATGCATGGTGAAAGTATATGGTATGTTTTGTAAATAAGGGGAAACATGTTTTGAAAAGGGAATAAAAACTTTAGTGTCAAAATGAAAATGTTGAAACTTGGGGGACCAAAGGTGTAAAATATAATTTTTGGAATTCTTTTGCAAAAGCAGTTTGTAGAGGGACTAAAACTGACAATTCTGGTAACTTTGAGTATGAAACATTTTGGGTATAAAATGTCATTTTTCCAAAGTATAAGGGTTAAATTTGTACATTTCGTAACTTGAGGGTAAAAAGTGTAAATTTAAGAAAAAGTTTAGAAAACTTGTAAACTTATCACGACTCCATAAAAAGGAGTATTTTGATGATCTAAGCCTAGAAGTATTATGTCGATAATTCACTAAACTTATATATATAAAATTATAAGTATATAATTTTATGAAATTGTTATTCGATATCGACATACCTTGATAGTAAATAAACTAAAATACTTGACAACATCGTTATTTTCATAAATCGACAACATGGAACATTTCACTTATATATAAGTGTGAACTTTTGATAAATATCAAACTAAGTCGATGTAGCACGTTATCTGAACTTAAAACATTAAGCACACACAACGCTTTACTGAATTGGATAATTCAATGATCTATTGAATAAGTATATTCAATGCTCTATTATTTTGGTCGCGAACCAAAGGTTTATTATATTCTGAGACTTGCCAACTCTTTCTTAGGTTCCGGATTGAAGCCTCCGCTACATTGTACTTGATCACATTGTGCTTGTTCATTTCACTAAGGTGGGTTCATAGCCTCGATTTTACTTTTATTTGCAAACCCTGCGAGGGAGATACATGCTCTAAACTAGAACACAAGGTTTTTCATAAATGTTCGCTTCTTGATTATTGGAATTTCCTAAGTATTTAGCCATAAGTCCCCTGTATCATGAACCATTAGTCACCGCGAGTGAACGCAGATATCGCGAATAGTATTATGGGGAGTAACGACCCCGTCTTGGTTATAGGAAATAACCAGGGAGCCCCATATTTGAATTAAATTAGGTAATTAGCTATTACCTCCTTTGGGGTAAACTTTACGTACACCAGTAATTCGGTGTATGCAGTTGAGCCTTGGTTGCATGAGCTTAGCGCATAATAATCTGTGATTTTCTTTATGATATATTGTTAGTTTACAATTATCATGTTCATGTTCTAGTGTTCAACTTTACACTAAACCTATGAATTCACTCAACCATTGTGTTGACCCTTTTAGCATGTATTTTCAGGATAAAAAGGCGATAGCTAACTCTGGAGGCGCTTGGGCATTGGCATGGCATGGTCATAGACGAGTCTGATTTATGTATCATGACCACATCTTGTTAATGGGCCATTTTCCACAACAACTTAACTTTTGTAAACTTTGTTTTACTACGATAAATGAAATCTTTTAAGGAAAACCGTTGTTCTATGCTTTGTGTTGTGATATCAATCGAGTGATACCGCGGTAACATTTATTTTCGCTGCAAAACCGTTTTTGGGGGTGTTACAGATTGGTATCAGAGCCTTGGTTATAGAGAACTGGGTATTTTTCAAACTTAGACTATAACTGTTCTTACAAAAACTTAACCCTATGACCGACACATGCCTACCTGCCAAGCTGAATGCCTCACTCATGACTCGTCAAAGTCATCATTGATAATATATGTGTTTTATTACTGCCAACTTAATCTCACTATTATCTATGATTGCTTTACCTATACATATGTTTACGTACCACAGCACTACGCCTTCTCCCCCACGTAAAATGAAATATCTGTTCAGTCTCTCATAACGATCTTTAAAAGAGTTGGGACATGTTGCTAGTATAACTAAACTAAGCATTGTAAGATTCATTGAATCTCGGGTGAATATAGATTGATCATCTATATTCAACCAGGGACAGTGGGACATAGCCTGATCACCTATGTCCGACTCAGAGGTGAATGTTGCAATACTGAAACTAGTTATGATAGTGTTATGTCCAGCTGACCTCCTGATTGACTTCTGAATAGGGTAAAATTATCATGTGTGTTCATGAACATTGAATATCATGTGAGTTATAAAGGTTTACTTCTACACACAACACACTAGTGTCACAACATTTCCTCACTACGACACATCTTCTCCTAAGTGGAACGCCTTCTCATTGCAGTGCAACGCTCTCTAAGCTGACCATTTTACACTACTACTTTACGCCTCCGCATCGTGCATGGAGATTTTCCTGGCAGATTTGCACACTGTTTAAACGTTACTTATGATATGCTACTGGATCGTTACAACATCATGTCTTCACCATCCAGTCCTATTATAGTTCTCTCAGACGTTGAGATCGAATTTGACTCGTTATCCACTGCTGTAACAGCGTTACTTTTACCCTAAAACTCATACCTAATCAACAAACCGGATTACATCCCTAGCCGTTCTAGGAACAACACACCTTGACATCTACAAGGGGAACCCCTCGCTGAGCATAAAGGAACCACTATACCAAGAGTTAACTTGTAACTCAAGCCATTTTTTCTAGGAACAGATCCCTGATCTTTCACTCATCCCTTGGAAATATCAAATGTCCGCCCTGCTAGCCCTTTATGAATTAGTAAGTTGTGTTGCTATTAGATACGCAAACTACTTTCAAGTATCCCATCGACTACCTTATCAACTGCTTTCAACTACCTTATCAACTAATTTGAGGACACCCAGCAAAATATCTGGTTACGATATCATTAAACCGAATATTCCAACCTTCCAAGCATTTTGTACATAATGAGAAATCCTTCTACCCTAAGAGCTACCCTACAAGGCACCTCGCAAGCTATTCATTAAACCAAGTTGTCGTTTCAATAATAAACCACGAACTACGATCTATTATACATAATAAAATGGTTTTATAAACCCTTTTCGTAAACTATATTGCAATTACCTTGTAAACCATCCACTCCTTTGAAAAGCTTTAAAGGATAACCGATGTTTTCTTTTGTAACTTAATCAAATCTTTGAAGTAAATCAAGCATTTCGTTTTGAAACGATAAATAATAAATAATAAATAATAAATAATAAACATTTTAATGAGAATTGTTAAGAATCAAACCGATTTATCATTTACAAAAACTAAGGTGTTGGAATTATTTGAAATTGAGAAACAACTTTTGAATTCATATGAAGACCTCCAACTTGGAATCGATTCCATGTTGTTGCTTAAAACTTTATTTAACAAGTTTTCCTCACAAAAGCTGAAGTTCAACAACTTTGTTCTGAAATTTTAAAGACTCGCTATTTTTAAACATTTAGAACTTATGAGGTTATACATATCCAACTACATTTTGTTTAACGTTTTCACTATCAAGAACTTTTCTTAAATCACATCGGTAACAACAATAAAAACTCGTGATAACATTTTCCTGAAACTACTTATTCTTACGAAATGAAAATTACTGGTCAAACTTTATCAAATATTCTTATGCGAAGAAGTGTCAAAACGTCGACTTTTGAAAAGTTATCTCAATTACATCACGTGTAAAAACTTGTTTTATTAAAACCTCTCGAAGTCGCAAACATCTTACTCGATTATCTATCTCAAAGAAATAACATTCCTTGAAAATTTATATGCCCTTCAAACAAACAAGTATTCAGATAAATTTATCAACGTCATGTTTTCGAACAAGTTACTAAAAATCTCGTAACCGACTAACAAAAATTTAACCTCGAGGACGAGGTTCTCATAAGGGGTAGGTACTGTAAGAACCCGCAAAATTCACAAGACTTTTGTACGAATCAATGCCGATTTTGGTCCCAATTTTTTTTTAATAACCATTTCATAAACGATTTAGCAAAACATAACGCGAATCACAAACTCAAATTACACCGTTGTGGCCCGATTAAAATTCTCTCGATCCCGACAATATTAATGATCTAAAAATAATAAAATTTTATTTGAATCGGGCCTTTTAACCCAAACCCGATCCATCTCTTTTGGGCTCGTGTACTTATAATCTTTTCATCTCTTCATTGGGCGTAGCCCAACCGATCCACCATTTTCACCCTTGGGCTCGTTTCAACATGTCTTCTACCAAGCCCATCCGCCCTTTTTCATTTGCTCAGCCCAAGTGCACCCAATAATAGTTTTGGTAACAAAATTCCAAGTAGTGAATTGGCGTATGTTGTTTCTATATTTCTGTGATCAAGTCAAGCAAAACACATCAACTTTGGCATTTATTTTCTTTACATGAACATGTGCATATGTAGTAAATAAGGAGACCAAAACACAAATTAAAGTACTAAGTTTCTGTGACCTAGGAGCAAACACCAAAACAAGGGTTGTACTATATAAACCCTCCTATGGGGTCAAATCATAGGGAATATTCCCTTTGTCCCCAACTTTTTTCAAGATCAATACGGTTTTTGTCGGTTTACATTCGTATTTACGGAGTTTTAAGCGTTTGGCTTATTAAACTTTATATTCTGATTCCGCATTTTCGGGTTTATAGCTTTTGATATAAACAAAATTATAAAAATAAAAAAAAAATAAAAAAACAAAAAACAAAAAAAGTAGGGGGGATCAATCTAAAAAACTAGGTACCGTCCCAATAGCAACATCACATCTTGGCCTTTTGAAGTTTGCATGTGAGTGTGAGATAAAGAGACCAAAAGCATATCAAGCCACCCTGGTCCTATTTTTATAACACCCTAAGTCCATTTTAATATTACCCTAAACCTATTTTGTCAACTCTTATACCTAGACACTAATCAGGGCGGAGCCAGAATATTTTCTAAGGGCGGGGGCAAATTTTTTTTTCACGACGGGTCAATAAAGAAAAAAAACTTAACCCAACCGGTAAAGGTCGGGTCAGGTCGAGACAGACACAATAATAAAAGTGATTATAACGAGGAACATCTAGTATTATCGTCTTTAATTCAACATCATACTAGCATATATATTTTCTTTGTAACAAATAAAATGTTGATATCACTACGTAAGAGTGCGACATTTTTTTTTGAAAAAATAAAGTAACACTTGAACATAAACCGTAAGACACTCCAATCAAATACACTTTATTTTCTTAAATAAAATTAACTTTTATAAATTTAACTAGAGTAAAACAAAACAAGAACACTTAAAACACCTCATTAGTTATTATTCTAAAAATAAGAAGTATATATCAAAATCAAGTCACAACAAACCAACTAATAAATACATTTCACGTGGCCCTCTCTACTCCCACACACACATGAGTTAACCCATTCAAGGTACAACAAATAAACCTTATATTCTTTCCATCTTCTTTAACAACCCATCTTCTTTCCCACCCTCATATTTCCGGCAACACTAAACCTTCCAACCATAGAGCATCTCTAAAAACCACCTAAATATTGATTTTGACTTTCGAATTAGGCAAGTCAGACATTATTTTGGGAGGGAAAATTAAGAAAATACGTCCAAAATTCAAGAAAATTACACTCATAAATTTTTAAGCTCTCACTATTGAAGCTCGTACGCAATGAGCCTCTCACGTTTCACTGAGATTGCTGCTTAGTCCTTCTCAAAAGCCTAATCCGTTCGCCTCCCCCCGGGCTCCGCCTCTGACACTAATGCCTTATTTAATCAACATCATACTCATCTCCTTCCCAAACACACGACACATGCATGCACATTCCCATTTCCCATATTTTTTTTATCATAAGCTAGCACCTAGACCATTATTTAACTAATTTACACCTTACCATGTGTGTTAATAAAAGAAGACAACTATCCCTTCTTTTGCCCATCTTTTGCCGACAACAAGCAAGCCAAAACACTATATGCATTTTTTTTTATTTAGCTAGCCAACTTAGGCTAGTCGCATTCGAGAGGTTTAAATCGGTCGGTCAACCACAAATCTCCACCACGATCGATGTGAGATCGGTCGTCACCCAATGTGGTGCTTCGGTTGCTAGTTCGGTCGAGAAACAAAAACAAGTAAATCGGTTGAAATTTCACCCGATTTCAAGCTTAACTTACTCTTCAATTAAATAAAAATATATATATATTTTTTTTAAAAAACTTTACCACTTTTCACATCCTATAAATACCAATCTCAAACACTCTTCTTAACACACAATTTCAAACACAATTCAACCTCAAAATATTTCTCAACACAAGATTTATTATGGCTTGCCGTCTCCCCCATTTCGCTGAAGATATGAAAATGTACGTTAACAAACAATGCGAAGAAGATGATGTTGCTCGAAAAAACGCTATTATAGATGTTATCCATCTATTTGAGCAGGCAAGGGCAGAGAAGCAAGTGATGAGAGACAACTACAAGATTTGCAACGACATTACGCCTGAACGAAAAGCTGTGATCGACAAGTTTTTGAAACATCAAGCCCGAAAGACGGCGAGATTGCTGACAAGTTGTGGCGGTGTGTTCAAAAGGTAACGGACAACGTCAGCACCAAAATCAATTGGAGCTACCGGGAGAACGAAAAGATGGTGTAGGTGCATCAACTTCGACGGCTCGTATTTTTTGGCCGATTATCGGAGTCCCTCTGACTCTTCAGATTACATTTACGATTTATGTATTTCATATCGTTTTTATTTTTAATGTATTGTAATGTTTTTATTTTAATGAATTTTATTTTAATGAAAAACACAAATTGAAACTTGAACAATTAATTGAAAACATGAAATACATAATACACTTAAACATAAAAAACTACAACGCATACTGATAGAAATAAAACTACTAAAACTTAAAAAGCGAATCATCGAGACCTGACCCTCGAACTTGAAGGAGAATTAAACTCCCCATTATAGTACCAACGCTCCATTATGCCCAAGTAGTTGTCTTGGAGGTACTGAGCTTCCCGTGCTTCTTGCTCACGGCGAGCACTACAAAAAAATGCACCATTTGGCACGACATTCTCGTCCCAAAAATGCACAGGATGTCGACACAAAGAAAAAAAGGGACGACATGTCGTGCCTTTTTGGTAGTGCCATTTCTGTTGACCCAAAAAATTTTGGCACGACATCATGCTTTATATTTTGGCACGACAAAAGTTGTGGGGCCCAAATGCAATTCAACCTGAAAATGCAAATTGGTACGACATTGTCGTACCATTTTTTCTATTTTTTTCTTTTTTTATCTTTTTAAAATAACGGAAAAACGTTAATTTAATTACAAAAAGGCATGACAGTGTCGTGCCAAATTGTAATAACACGTGACACCGTGTACAAAACACGTGGCCTTGTGGTGCAGAATGGCACGACATGTGTGTGTATATTGGGACGACAATGTCGTCCCAAATTTTCTGGGTGGGCAAAAAAAATCAGCAATCACGGTTTTCCATTTTTAGGAAAAATCTACCAAAACAAATACAACCTGTAATCAATCACAATCCACAATACCACATCGACAATATGATACAATACCAAATTACTAAACGAATCGAATAACATTCCACAATTCCACGATACCATTCAACAAATACGATACAAAGTAAACTACTCTTAAACTATACAAGGCGCAAATTTCCTAAATAACATGTCTCAAACTAACAAGTCACTAACTTATAAAGCTAACATGTCCAAAAGTCATAAAGTTAACATAAATCCACGATAACATTCGACAAATACAATTCTATTCCATAATATTAATAAGTCTAAAATTCACAAACTAACTTCCCGCCTAGTCCTCAAAGAACTACATGCTTGAATCATTTGCCCGACTGTCGCATGACTCATCGCCACCCTCATTATTATCCCCACTATTATCATCATTATTATTCAAATCATTATTATCAACATGATCATTTTGACCCAAATGAGGATTATTTTGTGAGTTGTACCGGTTAAGGTCTGGTGGCGGCATTACATAGTTCGAACTAGTACCCGGGCACGTGATAGAGTTGGGAAAGGTGGGGTGATAACAACCGGAAAATGCATTATTGGGGTCGAAAATGGGACGTTGGACACCATAAGGGTCGGGAGGGGGAAAAGGGCCAGGAATGGGTACCGAGGGAAAGGGAGGTGGAAATGGGTTACCTTGTAAGTTGTAGTGGGTGAAAAACTGCTGAAGGTAAGATCCTGTAGGACCTTAAATCTATCAACCTTATCACAAACCCAACACGTTATGCGTAGAACTCGTTAACACACAAACACAAACCTATGCGTAAATAAAGAAGGAAAGATTAATATGATGGTGACTTGATGTTTATAAAACTGTGTATGTTGTGAGAGAAAGATGAAAACAATAAGTTGTAAATTCCAAAGAAAACACACACACACACACACACACACTCAAGCACACCCCTTAAATGAGACTTTGAGGGGTATTTATAGTACAAGTAACTTGATGCCCTAAAAGGCTTTCTATGGGCTTTCGTGGGCTTGGACATGGGTTGGATTAGATATTTGGCAAGCTTATCATAACTAGTACCCATTTAGCTTAGTCCAATCCACGAGCCCGTTGACTATTCTATCACGATATCTAACACACGATATAAAGTTCCTAAACGTGAATGACCATCACTTCTAATATAAACTATTAAGGCTAACAGATCCGAATGTCCCAGCTGCGGCTTTGGCAGCGGCACTGTTCTAGCGGTGGCAGACTTTTGCCTAGCGGCGGCTCACGCCTCGACTGACGAGCCGTTCTTGGCGACTTTGGTTTCCTCGCCGCCTCATCATATGCTCCCTAGTAACGTAATATTGACAACATGCCAGCGTGTGAACTGCGGCGGTTGAGCCACCACCGGTAACCTCCACCTTTGCACTTGATTCGGCGGTTGTCACTCGGAACTATATCTTTTAATATTTCCATCTTTGCTCAATGCGGGATGAGACCGGCTCGACTTGCTCTTGAAGGCCCTCATCTCATTCATGTAATTTCAACCAAAAAAAAAAAAAAAAAAAAAAAAAAAGTAAGCTAGGAAAAAATAATAAATGAGAAGTAACTTAATATAATGGCGCATGTTAAGAGATAAACTACTTACGTAAAGCCGTCTAGTTCTCTCTCGTCTTAATTGTGCCATCTTTTTGAATGGCCCTTCCTCCAAGTTTCAATCGGTCTTCATTTTGATTGTTATTGTTGACCTCTATACATACAATATAAAATAAATTGATAACGAGGTAAATATAAACAATATAAAAACCTTTAAAAATCACAAAAATTATAACGAGTCTTTCACGATGGTTGCGTCCTTGAGCGAGCGATCGTCGACCTTGGTGAGTTAAAATCTTGTTTTAGATCGATTTTTGCATTTGTGACCGATCTTGCCATCCGTTTCGGGTCTAACCACCAGTTAACCAACATCTCGAATCCTCTTGGGTTCTGTTTCCCCAGGCTTTCTGAGGTGGCAGATGTGTCCTTGCCGCCGCGGGCGTCTCGTGGATATCAAAGTATTTAGACTTGAGCTGTGTTTGTATTTTCGGTATAGCGTCCTCTCGTAACCATAGCCCAAGTCCTACCCTTTCCCCACCGTATAAAGATTCTCTCAACACGGAATCTGTTCTCATTATTCAACCAAGGCGCGAGGTTGAAATAGGTCTGCAAAAAGTATCGCATTTAAACAAGCACACAATTTAAATATAACAAGCATATCTAAGCGGTCAATAACAATAAGAATAGAAATAAAATAAACAATAAATATAACTTTGTAGTCTGAGCATTATATGCGCCTTATAAGAATCGAATTTCTTCCCAATCGCAATCAAGGGAAGTGGCATCACTTGTTCCCCAATAAGACTATTTAAGCTGCAGTGCATAAGTGTCTACCCCTAAGAAGGTGCCTTGATCATCGGTATCAAAGCCTATAGGCAAGGTTGTCCGTTATTCTCCTAAAAGCCTTCCTTAAGGCCCGGTTGCCGTCTCACGGTGATCATTGAACCTACAAATATAAGTTATTGAGTTGTGAAAATACATGTAAAAAATTCGGTTTATCAATAAAATTATATAAAATAAAAATAAAATAATAAAAAAATCACAATTTGTTACTGCGCAATAGCAAGCAAAGTAAATGAGGGCCGTCTTGGTGGATCACCGTCAGCATCCCCGTCGTGTGATCTAGGCTGTACACACACCATCTGTAAAAGTACAAGTAAAAGAACACATAATTTCGTGGACCGATTAACACTAATATACACATTCATATAAATATACACATTCATATAAATATATAGTAACAATTTTATTCAAATTACAATTTAAAAACAATAATTGTCATAATCAAATTACAATTCAAAAACAATTAATTCTCATAATCAGAATCATCACTAGATAAAACTTCTTCAACAACAATAGTGGGGTTCACTTCATCATCATCAGACACGTCAACATTATCATCATCAAGGACATGAGCAACAACGTTATCTTCATTAGTAACAAAATCGACATCTTCTTGACAACAACATCGGTGGGGGTCATATCACAACACAGGTACAACTTTTGGGTGGACCTAAGTAACTCTTCGTACTTGTTAGTAATGTTAGGATCCTTGGTTTGGTGGTTGAGGACTGTTGTTTGATCGGTTGGCTGTTGTTTGAGATGATGGAGTTGGGACATTATCAACGAAATATCTTGGAAGAATGCATCCATGTCCATGTGTTCGGTGAAGGTGGTTGTGGTGTGTTGTGTACTACGGTGGAGGAAGTGGTTCACCGTGATATTTCAAGGGGTATAAAGTGTGTCAAACCCGTATTTAGATATGTGTGACTCAAGAGTTTTGAGCGTACCCAATTTAGTTGGAGCGTTACCACAACGGACACATGGGCGATGAATCATTTTGTGATGGGGTTTACCAATGGCTCACAATGCGCGATGAATGCAAAAGACCATTTAAAATTACGGGGAATTACGGTTGGATACATTGGTCCAACTCTTATCAATTGTCATGAATGCGTTGTAAAAACATATTCAAAAAATGAATTTATATATATACATACATATTCAAACATGAAAAGGCGTAATTATGAGATGTTACATTTACCTAGTGCAACTATGGAAGGCAATCCTAACCCACTCTTTGAATGTGTCATCTCATATATGAATGCGTATAAGCGATTTACTATTTGAAAAAATTAATGACATTTCCCTCAACTCCCCAAATATGTGCATTAAAGACATATTCGTAGGGTGAAGAGAAATCTTGTCAATTCTCTCAAATAGTAAAGCGATTATCACGCATCAATATCTAAATGAGACAAAACATTCAAAAGCGGTCCCAAGCAGGGGACTTTCAAATTAATTTCTAATAAATTAATTTGGACGGGTTCTATAGGATGATTAACCCGGACGGAATTTCCAAAATTAATCACTAAAATCCTAAAAGCAGTAACACAAGTTTAACAATCACAATATTACTAACCAAAGTATCATTTTCATTATCGACAATTAATAATATATCACATGACATTTTTCCGATATCACATATCATTTCATTTTAACACGGTCACTTTAAGTTTATAAGTAACAATTAATAACATATCACATGACATTTTTCCGATATCACATATCATTTTCATTTTAACACGGTCACTTTAAGTTTATAAGTAACAATTAATAACATATCACATGACATTTTTCCGATATCACATATCATTTCATTTTAACACGGTTATTTTAAGTTTATAAGTAACAATTAATAACATATCACATGACATTTTTTCCGATATCACATATCATTTCATTTTAACACGGTCACTTTAAGTTTATAAGTAACAATTAATAACATATCACATGACATTTTTCCGATATCATATATCATTTCATTTTAACACGGTCACTTTAAGTTTATAAGTAACAATTAATAACATATCACATGACATTTTTCCGATATCATATCATTTTCCATTTTAAACAAAGTAATAAAAGTATATACATTATCTGCGATGTAATAAAAGTATATATATATATACCAATTTAATTTGAAATACGAAGTGAAGAAAAGAGAAAGAGAAAAGAGGTGGTCGTTTGTCCTAAACACCCGGACGGTCCCCTGTCCCAAACACCACGACGGTCCCATTGTCCCAAACACTACGTAAAACCATAGTTAAACAAACTATTGTCGTCCCAAAACACATCGTCGTACTAAATTAATTAATAAAAACTTTTTACGACGACATTGTCGTACCAAAATACATTAACAAAATAAAAAAAAAGTCACTTACCAACACAAAAGGTGGTGGTGGTGGAGATGCGGCTGCTGCGTGTGATTGTTGGTGGTGGAGCTGCGGCGGTGGTTCACGGTGGTGAGCTGCTACTGCGGTGGACCATCTAACCAACACAAACACAACATAAAACCATAGTTAATCAAAAGGGGTTGATACTTACACCACAATATTTGATGCACACACCATAATTATGCATGTATCATATTGTAATCTATGCATTAGTGGTGTAACATTGTGGTGTGTGCATCAAATATTATGGTGGGAGTATCAATGCCCTTAATCAAACCATAATTAAAGAAATTAAATTAACAAACCAAATTTTAACAAAAAAAAAAAAAAACCTTTAAATGTTACAAAATAACAAAAATTATACAAATTGTGCACAGTGGTGCGTGTGTAATTGATGGTTACGAGTGATAAGAGTGTTTTGGTGGTGTCGAATTGAAGAAAATAGCGATTTTTTGGGATTTTTATGGCTTTTTTTTCGGTTTTTTACGCGCAGTTTGGTGGGTTTATTTTTTACTAAGTGTTGCGAGAGAAGAGAAGCAGATATGTGTCAATTATTGATATAAAATTGGGACGACCAAAAAGGGACGACATTGTCGTCCCTTTTTGTTTTTTATTTGCCAAATATTTGGCGCGTTGTTCAATTTTTCAGGGAAATTTTGGTCAAAAAAAGGGTACGACAAATGTCGTTACTTTTTGTTTTTTATTTTTTTTCTTTTATCTTTTGTATATTAAAATGTGTTTAGAATATTTAATTAATACTAAATAAATTAAATTTATTATAAAATTTTTAATAATTTTAAAATTAATTAAATCAGTTATAAAAAGTTTAAATAAATTAAAAATAATTTAAATTAGTAACAAAAAATTTAAATAATTTAAAAATAATTTAAATTAGTTAAAAAATATTTAAATTGATTGAAAATTATTTAAAACTAATTATAATTTTTTATATAAATTAAAACAGATGAAATGTTAAACGAACGAGTCAAGATGATGTCGTTATACATTACATGTTAAAACGGATGAATCGATATAGTATCGTGATACATGATGGCGCCAAAACTTCCCTCCAAAAATAATGGCGCCAAAACAAAAATACTGGAGCCAAAACTTCCCACCAAAATCTACGGATCGCTCTATATATCACATAAAGAAAACTTGAGATCTTATCCCCTAAAAGCCACCAAATCTTATCCTCAAAACCAGCGATCAACCTCACAACCTCTTATCTTCACACAAATTTCAAAACACGAGATGGAGCCATTTAATCCTTTTATGTGTTCTTGTGGGCGGAAATATAAAATTAAGAACATCGCATAGAGAATATTCATACGGGCGACAATATTATTCATGTCCTCTGTCAAGGTGAACAATCATACATTTCTTATTTATGTAAATATACAAATAATTGGGTTGTAATCTCTTATAATTTTCTTATTATGTAACGATCGAGAAAAGATAATGGGTGCGGATATTTTATGTGGAAGGATGCATTTGGCGAGTACTTAAGAACAATCTACTGCACCAACGAGTGCTCATTTGCCATGAAAAGATCTTAGGATAAACTTCTTTGAAACACAAAAACATGTGCTAGAGACAAGAGTAAGGTTCTTTGGAGGCCAAACTTGAAATGACAAGATTCACAGCGACCATGCATGTCGGTCGGATGCATTACTTAAGTGATTTGTTAGGTGACAAGGAAAATCTTCGTATGTAGTAGTAGTTGTTGTTCTTGTAGTTGTAGTTGTAGTTGTAGTTGTTGTTGTAGTTGTTGTTGTTGTTCTTTTAGTTGTTGTTGTTGATGTAGTTGTTGTTCTGGTAGTTGTTGTTCTTGTTCTTGTAGTATGTATCTGTCAAGTATTTTTATAAATCAAAGCACATGTTGGATTTGTAAAGCTGGCCATGTTCTTAGTTAACCATATTATGGTGTCCAAACACCCCTTTTCCAATACTAATTCCAATACCAGATTATGGTGACCATGTTCTAAGTTAACAAGATTATGGTTTCAAACACCCCTTTTCAATACTAAATTACACATGAATAAAGAAACAACTTGACAACAAAAGCGAAACAACTCAAGCGATATGATACACGACATACGAAACAACTCAAGCGAAACAACTTGACAACAAAGCGAAGCAGATCAAAGCGAAACAACTCGCCATTCAATTATTTTCCACTACTTCCCACTCTGCTAGAACACGCACCATCTTTTCCCTTCCTTTGCTTGACGTTGTTCAAACAATGCTTCAAGATTTGTTACCATATTTCCGCATCATCAAATGTGTGTCGAGCGGGCTTTTCGGCTTCATCTTTTCCTTCCTTTGCTTGTGAATTGCTCCCACATTGCTTGACTTCAGCGTGTTTTCTCCACCAACACCATTAGCTTCACGGTCAAGTACACCACAGTAGAATCGCTCTTTCCTTAACCATTCCGAATCGGTCTCATCAGCGGGTCTATGTTCTTATAAGAACCATATTCATCATAAATTTCGACCCATACGTATCAAGAACTCGAGTAAAGAGATATATCGGCGACAAAACCGGTGACCACTCTTTTTCTGCGTGTAATCGGCCATTATAATGTTACGTGTGTTTTGTGGGAATTGGCGATTAGGTTATTTATGTTTTGTCGGGATATATAAGGAAAACTTTGTGGGAAAATAATGACGGAAACTATTGGCGGTAAAAATAATGGCGGGAAACTATTGGCGGTAAATATTTTTTTTAATTCTATAAATGTATTTAATTTTAAATTAAAGTATTTAATTATAAATATAAACTATTTAATTTTAATTCTATATTAAATAAAATTATTTAAATTAAATAAAAATAATTTTTAAAATTAAATAATTTAATTAAAAGCGGTTTATAAAGTTAAAAAATAGATTCTGATTTGGGACGACAATGTCGTCCCAAAGTGTTAAGCGGTCCAAAAGTAATGGCGGGATGTATTTAATTTTAAGTGAAATGTTATTTATAAAGATTTTAAATACTAAAAAATGAAATAATTGCAAAATGGGACGACATTGTCGTCCCAAACTGTATGGGCCAAAAGCTCTTTGTTGACTGCTCTTTTTGTTGAAAATGTGTGGGACCCATCTTCAATTTGGGACGAAAATGTCTACCCAAATATTTTGGGCGTCCCCAAACCTTTGTTTTGGTGTAGTGGAGCAGCTTCTTCACGTGCCTGCTCTTCCATAATCTCCCTACCGTTTTCTTCATCTTATTCTAGTTGCAGGAGGGAAACCTCACTTAACCATTGGGGTGGTTTGAAGATCCACTGTGGTGGTGAGTGAGTAAAGTTGAGCTGTAGTAAACCGGACGGTTTAAAATACATTTTCGGTTGGAAAACCGGAAAGCAATTCATGTGGTGGTGAGTAAACTTGAAGCTGTGGTAGAGTTGGAAAGGCGGTTTCAAACAAGCGATTCGGAGTTGGAAAAGGCGGTTTAAGCAACTTTCTGGACTTGGGAATTGCTGAGAAAAATCTTTGCGAGACATTTTTGTGTGTGAATTGTGTGAGTTGTGTGTGTGAATTGGTGGACTAGTAGGGTTGTATATATAGTGTGAATTGTGTGATTTTGAATTTGAAATTTGAATTTGAATTTTAAATAATCCGCTCCTATTTGAAATTTAAATTTAATGTTAAAAATGTTTGAATTAAAAAAAAAAAAAAAAAAGCCAACTTGGGTCGTCATTGGGGCATCCGGGTCGTGTCGGTCATTGGGAGAGAAAGGCGGCGTGGTTGAATGATGGAGTCGTCCCAATCACGACTGGGACTAGCCTTACAGTTTTTATATTGCAAAAACCTTACTTAACTTTCTAATAAAAAGGAGAAAAAGTCTAACTCTAGACCACCCTATGTCTTCTCCTAACACTAACCTAAACCTTAAAATAAACCCAAAACTAACTCAAACATTTGATTAATATATATAACGTACGACACATTTGAAATTGAGTTTCTCATTTTCTGTGCCACATGCGAAGTACAAAGCAAAATCAAAACCTTGGTCATATATATATTTTATGTACGTGCAAGTATGTAGAACAAGGGGAAAAAGATCAAAGCCTAAACAAGCAAACCTTATTTTAATTCTTAAAGTGGCAAGTAAAATATTATATACTCCTAAGCTTCTATGTTGGTGTCGAGGCACAAGCAGCAAAACAAAAACACAACCTTGGTCCCATAATTCCATACGTGTGTATGTGATAGCAAAAGAGGAGACGTAACAAGGACTAAACCACCCTAGCTGCCCATAGCCTAAACTACCATTGACTTGCCTTTTGATTTTAAAACCTAAGAATCCTAGGTGTTCCATGTTTCTTGTGAGTTTACAACACTAAATCATTCCCCAAGTTGTATCACTGTCGTGCAAACTCTAGCACAAGCACAGTCCATCTTCTACTTTTCTAGGAACTATGTAAGAACATGCATAAATTATAATAGAAGCCATGCTTGTCTTCTCCTATATAATATGACATAAACACTAGGCATGAAACACTACAAACACACACAACTCACACTAACTCACAAACCAATCGCCCACTGTGGGAATAAGAAAAGGAAAACAAGTCGCTAGGGTCTTTAGTCAAGTATAAGAAAACGAGAAGTTGGTTGGTCACGTTCGCTTGTCTCGAATTCATCCCCACCCTCTAAGCTGTTGAAAGTGCTCTTCGACTCCTTTTTATTTCATGTTTCTCGCTCTAATATCTCGCGTACACATGTTTATTTCACCTAAATAGTCGAACGTATAAAACGTATCTTAAACTAACGAGCCTCTAAAATATTGGAAAATCATATAGACACGTTAACATCAAGATTATAACGTTAATGATAAGCTAGTAAAAAGCTTTTGAAAAAGTTTGATAATCTAAGTAAGTCGAAAAGTGCATTTTGGACTAAGATTGCAAATTATGTCCTTATCTGGTTTTTGGGTAAAGATTATGTCCTTATCTGGTTAAAAGTGTAAGGTTTCTAAAATTCAAGGTTGTTTTGAAAGTCTAGGGTATATTATGTAAATCATGGAAGTTAAAGTGTGTTTTGTACGTATATCACATGCATGGTGGGGTATGTTTTGTAAATAAGGGGAAACATGTTTTGAAAAGGGAATAAAAACTTTAGTGTCAAAACGTAAATGTTGAAACAGTGGGGGACCAAAGGTGTAAAATATAATTTTTGAAATACTTTTGCAAAAACAGTTTATAGAGGGACTAAAACTGACAATTCTGAAAACTTTGAGTATGAAACATTTTGGGCACAAAATGTCATTTTTCTAAAGTGTAAATTTAAGAAAAGTTTAAAAACTTGTAAACTTATCCGACTCTATAAAAATGAGTATTTTGATGATCTAAGCCTATAGCGAGAAGTATTATATCGATAATTCACTAAACTTTTATATATATATATATATATATATATATATATATATATATATATATATATATATATATATATATAATTGTAAGTATATAATATATATATAATTGTAAGTATATAATTTTATGAGATCGTTATTCGATATCCACACACTTTGATAGAAAATAAACTAAAATACTTGACAACGTCGTTATTTTCATAAATCGACAATGGGGAATACTTCACTTATATATAAGTGTGAACTTTTGATAAATATCAAACTAAGTCAATGTAGCACGTTATCTGAACTTAAAACATTAAGCACACACAACGCTCTATTGAATTGGATAATTCAATAATCTATTGAATAAGTATATTCAATGCTCTATTATTTTGGTCGCGAACCAAATGTTTATTATATTCTGAGACTTGCCATCTCATTCAGGTTTCGGATTGAAGCCTCCGCTAAATCGTATTTGATCACATTGTGCTTGTTCATTTCACTAAGGTGAGTTCATAGCCCGCTTTTACTTTTATTTGCAAACCCCGCGAGGGAGATACATGCTCTAAACTAGAACACAATGTTTTTCATAAATGCTCGCTTCTTGATTATTGGAATTGCCTAAATATTTAGCCATAAGTCCCCTGTATCATGAACCATTAGTCACCGCGAGTGAACGCATATATCGTGAATAGTACTATGCAGAGTAACGACCCCGTCTTGGTTATAGGAAGTAACCTGGGTGCACCATATTTGAATTGCATTAGGTAATTGGCTTTACGTACACCAGTAATTCGGTGTATGCAGTTGAGTCTTGGTTGCATGAGTTTAGCGCATAATAATCTGTGATTTTCTTTGTGATATATTGTTATTTTACAATTATCATGTTCATGTTCTTGTGTTCAACTTTACAATAAACTTATAAATTTACTCAACCATTGTGTTGACCCTTTTAGCATGTATTTTCAGGATAAAAAGGCGATAGCTAACTCTGGAGGCGCTTGGGCATTGGCATGGCATGGTTATAGACGACTCTGATTTATATATAGGGACCACATCTTGTTTATGGGCCATTTTCCGCAACAAGTTAACTTTTGTAAACTTTGTTTTACTACGATAAATGAAATCTTTTAAGGAAAACCGTTGTTCTATGCTTTGTGTTGTGATATCAATCGAGTGATACCCCGGTAACATTTATTTCTGCTGCAAAACCATTTTTGGGGGTGTTACACTATATATCAACAATGAAACAACTCTTGAATCTCAATTCAAGATGATACAAAACCTCTTTACCACAAACTAATCTAAATCAGATGAATCAAACCAAAACAACAATCTGTACTTCTACTACTCAGTTGTGTAGTACTTATCTAGATTGATAAATGTTCTATTACAACAAAACTGTATGAATGAATAATGAGAGTAGAATCTTGAATATTTGAGAGAGAGTAAACTGAGGGAAAGAGTAATGTGTGTCAAAACAACACAAAGATATTAGAGATTAGGGCATGATCTCTGCTCTTATAGTCCAGCTTCACAACTTATTTGCTTGACACAACTTTAGCCCTTGAGCTTTCGAGAATCTCTATTTAAGTCCTTCTAAGTTAATATCAGCCACAAGTACAAAATAGAAAATATACATAATAAGTCCTTGCACTTATTTTTCTAGGACCGAGATTACATTTTAACATCCCCCTTAATATTATTTCTGGAAAATGTCAAATAATCCCAGTTTTAAAACAAGTTTTCACGTTTTTGTCCAGCCCTTTAGTAAATATATCTGCAGTTTGATTTGCAGAATCAGTCATTTTAGTTTTAATGACACCATAAGATATTTTTCCCTTATCAAATGAAGATCAATCTCAAGATATTTTGTTCTTTTATAAAACACAGGATTAACTGCAATCTTAATTTTAGCTTGACTATCATGAAACATTTTAACCGGCTAAAAAAAATTCTCATTTTTAATCCTTAAGAATCTTAGAAACCCAAACTATTTATGAAGATACCAAAGTCATTGCTCTATATTTAGCTTCTGCAAATGACTTAGAAAACTATTTTGCTTTTTGCCTTTCCAAAATACTAATGAACCATTTAAAAATAGACAATACCTGTAACTAGTTTTTTTTAGTTATAACACACTAACCCCAATTAGCATCCACAAAAGCTTGAAGAGAAGTTGTGGGAGAGTGATTATAATTACCTTTACCTAGTGAGCCCTTTAGGTACCTCAATACCTTAAGAGCAATTTTTAAATGAGATTTCAAAGGTTTGTGCGTAAATTGACTCAAACAATGAATAACATATGAAATGTTAAGCCTAGCATGAGTAAGAAAAATCAATTCCAATCAATCTATGATATTCAGTGTTATTGTCAAAAACAGGATCATCAACAGATGGTTCATTACAAATAGACAGATTTTGTTCCAAAGGAACATCATAAGGTTTACTTGCAAGCAAACCAAAATCTATTAAAAGATCACAAGCATGGAAACACTTCCATTGTGTTGGCTTGACCATCGGCTTTTAAAGGTTTTAACGGTTCCCACTCATCTCCCATCAACACGATATTACCTTCAAACATTTGACATTCAATATCCTGAATCTTAGGAGCTAAAGAACGTGTGTCTTTCAAATTCACATTAGTTATCAAAGTCACGTCGAACCATCAGTATTCGTGGCATTCGTCCCCTTATTCTTAATCGTTTCTCTCTAACACCTCTCCCATTCAAAAAACCCTTCTCCATGTTCTCCACAACGCACCAGATTCAGTACCAATCAATTACATAGACGACCAGCAGCATAAACAACCAAAGTAATCGAATCAGGCTATAACCCTAATTTGACGCAAACCACACCAACAAAGACACAATTGCAATAAGCCCTAACCAAAATCATTAGGGTTTAAAACCGAATAAAGAACAACAGGTATCAACACGTTATTGAAGAACATAACTCACGATTAAAGTCTAAGTATATCTAAATCAGCACCATGAACCAAACAACAATTGAAAACTTGAAAATTGGCAAAGGAAACCCTAAAGCAGAATTGTAGAATCGAACTTACCACACCAGTAACTAAGAATGATTAATGGATGATAAGAACATATTAGACAAACGTTTTAGGAATTTAATCAGTGAATTCAAACGGTTAAACTAAAAAACGACTAGGTTTGGTTGTATTCTCCAAAATCGCCACATGAGAGAGGAAAACTAGGGTTTTTTTTATGTGATTCCACCTTGATGAAATATTGAATACTTTACATAAATTTTGTAAATAACTAAATCCAACACATATAACTAGGGGTGTAACTGAGTCGAGCCAAGCCCGAGCTTGACAAGGCTCGAACTCGGCTCGAAAACAAAAACTAGGCTCAAGCTCGGATCGATAGCTCATCAAGCTTTAACCATCTAGGCTTGAGCTCGGCTCGATTCAGTTTCGTAAAAAGCTCGAATATATGCATATGAATGCATGATTACACATTTACACCCCTATTCCAACTCCTGAACAAGTTAATTAAGGAGTTGATACTTGAGACTCGAAAAGAAGAACAAATACAATACAATATCAGGCCAATGAATAAAATCATATAAAGACCCTACAAAAGAGACATACACCTGAACCAATGTATCGTATCTGATGCCACACATTCAAGAGTCAAGAAGATGAAACAAGTCTAACATTAAAATGAAACATAATCAGTAAATACTTGTTAAAGTTCAAATGTATAAAATAGTTCAACAAAATATATTCACGAGATGTCATAAGCTTCATAGATGATGAATACTTGAGCAAAATGATGTTCATAACTTGAATACTTATTTATAATTAGGTTAATATTCAAATTAACCCTTATGTACTTAAAGCTCGATAAAAGCTCGAGCCGAGCCATCAAAAGCTCGAGCTTGACTTATTATATGTTTCGAGCTAATATATTAGGCTTGAGCTCGATAAAAGCTCGAGCTCGAGCTCGAGTTGCTTGATAAAAGCTCGGCTTATTTGCACCCCTACATATAACGATACATAAAAAAAATAGAAAAAAAACAAAGCCTGAAATGAAACATATCTACAAGCTGCGGCTGAAGTCTACAACCAGAAACCAATCGAAATTTGGTAACTGACGGGAGTAAGTCTTGATATAATAATCGGTCGCCTTTTGCCTTCTTCTCAAAAAAACACAACTCCATTTCGTCACAGTTTCCTTAGTTCTAAACGTCTCTCTTTTCTTTCAACACAAAGAAAAATAAAAATCATATATAACTTTTTTTTTTTTTGTGCTCAGAGAATCCAGCACTTCAACAGTTAGATTTGTTACAGTGGTAATTCAAAATTCTTAAACATTAAGCCAACATTCTTACCCATTAAGCAACTCTACTATTTAAACCAATGTCATTCACCATAATTGCATGCAAATCAAACACATTCATGGATCACTCAACTAACCAAACGGAACCCGATTTCCAAACCTTCTTCGGAGGTTGGATAACCCGTTTAGAAATCTTCCTTAGTCAACTTCTCCACCTTCTTCAATTCCCAGATCACGAAAATGAGTCCAAACTCCAGCTCCAACTAGTTGGCCAAGTCCTGACTCACTATCATGACTATTTCTTAGCCAAGGCCCAAGTTTCTAGCCAAAATGTTTTTCTAGTCTTATCACCACCTTGGTTCACCTCTTACGAGCGAACCTTTTTTTGGATAGCTGGATTCAAACCAAGTCTAGGCATTTATGTTGTGAAAAGCTGTGGGATCCAGTTGAACGCAACTCAGTCGGATAGGATGGATGGATTGACGGCTGAGATTAAGAATGAGGAGAGCAAGATTACGGAGAGACTGGCATTGTTGGAGCAGCAGTTAGTGTCCCCGCCCATACTTGAACTGGCGAGGATGGGAGGAAGAGAAGTTAATGGAATGGCGCATAATGCGGATACCGTGGTTGATAGATTGGCGGATGATATGGAATGTTTGGTCACGTGTGCAGAATATTTGAGGGAGAAAACTGTGGCTAAGGTGATCGAGATACTAACAACGAGCCAATCAGTGAGATTCTTGGCAGGTGTCGCTCAGCTTCAGTTAAGGATCAGAAGGTGGGGCCAGCTGCGAGATGCAGAGGCCGATGATTAAGATAATCTTTCGTAACAGCGAACAACGTTAATCTCATAAGGTGATATGTTTGTTTCTTCTTAGGATGGCAACTAGAAGTGTCGTTTTCCTTTTAAGTTATATGTTATGGTTTTTGTACTTCTGTTTTGTGATGACAAGTATTTTTGTTTTGTTGTAAACTATGGCTACGTATGTAGTCAAGATGTTGGTCTTAAATAATTGGTTGTCATATTCCGTCAGAAGAATAATAAAAACGGAAGTTGTTAGTTCGTTTTGAAATCAATAAAAATACAAGCTTTTATTGTGAAGGGCAACAGTGGAAGTTTGACATATATAGTTTTATTTGGAGCTAGCGAATTCACGTGGACATGTCCAGTTATTTGAGCAAAAAATAGGCAACGTATATGTTGAAATCAGATAAAACCCTCAACCTGAGAATTTTAAAAATAGAATGATTTCTAAGAGCATGCATGTGTATAACGAAAAGGCAATTACCCTTTCGTTTTTATAAGAGACATTCCCTCTACTGTAGGAAACACTTTTTTTTTTCCTTAATGAATTGAACAATTCTTTTTCTTTCTTTATTAAAAAGACTACTTTTTTAATGAATATGTTTTTGACTTTTTTCTTTCGCAATTTTCTCTTATGACTTACAATAAACATATACTAGTTAGTAGTTACAATAAATTTCGTGTTACAATGAACTCAAAAGGCAAACCAATCTTATTTTATTTTAACCGGCAAATTAAAATATATGCATGTTTCACAAGAACGATAAGCTAGCTTGGATAAAACCTTCCGGTGGTGCAAATAGCCTAAACCATACGATTAACTGGTTATTACAACTTGCTAGACCTATACATGGTATCACAACTCATTGAGCACAACATATTTAAAAGTAGAGTATTAAATTCCAAAAGATACAACGGTAAAATGAAAAGATTATCAGAGGTTGTTCATTATATAAACACCTCGAAACCATCCGCATCTAGTTTGGAAGCAAACAAACAAGGTTATTGAAACCGGGAGGGGAATAAAATCAAGTCTGTCTGAGATTATGAACATGATAATAGAAAGTTTGTAGTGTTTGAAGTTTGCTAGCTTGTGCATCAGGGCAACATGTCTGCCCTTGCCTTTAAAAGTTGCATAACTGGAATGTAATGTGTCCACAGGTTTTCACTCTATGATATTAATGTTAGTTTAATAAAGGTTTAGGCCCAGTGGTTTAAGCCCATTTATCTTCTAAGGTTTTCTTGTTTTGTAGTTTATTTAATGTTTTGTATTTTTCCAGTTCATCGTACAATTATTATCAAAAGACTTGATTGTTTAGTTTCAGACATTTTCAACTCCATAACACTACATCGTATATTTTTTAAATGGGATGCATGCTCTATCTAAAAATTTCAGGACAGTACATAGACATTGAACTAGTTTACTACTATCACAAGAATATTTTTCCTGCGGTTTTGAAAAAGTGTGTATGTAGTCCCCAGATTGATCAACTAAAACACTAAACTAAGGTGACAAGAGGGTGTTGGGGGCGTAGTGTAGTAGAGAGGAACCGGAGAGCAAGAAAGCTTTGTATTATCACACTAAACATGGACACTTACACTCTCATCCACACCCACAAATGAGCATATTTGTGGGTATTTATACATCAAACATAAGGCTTCTCATGGGCTTTTTTGGCATTGGACTTGGTTTACACATAATAGAAAGCCTAAAAGACATTCTTTTTTTTGGGTAAAGGGGAGTAATCCTGCACCCTGGTAAATATATTAACCAAATAAACGTTTAAGTACAATGGATAAGAGTGAAGTCCCATATCTCGGTAGATTACATAGGCATAAAGCTTACATAACAAGACACTTCCTATTCTCTAAACAAGAAAACAAACCATTTGCTTCGAATGATAACATATGACACAACAAAAATTACTTCCTAGGACCTTGAAACTTTGTGCCATACATGGCATTAAAGGAATCAAATTCCGGAAGATCACGAACTGTTTCGCATAGTCTTTTTTTTTTTTGGGTAAAGGGAGTAATCCTGCACACTGGTAAATATATTAACCAAATAAGCGTTTAAGTACAATGGATATGAGTGAAGTCCCATATCTCGACCGTTACATAGGCATAAAGCTTACATAACAAGACACTTCCAATTCTCTAAACAAGAAAACAAACCACTACTCAAATGCTAACATATGACATAACAAAATAAAATTACTTCCTAGGACCTTGAAACTTTGTGCCATACATGGCATTAAAGGTATCAAATTCCCGGAAGATCACGAACTGTTTAGCATAGTCGTCAAGTCATAGTCATCATACTCATCTTCAAACTCGTGTCCACCACCAAAAATATTATGAGACTCATCAAATGGGTTAGCAACAACCTCATCTTGAATCGGACACCACAATCTCTCCCACTTTAGAAAAGGGTTAGCTCTCTTAGTAGAAGAGGTGGCGGAATAGGTTGACCATCATCATCCACAAGAGTAGCTTTCCATCAATAATTAGCTTTTCAAGCTTACCAATTTTCTCGACTATGGGAGTAGAACCAACATCCATTGATCCCATTGAATCACTCACAAGCTTGGCGTGAAGAAGTCCCATGCTCAGGAGACTTAGATGCCTCACCAAGGTCCTTCCCGAGAGCCATCAATACACCTTCCTTAGTAGTACGGAAGACTTTCGGTCTTCACCGTTTCGATAGAAGAATCAATAACAATACTTGGGATGCCGAGTCATCATCCGCCTCAAGAGTCCCAAAAGAGTTTGGCGTAGTAATTGGTGTATCATTAGCAATACCACTAGCGATTCTTGGGTGTCTTCGTCTTTGCAACATATACACGCTTCCTAGGTGCAAATCTAGGACCCTTACCCATATTAATACCACGGTCATCTTCGTACCTTTAGGTTTGGCTTTCCGATTCGCACCACCTTAAAACCCTCATCGGGTTCATCCGCATTAGCGGTGGGGAACATCATAATTCTCCTTAATACTCTTGGGACAACAAGCGTTATCATGCCCAAACACTTTACATTCCGTACAGTGTGGCGGCTTCCATTCATATTCCACCTTTATACTTGCCGTAGTAAAACCACTATCATCCTTGTTAGGGATCGCCATAGTCACCACATGTTTAAGCTCAAAATCAGATGATAATTCCACAAGAGCACGTGCAAAACTAATACGACCCCATGAATCAACACACATGGAACTTGTAAAAGCATCTAACATAATCGGCTTACCCACTGAGTAGCAATTAAGCTCAACCCATCTTATGAATATGCAAGTAATGGAACATTATGCAATTTAATCAAGCGGAACTCGAGTTACCTCACTTTTAGACAAGAGGACATCAAGAGTCCATTTAGTGAGAATAAGAGGAGAATTGCGAATAATCCAAGGGCCCGTTGAAGAACATTCTCAACACCCTCTTTAGAATCAAATTTAAAGAGAAAACACCATCATCATTCTTCATTAGTTTACGAAAACCAAACTTACCCCCGTGTTGGAGCGTAGTTCTTTACCAAATGAAAAGCAACATTCTTGCCAACAAAAAGCCAACAAGTGTATTTTCATACCGGTTGAATACACCTCCATAGCAGACTTCTAAGCACCGTATCATGATTATCGATGCGCGTCTCATTCACCAAGGCACGAAAATTAACTTTCCTAGAGACACGTTCCGGGTTTAAAACATTAGCAAATGACCTCACTTCATTATTTTCACTACCAATCACGTTAGGACCAGAGGTAGAAGCATTCACGTTACCGAATCGTGATCAAAGGACCATCACGAGTACCAGCAGCCGAATCAATTCCATACTCTCCTCTAAGACTTTTAAGCCTAGCCTCCAGCGATTCATACGGATTAGGTTTGCCAGCAGTAGCCACGTTCCCATCAGAGGCAGTGTCCTTATTCGTACCAACTTGATCGGCCAAGTTAGTAGCTGTTTTAGCAACTTTCAGCAGCGAATCCTTGTTAAAGAATCCTTTCTCCATCTCTAAACCCCAAAACAATCCAAGAACACGACACAAAACCAGCAGCAGCTAACTCAACTTCGTACAGAAACAACCCAAACCCTAACTCAATCGTTAGGGTTTAAACACAAACATAAACCGTCTAACCTGCTCCCATGGTTTAATAGCATAAAAACAATGAAAACCAAGACCAATGAAGGAGTAATAAACCAATTCGATCCAAATCAGAGCACTCACACAATCCAAATTAGGTTAAACCCAAAAAACAATTTTGTGAACCCTAAATAAAACGAATCACCAAATCAGAACCAAAGCAAGAAGAACTAGTCCTACCAAGAATCAATTAACAAAGATGTTAATTAATAACAAGTAGATGCTAGGGATCCAAAGCAATGGTCGAATTGGATGAAAGTCGGTTAGGGATGTTAGGGATGAGGGTTACAAAATCGCCAAAATCGCCAGAGAGAATACGCTAGGCAAACGTGGTAATTTTAGTCTGGACTGCATCAGGTTTTTAAGTCATAGTCATCATACTCATCTTCAAACTCGTGTCCACCATTTAACCAAGTCAAAAGCCATAGTCGTCGAAGTCGAAGTCATAGCCTAAAAGACATTCTAACTGCATAACTATTTAACCAAGTCAAAAGCCCAATTCTAATCTAAAAATTTGGCGACATGCAATAACTTATAAAACCTTCATTGTTTTAATCTTTTTCGTTCCATCCATGCATTTATGAATTGATTGTAGACTCCTAAAGTGCCTCCTCCTGAACCCAAGAAGGTGGAAACTACAAAGAAGAAGGCCGCCGATATGGCTAGTATGAGTGGGGCGAAGGTTGCTACATCAAATATGTTTGAAGTCCTTAATATGATAGATACTGATCAATGTGGCATTGCTTCTGATCTCGTAGCTAAGGATGGGGCTGAGTTGGATTCTGGCAGTACAATGGAACCTAATGAGGTTCCTCCTACTCCTATTGTTGAGAAAATTGAGGAGCTTGAAAAGCTAATTATTGATGGGAAAGCTACTCTTATGGATGATGATGGTCATCCTATTAAGAAGGTTGATTATCCGGGGTAGTAATAAGGAAGCTACGAAGGATGGGTCTTAGAATTCTGGTAATATATCATAGGAACCTTTTGTGAGAGTTGTGAAAGAAAAAGGTGCAGGCCATGGTTAGTAAGTCTAGTTCTACTTTTTCTCCGTCTACTTCTTCTACTAAGAGGGTTAACCCATTCTCTAAGGTAGGAGAGATTATTGATTCCGACAGTGATGAAGTGGAGGTTGTGAACACTTTTGATGAGATTTGGTGGTGGTTACGATCGTATAGATGATTATGATGACTATGATTATGATGACTATGCCGATCAGGTGTACGATCTTCCAGAGAATTTGGATGCTTTTATGACATGTATGGTACTAAGCTCTAAGGCCTTGGCAGGAAGTAATTTTGTTTTCGTAAGAGTCTAATGTTACCTTACGAGTAGTGGTTTATTTTCTATTTTAGAGAATAGGAAGTATCTTGTTAAGTAAACTTTTTCGCCTATGTAACGGCTAAGATATGGGATTCACCCATATCCTCTGTACTTAAACGTTTTTTGAAGTAATATATTTACTGGGTCTTTTGACCTTTTACCCAAAAAAAATTGATTGTAGACTGATACATTAATTTATTCTTGTGGTTTAGTCAACTATATCATATTTGTTTTTATTTGGTTGTGCCTTAAGGATAATTTACAATATTAAGGTTTCTTCGTCATCAAAACGTGAGTTATTTAATACTATTCTTAATTGATCTCTAAGACCTGATTAACATAATCGATTTTAGGGTTTTTACGTGGATTTGAATATTGACGCATGCTTGTTCTTCGTGTTTATTGTTCGTCTATGGGCTAACGATGAAAGCGGGGGTTTTGGATTCGGTAGGAAGAAAAAGAAGAATGATAATGAGTCGACTGGTGCTAGCTTGGATTCTTTGATATTGGAGTCTACTGTCAAACTTAACGTTGATGGTAACGAATCTTTTTGGTTTCAGTGAGTATAGAATAGAAATAGGGACAATATTATGCAGTAAAATAGGAACTAGTACACGAAATATTTGGAGGGAAAGTAACAAGAAAAGTAAATGTTTTTATTGATGTTTGTCTGACAATACAAAGGTTCTATTTATATGTTGTGAACAAGCATATCTAAAAGGTGTGATGGTTTAGATTTGGACCATAAGGGACACACCCTTTCATGAGTAACTGCCACAACGTTTCCTAACAATAATAACTGCTATAACTGTCAAAATGATAGGTCATATATCCTATGTATTCAACCTTATTGGTTGAATAGATGTCTGATAATAATACATGTATAATTGTCTTAATGAAACTTAGAAATATGAGAGCATTTGGACTTATTACATCCAATACACCCCCCTAAGTTCAAATGCTTGTAATCTTCTGTCTTTGATGTGGTCAGATGATAGTAAAATCATCATGGTTGTCTTTGTCTTCCATCTTCCCTTCCCTTTTAACACTTGCTTCTCCTCCTTGATGAGTGCTGAGATGAAATGGTTGGCTGTTGTCTTTGAGATCTTCAAGCTTCACGCCAAAGTGTTCAATCTTTTTGTCCCTTTGAATGTTCAATGCAGTGGGTTGAGTCACATGATCTTCACGGCCATCATGGCATTTTTCTTTGCCTTTGAAAACAGGTTCATCTATTTCATATTGTGACACCCTTGTTGTGTTATAGTCACAATTGAAAACACTCAAATATTGATTGTAACAATCTTTCATCTCTTGACCATTTTTCTTTTGTAAGCCAAAAATTTCAGCAATATAAGGAAAATCATTTGAAAAATCTACACTGAGGTAACCCCTAAGTGTCTCAACAAGTTTGTGGAGGTCCATTAAATGGATCTCCTTCCCATGTATTGTGGGTGGTAAGGGCCCTAGTATATCCTTTTTAAGATAGACATTAAAAAACCACTTATAGACTTTAATGAACTTTTCTCTGAATTTATCTCATTCCTGACTAACTATCATATCCTCTTTAATTAAATCTAGGAATGAAATATAATCATTTAAAGAATTGATAGGAGTTTGAAGATGTACACCTTTCACAATGACATAATCACTGTCTTGTGATTTGTTATCTGCAGTAGATGAATTGAATGGACACATGTAGTCCATATGTCCTCCTTCTTCACATATATTGCATCTGTGTGAGAAGGCTACTGCTTTCTGTTGGTGTTTCTCCTTGTCCTTGTTCCGAGAGTCTTCATCAAGCATTTTAAAGTAACTTTTCATGTATTCATTTTGCCTATGGTTCATCTTATTCTGATCGAAAGAGCAGTCTGATGGGTTGAGGAACATAGGAATAGGCTTGCACCTATTTCCATTGAAGATAACTTCCAATCCTTATGCTTCCAACTGCCTTGTGGAGAGTATGTTGAGAGATACATCTGACACCAGGGATGATGTAAATCTCTTATCCAAATCTGATTTGTATCTCTCCAATACCAAACATGAGTTTCTTTTGGTCTTCAATTTTCTCAACTGAGAATTTCTCCTTCAATTTTGAAAATAGATTCATATTAGAGCAAACATGTTTATTTATTTTGTTGCTCACATACCAAATTTGGTTCCATCCTTGTTCATCAGTTCCCTCCACCATGAAGTATGTGGATAAGTGGATGAATTCTGGGTATGCTATCTGAATCTGTGGAGAATTGGTGATGATTCCATGGCCTGCATCTTCTGTGAGACTATCTTCCTTTGGACAATTTCTTGCTATATGTCCTTTTAGCCTGCACTTAAAACAAATGTAGTTCTTGTGTCTCTCCAAAGTTGCTTTCTTCTGTGTTAACTTGTTGTTATACACATGAATCTCCTCTAGCTTCTTTTTAAGCATATCCTTGCAGTCCTTTGATAGTTGTTTGATACAATTGCTAAGTGTTAATTCATTTCTTCTCTTTATCTGCCTTTGGATGAATTCCTGATGAGATCTGTTGTCACTGATCCTCCCAGGTTTTGTGCTTTGATGCCACATGTGAGATGTGCCAATAGACCTCTTCAAAGGATTTGTCCATTTGGTTTCAATATAGTGATTGGTATTGACCATGGTTATCAGTGAGTGTAGAATAGAAATAGGGACAATATTATGCAATAAAATAGGAACTAGTACACGAAATATTTGGAGGGAAAGTAACAAGAAAAGTAACTGTTTTTATTGATGTTTGTCTGACAATACAAAGGTTCTATTTATATGTTGTGAACAGGCATATCTAATAGGTGTGATGGTTCAGATTTGGACCATAAGGGACACACCCTTTCATGAGTAACTGCCACAACGTTTCCTAACAATAATAACTACTATAACTGTCAAAATGACAGGTCATCTATCCTATGTATTCAACCTTATTGGTTGAATAGACGTCTGATAATAATACATGTATAATTGTCTTAATGAAACTTAGAAATATGAGAGCATTTGGACTTATGACATCCAACAAATGATCCTCCCATAATAGCCACGTATCTCCACTACCTCCATGTGTTGATGGGTGGGCATATTCAGTTCCTTTGTGAAGATCGTTGTAAGCTCTTAGACGAGGTCTAATATTATATCTAGGAACACATAATAATGAAAGCGGAATATTCAAACATAGAATCAACATCATTATGAACAAGGTTTTTTTATTATCATAAACTAACTAACTAACTATAACAAAGATCAAAGACTTGATCTAACACTAACTAACTAAACCCTAGACGTTTTCCCTACGCCTAGATCCTACACACACACACCTTTAGACGTCTACATCTTGTACGTACTCTAAAACTAATGACCCTATGTCTCTTTATATACTAGAGACATCTAGGGTTTACAAGAGGAATCATAATACAATTAGGAAACTAAATATTCTTTTAAGCATATCTTCTAGAATCTTCCAAATCCTCATCTTTTTGTAGTTTCCCTTCTTGTCACTTTTAGTCCTTCATGTTTCATTCTTCTTGTTTTGTATCATCAAATCTATAATAGACCCAACATCTTTCATTTTCCTGATTATCATTTTTGGTGCGAACCAGATCAGCTGTAACAATGTAAAAAACGTTGGTTATTGCTGATACTGATATAATGTCATCAAACACATATTTTCATTTTACACTAGTGATGGACCAACAATATGACCAATTTAAACAACCAGAACTAGATTGTCACTTTTTTTATACGGTGATATTAACAACTATTAAGGAGCTAGAAAAAAAGAACCACATAGAACGTTACAAGGGTTGTCAATCCACTATATCCAATTAAGTGAGTTTCTCCTAAATCTACTGGCAATCCACATGAAAGAGAGGGTTCTGATGTCGTTTTGGAATTATCTAGATAGTCACATATATCGTTACGTGTATGAAGTTCAGAAACTCCATCAGCCAAGACGAGCGAGTTATGGCCTATTTTCAGTGTTATGAGCATGAACAATTTAGTAAAAAAAAATGTTATCGCCCAATTAGGGCGGTTCCTTTATAAAAAACCATTCTCCATTCACCAGTGATAGAGACCCTTTTTTGGTAATGGACCAATATCTATATTTAATAGGGCCCATTATTTTTTACCGGTCTCTGTAAGGCCGACTCTAGTTCCAAATCTGTAATAGTGAATGAAATTGGTTTAGTTCCTTAACATATAGATCAAGTACCTGAATTGTGAAGATCCTTAAGTTTGGGCAAGCTGAGACCACAGGAGTCAGCCCAAGGTAACAAGATTCTTGCCATGCTCCAACATTAAGTATGAGTTGTTTAAGTTTTGGTAGTACTGGCAATGGAAGAACCTGTAAATTATCCATGAATATATATTAAGAGTCACACATTCACAAACATGCATGTTAAAGAGGAAATAACAACCTTTCAAAATTTCATACTAACCCGAGGTCTATGAAGGTGCAATTCAAGAACAAGAAGATTGGAGATGTAGCAAGATATCTCATCGAAAAAATTGTCCTTTTCCAAGTAGTAGTTTCCATCAATAGACATCTTTTCCAGCTTTTCAAGGTTTTTGCATTTCAAAGTAGCTGGTGAACTAATGCAAGTGATTGATTCAATATTGCAATCACAAATCTCAATAGATTCAAGTCCATCACAGTATTCTATAACAACTGTTTTCAGCTTAAGCTGTTCTCCTTGGATTTTAGGTTTCACTATTAGGATCGAGCTATTAATGGATAGATGTTTAAGAGCTTGACAGTTGCTCAAAATTTTTGTCAGGCCTTCATCATTCACATTAACATACTTTAAAACGAGAGCCTTGAGTAAATGGAAAGATTCTTGTGTTAAAGATGATCCAGATTTTACATCAAAGATTTTATTGGGGAAAACAAAGTTTCTCCGATCATCCCCACAACCAGCATTCTTTAAATTCAATACTCAAGTCTTGACCTTTTTGGAAAAAGCAAACTGAATCCACTTGCCAATAGCACCTTTAGAATTCTTGCCCAAAGGGAAACAAATCCTAAACTTTTCAATGCTGGCGCTTTTATGCTGACTAATCATACTATCAACCCAACTAATGTACTTTTTCTCTCTTCTTGCAAACATGTGTTTTGATGTGCTCCTATCTTGGGAAAATCATATCCGTATTGATTAAGCCAAAAAAAAAAAAAACCCTAATTCTCTTTGGGCGATTATGGCGACATGTTCCTATCCTTCTCTTCTGATCGATTAACCTTTTCCTATATGATTTGAACACCATATAACACTCATATAATTGGTGAATAATCGTTTGATTACTTCTCTTTTATAGGTTTTTTATTTGGCTGCAGATCTAGTAGTTAGGGTTTCGTTCGCTTTCAATTTAGGGTTTGCCATAATCGATTGTTTCTATCTTATTATTATCACTGTCTTATCATTCTTTGGAAATGGGTTTCGAAATGGTGGTGCTTCGATGACTACCCAAAATCTCTCACTTGTCTTATTTCATGGGCCGACTCGACAAACCTTAACAGCAGTACCAAGTGTTGCTTTGACGCGGTTATCCAAACGACGTTGTGGCTACTTTGGAAATTCCGGAATACGACTTGTTTTGGCACTAAACATCCGAGTAAAGATGCAATCGAGAATGACATCATTGTCCATTCACACACTTGGATCTCGAATAGGAATTCAAAAGTTAGACCAGGTTGGTTGGATTGGATTGTCAATCCTAAAACCGCTTGTAATATCTCTCTATAACTCTTTTATTCCTTTTCTAGCTTCTTGCTAGTGTTTTTAATAAAAATCCGCCGTTCAAAAAAAAAACTATCTTATCATTCTTGTATTTTATCATTATGTAAGTCGATTGGGTAGGGTTTGTTGGGTAACAAGACCTGTCCTAGGGTTTTGTCCGTTTATTTACTTGATCGTTTTTCTGCTATCGCTATTTGTTTTTGTTGCGGGTACTGTGAGAATTAGGGTTTGGCTTGATGACGGGTGATGTTTATGAGGGTACCAAGGGGACGAGTGGGAGGAGCAAGGATTCTAATATTTCCGCTGGGAAAGCTACTTGAGTGGTGCAATCAGGTATTAATGATTCTTCTAGTAATGTGCTTAAGGATAATAATGATAGTATGAGTCCTGGGGTTGATAACACTGGTACTGTTAATGATAACATAAATGTTAAGACTGGTATGCATGATCCTTCCATGCATGTGGATACTAAGGTGAATTCAGGAGTCGGGAATAAAGTAATGCACACACCTGCTGATGCTATGTATCAACCTGTGCAACCTTTGTCGTATGCATCATTAATTAATAAAGAAACTATGAAGAAAAAAGTTAATTCCTGCGCATTAATTAATGAGGAGGTTATTGACAAAGCGGATATCACTATTCCAGTTGACTCGGTAGAGGAGGTTAGGAATCGATTTGCCAACACACTGTATGGGTATTTTCTTGGGAAGCGGTTGGCGTTTCCTATCGTAGAGAACTACGTCAAGAACACATGCGCTAAATATGGGATTACTAAGGTAATGCTGAATGACGGGGTTTTCCTTTTCAAGTTTTCTTCTAAAACGGGAATGGAGCAGGTACTGGAAAACGGCCCTTGGTTTATACGCATTATCCCACTGATTTTAAATACACGGACGCATAAAACAACCGTGATGAAGGAGAAAATCACGAAGATACCAGTTTGGGTTAAGCTCCACAATATACCAATGGCTGCGTTCACAAATGTTGGATTTGATTGTTACGAAGATAGGTAGGCCTATCAGGCTTGATGCGTACACATCTAATATGTGTCTTGAATCTTGGGACTGTAATACATACGCTAGAGCTTTAATTGAGGTTTCTTTGCAACAGGATCCTTTGGATTCATTGGTCATTGCCATTCCATTGATTGATGAACCTGGTCACTCGCGCCATACTATAAACGTAGAGTATGAATGGCAGCCCCCTCACTGTGATACATGTAAAGTTTTTGGCCATGTCAATGTTCATTGTCCGAATCAGGTTATAGAGGCTACTATTACAAAGGAGGCTAATGATGGCTGTACAAAGGAAGCTGATGATGGTTTTAATGAAGTAACTCGTAAGGGTAGTAAAGGGAAACAAAAGGGTAAGAATTCTAAAATGGGCCCTTTAACTTCAAAAATTTAAATACCCGTAAAATTAGCAAACAATGGTTGCATTATGCATTGCTTTTTTATATCGATCAAATAACAACTTCTTAATCTTATTCTAGTAGATTTTTTTTTCATGTAATCATAGAGCTTTAAAACGCTTTACCGACAATCCAGAAGATCCAACTTACATCAACAATTTTATGATGTAAGATGCCTCCTAATAATAGTTTCAAAAGTAGATATTGTATCTAAAATAAGTATCTCAAGCTAAAAATAAGGTATTTTATGAAATATGAGTTCGATTTTAACTTTCTTATAAAAGATGATGGGCTACCAAAATAAATCTAAAATTGAGGCTAAAATGAAAATTTGGCAAATATAGGAGTTGAATTGAAACTTGTAAAAAATAATGGTAGAAAACAAATTAAAAGTTGGGCCCACAAACATCTGTCACACCACTCACACCTTTGGCTTTGGGTTATCTTCCCCAACAAAACTAACATCTCATTTTTTTCTCCATTAACACACGCAGGTTGATATCTTTTTTCATAAGTTAAAATTTTTCTCAAATTTTCCAGTTAAAATTATCTGTTAACACAGGATTAAACGCTCCATATTTATTTTACTCATAACCTTGTTATAAAATGGTGTGCCCCCTAAAAATTGGATGCCCTGTGCCGTTGCACATCCTGCACTTGCTGAGATCCGGGCTTGGTTACATTTATAAGTACAAAGATATATAAACAATTACTTCGAGTCTTCATTTTACTAGTTATATAAACAATTACTTCGAGTCTTCATTTTTACTACTGTATAAAATAATTTCATATTTATATAAGCGTTGAGAAACTTAAAATTTGTTGACATTTATAAGTGTGGAGATTAATTTGTGATAACAATTTTTTTTTGATAAAGGACAACCCTTGGTAAATTTATTACTTCAAAAAAATATTTAAGTACAAAGGATGTGAGTGAATCTCACAGACAGGGCCCCCAAATTTCACGGGACGGCCCTGAATGTAACGTTCATTAGTGCAAACAATTAATAAAATTCTATGAACTTTTTTAAGCATGTAGAGAATAATGTGAGCAAATAACATCTTTTTCTTGAGCAAATACCTTTTTTTTGTTAAAAGGGAACTTCCACTCTGGTAAATATATTAACCAAAAACCATTTAAAGTACAATAGAATGTGGCTGAAATGCCACATTAACCTAAAGCAACCGCTTGAACAACCATTAGATCATTTATGAGATGCCATAAATAAATAACTAGTTACCAACAACTAGAATAACCATTAAAAAGATAAAAAGACATGCAAAACAAATAAACAAATCCACATAAAAGATTACTTCTTCGAACGGCCTTGAAGCTTGAAATCAAACTGATTGTTTAATTACTCAAATTGCCCAGGTAAGTCATAGACCTGGGCCGCATAATCATCAGAAAAATAGCCTTCAAGCTCGTTATGTCCTCCTGCTGATGAAAAGTAATTGCCCATAGGATCATTTGGCTCAAACACCTCATCATCACTATCTGAATCAACCACTTCACCTACCTTAGAGAATGGGTTGCCCTTTCTTTCACCGTCAACCACCAGAATATGTTTACCATTATCATCCACAAGGTTAGCTTTCCCATCAATAATAAGTTTTTCAAGCTTCCCAATTTTCTCAGTAATAGGAGTGTTCTCCATAGGTAATGGAGGCGTAGTTTTGGAAGACCTAGAGATAGCTTCAGGAGTACACGTAGTGCCAACCATAGGTTCCAAAACTGAATCTTGTTTCATAAGCATATCAAAACTGTTCTTCAAATCAACAAGGTTGATATCATCCACCCAATTATTATTCTTACCTTGGTCATCCCGGGATGGAGCCGTGCTACTAGTAGGATAAGTAGTAGGTTCGTTACAAGAAGCAGAACCTACATTAACCATTGAAGAACCTGTATTCGATTGGATATAAGGCTTAGACGTTGATGCTCCTCCATTCTTTGGCTTAGCAACCGACTTATAGTAATACAAAACTTTAGGCTTTTGAAAACGAATCACATCAACCTGACAATTAGTACCCTGAAGCTTACCTTTTCCTTTCATCTTATAAGCTTCAACGAAACCCTCTTCATCAATCAACGATTTATCTTTCACAACCGGTTTCAGTCTCTTAGGACATCCATCATCATTGTGATCAAATACTTTACAAGTATCACATCTTAGCATCTTCCACTCATATTCAATATCAATATTTTCCAATGAATGACCTGACCCATTAGGGTAAGGGATCGCAACAACAAGAGAGTTAAGTAAGGCTTCCTTTGACGACACTTCCACAAGGGCCCTAGCATAGGAATTACGACCCCATGAGTTAAGGCACATCGTACTCATGTAGGAATCAATCATGATAGGACGACTAATTTCCGTTGTAATCAAACTAAGACCCACCTCAGAATATGAAACAACTGGAATATTATCGAGTTTAACCCAAACAGGAGCTAAAGTTATATCATCTTTTGTAAGTTTAGTGTTCGGAGTTCAAATATTCAAAAAGAGAGGCACCAATCATATCAACCATGGAACTCCTTCCAATACCCTTTCCATACCCTCTTTGGTTTCAAATTGGAACAAAAAAAACCATTATTAAGCATAACCCCTTGTAAACCAAACTTTGCCCTTGTATTTCTAACGTAATTTTCAACTATCGAAAAAGCGAGTCTCTTATCAATAAAATAACCATACAATGTATTAGCGAATCTAGAGCTTACCTCATCGATAACTTCCAATGGAATGGTGACAGTGGCACCAGGTACACAATTTTCGTTTCTCATCTCCGAAATCTTAACGGCCTTCTTGGGTGTTGATACGCTTACACAGCGCGTTCGGGGTCAAAGGAACTTCCTTTTTGTCGAGAAAGTTTTTTAACACCCTAGGCAGTGAACCTAATCGTTATAGTGTAGCATTAGGGTAAGCAACGGGTATTGATATCGTTCTCTAGGGGAATAGGAATGCTAGTAAGAAGTTTTTTTTGGGTAAAGGGGAGTAATCCTGCACCCTGGTAAATATATTAACCAAAAACGTTTAAGTACAATGGATATGAGTGAAATCCCATATCTCAGCCCGTTACATAGGCATAAAGCTTACATAACAAGATACTACCTATTTTCTAACCAAGAAAACAAACCACTACTCAATGATAACATAGGACATAACGAAAGAAAATTACTTCCTAGGTCCTTGAAGCTTGGTGCCATACATGGCATTAAAGGCATTCAAATTCCCTGGAAGATCAGAAACCTGCTTCGCATAGTCATCATACTCATCTTCAAACTCTTGGCCACCACCGAATAGATTAGCAGACTCATCAAATGGGTTAGCAACCACCTCATCTTCAGAATCAGACACCACGATCTCTCCCACTTTAGAAAGAGGGTTAACTCTCTTAGTAGAAGAGGCGGACGGAATACAAGAATCACTAGTTTTAGGAGCCACACTCGACTCCATCTCATTCAAATCACTCACAAAGAGTTCTTGTGATGCAGTACCTGTCTTAATAGACTTGTCTTCATTAACTTCCATTGTGCGACCAAAATCCACATCCTTGTTGGTGTCACTTGAAGGAATACCAAAAGCATCTGTATATTCCATACTAAGAGCATCAAACTAATTAGATGTAGAGATCTTTGTTCCACTCGAACTAGCCACAACAGAAGCATTCTTCTTAGTGACTTCCACTTTCTTAGGTTCAGGAGGAGTCTTTTTGGGTTTATATTGAAACTGCTTACCCACAACAGGTTTAGTAAACCCTCCTTGACCCGGAATAGTAGAACCACCTTGCTTTTCCTTCTTCTTATTATTGACAGTCTTGAAACCATCATTAACACGCTTAGTAAGCTGAGCAGGAGGTTCAACAACTTTAGGACATTCAATAAGAAGTTACTACGCTAAGGTTGGGGTTGAGGAAGATTATTTTTTATCTTTTTTATATTTTTTAGGAAATGGAAAGGTACGAATCTTGGGGTTTGGATTTGGGGGTTGGTATTTCTACCGATTACTCTACTTATCTAATTATCTAATTAACTAAGCTAGGGGTAGTCTATGTCTATTGTTGTGTGCTCGTATGATGATTAAAAATGTATTTACTTAGGTTTTATTACTCCCTAGTTATCTCCTATTGATGGTTGAATTGTCACGTCCTTATTCTTAACGCGTTGTGTTTCTAAGGTCCTAAGGTATGCGTTTATCCCTAACTCTTTGAAGCTACCAAAGGTTAATGACTACAAAATCTTTAGGATTCATAAAATTAACACTAAGGTATTCTTTGGATGTTTAGCCTACAATAACTCTAGGTGATTATAAACTAAGGTTCAACAAAGATTAATCAAGCATTAATAGCCCAACGAATGACCTATCGCAATACTAGGTCAATCACAATTAAGATAAGAGACAACCAATCAATATTCAATAACTAGGTTTCATATTACCTAAGCAAACATACAAATAAATTAGCCGGACATGGAGAACATGCAAGCATACACACAATCAATTGAAGACATAATTGAATTAATGAAGTAAAACACTTATCTTGATGTAAGATAGCGTATGGAACCCTAAAATACTGTACAAGACAGCCTTGGTTCGGTTTAGGTTTTTACTCCACAAAACTACCCTGGCGAAAAATAAAAATTCTATATATAGTGTTACAAAGCTGCGACGGCGTCACTCTTTAATTGTGACGCCATCGGTCGCCGTTATTAGGTTTTCGTCTTGGCCACGTTATCATTGTGACGGCGTCACCTTATGTATGTGACGCCGTCTCCTTTAGTCTCGCGCCCTGGATCAAATCTAGGCCGCCCGAGTCATGACGCCTACTCTTTTAAAACCTGATGCCGTCACTTGTAAATAAGCAATTTGGCTACTGAGTCGTCAAAAAACTTGTTTCGACGGCATAACAAGTAGAACCTGACGCCGTCCCCTTTCAATTCAGCAGCTTGAGTGTCTCGATTCTTGATTTTGGCCATTTTCTTCGCATATTCGCGCCTTTTCGTTCGAATAAGTGTCATTCCAGCAATTTGCCTTCAAGAGACCTAAAAAGTGAAAAGGAACGAAATTAAGTAGTAACGGATACAAAAGTGATCAATTAAGGGCTTAAATGACCCCTCAAAAAGGTACCTTTTAAATCCTTATCAAATATCCCCACACTCGGTATTTGCTTGTCCTCAAGTAAATGTGCTTTTAGCCAATTGATTTATAAATTCGGGGTCATGAAGCATTAGTTTAGAACAATCCACAACATATATAGGCCCTGCAAAAGACATAACAAGCACATAATTTACATACTAGCACCTCACATGGGGTGTTTGGATACTCACATCTCTCGGGTGTATATGAAATATAACAAGTTGGAAATTGAAGATAAACACTCATTAACCGGTCCTAGTACATAGCTTACCATAGGCTTGAGACTAGATCAAACCTCCATCGCTTTGGCGTAAGCACCTAGAAAAGACTATCCAAGAGGTCTTTTAAAGGGTTGTAACGTTATGCTTACAGTAGGGAAACAAAGGGTTTGGTGGGATAGGCGATTTAGTGGTGGCAAGTCAAAAATCTTTATGTTACAAGCATGCGAAGAATGGCGTTGCTAAGCCAAGACTTGACACTCTAAACTCTAGATAACTGAAATAAACAAAAAAAAATTTAAAGATAGATGTAGGATGGTAGCCCGTATGTTTTTTCATTTTTTTTCCAACACTCCATTTTTTTTTTTTTTTTTTTTTTTTTTTTTTTTGATTTTTTTCATACACTTTTACTCTACCATCCTCTACGATAACATCAAAATAATAAGGATTTATAGGCACATCCCTACACTTGAGTTTTTATTACTCTAACATTAATTTGACCCGAATTGAAAAGATCAAAACACTTGGAGTACATTATTATGCAAATAAAGGGAATTTGAATTTAACGTTCCCTTCCCGTCATTTCATAAAATTTAACTTTTCCCATGAGTCTCAATCGTCCCAAAATTGTGTACAAAGGATATGAATCGACTTAGCAACTTATGCAAGCAACTAGATAATTGAACTAAGGGTTTAGTGTGATAACAATAATGCACTAAAAATGAGTGCATACAAGGTAGGCAAAGGCGATTTGTGGTGTACATTTGGAGGTGGATTGTAAACAATGCTCTTCATTGATATTCCGGAAAACTGAAACATCACGAGAACCGCGAAAAGGATAGGCTCTGAGGGGTTAACTAGGGGTATCGTGTACTAAAGATGAGTACAACGCAAAGGTGTGGGGGAATTACTCAACCGATGTGGAAGAAGTAATTATATTACGGGTATCAAACAACGGTTATCCTAATGCCTCTTATCATTTAGTTATTCCTAACTACACAAGTGTAGTCTTAATAGCGATCTCGAATGCATCACAAAACAAGTTATAGAATCTATCATACTACCGGTTCACACTCTAAGCATTAAAGATGAATGTTTTAATTCCTACAAATCTAAGGGCGATCCTCACATTTTGGGTGGAATTTAAGTGGTAAAGGGTTTTGTGCTAGTCGTATAATTTCCTATCCATGAGACGCTTTATTAAGACTAATGGCCCACTCCTATATGTCATGAAAAAAATTTAAATTTGGTGCCAAAATTACCCTAACCGATATCTCTCATGGTTTATTACACAAATGAAATTGGACAAAGCAAATAATCAAGGATAAACATAGTTTCAAAGTTCCCGTTTTATTTTCCCTCCCTACACTTAAACTGAACATTGTCCCCAATGTTCCCCGAAAGTATCAAAGTTATGGTAATGGAAGGTAAAAAAGGAAAGAAACTAGTACTCCCCTGATTAGTTCGGTAGCATCTGTGTGAAGTGGTGGTTACATCTTTCTTCAAGAAGAATGTTTGCGTGGAAAGCTCCTTCTCATCTTATGTATCTTATTCTTGATAATTTAAACCTGCACACTTGAAGAAAACAAACGAAACATTCGCGTAAAATCGGTAATATATATATATATATATATATATATATATATATATATATATATATATATATATATATATATATATATATATATATATATATATATATATATGACTCTACTAAACTAGGATATAATGCTTGTGGAATGGATGTTTCTGATTTTACGGAAAATTAAGACCGAAAAATTCCAAAATTTATAAGTAGCTCAGAAACGAGAAAAAGTAATAAGTCATTTGCGCTCCTCCCGACGCCGTCAGTTGCGATCTGACGCCGTCGGTTATCTGACGAAGCGGTGTGCGATTTTGGAAAAATTCGGAACATTTTATCTTTAAAATCAGAAAATTTCTGCAAAACATTCATTATGACTCGATACAAGCATTTGACTCGAACAAACACACATGTATATCTTTTAAATAATTGTAATTCTCATGTTCACGTTTCTTTTGAAAACGTGTGTAATCCTCCCTACACTTATCCCTTATGTAAAATACCTTTATATGTAATTAAGACGAGGTTAAAGACAAAATAAAGCATTTTTACAAATTTAAACATGAGAATAAACAATCAATAAAAGATACACGACGCAAACAAACAAACAATTAAGCATGAGTTGCCTCCCACGAAGCGCTTTTCTTTATTTATTAGTCTTGTAGCTAGACTCAAAGTCGTGCCCCTACGTTGTCTCGTGCACGCTTACGTGCCCATACCTAAGCCCTTCAAATGTTCTGTCATTCTTCTTGTAGTCATCTCCTAACTCTAGGCATTTTTTATAGGACCGCTCATTTTTTTCATAAGTATGCCTAAGTCCACATTGTTTATCTCTCTCACTAAGTATCGGAATGGGAGCCATCCAATTGCATGCCTCTATATCTTTGTGCTTAAACCTAGGGTGTGTACGGGGCATTTGATAGACAAAATCTTCAACTACATCGGAGAATGTGATTAGACCATCAATCATCCGTTCATTCAACCTAGTCATTCTCTTAAAGTTTGTTCCAAATATAACTTGAGTGAGGCTTCCATCAATGAATTCTCCTAAATCCTCTAGGACCATGAATTCAACCACATAGGCAAAACTTCCAACAAACACATCCAAGTAAGTGACCGCGTCAACAACATTATCCCCTTTATAGGCTAATTCATCTACCTTTATTTTGTTATATAGGTTTCTTGAAATTAAGTTTAAAGGTAAGAATGAGTGGAAGTTAGCATCAAAACTTTCAAATCCTATCTTACAAGGGAATTGCATGTTAAAGGGGCTATTATCCTTAATTCTACACCTAGGATCAAAACATTGGGAGAAGTCTTCTTCTATTTCAAAACTAACTTCATCAATGACCTCCCCGTTGTCAAGTGCTTCACCATAATCAAACTCCTCATCGGAATCTGAGTCATAGAAAGGACTTTGTTGTTGCCAATTTATTTCATTATCCCTAGGTGATTTCCAAATTGGTGAACGGGTGAAGGGTTTTGTGGGATTGCGTTCTCAATTTCGGGATTGGGAGGAGGATTGGGGGCGGGTAGTGTAAAGAATCTTCGGCGGAAGATACGAATCATGGTGAGTGATGGGTTTTATGAACAGAGGTCACGAAGAAGGGGGATAGACTACGAGGAAGCTAAAAATGGGAAAAAAAATGCTTACTTGATAGGAATCAAGCAAGGGAACCTAAACGAGGTGGACTCCTAACAAGCTATTCTATTCCCCGGCAGCGGCGCCAAAAACTTGATACGCTTACATAGCGCGTTCGGGGTCAAATGAACATCCTTTTCGTCGAGCAAGTTTTTCAACACGCTAGGCAGTGAACCTAATTGTTGTAGTGTAGTATTAGGGTAAGCCACGGTATTGATATCGTTCTCTAGGAGAATATGAATGCTAGTAAGAAGTTACTACACAAAGGTTGGGGTTGAGGAAGATTATTTTTTTATCTTTTTTATATTTTTTAGGAAATGGAAAGGTACGAATCTCGGGGTTTGGATTTGGGGGGTTGGTATTTCTACCGATTACTCTACTTATCTAATTATCTAATTAACTAAGCTAGGGGTAGTCTATGTCTATTGTTGTGTACTCGTATGATGATTAAAAATGTATTTACTTAGGTTTTATTACTCCGTAGTTATCTCCTATTGATGGTTGAATTGTCACGTCCTTATTCTTAACGCGTTGTGTTTCTAAGGTCGTAGGGTATGCGTTTATCCCTAACTCTTTGAAGCTACCAAAGGTTAATGACTACAAAATCTCTATGATTCATAAACTTAACACTAAGGTATTCTTTGGATGTTTAGCTTACAATAACTCTAGGTGATTATAAACTAAGGTTCAACAAAGATTAATCAAGCATTAATAGCCCAACGAATAACCTATCACAATAGTAGGTCAATCACAATTAAGATAAGAGACAACCAATCAATATTCAATAACTAGGTTTCATATTACCTAAGCAAACACACAAATAAATTAGCCGGACATGGAGAACATGCAAGCATACACACAATCAATTGAAGACATAATTGAATTAATGAAGTAAAACACTTATCTTGATGTAAGATAGCGTATAGAACCCTAAAATATTGTACAAGATGACCTTGGTTCGGTTTAGATTTTTACTCCACAAAACTACCCATTGGCGAAAAATTCGGATTCTATATATAGTGTTACAAAGCTGCGACGGCTTCACTCTTTAATTGTGACGCCGTCGGTCGCCATCATTAGGTTTTCGTCTTGGCCACATTATCATTGTGGCGTCACCTTATGACCGTGACGCCGTCTCCTTGGTCTCGGACGCCGTCTGGATCAAATCTAGGCCGTCCGAGTGCGACGCCTACTCTTTTAAAACCCGATGCCGACACTTGTAAATAAGCAATTTGGCTACCGAGTCGTCACAAAACTTGTTCCGACGGCGTCACAAGTAGAACTCGGCGCCGTCCTCTTTCAATTCAAAGACTTGAGTGTCTCGATTCTTGACTTTTGCCATTTTCTTCGCATATTCGCGCCTTTTCGTCCGAATAAGTGTCATTCCAGCAATTTGCCTTCAAGAGACCTAAAAAGTGAAACGAAACGAAATTAAGTAGTAACGGATACAAAAGTGATCAATTAAGGGCTTAAATGACCCCTTAAAAAGGTACCTTTTAAATCCTTATCAGGTGTTTTATCCCTAAACATATCCACAAAAGATATAGGAGGAGAACCTGATTGAGGCACCAAATTTAGCGCACTAGCATCAATCTTAGGACCCTTAACTACACTAGACAATCTCGCACCTTCACTCCTACCCAATGATTTACCATCAGTATTCGAAGCTTTAGACGCACCTTTATTAATAATAAAACCCTTATCCATCATAAAAACCCACTAATAATACCAACACCCAGTTATGAACCACTCCACCAATGAACACCAGCAAGAACGCAATCGAATAGTAAATAAAAAGATAAACCCTACGCAAGTTAGAGTTTTAAAGTCATGAAAACCAAAATCCTAACCCATCTTGAAGATTGCAGCATGCACAATAACATATAATAATAACAAAAGTAGGCCCTAGTATGTTAGATTATATAAGAATCAGTAGATCATGCGTTAAGGTTATATATTATAATAATATAACTTGTAACGTAATACCGTTTTTGCAAACATTTTTCTACACGTGTCTAGAAAGCATGTAAAAATGTAGCAACTATGTGCATGTATAGTTGTTTACAAGTCTCTGAGATTTGTAAACGTGAACATAACAATTTTTACATTTATAGGTTTAGAGAAAAATTTCCTCGTCTCTTTGCTTTATAAATGTTCCCCGGTTGTAAGTTGAGGGATCGATGGGTACTTAGAAATGGCATTTGGGAGGCTACTGATACGACCTGAGATAGGTAGTATCGATAGTTGGTACCACTTTTAGCGGGTGCTTGTCCCTAAGAATTAAAGACAAAGAAGAAGAGAGATTTACTTAATAATTCATTACTTTCATTGATAAATAATAGGGTATAAATACCCAAATAACCCTAATTTGAAACACAAGTAGATTATGAAGACATTCCTAATACGACACAAACACATATCCTAAACATTACGATAGTTATCCTAATATGATAGCCTTGTGCGAGTAAACACATGTGTAACACTCCCTACTCCTTCAAAACCACCTTGCCCTCAAGGTGTTGTCTTGAAAAGCACTCTAATTCCGAGATCGCATAATCTTATTTGAATTGTAGCATCTATCTTCTTCTGTAAGTACTCGTCATTAAGACGCTTCAAGAATGGAATAAGAACATATATGGTATAAACATATTGGACTTCTTTATCAACCCTTTTGTTATTTTCATTTACCCCAACACCTATAACCCCTTTACCTTCGAACTGTTTGGCTCGTCGGCCACACCTACCCCTTTCACCACTTTTGCGTCATCTTGTTTACCATCCACTAACACCTTCACAAACACATCCTCGTCAACAAGTTTCTAACGCAGCACAGTAAAACGTGACGTTGTCAAGTTTTGGTTTTGCAGTCCATTGTTGTCACTACTTGTTTTCTTGCTGAAAGAAGACGACCGCTGATCCTTTTTTTGGGTAAAGGGGAGTAATCCTGCACCCTGGTAAATATATTAACCAAAAAACGTTTAAGAACAATGGATATGAGTGAAATCCCATATCTCAGCCCGTTACATAGGCATAAAGCTTACATAACAAGATACTACCTATTTTCTAAACAAGAAAACAAACCACTACTCTAATGATAACATAGGACATAATGAAAGAAAATTACTTCCTAGGTCCTTGAAGCTTGGTGCTATACATGGCATTAAAGGCATCCAAATTTCCTGGAAGATCATAAACCTGCTTCGCATAGTCATCGTAGTCATAGTCATCATACTCATCTTCAAACTCTTGGCCACCACCGAATAGATTAGCAGACTCATCAAATGGGTTAGTAACCACCTCATCTTCATAATCAGACACCATGATATCTCCCACTTTAGAAAAAGGGTTAACTCTCTTAGTAGAAGAGGTGGGCGGAATACAAGAATTACTAGTTATAGGAGACACACCCGACTCCATCTCTTTCAAATCACTCACAAGGGGTTCTTGTGATGCAGTACCTGTCTTAGTAGACTTATCTTCATTAACTTCCATTGTACGACCAGAATCCACATCCTTGTTGGTGTCATTTGAAGGAATACCAAAAGCATCCGTATATTCCATATTAAGAGCATCAAACTGATTAGATGTAGAGATCTTTGTTCCACTCGAACTAGCCACATCGAAGCATTCTTCTTAGTGACTTCCACTTTCTTAGGTTCGGGAGGAGTCTTTTGGGTTGATATTGAAGCGCTTACCCACGGGTTTAGTAAACCCTCCTTGACCTAGAATAGTAGAACCACCTTGCTTTCCCTTCTTCTTATTATTGACCGTCTTGAAACCATCATTAACACGCTTAGTAGGATGAGCAGGAGGTTCAACAACTTTCGGACATTCAATAAGAGTATGACCAAAAATCTTACATTTATCACAATGAGGTGGTTTCCACTCGTATTCAACCCGTATCTTCTCAATAGTCAAACCCGACCCATCAAGTAACAGTATTTCAATAGTAAGGTTGTCCCTAAGCACCTCATCCGACTTCACTTCAATCATGCATCTAGCAAAACTACTACGGCCTCACGAGTCCTTGCACATTTGGCTAGTAAAAGCATCCAACCTTTTGGGCGTGCCTATCAAAGTGGCAAGGAGACTAAGGCCGTCATCAGAAAACATAGCAAGAGGAACATCATGGAATTTAACCCAGACCGGGATGTTGGTCAAATCCTCTTTAAGTAAGTTGGTGTTCAATGTCCATGGTTTAAGAATAATAGGTACATTTCTAATCAACCAAGGACCGTTTTCAAGCACATCATCAACACCTTTCTTGAACTTAAAGAAGAAGAACCCCTTTGCATTCATCATTACCTTTTGTATACCAAACTTAGCCCACGCATTGCGTACAAAGTAATCAACAACAGGAAAAGCAAGGCGTTAACCAAGGAAATACCCATACAAAGTATTCTCAAACCTAGTGTTCACCTCTTCAACCACTTTCATCGGGACAGAAAGATCCACACCATTAGCTTTCTTACTACACTCCAACCTACGAAAGTTAGATGTGTGTTTCTTTGGTTCAGTAGAAGTAACACCAGCATACGATGAATAATGTTGTTTCAAAGCACCAACCTTCTCAATACCAACAGCCCCATGTGCATTCATATCAACCTTACCATTAGCATTATTATGGCCATTAACATTAGAAGCCATAGGACCACTCGTATCTTGAGAAGGTTTCGAATAATAACCAATAGCAGTAAGCATCTCCTCTAGCTCCTTCTGTGACTGCGGCACCTTAAGATGCTCAATTGGATTAGCCCCAGTAGAAGTAGTAGCATCCACTGTCACGACAGGGTTTAATGGTTGCCCATCGTCACCCACAAGAACAAGTTTTCCCTCAAAGATTTGTTTTTCAATAGCACGAATTTTCAATAAAGTATCATGACCCTCAGGCGTGTCATGACTAACAGTAGTATTATTACTTGGTCTAGTTTGATCGGCCAAACTAGCCGAAGTATCTTGGTCGGCCTTGTTAGTTGAACCATCACTACCTCCCGATCTCGTACCAACTGAGTTCGAACATTTAGAATCACTACGATCAATCAAAAAGCCCTTTTCCATCCCTCACAACCCACAAACAAATTCAAGAAACCAACAAAATCATAGCATGCAGCACTTACAGTAAAACGAATAGAGAAAACCCTAACTCCAACGAAGTTAGGGTTTTGACGATGAAGAACAATGAAACTATCCACCCATCATAATGAAGCACACCAAGTAATTGATAATCGACCCAACAGTCCAAGGTTGTGTGATCAAAAGAATATATGCATGCAAGACGTACGTATATAATATAATCAAACCACCGACCCACAATGAAAAGACACCAATCAGAGATTGGTATACCAGTTAACAAGAATGAATTGAATGTCGGTTTGCATGCAATGAATAAAAAATGATTAAAACTACACTAACCCAACAAAGAGCAATCAAAGGACGACCAATAAGGATTAGGGGTTAGGAATTATAGATCGTTTTTTCGCCAGAGAGGGAAACGTATTTAGGGTATAGTTCTTGGTTCGACGACCGCTGATCCTTAAATCATGCTTCTGTTGTATGGGCTAGTGAAAAACCTTCGCCTAAAGTTGTGGGGTTTGACCTTAATAGTGTACATTGTAGAGCCGGTTTAAGGCCATAGATATAAAATGATTTGAGTAAGTTTTCAGAGATCCCCGTTATTCGATTTATAAGTACCTCAAACGCACTCTGATATTCGGTTACTGTACTCATTTGCAAGAGCTTAGATAGTGCATCCCGATCACTGCTGCTCGATGCCATGAACAGTAACTCGTGAATAGTGATCGATATTTTTTTTAATTAGAACCCTAATTTGGTAGCCCTCTCAACGAGGACTCTCAATGAAAGCATCAATTGATACGACCCGAGATATGTAGTATCGATAGTTGGCACCACTTTTAGCGGGTGCTTGCTCCATAAGAATTAAAGACGAAGAAGAAGAGAGATTTACTTAACAATTCATTACTTTCAATGATAAATAATAGGGTATAAATACCCAAATAACCCTAACTTGTAACACAAGTAAATTATGAAGATATTCCTAATACGACACAAACACATATCCTAAACATTACGATAGTTATCCTAATATGATAGCCTTGTGCCATTAAACACATGCGTAACACTCCTTTTTTTTACTTAACAATTCATTACTAACTGGTGTTGGTGAGTTCATCCAAGGGGGAGGTCAAAAGGTGATTTATCAAGTCTGGTTTCGCTTTTGTATGGCCTGGTGCTTTCAGAAGAGGGTAATGATGATTGGAATTGGTCTATAAACATGAAGGATGGTTTCTATGTTTACTGCTTATCTAAGGTGATTGACAAACATGTCCTCACTCGAGGTTTCTTAGGTCATGTTCTCGATCGGAATAATTGGGTTCCAAAGGAACTAAACGTCTTTTTTTGGTGGGTCATAAATGATAAACTCCCCATCTCGCCAACCTTGATAAACGAGGTATTGATATTCATTCGTTACTCTGCCCTCTTTTCAAAATGGAAATTGAGATGGCAATAACATATTATATAACTGTAGCAAGGATAAACCGTTGTGGTTAAAATGTAGTGTTAAATTTTGAGGAAAAAAAAAAAAAAAAACTCAATTTTTTTTTAAATGAATTTTTAATGCAATCTGCAGTGGCGGCGAAGAGGGTGTGCAAGTGGTGCGGTCGCACAGGGCCCCTCAATCTAAGGGGTCTCACTTTGTGTAATTATGCTATATATCCGAATGCCTCTTCTTTGTAAATCCCATTAGTTAAATACAACTCATCTTGCCAAAATAAATAAAACGTCATTAAGGAGCCTCATTACAAGAAGTTGTTATAAATTAACATCTTTTACGCACATTTAAGGTTTTTTTTTTTTTTAGTTTTGACAGGACCTCTTTTTATATTTCGCTCAGAGCCTCCAAATTCATTTGTCGACCCTGGCACTCGGTCGATTGAAATATGTTTCTAGTGTTATTTAGTTAGTATAGTTACAAAAAAAAATTTGTGCACCCGGTCGTATTTAGTTATAGATATGTCCCTGATTGATATCCTGTATGTTTTCGTGCTTATAAATTGTATTTTGTATGTGTTTATAAGTATGAATAATTTTGAAAAAGAACTTGCACCTTTTAAAAAGTGTGTAAAAAATGTGAGTAAATAACATATCTATTGTAGCGTACAAACAAACAGAACGATGCATGTTAACAAGAATAAAATGCTTAATGAAATTTTTTAAAGGCAACATAAATATATAAATGAAAGCTAATGCGAAACTAACAATAAATATTAAATGACTATTAAAACATATATACATAGTAAATTAGGTTTTAAAGGATAGATAGATCCAACCCTATATAGGGTTTGTTAGGTTTTGTATATATGTTGCCTGTATTAAGACTCATCAAAATATGTAGCTTACCATTGATCTGTAATTAGTTGAGATAAAATAAAAATAATAATAATAAATCATTTTCTAGTAGTAGCCTTCAATTCTTAATTATAACCTGCAGTTTTGCTTGTGCTCCTATCATATCTAAACGCTTATAGACCTTAAAAGTGTAGATAAATTTTCACTATCTGTTAGTAAGATATTAAGATTTTGAACAGCAAATTAAATTATGTAAGTAAGAAATTAAGATCAGATCTAGAAAATCAGCAATTTATAGATAATTAACCTAAAAATACAATCAACTAATAACTTAAGACATAGATTGAGAAAAAAATGATAAATATACAATTTATGAGATCGATCTAATGCTAAATCGCTTAAACACTTAACATACAAAAAGTTAATCATCAAGTACAGAACAGAAATGAAGTATAGTTAATATTTCTACGGATTGTTAATGTCAAATGAAAACCATGACCTTAAAAACATAACAAATCGTTAAACAAAAACAAAATCCAAGAAAAGAAAAACATGTTCAAGAGATCACCTGATTTTGTGTTGTCCGGATTTTTTTCGGCCGCATGTTTAGGCGGTTGTTGTTAGACATGAGTAGTGAGAAGTGATATGTGTCAGAAATAGTAAGATGTGTCATGCAGTGGTTTATACTGCTCAAATGTTGAGGGTTTGCATTGGGCCATGCGCCCTAATCTAGTCGTCAGTTTGGTTTTGGGCCCGGTAGCTTCTAAATTTTCAGCGATTTCACAAGGTCTTGAAAAAGTGCAAGAAAATTTAAATGACTTTTATTTCATTTACATGACATAATGTGTATCTACTAGAAATATAAGAACACTATAATTAGAGTGCGAGAGCTTGCAATTTAATAGGTTTTGTATCAATCCAAAATTGTAAGATATTTTGAGTAAGAATGTATTTGTATTTATGGTTGATGAGATATGCCCGGTCTCTCGTAAGGCGCGTTTGGATTGTTTTGGGGAATATGCGGTTCATTGCAAAAAGTTTTCGGGCTTCAAGTACAGACACGATATGGTTAAGGATGTCATTTTTGACGTTTGTAGGCGTGCTGAGATCTCTGCCAAGAAAGAAGCACCTGTGAACTTTTTGACTGAACCGTTGGATGGAAGATTCACACTCAGACAGGTAGACGTTTTGGTGTTTGGATGGAAACATGTGTGTGAGGACCTAACCGGGGTTTCTCCTCTCGTGGGTTTAAGTAGCTGGAGTTTTAGAGTAGGACAGACTGCTTTGAAAGTCGTCTCATACAAACTGGCAAAACATGAGAAAGCGTACACTGAAAATCAACATGTTTTTATTCCTTTCGCATTTGAAACTTTTGGTTTTCTTGCACCTGAGGCGGTGGAGCATCTCAACAGAGTCTAACAGGTTATACATAGTAATATTATAACACCTAGATCCACAGACGTAGTTTTTAAAAGAATAAGTTTTGCAATCCAAAAAAGACTAGCGACGCAGCTTGTTGCACTTTTGCCTTCTACTTCTATGTAGCATCTACACCGAGAATTCAAGTATTTTATACGTCATTAGTCTGATCATTTATAGTAACTACCCGTAATAACGAACTTGCAAAACGGATTTGTTTATCATAAAGAGATTCATCATTCCTGACCCTGCTTCCACTTAATTGTTATTTGAACAAGTAAACATTATGTCTTGGTCCGAGTGGGGATAGCATTTCTCTCCTACATGTCCATGGAGTTTTGAAAAATCCAAACATCTCATAGATAGATAGAGAGGTAGGAATTTATCGAGCGAACCACACTCTTTCATATACGTAAGGAGTTTATTAATGAGAAGGGGAAGGGAAAAGCTTGAACCGAATTCCTACAGTGATGAATATGAGCACAATTGAAATTTCTGGGAGTTATACATTTGTGTATTGATAAGACCATATTGCCAATAGAAACCATGAACCATAATAGAAGAGCTTGCCCCACCCCATGAGTAAATATTTCATTGTAGCCTCATTAGACAACACATCTTTCGAATTCTTGATATATCCAGATAATATGTAAGAGCATAAACTGAAACATTTTAGAGCTACAAAGATAATTATTAAATTGTTAGCACCGCATAAAAACATTCCTCCTATAGTAGCTGTTAATACGAATAAGATAAACTCGGTTATAGCCATTTATGTACATTTAATGTACTCTACGGATAGAGGAATACATAGAGTTGAACATAGTAAAATAAAATTTTGAAAGATTTCGTTGAAATTGTTCGTTCAGAAATTTCCCGAAAAGATAATCATAGGTTTCTCTCTCCATCGGAACAATAGGGCCGTTATGCTTGTTACTTAATTTGTTGAAGAGGTGAAATATAGTTAATGTATATCTTTTCTATCAGAGGTTGAATCGATCATTAGAAGAAGAATTAGGCCAAAAATTAGGATACATTCTGGGACATCAAAGAGAAGCAAATGAAAGGCTTTCATAAAATTCTCGCATAATAGAGAATGAAGTTTTCATTCTGTACATGCCAGATCATGAATTAGTAACTGCATCCGATTTCGAAAAAAATCCCAATTGTTTTCATTTTTCGAATGGAATATTTATGGAATCTCCATGAATAGGATCAAACCTTATTCCATGCTATTTAAATGAGGTTCTTCTTTCTTATTCTTAAGAAAGTCCCGAGAGGGCTTAGCTGATACATGATTTATGTTTCATCTTTTGTTTTCTTTTCGTTTTTTTGAGAAATATATCGATCAATTCTGATTCTTTCTTTTTCTCTTGATTCTTTTGTGACTGAGATGTATAAATATAGATCTTGTTCATGGATTAATGAAAATGTGCGAAAGATTTATTTGCCTCTGTCATTCTATGACTCTCTTCCCTTTTGCGTATAACATCGCCACTCCCTTTGGTAGCATCTACTAATTCAAAACTTAATTTGAAATCCATATTTCGACCTAGACATTTTTGAGATGACGCTAATAACCAACGAATGGAAAAAAAAAACCCTAAAATATTCTCTCTAGGCGATTTTTTCCAAACCCAAAACCTTCATCATTTTTTTCTAATTCTGCCTCAAATCTTGTGATTCTGTGCATCGATTTACCTTTATTACTGATTAACTTCATTGTTATTTAGTCTTTGGCTGAATTTGTGCATCGTTTTCTTTGTTTTGTTTCAGATTAGAAAAATCGTTTTTTAGGGTTTGTAGTAATCGCTTTTGGATCTAACCTGTTCTAATCGATCTTGATTCATTCAAGGTTGGTCTAATCGTTATTAATTCCTTTATTGGATCCTCAATCATGGAAATTTGGTTAGATTTTGGTGCTTGCGTTATTAAACCCTAACGATCGATTAGGGTTTTGCCTTTGTTCGTTTTTTGGTTAATGCTGATTGAAGTCGGTGAGGGTATTGTGTGGGTCGATTTGTTGGATTGTTAGTGGGGTTTAAGAGAGATGGAGAAAGGGTTTTTAAACAATGAAGGTTCGTCGATGAAGGCTGCTAAAACAGCCACCAAGGTGGCCGATAAAGAGGATGCATCTGAGTTCACGCCCTTGGCCGATCAAGGTGGTGTGCAAAAGGAATCCAATCCGTATGCATCGCTGGATATTAATGCTTTGGAGGCTAGGCTAAAACGTCTTAAAGGTGAGCAACCAATGGATGGTGTTACGAATGTTCCTGAAGTGCGCAAAGCTTCTAGGGTTTTGCGAAACCCTAATACTCACGAAGGTACAATTGAATCTATTTGGAGTTCTTCTAGCTTGGAACAAACTTCTTGTCCGGATCCATGGGTTGCTATGGCTGGTTCCGTTTTGGGTGGGGAGAATTTGACCACTAATGTGAATTCTACTAATGCTACTGATCCGGATGCTTATGTGAATCCGGTTTTGGTCTCTCCTGGTGGTACTACGAATGTGTATAAGATGTCAACTTCTGGTCTTGATGATAATGGTAAGAACGTGGTGAATGCTTCTACTTCTGGTAATGAAGTGAGGTCATTTGCTAATGTTTTAAACCCGGAACGTGTCTCTAGGAAAGTTAATTTTTGTGCCTTGGTGAATGAGACGCGCATCGATAATCATGATACGGTGCTTCCGAAGGCTGCTATGGAGGGTGTATTCAACCGGTATGAAAATACACTTGTTGGCTTTTTTGTTGGCAAGAATGTTGCTTTTCATTTGGTTAAGAACTACGTCTCCAACACGTGGGGTAAGTTTGGTTTCGAAACTAATGAAGAATGATGATGGTGTTTTCCTCTTTAAATTCGATTCTAAAGAGGGTGTTGAGAATGTTCTTCAACAGGCCCTTGGATTATTCGCAATTCTCCTCTCATTCTCACTAAATGGACTCCTGATGTCCTATTGTCTAAAAGTGAGGTAACTCGAGTTCCATTTGGATTAAATTGCATAATGTTCCATTACTTGCATATTCGTAAGATGGGTTGAGCTTAATTGCTACTCAAGTGGGTAAGCCGATTATGTTAGATGCTTTACAAGTTCCATGTGTGTTGATTCATGGGGTCGTATTAGTTTTGCACGTGCTCTTGTGAAATTATCATCGATTTTGAGCTTAAACATGTGGTGACTATGGCGATCCCTAACAAGGATGATAGTGGTTTTACTACGGCAAGTATAAAGGTGGAATATGAATGGAAGCCGCCACACCGCACGGAATGTAAAGTGTTTGGGCATGATAACGCTTGTTGTCCTAAGAGTATTAAGGAGAATAATGATGTTCCCCACCGCTAATGTGGATGAACCCGATGAGGGTTTAAGGTGGTGCGAGAATAGGAAAGCCAAACCTAAAGGTACGAAGATGGTGGTGGTATTAATATGGGTAAGGGTCCTAGATTTGCACCTAGGAAGCAAGTATATGTTGCAAAGACGAAGACACCAAAGAATGCTAGTGGTATTGCTAATGATACACCAATTACTACGCCAAACTCTTTTGGGACTCTTGAGGTGGAAGATGACTCGGGCATCCCATGTATTGTTATTGATTCTTCTATCGAAACGGTGAAGACCGGAAAGTCTTCTCGTACTACTAAGGAAGCGGTATTGATGGCTCTCGGGGAAGGACCTTGGTGAGGCGTCTAAGTCTCGGAGAATGGGACTTCTTCTCACGCCAAGCTTGTGAGTGATTCAATGGGATCAATGGATGTTGGTTCTACTCCCATAGTCGAGAAAATTGGTAAGCTTGAAAAGCTAATTATTGATGGAAAGCTATTCTTGTGGATGATGATGGTCAACCTATTCCGCTACTCTTCTACTAAGAGAGTCAACCCTTTTTCTAAAGTGGGAGAGATTGTGGTGTCGATTCGAAGATGAGGTTGTTGCTAACCCATTTGATGAGTCTGTTAATATTTTTGGTGGTGGACACGAGTTTGAAGATGAGTATGATGACTATGACTTCGACGACTATGCGAAACAGGTTCATGATCTTCCGGGGAATTTGGATACCTTTAATGCCATGTATGGCACAAAGTTTCAAGGTCCTAGGAAGTAATTTTATTTTGTTGTGTCATATGTTATCATTTGAGTAGTGGTTTGTTTTCTTGTTTAGAGAATTGGAAGTGTCTTGTTATGTAAGTTTTATGCCTATGTAACGGGCTGAGATATGGGACTTCACTCATATCCATTGTACTTAAACGTTTATTTGGTTAATATATTTACCAGGGTGCAGGATTACTCCCCTTTACCCAAAAAAATAACCAACGAATGGCAAGTTATTTTCCTTGTGCAGATCCTACTTCAAAGGGAAATTGATGAGCCGATCCACCTACACGTGTTGCTTTTACTGCTATTCCCGGGGTTACTCCATGTATTGCTTGACGTAAAATAGATAGTGGATTTGTTTATGTCTTTTTTTTTTAATATTTTTCACGACTCGATAGATAATTTGAGAAGCCAATGATTTTAATATGTGTTTCAAAATACGGTTAACCAACATGTTAACTAATCGATTACGATAAATTGGATCGAATTTTGCTGTTTTTTCTTCTGCAGTACCTCGACGTGACATGTGCGCGAAAGGGGTTCAAGAATCAGTTTTATTTTTATAAGGGCTAAAATCACTTATTTTGCTTTTTTTACCCCATATTGTAGGGTGGATCTCGAAAGATATGAAAGATCTCCCTCCAAGCCGTACATATGACTTTCATCGAATACGGCTTTCCGGATAATTCTGTATGTATCTATGAGACTAGGTATGGAATTATGTTTACTCACTTTAAATTGAGTATCCGTTTCCCTCCTTTTACTGCTAGGATTTGAAATCCTGTATTTTACATATCCGTACGATTGAGTTCTTGGGTTTTCGAAACAGTGTAAAGAGAAGTGCTTCAAATCATTGCTATTTGGCTCGAACCTGTTCTAAAAAGTTGAAGTATTTTGAATCATTTGTTGACACGGACAAAATCAGGGAATTAATTAATAAAATATTAAAATAAAAATAATAATAATAATAATAATAATAATAATAATAATAATAATAATAATTAATAAAGTATTTTGAATCATTTGTTTTTAATTCTTTAGAGGTGTGGGGGTGGGTTCTCTTTCCCACTAATTTTTTGTAATCTTATGAGTTTTAATAAAGGGTTATTAATATATATATATATATATATATATATATATATATATATATATATATATATATATAATAATAAGACACAGGCTTGAAATTGTAGTACTTGTTAATTGAACTTTTTATAGGTAAAGGGTTTTATCGCTGATATT